>JAJHSJ010000007.1:27686707-27904898 GCA_021015155.1 Magnolia officinalis
TTCTCAACCCTATAAAACTATGTGTATGATCTCCTTTGATAGTTGTGTGATTAGGAATTGAACATGTACAAACTCATGCTTGTGTTGTGATTCATAACATGCTCAACTGCTTTATGATTTTAACTATGTGATGCATATGTTTAAATTTATATTTATGTTGTATGATCCGTCATGGGTGATGGGGGAGCGGAGCAACGAGTGCGTGCAACAGCCCTGGCAGCCCTAAACGGATAATACCAGACTGATTGTATGATTTGAATCCTGATCCATTACTGCTTTATATCTCTGTAATTGATTGTGTTTGGGGCTATGATTATAGTCCAGGCAATCGGTAACGAGATTGAACTCGTGGCTGAGATTCATTTGCCACGTGGGATGTGTTCGACGAACTCGAGTCGTGCGTTGCCTGTCGGCAGTGGCTAGGCCACACGAAGTTGTTTATGCACTTCATGTCGTGCAGCTCAACGGGCGATCGTGCTAGTCGAGCTCGTCAAGTAACCCGATCTGCCTTATGCATGTTCACCCTGTTTGGACGCTACTGCTTGAACCTAGGGTACCAAACTTACCAGTGAAACCCCTTGTTAACCATAGTACCTCGATCCGCCTAAGACGCATGAGCCGGGCATGGTGGTATGGGACACCGTGGTCGAGCTGTCGGCCTACGCTGGGGCCATGTGCCTCCCCGTAGTGACCATTGCGCAACCAAACTCGTGAGCCGAATACGGTGGTATGGGACACTGTATTCAAGCTGTCGATACCTCGGCGAGAGCCGAGTACGGTGAGATCTGTGCTCGTGCTGACGGGCGACGAGTCCTCCGTGGTATCATCGAGTACACTCCAAGGGTCTGTGATTGGCCACGAGTCTTTCACAGCAACTAGAGTGTGAGTTGAGCCGAGTACGGTGAGACCTGTACTTGAGCTGACGGCTAGTGATTGAGCCGAGTACGGTGAGACCTGTACTCGAGCTGACGGCCAGCAATTGAGCCGCATACGGTGAGATCTGTATCCGCGCTGACGGGTGATGAACCCTTTGCGATGCCTTCACTACGCTTCTCAAACCATAACATCGTATGAGAATAACTAGGATTGACGACCCTAGAATGGATCATGTTTGGAATGATACAAGGGAGGTACCTTAGTTTCCCAATACTGCTGTTTGAAATGGACTAATAAAAACTTGGTAATCATGAGCATCATCGCACCGCATGTGCTTTGTAGATGTGGCGCACTGAGGGAGTAAGCATTCGCGAACGTAAGATGATGTCGCTTGAGGGTGGTTTGGCAAGGGCATACAGCATCATGTCATTTCATTCTTGCATTTAATAAGAGTAGTTAGAATTGTTTGATTTGTAATGCTTTATCATTACTGCTTGATTGAATTGATAACATGTTAACCTATGCTTTACTGTTCCACTGAGTTGATCACTCACTCCCACGTTACGGGACGGTGTTGTACACACCAACCAGATATGTTGAGTTTCAGGTGGTGGCGATGCTTGTGAAGCAGAGCCGGACTACTTCTATGATGATAGGAGGAATTCTCCTATCTGTATCTCTCTGGCAGGTCAATGAAGACCTGATATTGTATTGACGGGGCTATGGTACATGGGATAGGAGGCATTACACTTCCTCACATTTGGTACATTTTAGAACTGCACTTGTATTTATTTAACCTGTAATGTGGTAATGTTATCACACTCTGGAGACTCATCATAAGTTATATATTTTATCTATCTATCACAGTCTTCCGCTTGCAAACTTAACTGTCTCTGGAGTATGATATGCTGTTTTGGCTTAATCTCACTCATGTTCAATGCACGAATACAGTCAACATTCAATCATCATTCATTTCGTTGCATAAGTGATGTTCTGGAACTCGGGAGCTGAGTTTATGCTCGACCCCCGATTTTCACGGCGTTACAAGATGGTATCAGAGCATGATTTTGATTAAACCGGACCTGGGTTATGGTCACACTATGCACTCTGACGCACTCTGACTTAGGAGGGAGCGACGAAACATAGAAACTGACTTAGGATTTTCCAAATTCACCGAACGGCGAAACCAACCGAAATCGACCGTTGAGATTGGACCCGTAGGCCTCAATGATCGCACGGAACGATCTCGAATCACCTCTAGGCCATCAGTTGACGGGTTGAGTCGTTCCCTAGAAATGAATGTTCTTAGATTGTGGGTCAACCACAACACCAAAGCCTAAAACCCCTTTTTACCCAATTTCTTCAAAATCTCTCCTTGCACCACTTCATTCTTTAATTTTTTCTAAATCCTATCATACCAGATATAAATTCTAACGTATAAATGACGAAGAATAACACCTAAACAAAAATTTACTATAAATAGTAAATATATGTAGAAATTGGACTTTTGACCATTCAAACTTTGGAATCTAACCAAGTAAATGGGTTAGTTGGATAGATTAGCTCCTCCTACCCCAAAATCATATGTCACACGATATATAAAATCATTCTAGTTTGTAAATTGGCCCCGAAAATGTCTCAACTGGAGTCGGGGGCCTCCCCACTTAAATTTACTAAGATCCAGGGTCGAACCCGCGTGCATTTGGCACCTTGGGACCAAGGAGAACACACCCCACCCGGCGGCGATAGCCCACCGGCCACTTTGGGCGGGGGTGGAACCTCCACTCTGGAGGTGGACCTCCGCCAAACTTGGCCGTACGGGTCGGTCCGGGCTGGATTGGTCGGCCCGACCTCCCCTACCCCCTGGCACGTGGGTTTTGGCTGGGGTTTGGGATTTTTAGGTCTGGAGCTCCCCTCTCTCTCACATCACCCTTCCAAGCCCCCCAACTTGTTGTTTCTCTCTCCAATCTCCCTCTCAATCCTACATTCCACCTTTTTCGACCACACCATCATTCCATAATGTTTACAGTAATACCTACCTCCTCCCTCTTCATTCTCTCTCAATTGAGCTCCTACACCCCCATTTGAGGCTCATTTTCCAGAGCCTCTACCAATAATTTTGATCCCCACCCACCCTCCTACCAACCATGTCACTCCCAATCCCGAGGTAGGATTAGCAATACAGTCCCATTTTAATACAACTTAAGACCACTGGCCAAATAGTGTTGAAGTGATAAAGTCCCTTGATATACATTAACCTACCGCACTCTGAGAGCTTAAGCTTACTGAGTAAATGGTTGTTTGACAAATAGACCCTCGGAGTTTTGGACCTAGAGCAGTGCTTCAACAGACCCGACAGTATAGGAAATCCAACTAATTAAGAACGTGAACTCTAGAACCCCCCTTGTGGTTGGTTTGAGCATGTGTGACATGCTCGGGCATAGTTAAATTCAACTTTAGGCAACTCAATTTCAATTAGACAACTTTGACCCTAAGTGATAAAACCCTTCCCTGTATTAAAAATGAAGTGAAATCATCTAACGTATAAGCATCGACTTTGGACTCACCTATGGATTCCTGCTACTCCTCAATTAAGACTAGGCTACTGGGTAGGCTAAGGAAAGTACAAGACTAACTAATTATTCTAAGCCAAGTGAATAATAGACTCAGTTATTCGGCTTAACCGACTCAGACCCACTACACAATTTTCTTTCCGTGTTGGCCCGACCATTTACAACTAAGAGTTTGTGATTTTGCCCTTGAAAAGTGTTAGGAGTATATTGCTGATAGAGACTTTGTCTTTTAGGCCTAAGGAATTGCCCAAATGGGTAACAGACAGTTAGGGATTAGGTCCCAACTCGCATGCCATATTGGCATACATATTGTGTTTATGAATGTAAAAGATAGCCTGCCTATTAAGCTAGACATAATTAAATAGGATAAGTCTGGACCGCGACAAAACTCCTTGGTAGAATTAGGCATCTTGCCTCAAACTCACACCCATCGTGATAGCCCCTTTCTATAATCCTAGGTACCAAGACAGATATAGTGGGAGACCGCATTTCATTTCATGTCAAGGATAAGACTTAAATTACACCTTGTTCCGACATACGGAGTAGGACATAAATCTTGAGCCTTAAGGGTGAAACTAAAATTTTAAGGGGGGTAGAACATTATGAGCCCAATCTAGTTAGGTCACCTAATACACCTCTTTGATCTGGGTGGCGCAGCGGAAACGCGGTGGACCCTACCCCACTGGCCCAGGATCGAAACGGTGCTCGTTGAATGCGAACATTATTGAAGCCTAGCCTGTCCTACTATGAGAAACCGTTTTAGGATGATCTAGTAAGATTTGATTCACCTTTTCCTTGACATAGATAATAACGAGGACTCTCTTAGATGAAGACCTAAAGGGTAACCTTAGACATGGACAATTTGATCTTCCTATGATGGACATTCCCTACGTTTTAGAGTGATCGGACTACAGAGTTACTGAAATATACAACTGCGAAACATTCGCGGCTTGACCCAATTTTCAATCCTGGGCGACTACCAATGGACTCACTGCTGACCGAGCAAAAGACCAGGATCCACCAGGATTCGGAAGTGATACGATGAGCCTTCTACCCTGGTCAGGTAGATGATCGATGTATCGGGATCGAGCCCACTATTATCGTCTCTCCGTGTTGGTCAAATAATGGAAACGCTATCTTACTCTAAATTGTGGGAATTATCGTCCAGGCTCCAAATAGGTAAAGAAATAAATGGTAGCAAACCATCAGGATATGAGCAATGGATAAACAATTAAGTTTAGACTAAAATGAACCAGCTGGTATTTACCTTACCACGCGTAAAAACTCGAAATCAATAAGTCATTAGGCAAATGAAATAATAGAAATTTTCCCTTATTACCCTTAGCCAATTTCGGGGACGAAATTTTGTTTTAAGGGGGGTAGATTGTAACATCCCGGATTTTTGCCAACCTGGGATTAGAGTCCTTAGGCGATGGGTTGCTCCTAACACCTTATTATTCGTCAGAACTGAACCCCACAGTCTAAAATCGCTTTTGAACCCATTTCCTTCACAAATCCCACCCTTCTCTACCTTGTGCTTTCAATTTTTCAAAGCACTTTCGCCCTAGACACTATCTTAAACTAGCTAAGTAGTAAAACTTGGATCACTTTATATACAAACTGCAAAGGCCTAAGTACCATCTCAACCAGAAAACAATTAGGATTAAATCCTTTAGAAATTTAACAAAGTTAACTAAGTGCAAAACTCGATTAGCCATGAAATCCGTTGGGATCGCTTTAAATACGATCTGCAAGACCCAAAACTTGCAAAATCAGTGACTCTAGGTTACCCTAAAGTTTAGAGCCAAACTCATTACCCGTCTGCTCTCGGGATGAAACGAAACTTCGTATATGAGGTCTAGATCGCACATCGGGAGTCCGATTAACACGAAGCTAAGGAACCAGGACCGCCCACTGGGCTTGACAATCATCTCAAAAATCAGGCAACCGATGTCCCACGGCCATTTATTTCGATCCGGAGCGAGGGAGTGTGAAAAACACTATTCCCTTTGAAATTAAAATATCTGGAATAGTGATCTGGCACCTTTCGCTTGCGCATCAGTATTAAGCAACCAGACCGTCAGAATCAGACCAAATTACACCCTCGGATCAGGAAAAATTTCAGGAACATTTACATGTACTTGGAATTTCGGATCGTGGCCCACTGACCGTTGAACTGAAAGTGGTCCGCCACGTGCGATCTGGGAATCCGATCGAGTCGAAAACGTAATCCCACATAGATCCATGTGGGTGAGCTTAAGTCTGACGTTTGGCTCAAGGAGGGCCACCAGAACCTCTCTTTGAGCTGGAAAAGTGACGAATTACCTATATTAGCAGTAACCTTGAACAGGAGTCTATTTCGGTGAGTTTTGAGGCTATATAAGGACCTTAAACCCTCTCTCATGGCAGCCATACGAATTTGGAATTTGAGAGAGGGAAAGAGAGAGAAAGTGGGGAGATGTGGGAGAATCTCCCTGCCGTCCTTCCCTGCTGCTATCCATGCTCCACCGCATCTTCTTGACGCTTTTCCGGCGTTTCCGGCGTCGTTTCTAGGTAAGAAACCCTAACCCTAATCTGTTTTGGGGTTTAGACTGTTGTAGGTTGTGAAGTAGCTAACCTATTTCGTTCTATAGGTCGCCTAGTTGCCGTATACGGAAGCTTAACAAACCTATCAACTCCGTTACGATTCTACGACAAAAGGTGCGGACTTTAGGTGTATAGGTTACGTTTTTCAACGCTTTCAATGTCAGATAATGATAGATTCATGATCTGCATGCAATTGCACATGTACAAAGTGCTTTCCGTTTCCTGTTTCGATTAACATTGTAGAATATGGAATTTCACATACTCTAGATATACGTAGAAATACCGTATACGTATTTTTTTTGGAGAAGTGTTTGACATGTTTATTTAATGTATGATTATACTATATATGGATAAAATACTAGTTTGGCGAAAGGAATCGCCGTAATACATGTTCACTTGTAAATGCTACGTATGTTGAAATTGTGTATTCTAGAAATACTGTATACGTATAAATTTTGGAGATGTATGTATCATGATTATTTGCTGTAGTAATATATTATACATGGATAAAATACTAGCTTGGCTAAAGGATAACCCTAATACATGTTTTACTAACATACACCATGTATGTTGTAATAGTGTATTCTAAGTGTTTGTGGAAATGGCTGAATGAGTATGGAATTCTCATTCATGCTCGCCATGACTAATTGTCATGGATTCATGATTGTTATATTGGCGATACCCCCTTTGACGAAAGGATTTGCCCTAAATCACGCCACGGCCATTATACCCTATATATGCTAAAATGTGTGGCCCAAGTGTTTGTGGAAATGACTGAATGGATATGGAACTTGGATTCCTACTTGCCATGACTATCCGTCGTGGGTGTACACGTATTATGATTGGGGCAACTCCCTAGTGAAAGGATTTGGCCTAATGCCTATGTGATCGACATATGTCATGTATGTGATGTATGTAGTTCAAGTATAACTTGAAATGTCTGAGTGAGTAGTAGTTAGCAAATTGTAATGTATAAGGGTGTTGAGACATGATTCTCAACCTCTATAAACTATGTGTATGATCTCCTTTGATAGTTGTGTGATTAGGAATTGAACATGTACAAACTCATGCTTGTGTTGTGATTCATAACATGCTCAACTGCTTTATGATTTTAACTATGTGATGCATATGTTTAAATTTATATTTATGTTGTATGATCCGTCATGGGTGATGGGGGAGCGGAGCAACGAGTGCGTGCAACAGCCCTGGCAGCCCTAAACGGATAATACCAGACTGATTGTATGATTTGAATCCTGATCCATTACTGCTTTATATCTCTGTAATTGATTGTGTTTGGGGCTATGATTATAGTCCAGGCAATCGGTAACGAGATTGAACTCGTGGCTGAGATTCATTTGCCACGTGGGATGTGTTCGACGAACTCGAGTCGTGCGTTGCCTGTCGGCAGTGGCTAGGCCACACGAAGTTGTTTATGCACTTCATGTCGTGCAGCTCAACGGGCGATCGTGCTAGTCGAGCTCGTCAAGTAACCCGATCTGCCTTATGCATGTTCACCCTGTTTGGACGCTACTGCTTGAACCTAGGGTACCAAACTTACCAGTGAAACCCCTTGTTAACCATGGTACCTCGATCCGCTAAGACGCATGAGCCGGGCATGGTGGTATGGGACACCGTGGTCGAGCTGTCGGCCTACGCTGGGGCCATGTGCCTCCCCGTAGTGACCATTGCGCAACCAAACTCGTGAGCCGAATACGGTGGTATGGGACACTGTATTCGAGCTGTCGATACCTCGGCGAGAGCCGAGTACGGTGAGATCTGTGCTCGTGCTGACGGGCGACGAGTCCTCCGTGGTATCATCGAGTACACTCCAAGGGTCTGTGATTGGCCACGAGTCTTTCACAGCAACTAGAGTGTGAGTTGAGCCGAGTACGGTGAGACCTGTACTTGAGCTGACGGCTAGTGATTGAGCCGAGTACGGTGAGACCTGTACTCGAGCTGACGGCCAGCAATTGAGCCGCATACGGTGAGATCTGTATCCGCGCTGACGGGTGATGAGCCCTTTGCGATGCCTTCACTACGCTTCTCAAACCATAACATCGTATGAGAATAACTAGGATTGACGACCCTAGAATGGATCATGTTTGGGAATGATACAAGGGAGGTACCTTAGTTTCCCAATACTGCTGTTTGAAATGGACTAATAAAAACTTGGTAATCATGAGCATCATCGCACCGCATGTGCTTTGTAGATGTGGCGCACTGAGGGAGTAAGCATTCGCGAACGTAAGATGATGTCGCTTGAGGGTGGTTTGGCAAGGGCATACAGCATCATGTCATTTCATTCTTGCATTTAATAAGAGTAGTTAGAATTGTTTGATTTGTAATGCTTTATCATTACTGCTTGATTGAATTGATAACATGTTAACCTATGCTTTACTGTTCCACTGAGTTGATCACTCACTCCCACGTTACGGGACGGTGTTGTACACACCAACCAGATTGTTGAGTTTCAGGTGGTGGCGATGCTTGTGAAGCAGAGCCGGACTACTTCTATGATGATAGGAGGAATTCTCCTATCTGTATCTCTCTGGCAGGTCAATGAAGACCTGATATTGTATTGACGGGGCTATGGTACATGGGATAGGAGGCATTACACTTCCTCACATTTGGTACATTTTAGAACTGCACTTGTATTTATTTAACCTGGTAATGTTATCACACTCTGGAGACTCATCATAAGTTATATATTTTATCTATCTATCACAGTCTTCCGCTTGCAAACTTAACTGTCTCTGGAGTATGATATGTTGTTTTGGCTTAATCTCACTCATGTTCAATGCACGAATACAGTCAACATTCAATCATCATTCATTTCGTTGCATAAGTGATGTTCTGGAACTCGGGAGCTGAGTTTATGCTCGACCCCCGATTTTCAGGGCGTTACACCACATGTGCGACATGTGTGGAGTGAGTCCCACGCCTTGAAAGAATGAATGGCTGGCGTAGATAATCACATACGTATGGTGTGCTCCATGGTACACGTCCAGGGGCAGACGCTTGCATATATAATGCATAAATCAAGGTGGGTCCCATTGTGGACGGTATAGAATACACTACATACATTAGTGGGCCCCACGTGGGGCCCACCATAATGTTTATCTGTCGTCCAATCTGTTAATAAGGTCACATGGACCCGGATGCAGAGGAAAAACAAAATTCATATCCATTCAAAACTTTTGTGATAACCTAAAAGGGTTTCAATGGTAGACGTTTAATTCCGTTGTTTCTTGCCGTGTGGGCCACCTGAGTTCCACGTACAGCTGATTTTGGAGGGGGCCCATGGCACAAAAGGGGGCCACCAATGCACGGTGTTGATGTTCTACACCCATCAAGGTGGGACCTGCAGTGGGGTCCACCAACCCTACGTCCAAGCAGTGGATGCTGCTTGCTGCAGCGTCCGCTGGACGCTGACAGCAACAGCTCTGCTATTTGCTATTTTTATTTTTATTTTGAATTTCAAAGGAATTTCATAAGTGGGACCCATATCGGGGGAATTCGACCCAGCCATTGGTCTCTATAGCTCAAGACAAACCCATCAAGCCCAATATTCGGTATATTTTGGGGTGTAAAAACATAATAGTGGATTTTAACGGTAAAAACCAATGTTTTCTATGAAAATGGCCCGCCGGATAATCGGATTGGCCTCATATTTTAGCTCAACGTCTAAAATGGGATGGGGAATGGAATGGACAGCGTGGATTAAACCCATACTTCAAGGTGGGGCTTGCATAAGTGGCCCACCCAAAAAGCTTAAATCAAGCTGATATTTTTTTTTCCAAAGCACGTCCAGACACTGGAGTGCATCCCATTGTCTGTTCACACTTCACTCCCTGGACGGACGGATGGCGTGAATCAGGGTGGGCCCCTCATAGGCATGGCCCACTTGATTTGGATCAATCCCATATTTGTGTCTTCCCATCACCCCAAGGTAGGGCCCACATGGCTTGGACGGCGTAGATCTATCACGTCCATCAAATGGGTCCAACGAAGGTGAACGATTTGGATAAAAGGGCACATATCATGGGGCCATAAGCAAGGGAAAAAGAGAGAGAAAGAGAGAGATAGAGTGATGGAGGGACCCCGACACTATGGGCCCTCCCTTCCATGATTTACAACATACATCAAGTGGGTCCCATTACATATGGGCCCACCGATCAAAATCAATGGTGGAGATCCTTTTTCCACCGAAATGCAAGGTCTAAATGACCCTATTCATGCAAGAAAAATAAACATCATGATGGGGTCCATGGAGAATGGCCCCATTATGGAATGATCATGAGAATCAAGGTGGACCATTGGCCACATCTAGGGTCCAAAGTGAGATCCATACCATCAATCAGTAGGCCTCACTAGGCCCATCATCAAAAGAATGAAATCTAAGACTATAGAAGCACCCACCTTAAGATCTCTTCTTCCTTCTTCTATCAACGCCTTTTATAGCTCCAAAGAGTGTGATCTAACTGTTGAGATGAGGCTTGGAGGGTGGGATTGGATAGTAGGAAGGTGGGCCACACATAGCTTCTCCTCTCCCATGGAAAATGTTTGGACATTGGCTTGCTTAGAAATGGGGAAGTGAGAGAGAGAGAGAGCATGAGATGTAGAGAGAGAGAGAGAGAGAAAGATGGGTGTGAGTGATAGGTGATGTGTACTTGACATGTAAGGGATGGGTTTGTAAGAGAGTTGACTTTAGGGGAGGGGTGGTTGTACTTGACATGATGATATGGTGATTGATGGGATTGATTTGACATGTTCTCTCTTGAACTTAACGCGTGCCCACATCTCCTGCGCTGAGTATCGCCTCAACGCGTGAAATGCAGCGTTGGGACTTCAGCAATGGTGCGGTCACACTAGTACAAGTCTCGGGTCAAGCCGACTCTGAAATACAGGATATAACTCGGAGTCGCACGCAACTGCCGATAAAAGATCGCGGGTCATCGAAATTCGACCAGGAGGACCGAAGAAGCCTACGGAACGGTACAGGCTAGGATATGGGTCTTACAACTCGACTAGACCAGTGGTCAGTTCGACTGGTCGAAAGACCAACAAGAATTCAAATTTCACGCGTGATAAGATAAGACCATTCCACGACTGGTCAAGTGGCCTGCTCGACTGGTCGAGTGAGACTAAAAGTGGTTGTTGGACTTTAAGTCGAGCCTGCTTGAGTGGTCAACCACTGTTCACTCGACTGGTTGAGAGTCCAACAAAAAAATACTGAGAATTAGTAACAAATCTTGGACTGGTCGAGGAAATTCTTGGACTGGTCGAGCCAGTATTAGGACTAGTCGAACATAGGTTAAGACTAGCCGAGAAAAAGCCTATAAAATTATATAATGACCCAAATTAAGTATGCAATCCATATGACCTTATCTATGGTCAATCTAGGTCATTCATACCTTATATGTGATATTCGAACATTGAAACATCATTCGCTTCGGTTGATAGTTGATCTTGAAGCACATGAAGCTTGACATCTTGAAGTACTTTGAAGCTTGATCTTGAAGTACTTGTGACTTGTGTTTTAACTTAAGTATATGAGCTTTAAGCTTGAGACGATTACTTGAGCTTGAATTCTTAAAGTAATGCACACTATCTTGATATAGTTGAAGCTTGAAAACTTGTTTTAGTACTTGAACTTGTATAAGAATCTCTTGTTCTTATACTTGTGCTGCTTGAATCTTGAATTGGAACATCTTGAACTTGTACTTAAATTGCTTGATCTTAAATATGAAGATGAACTACACAAGATACAGATTCCAAGAGGTTTTGGCACTACAAAATTTGACAATCATAGGAGCTAGATAGAATAACATTTATAGAGGTAGACGCTGGTAAGGCAGGGGCTTGGAACATATTGGAGAAGAAGGAGATCGTGGCCTGTTTCATCTCCTCTTGCCCTATCAGAACCTCTCCTGCACAACCTTGATCAAGGAGATCTCAGCTCTGCGATACCGAGCAGAGGCTGGTACGTGGAAATACTTAGTGTTGCAGTCCCCTTCCTCTAGCCAGTTGTTGCGCACTTTCTGCTTCAAGAAAATCTCCTCCATGAGCTCTAGCTGAGAGCGGTTTTGCCTAGCCTTTGCTCCCTCATGCTGCAGATTTGCATCCCTAGAGGTTTTCATTCTAGTTTCAATGTTATTCAGCTCCTCTTTAGCTTGCTTCACCTGGGCTAGGACGTTGCCGAAGACTTCTCTATTCCAGAGGTGAAGGACTTGCTTAACTCGTTTCAGTTTGAATTGAACGCTGATTAAGGGAAAGGAAGAGAGTTGGCCTGCCCAAGCATCCTTAATCACCTGCATGAAGCCATGATGGAGAGTCCACATCCTAAAAAACCTAAATGGTCTGGGAGTGGAGAGCATACAACCTGGAAAATGGAGGCGCAGAGGGGCATGGTCTGAGTTGGAATGGATAAGATTATGAACTCGAAAGGCAGGGAAAGTCGTAAGCCATCAATCATTGAAGATGACCCTGTCCAGCCTGGCCCTAATCCTTGCCAAGGCCGTTCTGTTATTGCTCCAGGTAAATTGATCGCCGGAGAAACCTGCGTCTAGAAGCTTCGCATTTTGGACCGTTGACTGAAACTCTTCCATGCTAGCTAAATCCAGCCTCGTCAACCCGAGTCTTTCGTCGGTCGCAAGAACCGCGTTAAGTCACCAACAATCACCCAGGGCTGTCGGGTGATTCTGCTAGTAGCCACTATCTCCCTCCAAAGCGATCTTCTTTGGAGCCTACAACACTTCACGTACATAATCGAAAATAAAATGGGGTCCCTGCAGTTGGGAACAACTATATGTAGAGAAATCAGCTGGTTAGACTTAGAACCAATAGTCACATCCAGAAAATTGTGGTAGAAAACCTAGATTTTCCCTCATCACCAACATTGGATAAGGAGCAATGATAGCCGAGTTTTAAGTCAAGTTTCACTCTGGAGGAGTCCCTAACCATTGGGTTAAGAATAGACAGAATCGCGGGTTTAAACTTATTCACTAACTTCAAGAGAGAAGCTTGGGTGGAAGAGTTTCCCACTCCACGGGCATTCCATGCAATAGCTTCATCCATCAGTGACACAGCTAGAGTTCACTGCCCAACGTTTCAGTCTACGAAGTCTGCTATACCAGTCCCCTTCTCCTAGTTTAACTAAGAGATTTCTTCCTCTCACCTTCCTACTTTTGATGACTGCGGGTTTCTTTGCTTCACTAGGCACCCCTATGTCCTTCCTGACTAGAGAAGAGGCGTTCCTTGAAGCCACTTGGAGTGGATAGTTATGGCAGGGAGTACTCTCCATGGAGTGGTTGAGTTGGCGATCAGGCAAGGTCTCTATAGCATAGGCAGAGCATTCAGTCGGAAGGCTGATGGTTGGCAGGGTTTTGTGGACCAATGATACCTGATCTAAATATGGGGAGAGGTCTGCGGTAAGCTGTAGGTGGTTTTTTGCCATGCTAGGATGGTCGGAGAGAGAGGGTGAAGTCCCTCTCCACGGGGACTTTTGGTGAGCCAACCCTACTGTCCAGGGATGGGCCTCCTCTGTGCTAGCTACCTGTTCTCTGAGAGGGGAACACCCTTCTGAGCGAGCCTTCAAAGGCATCGAGATATTCCTATTCCAGGTCGTTGTTCGCAGTGGAGAGACGTCGATTGATGAGGACCTATCATAAGGCCTGGGAGTGTCATCGGCTGCTAGCTTCTCTGTCAACTGATCTTGGTGAAAATTGTTGTATAGCTCTTGTACATCCTACGGGGCTGAAATATATTGGGAGGCCCTAGTGGTTGTGTCACCCTCCGAGGCAACATCGAGCCGGGTTCCAGTCACTTCCCCAGTGCTTGGGGCTGCCGAAGGAAGCTTACTACCCATGGGAGAGTGGTGGCTATCGAGTATCATGCTCCTTGGTGGAGGGCTATAAGCTACTTTCATGTCCCCTGCACAGACTGGCACTAGTCTCTGATGGTCTGGATTTTCTATAGGTGAGTGCAGTAGTAACGGATCTAAGTTGTCCAACAATGCCAGTTGGCCCTCCTTGTGTTTTACTGAGCACTCGTCAGTTGAATTCTCCGCCCGGTCGGGAATGGCTCCCCTGTTTGACACGGTAGTCATTTCACAAATAGTTGGAAGGCAGACTAGCTGACCTAATTGTTGACCATAGAAATTTCTTTCTACCCAATTCCTGATAGATTCGTTCTGATTTTCATCTGTCTCGACATAATGTCGAGCGCCTCTTCACAGTGCATCCCCCTGGATACTCTCTAACACTACATAGATGGAGTGGTTTGCCTCAAGAACCTACAAGTTGAGAATTTGGCTAAGGTTGACTCTAGGGCGGAGAACTATTTTCACTCTTGTGTACATTTGAAACAGACAAAATTTGTTGTTGGAGTCCAGCTGGAGGACCTTCCTGAAGAAATTGTCGAGGTCCAGGATCACCGCTTCGAACCAAGATTAGGGAGGGATGCTAAAGATTCTAGTCCAGTTACCTTCTCTCCCTTCCGACTCGTCCTGGGACCATGGGGTCACCGAAGTTATGCCCATTGTCTTGTGAAGCTTGTCATCCATAGAGAAATCTCTAAACTCTCTCTCTGATTTAAGCATACTTGAAGTACGACAGTCGGATGACATAGTTAGCAGAAGTAACAAATGAGGAGCCTCTAATGGCTTCAATTAACTGAAGAATCGATGTGTTTCGGTTGGGCACCCTGCCTATCAAACCCCATTTGAGTTCCTACAGTTTCCTCTTCACCGTTCCCGGGTCTGCCACTGAAGTGAAGTCGCAGGAGGGGCTCGCTCTTCTTTCCTCCTTGGCGATAGAGATTACTTTTGCGAATGATCTAGTTCCTGTTGGCGGGTAGGCGAGGGGTGGGGGTAGTAGAGGCCTCTGTTACTGTGAGTTGGGGCAAGAGGTTGTTGCCGGTTTAGGGACCTTAGATTTGTTGTTGGCTACCTGAACCAAAACCTGTTTGCCATCGATTTTTTTCCATTCAGTACCCCCATTGCCACCCTGCCGTCTGTTTCATAATGGAAACGAACGAATGAGACGTCTCTAGGGCCTTTGTTGTCCCTGAATCTTGGGATGTAAACATCATTTACCTTTCCATATCTCTAAAAGATTTTGAGAAGGTCCTCTGTGGAGCAATCAAATGGTAGGTTCCCTACGAAGAGGCTGAAACCTCCGATGGATTTGCCAGGTAAAATGGGAGGCCTTAGTTCCCCCGGCCGAGTGACCCCTATTTTGCCCTCTTTGGATTTATCCCCTGCGCTACAGGGCGTGGGATCTGTTCCTTGAGCGATCTCCCTTTCGAGAGGATTAGTGAGAGCTATCTCTCTCTCCCTTACGAACATGGGCGATGGAACCTGACTTGCCCAAGAGGCGCAAGTGTGAAGGCGGGATTGAAAGATATACAGCTTACGCAGGAGGCGCTCGCTGGCAGAGACTCTTAGTGAGGAAAGGCTTGCGCGAAAGTCGCACGCTAGCAGAAGACGGCAGACTTGCGCGAAACCTTACTTTCGGAAGACATTCCTAGCGTGATTGCAGAGACGTTGCTCCTAGCGCGTAAGACTTGCGCGGAGCAGAGACGTTGCTTCATTTTGAGCAGAGACTTGCATGCAGCAGAGATGTTCCTCCTAGCGTGGCAGACTTCGCGGAGCAGAGACTTGCGCGGTAGACTTACGCGGTAGACTTGCGCGGAGCGGAGACGCTCCTAGCGCGATTTCAAGATTTAAGCTCCCACATGGTTGGCTCGCTTGATAAGTGTCTACTGTTTGGGCATGAGCATTACATAAAAATATATGACAGACTAAATTGTAGGCATTCATGCAGATGTGCAAGCCAAGTTGCATGCCTTAAACGACAAGTACAATGAGCAAGCTGACAAGTATCGGCGACAAAATGTGTTCGAGGTGGGTGACCATGTTATGTTTCATCTACGCAAGGAGAGATTTCCGAATGGGTCTTAGAAAAAAAAAAAAAAAAAAAAAAAAGAACAAGAACATTGGACATGTACCGATCCTCTAAAAAATCAACGACAACTCTTATGTTGTTGATATTTCGGATGACATGGAGATCCCGCATACTTTCAATGTCTTGGACTTGACCAAGTATCATGAACCGAAGCAGGACGAGAACTTAAGGGCGAGTTCTTTTGAAGTGGAAGGGACTGATGTAGAGCGGGTCACAAGCACTTTCATGAGTAAGATGGACCAGAGAAGACACAATTGAAGATGGAAGTAATCAGGACCATTAGAACGTTAAAACAATCGTATCTTGCAAACTAGAATGAGTTTTTTTGACATATCATATATGATTTTGGGGTAGGAGAAGCTACTTTAGCCAACTAACTTGCTATGCCAAGTTGCCCACCCTAGATTTGCGAGATTCCATCAGATTGATGGTCGAAAGTCTATTTTATTTTCATTTTTACTATTTATAGTTAGTTTTAATTTGATCACGCTTCTTGATCCTTTGAGTTTTAGGAGTAATGCCCAACATGAAAAGTTCTTAGAAAATTAGGAGAATAACATGATTAGGCCAAATTGGACACTATTTTTTGCAGAAAACCATGAAGTCTACTAGGAATTATGACCATCTATAAATATTTAGTGTTTTTAGTAAGTCATGTTTTTAGGGAGTTTGACTTGGAGTTTGATTCTACAGCTTCTTTCTAAGCTTGATATCACTATTTAAAGGATTATAAATTCATTTTTATCATTGAACAATTTATTTTCAATTTTATTAGAATTTATTTCTTTTTTATCTTTTGTCAAATCGAGGAATCTCTATAAGGAGTCTTAGAAAACTATGTGAATTCAGAATAATTATTTCTTGAGGAAGACGGTATTTCCTTAGGAAGACGGTGATTGACCTCATCACATCCTTCCCTGTGTTGTGACGCCCCTTATATCTGCGTCCTGCAAGTACATGGTCAAGTAGAAAAACCTAGAACAACGGTTCACTTTCAAGAGAAAGAAAGCCAATATTAGACTGCTGGGTTCATCCAGCGTAGGAGATCATTAGATTAGATGAACCATGGCCGACATCTCCATACTATAAGCCTCAGAGCACTGTACTTATTCTGAGGTCGCGATCATGACCATTCAACTTGGCATAACCGTGCCAAGTGGCCATCTTATCCTGCCTTTTGCATTGGATCATTAACGCATGTTGACTAAGCAAGACTCCCATCACTTGATGCATTGTTCTCAATACCCTCAACCACTCCTGCCAAACGGCCGGGGAAGATACCCATCAAAATCCCACCCATCGTAGGGGTCCACTGAGATTAGACAGCGACCTAAAATTTGAAAGTTTCGTCCCATCAGAAGATCCACCTCTTGACGAGGACAAAAAAAAAAAAAAAAAAAAAAAAAAAAAAAAAAAAAAAAAAAAACAAGAAAAACGATCGAGCATGGGTCGATTGCATGGCTTTCAGGGCATGATAGAGTGCATGAAGGTTGTCAGGATCATTTTGGTCGGCAGTTTGTGGGGCCCATGGTTCAGTGATCTGAATTGCTGACAAAACTATATATCCTAACCGTGGATGGACTGTTCACCAAAAGAAAAACCTCATTAGAAGGTTTATCATTCTCTGTAAGGCTAGCTCAAAGTAAACGGCTGTTGAATGTATCTGTTGAGGGTCTATTTGTTGGCCACGTATTCTTCTGGTATGAATGGTTTTGAAGAATGGGCCACCCACATTCGGGCATATCTATTGGGGGACCACAGAAGCACACAGAGTAGAATCACGAAGAATAATTCAATCGCACAAACCAAGCACAACAAAAACACAATGATTTAACGTGGAAAAACCTTTGCAGGAAAAGACTATGGCACGAAGTGACAAATGATCACTATAAAATAAGAAATTACAAAGAGAGAGAGCTTACCCGATTTGACCAACCTCGAATCTCACCATTTCTACACCCTTTGAAACCATTGGATGAATTAGAAACCCTACTAGTACCTCTCAATGTTGCTTACACCCATATATATAGCTTATAGAAGGATCTCAAGTAGAATCGGAAACAAATCCCGTAAAATCGTAACTCTGCGTAAAATTGCGCGGAAACTATCAATGGCATTGAACAGTCTACGATGTCGTCGAAACTAATCATTTGATGGCATCGAAACCACATCGACGACATCGAAATAACACATCAACTGTTCAGAGACAACATGATTTTCCAAAAATCCTCTATTGCATCGAGCTATGTTCGATGGCATCAAACTAATGCAGGAGCATTTTCACACCGGGCTCGAGTGGGGTCGCTTGTGGGATGCAGGGGCACACTCGGGGTGGGTGCGACTTACGGAGGAGGTATCGTGTTCGAGACTCCTCACCGGGGGTGATTAATGCGCATTTCACACCAGGCCCAAGTGGGGTAGCCCGTGAGATGCGGGGACACACTCGGGGTGGGCGGCCCATGTGATTTGGGGCCCACGAAGGGGTTTCGGCATAGGTCCTAGTGTTCGAGACTCCTCACTGGGGGTGATTAATGCAGGAGCATTTTCACACCGGGCTCGAGTGGGGTCGCTTGTGGGATGCAGGGGCACACTCGGGGTGGGTGCGGCTTACGGAGGAGGTATCGTGTTTGAGACTCCTCATCGGGGGTGATTAATGCGCATTTCACACCAGGCCCAAGTGGGGTAGCCCGTGAGATGCGGGGACACACTCGGGGTGGGCGGCCCATGTGATTTGGGGCCCACGAAGGGGGTTCGGCATAGGTCCTAAAAAACTCATGAGATGTGGGGCCTGGGCTATGAGATAAAGGGATTAATTCGCCATACTCTAACAGTTCGAGCTTTTAGAGCAAGTGGTTAATTGTCCTACATCACAAACCTTACCTTCGATGTCATCAAACGCCCTCCGATGACATAAAAAAAATACTCTGATAGTCTAGTGACCAACCGGAGAAAATATGAAAAATCTCGATGGGATCGAGCACCGTTCAATGCCATCAAAGGTGATATCGAGCAGTCTGTCAATGTTATCGACAGGCCATGTATCTAAATAGATTTCAGACATCAAATACAGCAATATCTACTAAGGAAAAGACAAATGCATTAATTGATTGGAAATAAAATCAATACAGAGGAGAGTGTTGGAGTGTTTGCATACGAGTTTGGGAAATAAGTTATGCTGGCTGAGTGCTAGATAAGCAATCTGTCACCTATTTTCTTCTGGATATATACACCTGACTAAAATTGTAAAGGATTTCTTAGTTAGAAGATGAGTCACCACCCACTCAGGCTCTCGAAAAGGTTGAACACCCCAAAAATCTCGTTGATAAAACCAGGATGGTCCACTCATTATGTGGTCTACAATGTCTAAATTAATGCCCAATCAATGGGACCTGATATACAAGTCTAGCTAACCTTGTTAGTACATTGGAACGATTTTCATAAGGTGATTTCTATGATGCGACCTGCCTTTTTCATGGCTTAGATGTTCGGACCATTTTTACCATAATCAATGTGGATGTCCATTTCGACAGCCATTGAGCATCATGCAACGAAAAATAACTTTTACGAAGGGTGAGCAACCAAGGGAGGGACCTCTCCGTATGTTGGATAGTCTAGATCAGTAATAAGACCGTTTATAGTATAATCAAAACCAATGGTTGCCAATTTATGATTTTGAAGCAAGCAATGGTGTTCAAGTTTCATGAATCTTAACCATCTGGTCCAAAATATTATCCGAATCCAGTGATGATAATTCCTAACAATTACAATAGCATAGTATTTCAATGCCTGGTAATTGAAATATATATGGGTAATCCAAATTCCTACTAGCCAAACAACCTCATTGGGCCTGTTTGGAACATGGAATTAAGTGGGATTAGGTTGTATGAAATTGCATTTAGTCTACGTAAATTCCATCCTATGTTTGGAAAAAGAATGGAAGAATTGTATTAATCTAGGTATCATATCATTCCCAATAGAAGAATTGGATTAATCTAGGTATCATATCATTTGTGCCAACAATAGATATGTTGGGATTTCTTGTGGATTTCAAAATCAACATATGTGGGCCCCACATTGATGGACATATTTTATCCACTTCATCCACCCATATGCGCCTTTTACAGGTGACAATTAACTTGCATTTGCATGTAGGTGACCTGTTCCATTTGTGAAATCTAGTCCATTGATCACTATTCCATGGTCCACCGAACATAGATTTCACTTAAGGCTATTTTTCTAAAGGAAGAATTTGATCCAAAAAAATGAGATTCAATGGTCAAAATACCATGCAATTTTAGACATGTGATCATTGTGCAATAATGGGGTTAATTCCACCTAATGCCATTCAATACCATTTAATCTTGTGGTCCAAAAGCAGGCACATTTTTGGAAAGGAGCGGATTAAATGTGAAAGTTCATGTACAACCTTGTTCATGAACATTTGTTAGAAAATAAAAGGATTTAAAAATAGGAAAAGCCTATTTTATTTTATTTTTCTCTAATAATGTTGTTTTTTCCCTCTATTATTTTATTGCTTTAGTTTCGGTCCCATATTGAAAATGAGATAGGAAAAAAGTCTTTATATGTGAATCATTTACTTTTTGTTTATATCAGGAACTGACAAAATGCTACCGGAGCAACACTGCACATGCACGTATTTTAAGGTCGTGGTTACAGCGCGGTGTAGTGTGGTGTCTTTGACTATGCCATCACCATGCATATTGACATGACAATAAATGAGCTAGTATGCACCAACATGTGATTAATGCACCGCCCTATTGTACCTCAAGACTAACGATTATCTCTTGAATCCTTATAAAAACATCTCATTTCTCATTGTATTGTGTCCCCGAAGCATGGAAACCATATGCATCAAGGATGATCCTTGTAACAACCTAGCTTTTTTGGTGTAAGTTTCCCTTTATGTAAGAACATATGGTTACACTCGTTTAACTGTACACCTGTAAATCCATTAATTTTAACAATCTATCAGTACTTTAGCTTTAATATAAATCATATGGAGTATTTTTCACCTATATATTACATCAGTCTACCGTTGGTTAATATGACAAACCCTCGAATACCTTAGTATTCTCACCCATTCATCAAACCAACTATTAAATCAACTATTTATTGTTAGATGAGGAAATCTGACCGACTACTTTGAATTTGAACCATCCGATCATAGTAAACCAACTACCTGATCTCCATATCCGCTCATACACATTAATTAAAATTTTGATCCATTCATCTTATTTGACACCTATGATTATACTTAACCTACCATCAAAATTACCTCCACATAACTTATAAACATGAATGAGTCCCTAGAATCAAACAATGTACATTTCTAATATATACCACATCCAAAAACCACTTTTAACGTATCCGTTTGTGAAACTGAGTGTACAATAACCCGTAAACAAGATTAATATCCTAACCATCTAATTACTTAAATTTTAGACTATCAATTGATCATCCATTACAGTATGATCTGCCAATTAGGCCATCCAAATGGTAAAATGAACCATTCAGTAAGAAGATTATAGGGTATACATCAAAACTACTGGTTAATTTTTACATTAGACAATAATAAACATTGTTTTGAGTTATAATTAAGCGTAAGCCATTAAATAAGCATCTTGGTCATCTTTGAGATATCAAGGCCCAAATTTAGTTTGTTGATAGACTGTACAAAATGACGAGCCTTGGTAAAGTTTCGCCTCAAATAGACGATACAAATTGATTACACGTGCAATTGAAGTTTTGGTAGTAAAATGGGAGGTAAAAGAGACTATGCTATATCTTACATAAATAAAACACACACACAAACAAACATAGGAAAGTATGAATGGAGTATATAATGGTTTAACGGGTGGGCATTAATACCCATGGTGCGGCCCACCTAAGAATCAAATCTGCCTCATTTTTAAGCCACCATATTAATATGAGTAGACAAAACTAATGGAAAGAGTTGATCTCTCCACAACCAACTCAAGTGGGGCCCACTAACCATGTAAAATAAAGAAATAAAAAAGATTTATGGGTGCACGTTCTCTACGGAACCATCGTCCTAACTATTCCAGAAACAACAAGCATTCATTGTAATCCAACGAGTTTAGATCATTTGTAATCGATCAAGGCAGTTCATAAAGATCACCTCATTCGTAGAACAAGATTCATGCGGATTGTGGTTTAACAAGAAACCAATTGCCTGAAGGGATTTTTCTTCTTCCGTCTAGGAACGATTTTAGAAACAAAGAAAACCCGATGTTTTCTATCACATCCTCAGGAAACTTATCACAACTTCAATAAAAGCATCTCAAACTATTCATCCAAAGAAATCTCGACCATTGAATTAAATCACGCAAATCATGTGCCAACATAGAAAAACAACCACGCATAACATTATCTCCTTCCACTGCTTATTTAGAAACTAAAGATCACGTATCATTAATCCAGATCCTTCTCGTAACCTTTAGATAATTCGTAAATCCAAACCACAATATATCAGGCCATGAGAGCCGATTATAGCAATTGCAATGTCCGATTTTCTCGGATTATTGCGGCATAATGCAAAAATCGCCCGAAATAGATCTTTCGCGAATCCACCAAGCCAACCATCACTGACCTTTGATTTGTGGACTCCATACGCACAATGGGACCTATTCGAGACGTCCATAAGAAACAACTCAAAGAATATATCCTTGGACAAAATCTGCCATTAAAACCCAAGTCACCTTCCTCAGTAATGCCATCACCACTGATTCTTGAGAAGATTCTATCTTACCATCCAAATCGTCCATGAAGTGGGCCACCAAATCTTCTCTCAATCCTACAAGGACACTCATATTCTTTCCACGCAGATAGGATTTGAAATAGAGATCAAAACAATGTCTAAACAAGTTTTTAGTGCGAAATCATAAACTATGTAACCCGATGCAACTCCTTCAAGATTTTTCCTCCGACACAAATTTTGGAAATCATAGAAAAATCTAAATCCTATGAAAATGTAGGCTATCTAAAAATTGTGAAGAGAAAACTCATAACACCGTGAGTAAAAGAAAAAAAAATTATGGAAAGAAAGAGAGAGAAAAAAATGAAGAAGGAAAGGATTGAGAGAGTGAGAAATCGAGTGCTCGTTGTGCGTTGAATGTGACTCACTGAGTTGTCCGTTCAAGTCCAGAATCAAGCCAACTCCAGCATTCTTGGAGGTAAGCCGATCTTTCAGATTGTCCTTGAGATTCTCAGATAATGTTAGATTCATTTAGTTGTTATATTTCAAAATCCAAACGTTTGTAGATTGAGTAGCTGATGAGTTAAACTAAGCCAACTCAGTAGATCTTATGGAGTTTTGCACCGAGCTAGGTTGGTTCAGGTCCTGGTCAAGTAGGATTTGAGGTAAACCATATGTTCAAAATTCTACCTTTGCGACACTCCATTGATATTAGGTTCTATACAAACTTAAATTATAACCTATATGATCTATTGTAGATTTCCTAAGAGCAAAGTTGAACCAAGTCAACTTGGCTAAGAAACTCACCGATTCACAGAGGCTAGTCTAGATTTGAGTCTAATCCCATAATATTTAGAGGTAAGTCGGCTCGTTAGATATCACTTGGTTACCTTCTATAAAAGTTAAGTTTTCACTTAATCATTTACTTCCAAATGTTTATTCAACTTTACATTGTAGCCGAGTCAAACAAAATTGACTCAGCAAGGAGTATCGATGAAATTCAGGTTTTTTCTAGCAAAGAACGGTCATCGAATGTCAAAAATCTAATTCAAAATCATTTCTACCTGATACAGGTGAGTGATCCCAAGATGTTTCATCTTTGTTGTACTAAAAGTAGTTTATGATTGCTATGTTGAGTGTATTTCTTTATATTGGTTGTTTTATTGTACATATTTAAGTTTGAAATTATATTGATATAATATGATGATAGATGTGACAACATGCTAATATAATGTATTGATCATTCTCATTCATATCATGCATATCGCACTTAGGGCATGCCTATGTATGACCTATAGTTACTTAAAGTACCAGGCGACCTAGGGGAGCATCCCTATATGACCACAATGAGTGGAAGCCTACCAAAATAGTGGAAACCTACCTAGAAGGGAAGATGGGGGTTGATGGAATCCAACTCAAGCAATTGGACAGATCTACCCACTTGATGCATTTACGCATTCATGTGTTTCATAATATTCATTCATTTTTAGTTTAAATATAATGTGCATGAATCAGGATGGGTTCGCTCATTAGCCTGGTCAACTAACGTTGTGTATTGGCAACCGTACATATACGAATGAAATAGGAAATCCAAACCAAGTGCCAAAAATGAGGACTAATTATCGGATGAATCATGGGACTAGTTATCGTATTTGACGAAAGATAAACTTGCTACACTAGATTAATGAATTAATTATATAGTTATTGTACAAGAGTTTGATTTAAATGAATATATATATATATATATTATCTATCTATAAGTAAAATCAAGTCGATTAACATCTAACTTTTTTTTTTTTCATCACAAGTCATTACCATGTTGCTTTTGGAAACTAGTAGAGGTATTGCATTAGGATACTGTTAGCCATTTGATCTGGGGTCCTTATTCAATGATCAAAACCATTTATTGTATAGGAATCGGGATGTTAGCTGCCACTAAAGCAGGGTCCTTTTCAATAACCAAAACATTTATTTGGATGATCTTGGGATGTTAACCACTAAGTCAGGGTCCTTTTCAATGACCTAACAATTTATTTTTGGCTGGCCTCACTATAGACAAATGAAATTCAAGAGAACTCTATCGTATTTCAACCCTTCGATTATTTAAAAGTTAAGAAGACTTTTCACAGGCCGTTTATATCCACATATATCCATGGTGCGGCCTGTGATGTAAACGGTCTAGATAACAGAGATATGACCTAGATGAAAGTGCTAAAAACTTAATAGAGTGTACTCTAGCTAACCTCTGCAAGCATTTCTTCTCCACTAGAGAATTAATTAATTAATTAAAAAACTACAGTCTAATTATAAGAAGGCATTAGATTTGGTGAGCCCACCCTGGTGTACAAGGCAGCTGCATCTATACTCTTCGACATTTGTCATGCATCATACTGGTGCGAAATCCAAGCTGTCCATCTGGTGGGTCCTTCCGCATAGGTGATACGGGTGAAAATTCAGGCATGTTGATAATCCTGTGGTCTGGAAACGATTCAAAAGCTTAGTAACTTGGCAAAGGTTTTTTTTTTACTTTACCAACCTTTTGTCTCGTAAGTTGCAGCCCATCTAATCAGCGGACCGGGTTCATTCTACGGCAGGGCATCAACATGATTAGGCCCACCAGATGGACAGCTTAGAGTAGAGAAATCTTTATACAAAAGCACAGTATAATACTTTGAAGAAAATGTTATTCTATTTGTTTTCCAAGATACAATATAAATACGGAGTTAATGGGTAATTATTACATACACGTATTTACAATTAGCAATGGTCACTTGATGTTGATTTCATGTTCTACTACCTTGGAACCAAGCGAAAGAGAAAAAAAAAAAAAATCCACTAAAATCTACGGGGCTCACTGTATGTATGCGACTGATCCATGCTGTCCATATTTTTTTTCCTGCTCATTTTAGTTATCAACTGAAAAATGAGGCCGATCCAAAGCTTGAATGGACCACACCACGGGAAACAAGGGGAATTGAATCCTTACTATTCAATTCTTCTTGGCGCCATGGAAGTTTTGGATCAAGCTGATATTTTTATTTTCCCTTCCTCCATGTCAGTGTGATGCTATGAATAGGTTGGATAACATGTACACATCCCTGTGGGCCTTGGCTCATTTTAACTTTCAATTATAGGCATTTAATTCTCCAAGTTTCCTTTGGTGTGGTTCACTTGAGCTTTGGATCTACTTCATTTTTTGACTCATGCCGTAAAATGAGCACTTAAGACAGATAAACAGGGTGGATCGGACACATACATAATGGCAGGCTCCTTAGATTTTAAGTGCACAATTCCTGTCCGATTTTGAAGTATTTACCCTAAGGTTCTGGAGTCCTGATTACACCGGAAATTCCTCTATTATAATAAAGTGCAAAAAATAACGATTACACATTTATACTTCATTTAAACACTCCATTTACGGTGTAAATTGAAAAACAAACGGCCCTAAATGTTGGACCTACCAAAATAAAGTATCAAGATGGCGGTTTCCATGGAGTAGATTAGGTGTTACCCTTAACGTGGGGCCCACCTTGATGATTTTCTGTATATCCACACTGTCCATCCAATGTTCCAGTCCATTTTAGGAGATGGTACTAAAAATCAAGCAAATCCCAAACTTGTATGGACTACAGCAAGGAAACATTGGTGACTGAACACCCACCGTTAAAAAGTTACTAAGGCTTACCGTAATTTTTATCTGCCATCCAACCTGTTGATAAGGTCAAGCAGACCTGGATGAAGGGAAAATACAAAGATCATCTTAATCCAAAACTTTTGTGGCCAACAAAACGTTTTTAATTGTCATTCACTAGTGTTTCCAGTGGTGTGTGGTCCACCTGAGATTTGGATCTGCTTAATTTTTAGGATCATTTCCTAAAATAAGCTAACAGATGGACGGAATGGATATACAAGAAATTCATCAAGGTGGGCCTCACCGGTCAGGGTAACACTCATCAAGGTGTCACCCGAGTACCACCTAATACGCTCCCGTTTCCGCCCACTGGTTGCATCCTTAGAATGATCTGAACCGTTCATATTTTCAATACTAACGTAGAGAAGCTAGGTACTAATAATTATACTTCATTGATGATCCTGACTTCTGAATCTTGGATTTGAATTTGAGACATTAAATATTAATCTTCATGCACCCACCACGTGTTCAACAAATGCTTCTTTATGATAGCTGGGATAGCATAGATTCTAGAACTTGAACAGTAATGACCATCATTTAAGTTGCACAATGAGCCCGTACCATTCTGTGGTAAGTTGGCACCGTCCCCTATCAAACCCCCCAAAACAAAGTTAGGGGTGTCTGAAATGCTTATTATTATTATTATTATTATTATTATTATTTTTAACGCACGCACACACACCCCCACACACTCAGGCCTTCGTGGAATTTCACCGCCTATAGGTCCTACCCGATGTTGAAACTCCTGAGAGTCTACCACCCGAGCAAGAGTAAGGACCCAATGTCTGAAAATGCATTGATTATTGAGCTACGTCCACCAGTCTCCTGTGACCATGTTCTCTCAGCTCATCTGACCGCACGCCCACTAACTTAGCAAACCCCACAAATTTCTCCATTGCATAAAATCGACATGGCAGTCATTTCTATCATACACATGGAAAGATCTAATCCATCAAAGTTTACTTTGCTACATAAGGACGCAACCTAAACCTCTATATAAAGTGTCACTGAATATTACAAACTTTTCACCACTCGAAGGAATGGTGAGGATAGGCACTGTCGTCAACCTAATCTTTAACTCTGAAAATGCTTGATCACAAGTATCATCCCAAATGAACTTTACACCTTTCCTGGTCAATCGAGTTAATGGTGCCACAATTCGAGGGAAGTCTTTGATAAATCTTCGATAATACCCTGCTAAACCAAGAAAACTACGTATTTCGGTCACACTCGTGGGCTGTTCCCACTTCAATAATGCTTCTACCTTTGATGGGTCTACAGATGCACCCTTCTTTGAAACTACATGGCCTAAAAATTTCACTTCCTCCTTCCAATAGTCACACTTTTCAAATTTAGCATATAATCGGTGTTCCTGCAGGGTTTGAAGAGTAACTCTAAGATGTTGCTCATGTTCTTCCTGGGTCTTAGAATATATAAGAATATCATCTATGAATACTATGACAAACCAATCTAGGTGTGGCTTAAATTCCCTGTTCATCAGGTCCATAAATACTGCCGGTGCATTTGTTAGTTCAAACGGCATCACGAGAAACTCGTAGTGGCCATAACGAGTCTTAAAGGGCGTCTTTAGTATGTCCACTTCTTTAATTCTAAGCTGGTGGTATCCTGACCACAAATCTATTTTGGATAAAAACTTGGCTTCTTTCAACTGATCGAAGAGGTCATCTATCTTAGGAAGTGGGTATTTATTTTTAATGGTGACCTTGTTTAGTTGGCGATAATCAATACATAATCTCATCGAGTGATCCTTCTTCTTTACAAATAAGACTGGCGCACCCCACGGTGACGTACTCGGCCGAATGAAACCCTGCTCCAATAACTTTTGAATCTGCTCCTTCAGTTCCTTCAACTCTACTGGTGCCATTCGGTATGGTGCCATGGAGATTGGCGAGACTCCGGGCATAAGATCTATACCAAATTCGATCTCTCTTTTTGGGGGCAACCCCGGTATATCTTGAAATATGTCGGAAAACTCACATACGATTGGAATTTGATCGATACCTACTTCATATGGTTCTTCCTCCAAAAGTGCTAAGAAATCGCATAACGGTCCATTCTTTTGCTTTTCAAGAAACTGGAGTCTCGGTCGCCCAAGAATAGAGAATGTCACGGTCTTCTCAAAACAATCCAACTTTGCATGGAACGAAGCTAACCAATCCATTCCCAGAATAACATCGAACTCTTGCGTGTCTAATACGATAAGGTCGGCTAATAATACAGAATCTTCAACCATGACAGGGCAAGATCTACATATCTGATTTAATACTACGGAGCTTCCTATTAGTGTAGCAATTATTAAATTCTTATCTAGGAGTTCAGGAGATAAACCCAGTGTATGCACGAAAAGAGTCGAAATAAAAGAATGCGTAGCTCCTAAATCAAATAAAACTTGAGCGGGCGAGGAATAAATAATTATGGTACCTTCCACCACTGCTCCATTAGCACTTGCGTTTGATGGTACTATAGTAAACACACGACCTTGGGCCAGTTGTCGAGAAGCCTGACCTTCCTGCCTCGGCTGGTAGTGTTGTTGCTGTTAAGGGGGTCTTTGTTGTGGATGTCTCTGATACTGTTCCAGTACTTGATGATATGGAGGTCTTTGGTACTATGGCTGAGGTGCTTGATACTGTAGCTGATGTCTCGAGTGCATCTGCGGCGGCGCTTAATAATGTGGTTGCTGAGGCGGTTGTTTACAAAAACGAGCAGAGTGACCTTCCATTCCGCAGTTATAACATTTACCCATAAATCGGTTCATTGGCTGAGCAGGAGTTGAGGTGTTTGTTATCGTCATCTTTTGTTTCTTAGAAGCATCGCCTTATGCTTGATATGTATTCGGTGTAGCCCTACCATTGCTCTTCGCTTCTCACTTCTGGTTACGACTTTTCCAAAATTCTTCGTTGTCTTGTTCTATCATTAGAGCACGTTCTACTACATCAGCATACAATCTAAGCTTAAGTTGAGTCAACTTGTTACGAATTGACCCTCTCAGACCTCGCTTAAACTTCTTAGCTTTGTGAGCTTCATCCTGAA
Source organism: Magnolia officinalis (assembly GCA_021015155.1). Classification (NCBI taxonomy): domain Eukaryota; kingdom Viridiplantae; phylum Streptophyta; class Magnoliopsida; order Magnoliales; family Magnoliaceae; genus Magnolia; species Magnolia officinalis. The sequence goes on from JAJHSJ010000007.1 coordinate 27,716,186, forward strand.
TCATAAATGGGGCAAAACAGGATAATTCAGTAAATTTAGACTCATACTGGCCTATAGTCATCTCCCCCTGTTCTAAGCTTATGAATTCCTCTGCTTTCTGCTCCCTTTCACACTCAGGAAAGTATTTTTCATTGAACTTCTCACAGAACATATCCCATGTCCATACGGTATTTTCATCAATTGTTCTAGCAATTGTCTCCCACCAGTGGTCGGCCTCTCCCTCGAACATGAAAACTGCAAGTGTAACCTTCTGCTCCTCATCACATCTTAAAACAGTGAATATCTTTTCTATTTGCTTTTTCCACTTTTCTGCCTCCATAGGGCCTGACAAACCCTCAAAAGCAGGTGGTTTCAATCTCTTAAATTTCTCTATTAAGCCCCCAATGTCATCCTGCACAACTTGGGCGACTCCTCTATTATCACGACGAATGTGTTATCCAAGAATGGCTGCCATGTCGCCTAAAGCACGAAAGACCACATCAAGTGATTGGCCACTTTCGGTGTTGCCCGGTGTGGTCGCCACAGGACTGGATCTACCTCTACTTTTATCTCCACGCCGGCTCCTAGACATGTTCTAAATCAAACAATAAGCTTTAGATGTCATATAAGGATGGGTTGCTAAAAGACAATACTAAAAGTTAAGTTTTGATCACAACAATACTCGCAGGGGATATATTCTAATTTTCAAAGTGACTACGTTTTCAAGTAAAACCCTAGGTCCTAAATGTTTCTAAACCTGGCTCTGATACCAATCTGTCACGCCCCAAAATCTGGCACCTGGGTATATCCGACCCTGATTCCGTACCTGCAGGCATGACTTATGTTTTGTATGTTTACATTTAATAATCCACACATATATTGACAAAATGATCTCATTCATAAAATATAACAATCCAAAAATTGAATAATTAAACATTTATTTAAAGAAGAAAAATGTCCATGTTCCGACTATTCAAGATTATCATCAAACACATGTCATCGTAATGTTGTCATACTAAATGTTCATTACACTTATTTTGAAAATGATAAAGAAACAAAAATAAATAAAAGAAATCTCTTCAAGCTCCTCCATGTGATCCTGATCCTAAAATTTTAAAATCCCAACAGGGTAAGCTGCGAATCCTAGTGAGTAATCTCAACACAGGTTTCAAAATAACCTCATATAACATGAATAAAAATGTATTAAAAGATACAATATCTATTTAGGTAAAGCAACAGATGAGGAGATTAATAAACAAGAGTTTTTCAGTGTAAATTCAAAGAAAAATGAATAAATCAATCAACATATGCTATACTCTATAATAACAAGTGCGGTTTTATTCCTTTTAACACCAGGGCCAGTTTACACTGGTCGGCCAACACCCGCGCCAATACAACATCTAGCCTGACAATGGGAACCTCTCTCATAACATGCTCACCCATCCAAAGGGCACTTGGTGAGGGACCCATTCGTACGTTAGCTGGTCAGACTACTACCCTACCGAACCTGACAGTGGGAACCTTTTGCAATCCGGACATGCTCACCCACTCAAAGGGTACGGTAGAGGTTCCAAAAGGTATTGGTTGGGTTTCTGGGACTTTCAACCCAAGGGTCTTGATCACCCCACCTATTTACGCTTTAGAGATTTTCAACCCAGAGGACTTGATCGCCCCACTTATTTTCTTGCGTTTCATAACAATTTCAATGATGCATGACTTGAATATTGGACGAATCAAATATTTCTAAAAACATTTAACGACTGCTAGTGATCAATTTATAATATGTGATGTACGCAATTTATTAAATTTAAAACAAAATTGTTAATCAATGTAAATTGCATATTCATGATTTAAGTTCTACAAAAAATAAAATAAAAACATGTAATATAATTTATTTGATTTAAGAATCTAAAATTTATAAACTCAAGATCATGTTAATTAAAATAAAGATAATCGAACGACAAAAATTAAAATGACATGTTTAAAGCTATAGTAAGCAATTAAAACAAAAAAAATAAAAATTTACAAAGAACATAACATAAAAGATGGGCAAGTAAGATCTAATTAATTGAATAAATGAATTATTAAATAATTAAAGAAAACACATATATATATTTTTCTCCTAAATATCAAGTGAGAGAAAAACTCACCTTTTTTTTTTTTCTTAAAAAGTATTTTCTTTCCTTTTTCTCTTTCTTTTCTTTTCTTCCTCTCTCTTCTTTTTTTTTTTTTTTTTCTCTCCTCTTTCCTTTCTTCCTTTTTCTCTCTCTTCTCTCTCTCCCTCTCTTTCCAACGTGAATGTCCAGCAATACTCTCTCTCTCTCTCTCTCCTTACTTCCTCACCTCACCTCACGTTTCACAACCTACCACCTCACATAGCAATTCCTCTTATCCTATTTATAGTGATTCATCTCACTAGCTATTATACACGTCGGGAGAAGGCAACTGTTGTTGCTTCGGTTTTCATCTCATTTGGTCACGCTTTTTTTTTTTAAAGATTTAAACAACGTGCACCATTAATGCAGTGTAAGGCTTTAGATTTAAACAACGTGCACCATTAATGTAGTGAAAGGTGCCATGCATTGCATGCATGTCACGTGTGTGGCACATGTGTTTGATCCATATATGTGAGGTGTGATTATGATGAGTGTGCATAGTGTATAGTTTATGATGTATGTATGGGCCACTTGTGTGTGCATGAGAATTATGTATGTGATGTGTTTGATGCATGTGTGTGGTTATGATGTACTCAATGGTGCATAAATGGTTGTTGTACATGGATGGATGGATCAATGTATAATAGATGGACGGATGGATGTATGGATAGATGCATGGATGTGCATGATGTGTTTGGTGCATGTGTGTGGTTGTGATGTATTTGATGGTACATGGATGATGTAGATGGATGGATGGGTTGATGTATACATAGATGGACAGATGGATGTATGGATAGACGGATGGATAAATGTACATTTGAATGATTTCATGTGTGATCGAGTGGATGGACTTTGTGATGTACCCATGGATTAGTGTTGATATGGACGGTCAATTTAGATGGATGGACAAGTATTCTGATGATTTCAGCATATGGATGGTTTGATGGTTGTATCGGTGGATGGATTTATTAGTTAATGAACAGTTGGATCGGATATGTCCAAATCAATGGTTGAGATTGGACCAGTTGATCTTGTATATTGATGGTCACATCGGACTAATTGGATACGCTGATCAATGGTTAAATTTCGACAGTCAAGATTTGTTTGGGTTATTACACCATCTCCCTTTCTTAAACAACGGTGTCCACTAACCTCTCCTTTAAATGGTGGTGTTTAACCACTTTAAATGACACATGTGCACCCTTTTTACCAAAACACCCTCTTTTCTGCCTTTTACCGAAATACCTAAACTACCCCTGGATATTGATTTTTACCAAAATACCCCTAGAGCTAATTTTTACCAAAATACCCCCAGATTGATTTTGACCAAAATACCCCCGAAGCTGATTTTTACCAAAATATGGAGTGCACAACCTTGGAAAAGATCTGCACCATGGAATTCTTTGACCACTGCTTCAACAATGATGAAATAACTTAGCTAGTTTGACGAACAATCAACCTGGATCTCTACAACGACATTAGGGTTAGGTTTTCTTACCCAAAATCATAGCCGAAACAGGTTGTGTAGCGTAATGGGATGGAGATTCGGTGCGTGGAGTCGTGGGAGAGGATTCCTGCAACGATCTCCCAAGATCTCTCTTCTCTCTTTCCTCTTTTCTCTTCTTTTCTCCCCTCTCTCCCTTAGGGTTTTGAAGAAATTTGTATATGAGAGAGGTGGGGTGAAATAAGGGCTATTTATAAGCCTAGAAGTGATACAAATGGCCCTAGGGCCACTATATTCATAGGTTATACCCTTTGGGCAGCTATTTTTGACAAACAGGTCTCACAGGGAGGCCCACTACTCTCCTACGTCATTAGGTATGTTCCCTAACAATGGATCTATGCCAAGACGTGATTTCGATGCGATCGGATAAGTCGATCGACCGTGGAGAACCTACGTCAGATCAACAGTCATACTTACTCAATCAGGGCCACTATTTTACAGATATGTGTAGGAAAATTTTCTTTTCCCATGGGTGAAGTTTGGTCAGAAACTGACAGTTTGAAACCCTCAATCTCGCATAAGAGTGAACGTCCCAATTCACTTAAGTTTCATCTCATTTTCTAAAGATATTCGTGTTTCTCACACACTTCACTCAGGGCTCAAGTTGTACGTTTTTGGACTCAATCTGGGCTCGATTCCCGTGATGGTTGTCAAGTCCAGTAGGACGAACATAGTCCTATAGTTTCGCGGTCATTAGACCCTCAACGTGCGGTCTAGGTCCAATACGGAGTTTCAATGTACTCTCGAGAGTAACAGGCTCTTGGGATTTTTCCTAGGTCGTTAAGTGATGTTGAGTCAGTAATATTAATGGTTTTAGACCTTCTTATTTGTGGAAATGGTGGCCCAAGCTTAATCCACTGATTATTTAGTCTAGTACTTAGCTAAATTCCGCCTAAATTACGATAGGATATGGTCCTTAGGTGGTTTTGCCTGAGGTGGTACTTGGGTCCTTGTACGGATTTTTTCGAGATGTTACATTTATGATGATCTAAAACCGTCGCAAATATCAAACTAGCTATTGTAATATGCCTTTGTTGAGTGTAAAATATTATATATGTTTCCCTTATTATATATTGGTTTTGTACACATATGTATGTTTAATCGATTTAATTACATATGCTTTGCTATGTAAGGTGATTTGGAGAGCTAAGATGAAAAGAATGATTAGAGAGCATATTTAATGGTTAAAGAATGATCAAATGAAGATTTGAAGATTTAAAGGTCATTAATGAAGAACTCAAGTGCCGAAAATTCAAGAAAACTAACTATAAAAGAGAGAAAAGACTGAAAAAAATCATAAAGTGCAATAACAGAAATAACAGACTGTTCTGTCCAACCTGAAGTTGGTTCGGTCCGATCAAATGTGAACAGAACAGTCTAGCAATAAATTACGATTTTTATAATTAATTCGAGTTAACACTTAGGTGTGACCAAAGCCAGGTTCAGTGCCCCCAAAGGGAGGTTCGATATGACCTAAGGGTGACAATGACTTCAAACGTATTTTGAAGAAATTCTACTGCAACAAAAGGTGGATTCGGTGTGACAGAAGGTAAGTTCAGCTATAACCGAAGGCTATCGTTGGTGCGACCGAAGCATAACAAAAGTGCATAAATTTACAATCAGGTCGAAGTTGTTGCATGTTTTCCCTATTTAAAAGAGATTTTTAGGCTATTTTAAATACGAATTATGGTTTGAAAGGAAACAAGGAGTAGCAGAGCGCCATTCTTCCTCTCTAATATTTCAGTTTTAAGTTTCTTTTTTATGCTTTTTTAGTTTAGTTCAATCATGTCTATGGTTAGTTAAATCTCTTAGCTAGGGATAAGTGGTGAAGCTTGTTGTGATTTTCAATGTCTTAGTTTACTTCGATTTAAGTTTTTGGTTTGAATGTTGAATAATTCATTGATATTGGCTTCAATGAAGATTTATTTTTAGTCTACTTTGATCCATTGTCGACTTTGGGCACTTTGGATGTTTAGGAAAACTAAGTGTGATTGCTTATATATTTTGCGAGTGATTGATTTGTACAATCCATTGATTTATCATAGATTAAGGGCATGATAGATGATTTGAATTCCCTATAACCAATACTTTGATGCTTTATTTAAGAACCAATTCAATTAAAGTTTAACTCTATGTTGGTTTATGAATGATGATTTAACCACTCTATTCTTCGGTTAGATAGGATGGGACTTCAATTTTAGTTGAGTTATATGATTGAATTAATTTTCTCTACATTAGTCTTAGGGGTAGTTTGGCACCATGGATTTAGGGGAATTTGAGGGGCTTTTAAATCCCCTGGTTGTTTGCCACCATAAAGTAACTAAGGGTTTTAAATCAAGGGGGTTTTAAATCCCCTCAAACAGAGGATTTGAAATCCATAGTGAAAGCTTGGATTACATCTAAAATCTTTCCAAGAGTTGCATATGTAACATGTGTGTTACTAGACTATTAATCTATTGGACACATGACCCACTAATGATATCCAAAAATAATTAGAATATCAATTGCATCACTATAGTTACTTTTATACAATGATCAGTATCGTCCAAACATTGTCCATGTAAATCAATGGCTAAAAATCATTAGTTAGTCACTCGGATGTGATCTTATGCTTATGGCCCATTCGAGACTTGGAATATCATCATTTTAAAGCAAAGTATATATTTCAGCGGGCTTGTTACAACCATTGTGTCAAACAATACATACATTCAATAATTAGAGATATTAAAGTTGATTTAGTAATTAAATTCAAACCCTAGTAAATATATTATGCATAACTACTTTTGGATTAAAGTTGATTCTGATTATAGGGTGTTAATGAAAATTTGATGGGAGGTATGGTGAATCTCCTATAATTAATGATGGGAGGTATGGTGAATCTCCTATAACTAATGAAAAGTTGTAAAGACTAATGAATTCACCTAAAATGGTATTCTAGAGGATTTGGACAAGGATATACCTATAGAGGTTGGGTTTATACTCTAGAAAACTGTGAAGATTAAGTTTATCATCAATATTGATGTTGGAATCTTTATTAGAGTGGTAAAGCTCATGAAGATTAATCAAATCTCATGGAATATGAGGCTTACGATGTGGGATATGATTGGGGATTCACCTAAGATTTAATTACATTAAAAAATCCTTCAATTGCCCAAAGACCGGATCTCCTTTATAAAAGAAATCGAGTTCCAATGGCCATAAAATAGGTAGAAATAGCTAATCTTCGGTCGCACTGAATTGGATAGGAAATCCGCTTAACAGACATTGGCACTTTCAGTCACACTGAAGGTGGTCTTCGGTTGCACAGAAAGTGGGCACTCGATTGTAGCCTAATTACCAAGAATTCTATCACAGCACGCTATCCTATTTTAGCTATTTTCAGTCAGACCAAAGTAGGGTTCGATGGGACCAAATGTTACTAAAATTGTCCAGTTCTTCCAGTAACACGGGACCTTTAAAGCCAATTTAATGATGATCAATTTAGGCTCATATGGCTTAAGGGATTATCAATAAAGGATTTACCTATTAGGTTTAAAATCATCTAGAGGTTTATTGAGTTGTTTTAGGTCAAGGGTTAGGGTCACCAAGGGACTGCATTTACATGTTCTTTGTTCCCAAATACTCCATCTTCTCTTTTGTTTTTGATCTTCAGCTTTCAAAGGCTCAACCGACTACATAACACAAGGACTCACGTGATTGACAAATAGAGTGCAAAAATTATTCACTAAAAATCTCTACTCAACACTCGGGATATCTTATATGTTCTCAAATAAGTGAAAATGAACATTGTTTTGTTTGATGTCATAAAAAAAAATTCCCTAAGGACCTTTTTATGGCCAAGAGACAACACAATGCCCAGAAAAATATATTTTTGACAAAAAAAAAAAAAAAAGATTGTCATCATCAAACAGAATGTGCCCCAAAAATATAAAGATCCTGGTAGCCTAACCATCTCATGTGTGTTTAGGAACCACCAAATTGAGCATACATTACTTGATCTGAGGGGCGAGTGTGAATTTTATCCCCTACTTGGTCAGCTTAGTCTATGTCAATTAAAACCTATCAAGACCACACTCCAACTCCTTGATCGTTCAATTCGTATACCGAGAGAGATGTTAAAGGACATGGTTGTCTACTATCCATTAGATTTTATTATTTGGATACGCAACCTGTCATTGATGATAACACTCAGATTTTTGTCATCCTTGGTCGCCCATTCTTAGCCACATCAAACATCATAATCAATTATGTTGTCACGTAGGTATCTATCAGATTGGTTTTAGCGTTGGTTGCCCAATAAAATTCAGAAATGGAACAAATGAATATGAAGATTTCTTTCCTATATGAGGAGTTAGAAGAGCAGATCTACATGAAGCAACTAGAGGGGTTTGAGATTGATGTGTTAGATAATAAGGTTTGTAGGTTGAGGAGGTCGTTATACAACTTAAAATAGTTTCCTATGTAGTGGTATAAGAAATTTAATACTTTTATTGTGAGTCAGCAGTTTACCAAAAGTAAATATGATCATTGTGTGTAGTTTAAGGCACTGAGTGATTGAGAGTTCATCATAGTAGTATTATATGTTGATGAGATGCTTATCGTTAGTCATAAAATGTTTGAGATCAATATATAAAAGACCCGATTATCAGGGACATTTAAAATAAAATATCTGAGAGTTGTAAGGAGGATTCTTGGCATTGATATACATAGTGATAGGGAGAGGAACATGTTACAGTTGTCTCAGGAAGAATGCCTTAAAAAGGTATTGGTGAAGTTTGGGATGCCTAAGGCTAAACCACTTATCACACCCCATGCTGCTCACTTTCGACTTTCTTCAAAGCAATACCCCATTACAGATGAAGAAAAGCAGATTATATCTCGTATGCCCTACTTAAGCACAATTGATAGTTTGATGTATTCTATAGTGTCTATGAGACTAGAAATTTCACATGCAATTGGTGTTATAAGTAGATACATGTCAAACCCCCACAAGAAACATTGAACGACAATAAAATGGCTAGTTCATCATCTACAAGGTACAAAAACTACGTTTTGACATTTAAAATATCATATTAAAAAATTAGTAGGCTATGTGGATTCCGATTACATAGGAAATATGGACAACATAAGGTCGACTTCTGGCTACTCGTTTGTACTAGCAGGTGGAGAGATTAGTTGGATGTCGAAGCTTCAGTTTGTGGTCACTCTTTCCACAACCAAAACTGAGTATATAGCAGTGATTAAGGAATTTAAGGAAGGTGTTTAGTTGAGAGGAATGATGAACGGGCTTAAGTTTCAACAGGAGGTCATGCTGGTTAATTGTGACAACGAAAATACAATCAAGTTGGCAAAGAATTTGGTTTACCATTTTAGAACAAAACATATTGATGACCATCATCATTTTATCCACTAGGTGGTTGAGGAATGAGGAGTTAATCTCGAGAAGATCCACACAAGCATGAATTTAGTGAATATGCTTACAAAGGTGATTCTCGCAAAAAAGTTCAAATTATGTTTGAATTTTTCAGGTCTAACAAAGGTTTGATGTAGACGAAGTGTATATGGAAAGTAATGACGATGGTGAAGTTATGATGAAGGTGATTAGAGATGTAACTTGAAGTTATGGATCATGATGATTGAAGCCATTCTAGAGATTGTTGTTTAGATGTCTTCAATCTGTACATGAAATAGGGGTCTCGATCAATCGAATATGGGGGATCGATCGATCGACACAATTCAAAAAACACTTGTAAAGTCTTTGGACATTTTTTAGCATGTTTGATTGATCGAATATGGGAGCTCGATCGATCCAGGGTTGCTCGTTTGATGCTTAGATCAGCGGTGCGCGTCGTTTTACGTAATTGCATAAATTATTTCCTATTCCAGTTGTTATATATATATATATATATATATATATATATATATATATATATATATATATATATATATATATATATATATATATATATATATATATATATAGTGTAAAAATGGGTTTATGGTATTAAAGAGATTGAAGGACTTGTTTTAAAGGGCGGATAGGGTTTTCAGAAGGGTTTTGTATTTGTAAGTAAGATTTATCTCTTGTAATTCACTTTCATGGTGGATTTACTATCGCTTTCTATCATGATATTTTTCCACAAGGGTTATTCCATGCAAAATCATGTGTTCTGGTACATGCTTTGTTATGTTTATCTTTCACGTGTTTGATTCTAATTCGGTGTTTGCTTCTGCGGTCCCCCTAGAAAAGTTGTGTGGCATTTGTTTGTTTATTGTGGGGGCATTTATATGCAAGTCGTGTGGCATTTGTGTGGAATGAATTTGGCACTTATGTGAGAGTAGTGTGGCATATGTATACATATAGTGAGGCATTTGTATGCAAATAATGTGGCATTATGTAGGATGAATGAGACACATGCGTGAAAGTAGTGTGACATTTATATACAAGTAGTATGTCATTTGTGTAAAATGAATGTCGCACTCGTATGAAAATAATGTGGCACTGGAATGGATTCTTATACGTTTCAGAATATGATGGGGATTACCCTCATTAAAGACCAAACCAAGACACAACCCATGTATGATAAAAGTGTGAAATATCATCCTTAAGTGTACATTTGAATGGATCAAATCACACACATTTGAACTATAGTTTTCGTACTTTATTATAATTTAACAATTCAACGATGTGTTACTTAAATCATGTGAGATTTTCAAATCACTAGGCCGAAGTATGTCCTTAGTGATTTTTGGCTAGTGGGGTCGATGTACGTCTCTTGTGATTTTTATACTTTTGTTCATGATACCCGCATAAGGTCGAGGTATGTCACTTTGTTGGTGTCCAATCATGTCAAGGGAGTTTTATATGTCATGAGTTGGTCCTTTATGTGGTGTTCTTGTCTATGAGAGAAATAGGGTATTCATAATTGGCTATTGTAAATTGAATTAATAAAGGGATTAACCTAATCATGCGTCCATAGTACATTTGATTTCGTTACATAATCACTTGGGATTCATGGACCATGAGGCCGATGTATGTCCTTAGTAATTCTTGACTAGTAGGGTTGATGTATGTCCCATATTATCTGAGGGTCATTATTTCATGGCTCTCGCATGAGTTCGTATTATGTCACTTTGTGATTCCCGGACTATGTCATGGTAGTCTTGCATCGTGGGTTTATTCACAAGTTCATGATGGATGTACATTCCCAAACCGATGTGCATTCATGCATTCATACATTTAATCAATATTATATCTTGCTAAAATTGTTCTGATTGTTTTACTTGTTTTCATGCGCTATACTTGTCTATAATAATGGATGTTTAATCTTAGGAGGAAATTTTTATTAAGTTGGTCAATCACCCTTTCATTGTCAACAACAACAAATAGGTGATGTCATACTAGTTGTAACAACCCCAGTCCTAGTACTTAGTCACAAGCTCTTGAGCATATAAGCATACATCACAAGGAAGGTGGTGAATGATAAGAGACATGGTAGAATACATTATCCTCATTACCATTTAAGGTAGAAGTATTGAATTTCGGGGACGAAATTCTCTTTAAGGGGGGTATATTGTAACACTCGTACTTTTCTGCACACGGGTGTTACCATGAGAACCTGACTTAGTGTAAATACAATCTCGATTTAGGTGAACATTCACACTTTGGCCTATCTTAAGTTAATACCCTAATAATTCATCTCAAATGTCACGTGATTGTATATATATACTATAATACAAAGTAAATTTTATAGTTATTCGTAGTAATACATATGTTACTTGGATTATTCAAATTTTTCTATATTATTTAAACTATATATAAAATAAATTGCATGCCAACACATTATCATATAATTGATGTACATTGATAAATATTTGCATTCTTAACTATATATTATTACAAAAATACATTATGAGTAGTAATGATTGTAAATAGATACTTATCTATGACTATTAATATGTTATACTAAGCAAATATAAAAATATATTTTATTATATAATCTAAGACATTATTTACTAATATTATTATAATGAATGTATAAGAATACTACATAAATTAACTATAGTACACCTGGAATATTATTAATGATATTTATCTATAATATTACCAATTAAATACTTTATTAATTGATAAATGATTGTTAATATTAAATATACATATTTACTTGTAAGGTGAAACCAACGTGAATGGGTAGTGGACCTGATTGGCTCACCAGTTAGGTGAATGGTTCTGATCACGGGAGTGGACCTCTTGATCATCTTAAATTGTCGGTGGTTGGCACTTAAGGGCCACGATTTAGATGATATGGCCCGCCTAAGTCATGTATTTGTTTCATCCTTCGAGATGGAACATACTTTGAGCTGAATAAATGAATGAACGGTGTGGATCCATCAAAATCTTCATGCTAGGGCCCACTTCATATGGTGCATGTGCACAGTTGGAATGCACCCGAGGTGCACTTGTTTGGGGAGACTGGTCAAATCGGGTCTGACCGTGAAATGCAAAAGAGGAAGGGATTCTCTCCCTTTCTTTTAGAATTTTCATCCGTCAAAATAGAAGTCGGACAGGGTCCCACCTCGATGAATGATGGCCCACCATCTGAGCCCCACAGTGACGATCCAAACCGTCCATATTGTAGAGGACTCAAACCCGTGCAAACCCTGCCAGTTTCACCCACCATCACGCACATGTGCGAGCACGAACGCTGGTGAAAATAGACTGATTGTGTTTCTTTCCCTTCCAAAAATGGAAAGTCTCCACGCTGGCAATCCATGTGAGATTTTCTCTTTCAATCCCGACCATTTGATACAATGCAATCTCAGCCCTCCATCTTTAGCTACGTGGTTTAGGTTTTCGAGTAAAACCAACAGCTGGCCGGTTTTGGTTTGGGTTGTTGTACCTGACAGTTTAGAGCAGATGAATCCGGGCCATCAACCCTCCATCCGATGGTTAAGAGAGAGTAGGGCTTCGAAAATAGGGCATATATAGCAATAGGTTCGCTGCCCTATCCCTTAGAGTTGCACCAGCGAAACCTAAGTCGTCTCCTTCTAAAGCTCAAACCCACCAACTAAACCGATTCGAAGCTTCGAAACAAAGGGTCGGGGAGCACTGTAGGAGCAACTAGAGTCGTCCCCACGAATCGGATCGAAGGGAGATTTGTCAAGTTTCATTCCACCATTGGCGATCGACTCATCTTCTCCACCAATCCACATTGTCTTGGGCCAAGTCTGAGCTTTGTTTGGCCGTGAGGAAAGGCTTATGGAGAGAGAGAGAGAGAGAGAGAGAGAGAGAGAGAGAGAAGCAAAAGGAATAAGGAGAGAAGAAGGGAGATAGCTGCTGTCGAGTCGGATCAGCAAGTTGGTGCGGCACCTTGCTGCTGCACCGAGGGAAGCAACTCAAGATGAATTTCTACTCGGCAGGGCCTGCTTAAATTCTACCTACGTCCAACGTCTCTTGACATTCCAATGAAAATAAAAGTAAGGAGAAGTAGAAGAAAAGAAAGAGGGATAGAGAGAAGAGGAGAAGGAGAGGGTTGGGTCCGTGTCTGTTGCATCTACGACCCGACTCAGTGAGTCAGAGGGACTCAGATGCTAGTTGAGTCTGAGGTTTACTGGATGGTGCAGAGAAGAAAAAGAGAGAGAAAATGTAAGGAAGAAGAGAAAGGGAAGAAGGGAGAGAGGGAAGACAGTTTGGGGCGGCTGAGTTGGAATCGAGTTGACTCAGTTGGAGCCGAGTCTGACCGGGCAAAGTCAAACGTGAACTGGTCCAAACATTGCTGGACATTCCAACATTTTTCTTGTTTAAAAAAAGAGGGAGATTAGAAGAAGGGGAAGAAAAGAGAGAGTGGTTGAGAGAGAGAGAGAGAGAGAGAGAGAGAGAGAGAGAGAGAGAGAGTGTGAGGAAGAGAACGGTTTTAAGTGGTTGCTGAGTCAACTCGGCTGAATCTGAGTTTGACTGGGTCGAGCCGATCCAGGCCCTTTCTGGACATCCCAGCATATAAAAGGGAAGAAGGAAGAAAAATCAAGAAAGGAAGAGAGGGAGCTTGGGTTCGGTGGCTGATGAGTCAACTCGATTGAAACTCACTGAGTCCAAATAAGTTGATCTAGGATTAGGTGAGTCAACTTAGCTTCTTGCAATAATTTACCTTGATTTAGCGTAATTAAATAGTTAGTCAGTTTCTTAGTTGAAAGTGTGTGATGACATTAGTGTAGGTCATTTCCATTGAGAAGGATAGACCATTTCGAGTTGGGCTAAATCCAAGTTGACTTGGATTTTTGGTAAGCAAACCCTACTCTATCTAGAATGTTATTATAACTAATTAGTGGCTAATTTAGAATTTGAGACTTCACATTTTCTTGGATTTAAATTTCACTTTGGGTTGTGTAGTTGTGCCAATTTGAATCCAACTTGAATACACATTGGGAACTTTAATCATTTGGGCGCATCTAGACTTACTCTATCCTAACCATTGACATGTGATACTTTAGGTTAATCGAGTGTCTTGAGTCTTTTAATGACCTCCAACTAAGTAAGAAATAAGTTTACGCTTTAAGGTGAGGACTCACCCTTTGAGCTTCCCACTTAAATTCACTAACCTGGACATAAATGATACTTTAATTCTATGTAGTTGGTAACTCTAAATTATTTAGTTTACTTATTTCATTTCATGAATATGCTAATATGGTGCATGATTGACTCATGTAATGTATGAATGTTGTGTCTCTTTAATGCTAGTAACTTGAATGATTCGGTTGCCACATGTTGTAGAGTTTGCTAATTAAGCAAATGTAATTGTTTGTGATTATCTTATGAATTGAATATAATATGTTAAAGACTTACCATCTTGCGGGCCCTATTTGACTTACACGGGCTTGATCGCACACCTGCCTTATATAGCTTGTGTAAGTGCTATATTTTATATCCCTGTTTGTCGTCAAATTTGTGGTGCCAAAATCACTGTTATATATCTTGCATAAGTGAAGCTCTCTCAAAGATCAACATTCATGAACAAGCTAAGCTCACAACAAGCAAAGCTCACGAGTACAAAGATCAAACTTGAATGCAAGAACTACTCACAAGACATGACTCAAGCTGCAAGACTTCAAGAAGAGTACAAGACAGTTCATAAAGAACTCAGGACACTTTCAAGATTGAGCTACATCAAGATTTCAAGATTGAACTACATCAAGACTTCAAGGCTCATACTTCAAGGTCACTAGTTCCTAATGTTTCAATGTCCTTACTTCATGGTTAAGATTTGACTGACCTTAGGTTGACCTTAGAAGTAGGTCACTTTAGATACATAAATCGAATGTTTATTTTACATATGTTTGGTCTGTTCTTTGACTAGTCCTAGGCCTTCTTCGACTAGTCCTAGAGTTGCTTCGACCAGTCTAAGAAATTCCTCGATCAGTCGTAAGTTTGTTACAAAAATCGGATAATTTCTGTTACGCTTCGACTAGTTCAGGAATCTGTTCGACCAATCGAAGGAACAGTGTCGACTGCATCTTCGACCAGTCGAAAGTCTTCGACTCAAAGTCTAGCGATGAATTTTAAGTTCTTCCACCAGTCAAAGGAGACCTTCGACCAGTCAAAGGTGACCTACGACCAGTCGAAGGAGTCATTCGACTAGTTGTAGAACGGTCAAAGCTTATCGCGCCTGATTTTTCAAATATCTGTTATTGCTTCGACTAGTCGAAGAGCTCTCTAGACCAGTCGAACACGCGATCTGCTCACCTATAAATAGAGCACGAATCTCAGAAGAGATCATCGAATTAATTAATCCATTCAAGCCAATCTTCATCGAACTTCTGAGAGATAATTCTGTGCTCCATCTAAGCTAAGTGTGCTTATTTAATATTCTCTTTCCTTAGCTTTATTTAATTGATTTTGTTTTTGCTCTTCCAATCTAAGTTGATAAGAGGAATTGTTATTTCCTTTCTTTGGAATCAAAATCAATTAAGGCAAGCCCTACTTGGTTTAATTTAAAATCTATTAGAATTAGAACCATTGTAATTGAGTATTGGACATTGAACTTGGACATTCAATCATCTGCTCTAACTTCGTTCTACCGGGCTGCTACAATGAAAGAGATAATCAGGTATTTTACATTTAATTGTAAATTCCTTTCTGTTTTGGTTTCTTTCAAGATTTGCCAGAAAAATCTTGTTGTATTGGTTATCTGAGGAGAGCCAGGAAAACTCAGAAGTGGGGTTTTTTTTAATTGTGTAAGCCCACAGACAAAGACACAATTATAAAGGTTTTTAGTGAACCTGGGAAAACCTATTTTGTTAGTGAACGCTAATATCCCCTGTGTGAGGATATTAGGAGTGGAGTAGCATTTTGTGTAGTTGTTGTTTAACAGTTGGTGAACACAAAGGCGAACCACTATAATCCCTTGTGTTGTGGTTGAATGATTTATACTTCTAATCTTTAATTATTCTTTTGTGGGATGTATGTATGGTGGTGAATGTTGTAATCATTTAATTCAAGCATTGTGAGAATTTTGTAATAGTTTAGAATTTATTTTCTGCTATTCCGTTATCAGCTTGATATTCAATTTATTTTAAAAGTTGTTCCAGCAAGGTTGCCCTGCCATTTTTATGGTGTATGGCTGTGCCTAGAACAATACATTTGTGATTACAATTTATTTCAATTCAGTTTGTATTTATTTCTTTATTCCTCTTTGGTTTGAGATTTGATACAAAGATCTTTCTAGAAATAAGGTTGTCCTACCATAAACTTTGGTTTTTGGTGAAAGGTTGTCCTTAGAACAACATTTGTATCAACCTCGCAAGATTTAAATTCTGAGGTTGTTTCACTTTCCTGCATTGTGATTTAATTTGGCTATCATATTCTTTTTAATTCCGCTGTTATAAGTTTTATTTGGCATTGTCCTATTCACCCCCCCTCTAAGACATATAGCTAGGCCTTTTCAGCTTGGACCACACTTTGTCTTACATGAATTGGACCGCGTAATTACTCCTTGTGGTTTGGACCGTTAATTTGCCCTTGGTGGCCTTGATGAAACATTGGTGCCCTTTGTCGCTAGTTAGTTCTCTCTTCATTTTATGGTGTTCAATTGTATGGTGATTTCTAGGTGGAGCGGGTGTTCGCTTAGCGATTTTCTAGCCATCTTGCGGTGTTCACATACGATATGATTTTCAGGTGAAGTAGAGTTTTGCATGTTTGGTTGCTAGACATCTTGCGGTGTTCGGTCGTACTGTAATTTTCAGGTTGCGATATGATTTTTGGGTGGTCCAGATTTTCTATGTTGTTTGTCTCTTCATCTTGCGGTGTTTAGTCGTACCATGATATTCAGATGGAAAGAGTGTTTGCTTAGCAATTTCCTAGCCATCTTGTGGTGTTCACGTATGATATGATTTCTGGGTGAAGCAGATGTTTGAAGCTTAGCTTTCTAGTTATTTTATGAAGGTCGTAAGATTCACTGCTTAACTATCTGGATACATCCCCTTGCATTGCGGTTTTCATTACATTCCCTTAACGTTGAAATTGTGTTAACTAGTTTAATTCTGAATGCATGATCATGATTCTTGAACCGCGTTGTTTAAAATGCCCCTTCTCACATGTTACGATTTAAGTTGGATTAGGAATGATAAGTGCGTAATCTTAGAGGGTGCTCCTCACTGCGATAGCCATTGATGCTATCAAACCATAACAGTTGATGCAAGTGTAGAGTGAGTCGATGCTGCTCACTGGGTTGCTAGAGCAGATCAGGTAGCTAAGGAGCTAGACGGGGTCCCTACGGCCCATATTGAACTTCACCACAAGTTGATAGAGTCCTGCTTGTGTTTAATGAACTTGGTTATTTGTGATTTTATAAGTCCTGTATGGGCGCTACATTTGGAATTTTGTAATGATCAGGATGATTTTATTCATTGCATAGTTTATTCTAGCTTCATTGCTATTAACTCTGATTAATGATAAACAGTTCAAATTTACATTGGATTTTATAAGCTAACACTCGGGTTTGTTGGAAACGGGTTATATACCCGGGTCTTGAAAACTTGGGGCGTTATAGTTGGTATCAGAGTGAGTCTAGATAAACCAGGCCTTGGGAAAAATGGGACTTATGTGACCTAGAATAATCCATAGTTGCATTGAAGAAATTAGAGACTTGGAACCAGGTTTCATTCCCTTAATGTTAAGGTAATTTATGAACCTAGAAATCTAAATTTTAGGCTCCTTTGAAGTGTTAGGGTTAACCATTTGGACGTAGAAAGACAAACATAAGTTCCTTTGTGAATTGTGATTGCTGAATATATGAACTTAAATTTTAGGGTCCCTTATGATTTTAGGCTTATCCATTTGAACTTAGAAGTAAGAACTTAGGTTCCCTTATAAATTATGGATGTTTGAAACTAGGAACTAAACTCAGGTACCGTAAGGAAACAAGTACCCACCATGTTGTGTGTTAAATCAAACATAAGAGGTCTATAAGCTTAAGGAATCAAACTAGGATCGTGTAATTTAAATCCCCTAATACATCTCTTGTATGTTCAAACGAATGGGAATAACTAATAGTAAGAATTTAGAATTTTAGGTGAAATTCCAGCCCTAGGCTAGGCTTTTGAAAACTTAGGCGAGTTTAACGTATTTTAAACCCAAATCCTCATGTCGGAATTTTAGACTCCCATGAGAATTCCTAGACAGTCATTGAACTTAGGAACAAATTTTAAATGTTATGAAAAGTTTGGTTAAATACATGAATTCGTAAGTTAGACCCCTTGTAATCTATTGTGGAACACTAATATAACCTTGAGATATTCGTAGAACCTTTACTATAGGTTGAGAACTAGAAGACATGGGTTATGGTGTGCGTAACAGTTAGAAGGGCCATCGTAGGACCCTTGGAGTCTGGTTACAACTAGTCGCAAAAGATAGGTAGTTGAAGAGCACCCACCGACTTGAACAATACTCCAGTTGTATGATTCATATAAGCTATCTTACAATCTTAGTTTAAGACTTGTGACCACAATAAATCTTTTCTTTTAACAGGATTATGGCCCCATCTTGTAGCGCGAGACTGCAGCCTGTTCTTTTGTTGACTTCGCCGACAAATGAGGTTGTTAGAGAAGGGAGTCTCGTGCGCTCTTCTACACCTTCAGTTAGGCCAAGTGGCCCTGAAAGAGAGCCCACGTCAAGAACTATCCCGTCTCAGTCGCCTGTGAGTCATGTGGGCACACCTCCACCAAACACACAACCTGAAACCCCACCTGACATTGTTATTAGTCAGTTGACTACCGTCATAATACAACAATAGGCTTTGATCACCGCACTGTTAGAAGCTCTCCAACGTAATATGGATGCATCGGCTTTGAAGATCGAAGAAGTTAGTAGGACAGATATGTTTGAACAATTTTAGAGGCTGAGGCCATCGTCCTTCTCAGGGGCACCAGATCCAGTTCTAGCAGAACATTGGCTGAATAGAATGGCAAAGATGATGAGATCACTGGGTTGTTCGGACGCCCAAAGGGTTATTCTCGCCATTTATGCCTTGGAAGGCGAGGCTGATATATGGTGGGAAGGTGTGCTACGAATAATCCCATCAAATTATGAGTGGACCTGGAATGAGTTTAAGAAAATGTTCAATGAAAAATACTTTCCTCCATGCTATCGTCACGAGAAAATATCTTAGTTTCTCAAATTAGAACAAGGGAATACAACTATGCCGCAATATGAAGCGCGCTTCGACGAATTGTCACGATATGTACCAAAGGCCGTTGAGGACGAGGAATATAAATTGGAAAAGTTTAAGGAAGGTCTCCGACTGAAATCCAGTCAAGATTGTGCACCTTCGACTTTACTAACTTCGCTGATCTCGTGGACAAAGTCATGCGAATAGAGAGAGACTTTGAGCGTAGGGCCAAAACACGTGCTCTTATTTAAGGATCAGCAAGCAAAGCCAAGACGACGCCAATTGCATCTCCTATGGTTGAAGAGAAGATGGAATTAATGTCTCACCTGATTCATTCTTTGAGTCAGGATAGACTCTGCAGCTATTGTAGCAAGTCGGGTCATATCTTAAGGCAGTGTTTCAAGAAACAGCGAGATGAGAGGACTTCTTTGAATCCTGCTCAAGTCATGTGACCTCAAGCATGAGAATGAGGAGCACATCGCATGCATGCCTTGGATATACCGAACCCTGAACAAGCCCACCAAGGTATGCCCTTATAAATCTTCCTTAGTAGTTATAAGGTAGCTCGTAAGGGTTATAAATTTCTAAGAATGCGTAGCAATGTGACTAAAACAATCAGAAATAATTAAATTATAGATTTTAGGATAGCACCCCAGGTAGCTAAGTTGCAATGTTGAAGCGTAATGAATCATTTAGGCTTATCCTTTAAGGAAGTAGGAAATTAAATGACATATCTCAAATAACTAGAGTGATTGGGAACACGAATCGACAGAACCATGTTTAAGTGAAGTATGCACGGTTTGACGTGAATTCTAAATCCTAATGATTACAATGATCTCAATGCCCTGATCAAATAGAAGATTGATAATCACTAGGATTGAGAAAGATACTAGTAGACTCACTACCCAGCCAGGCATAGGTTTAGCTTATCGGGCCCGACCATAACTGTCTGTTCATGTTAACCCGAACATTGAAAGAATAAACTACTATTCTTACTACAAACACAAATATATAAATATGGGATAGTAGTAAAAACTCTTCTTCAAGTCGTGTGACCAAACCCTAGACCATAGTGGGTACTGGAAAAAAATAAAGAAGAAGAATTGGATGGGCATGATCGAATCTCGTGTGCGAGATTCTTCTTTAGCGGGGGGGGGGGGGGGGGGGGGGGGGTAGATTGTAACAATCCAGTCCTAGTACTTCGTCACAAGCCTTGAGCATATAAGCATACATCACAAGGAAGGTGGCGAATGATAACAGACATGGTAGAATACATTATCCTCATTCCCATTTAAGGTAGAAGTATTGAATTTCACGGACGAAATACTCTTTAAGGGGGGTAGATTGTAACACCCCATACTTTTCTGTACTCAGGTGTTACCATGAGAACTTGACTTAGTGTACATACAATCCCGACTTAGGTGAACATTCACACTCTGGCCTATCTTAAGTTAATACCCTAATAATTCATCTCAAATGTCATGTGATTGTATATATATACTATAATACAAAGTAAATTTTATAGTTATTCGTAGTAATACATATGTTACTTGGATTATTCAAATTTTTCTATATTATTTAAACTATATATAAAATAAATTGCATGCCAACACATTATCATATAATTGATATACATTAACTAATATTTGCATTCTTAACTATATATTATTACAAAAATATGTTATGAATAGTAATGATAGTAAATAGATACTTATCTATGACTATTAATATGTTATACTAAGCAAATATAAAAATATATTTTATTATATAATCTAAGACATTATTTACTAATATTATAATAACGAATGTATAAGAATACTACATAAATTAACTATAGTACACCTGGAATAGTATTAATGATATTTATCTATAATATTACTAATTAAATACTTTATTAATTGATAAATGATTATTAATATTAAATATACATATTTACATGTAAGGTGAAACCAACGTGAATGGGTAGTGGACCTGATTGGCTCACTAGTTAGGTGAATGGTTCTGATCATGGGAGTGGACCTCAGATCATCATAAATCGCCGGTGGTTGGGACTTAAGGGCCACGATTTAGATGATATGGCTCGCCTAAGTCATGGATCTATTTCATCCTTCAAGATGGACCCTACTTTGAGCTGAAGAAACAAATGAACGGTGCGGATCCATTAAAATCTTCATGCAGGGCCGCACTTCACGTGGTGCATGTGCACGGTTGGAACGCACCCAAGGTGCACTGGATTGGGGAGACTGGTCAAACCGGGTCTAACCGTGAAATGCAAAAGAGGAAGGGATTCCCTCCCTTTCTTTTCAATTTTTCGTCCGCCAAAACAGAGGTCGAACAGGGTCCCTCCTCGATGATCGATGGCCCACCATCTGAGCCCCACATTGACGATCCGAACCGTCCATATTGAAGAGGACCCAAACCTGTGCAAACCCTGCCTAGTTTCACCCAACATCTTGCACATGTGCGAGCACACACACCGATGAAAACAAACTGATTGTGTTTCTTTCCCTTCCAAAAATGGAAAGTCTCCATGCTGGCAATCCGCATGAGATTTTCTCTTTCAATCCTGACCGCTCGATACAATGCAATTTCAGCCCTTCGTCTTTAGCTACGTGGTTTAGGTTTTTGAGTAAAACCAGCAGCTGGCCGATTTTGGCTTGGGTTATTGTACCTGACAGTTTAGAGCAGATGATTCTAAGCCATCAACCCTCCATCCGATGGCTGAGAGAGAGTAGGGCTTCCAAAATAGGGCATATATAGCAATAGGTTCGCTGCCCTATTCCTTGGAGCTGCACCAGCGAAACCTAAGTCGTCTCCTTTCAAAGCTCGAACCCACCACCCAAACCGATTCGAAGCTTCAAAACAGAGGGTCGGGGAGCACTGTAGGAGCAACTAGAGCCATCCCCACAAAGCGGATTGAAGGGAGATTCGTCAGGTTTCATTCCACCATTGGCGATCGACTCATCTTCACCACCAAGCCGCATTATCTCAGGCCAAGTCTGAGCTCTGTTTGGCAGTGAGGAAAGGCTTACGGAGAGAGAGAGAGAGAGAGAGAGAGAGAGAGAGAGAGAGAGAGAGAGAGAGAGAGATGTAAAAGGAATAAGGAGAGGAGAAGGGAGATAGCGGAGTGAGCTACTGTCGAGTCGGATCAGCAAGTTAGTGCGTCACCTTGCTGCTGCACCGAGGGAAGCTACTCAAGTTGAATTTCTGCTCGGCAGGGCCTGTTCAAATGCTACCTGGGTCCAGACGTCTCTGGAGATTCCAATGAAAACAAAAGAAAGGAGAAGCAGAAGAAAAGAAAGAGGGATAGAGAGAAGAGGAGAAGGAGAGGGTTGGGTCGGTGCCTGTTGCATCTACGACCCGACTCAGTGAGTCAGAGGGACTTAGACACTGGTTGAGTCTGAGTTTTACTAGACGGTGCAGAGAAGAAAAAGAGAGAAAAAGTAAGGAAGATCAGAAAGGGAAGAAGGGAGAGAGGGAAGAGAGTTCGAGGCGACTGAGTTAGAATCGAGTCGACTCAGTTGGAGCCGAGTTTGACTGGGCCGAGTTGGACATGAACCTGGTCCAAACGTTGCTGGACATTCCAGCATTTTTCTTTTCTTTTTTTTTTTTTTTTTTTAAAAAAAAGAGGGAGATTAGAAGAAGGGGAAGAAAAGAAAGAGTGGCTGAGAGAGAGAGAGAGAGAGAGAGAGAGAGAGAGAGAGAGAGAGAGAGAGAGAGAGAGAGATTTTGGGTGGCTGCCAAGTCAACTCGGCTGAATCCGAGTTCGATTGGGTCAAGCTGGTCCAGGCCATTGCTGGATATCCTAGCAAATAAAAGGGAAGAAGGAAGAAAAATCAAGAAAGAAAGAGAGGGAGCTTAGGTGGGGTTCGGTGGCTGATGAGTCAACTCGATTGAAACTCATCGAGTCCAAATAAGTTGATCTAGGTTAAGGTGAGTCAACTTAGCTTCTTACAATAATTTACCTTGATTTAGCGTAATTAAATAGTTAGTCAGTTACTTAGTTGAAAGTGCGTGAATGACATTGATGTAGGTCATTTCCATTGAGAAAGATAGACCATTTTGAGTCAGGCTAAATCCAAGTTGACTTGGATTTTTGGTAAGCAAACCCTACTCTATCTAGAATGTCATTATAACTAATTAGTGGCTAATTTAGGATTTGAGAGTTCACATTTTCCTGGATTTAAATTTCGCTTTGGGTTGTCTAGTTGTGCCAATTTGAATCCAACTTGGATACACATTAGGAACTTAAATCATTTGGACGCATCTAGACTTAATCTATCCTAACCATTGACATGTGATGTTTTAGGTTAATCGAGTGTCTTGAGTCTTTTGATGACCTCCAACTATGCAAGAAATAAGTTTACGCTTTAAGGTGAGGACTCACCCTTTGAGCTTCCCACTTAAATTCACTAACCTGGACATAAATGATACTTTAATTCTGTGTAGTTGGTAACTCTAAATTATTTAGTTTACTTATTTCATTTCATGAATATGCTAATATGGTACATGATTGACTCATGTAATGTATGAATATTGTGTCTCTTTAATGCTAGTAACATGAATGATTCGGTTGCCACATGTTGTAGAGTTTGCTAATTAACCAAATGTAATTGTTTGTGATTATCTTATGAATTGAATATAATATGTTAAAGACTTACCATCTTGCGGGCCCTATTTGACTTACACGGTCTTGTTCACACACCTACCTTATATAGCTTGGACCACACTTTGTCTTACAAGGATTGGACCGCGTAATTACTCCATGTGGCTTGGACCGTTAATTTGCCCTTGGTGGCCTTGATGGAACATTAGTGCCCTTTGTGGCTAGTTGGTTCTTTCTTCATTTTGCGGTGTTTAATTGTATGGTGATTTCTAGATGGAGCGGGTGTTTGCTTAGCGATTTCTTTGCCATCTTGCGGTGTTCACATACAATATAATTTCCGAGTGAAGTAGAGTTTTACATGTTGGGTTGTTAGCCATCTTACGGTGTTCGGTCGTACTGTGATTTCCAGGTGGAGTGGGTGTTAGCTTAGGGATTTTCTAGCCATCTTGCGGTGTTCACGTATGATATGATTTCCAGGTGGTCTAGAGTTTGTATGTTATTTGTCTCTTCATCTTGCGGTGTTCAGTCGTACCATGATTTCCGGGTGGAGCGAGTGTTCGCTTACCGATTTCCTGGCCATCTTGCGGTGTTCGCATACGATATGATTTTCAGGTGAAGCAAATGTTTGAAGATTGGTTTTCTAGTCATTTTATGAAGGTCGTAAGATTGACTGCTTGACTATCTTGATACGTCCCCTCGCATTGCTATAACGCCCTGTAAATCAGGGGTCGAGCATAAACTCAACTCCCGAGTTCCAACGCATCACTTATGCAACATAATGAATGATGATTGAATGTTATCTGTATTGTTTTCATCTATCCAACATAATAAATTGATACAGGCCTAAGACCGTTGTACACACCAACCTAAGGACTAACTTGCTATCTCACTTGCTATCCAAACAATACCTTCAAACTTAGGCCCGTGTGTCCACACAACAGCTGAATTCGATGAATGGAACAGATTCTCCAAAAGATCATCATAGTGGACCCACCACTGATTTTGTAAAATCAAATTGGAAGGTGTAAAGGTATAACTTCTGCAGGAGGAATCCAATTCCAGTTACGTAAATATTCTTATGGTATTTGTCACCATAGGTTGTTGCATCATGTGGCCCACTTGGAAATCGAATCTGACTTAAAAATTGGGGCATGGGCCACCATGATGTGTAGAAGACGATGGACGGCATGGATCTCCCCAAATGAGATCACAAGTGGACCCCACTTATCAACAACCAAACCAAGTCAAACAATCCCTGTAACAATGCCGCGAAAGCCGTGCGTATCAAGGGATTTTCAAAGAAGCAAGATCCCAAAGATCTACGTCTTCACCAATCTGGATTGTCCAAGCTTAGGTGGATTGAATTCCGACTCCCACCAAGAAGTTTGGAAAGACTAAAAGAATAATAACGCATTGTAAAACACCGAGATTATCGGCGCGCTTGTAACAGATTGCGAAAAATCACCTCAATGCAATCTTACGCAAACCACCGACCAAAGCTTGTTAAACCTTTGATTTTTAGCATCCACGAACTCTAAATGAACAATCTAAGATGTCCATCGAATTTGGTTCAAAGAAAGCTGGGCCGAAATGAAATCTGCCATTAAAGAGTGGTCATGTTCTTCGTTTAAACATTGATCATGAATAGTAGAGTTTATACCATTCCAAAAAAATCCAAACCATTCACCTACGCAATGACAATGCTGCGCACAGGATTACACTGTCAAGCCGCGTAATCAGCCTCCAAAAGATTCAAAGGCTGTCTATATAAGATGACTCTTGGTTACGTTAGGAAAAAAGAACAGGAAGAGAGAAACGCACGGAAAAAGGAAAGAGAAAGAGAGGTATGTATTCGTATCCGTGCCACTCATCCATAAGGTGGGCCCTGATCATGGGACCTATGTATATATCCAGACTGTCCATACGGTGGGCCAGCAGCCAACGTTTGCTGGAGTGACACCCGCATGTTCTGTGGGACCCACCTTTGCTATGCTTTGCATCCAGACCATCCGTCCGGGACACTAGATGATGGCATGCTTTATTTAAATATATATATATATATACATATATATAATAATAATAACAATAAATAAAAAAATAATATAAATATTATAATGATATAATATATTATATATGATGATGGGCCCCATGTGGGACCCACCTAGATTGAAATCAGATTGGCTGGTGCGTCCCACTCCAGCTATATAGAGCTGAAGTAGTGACGCCACTAGATTCTATTGGACCCACCTGATGCGTAGATTCCATCCACACCAACCGTCCATTTGGATGGGGCCAGACCGTGATGGATGTGTTGGTCCACACCATCCAGATGGCTGAACGGTGGGCCACGCCACGAGGTATGTATTTTATGTCCATCCATGTCGTTGAATGGGTATCAGGTGAACCACGCTGCAACAATCTGTGGAGATTGAACGTCCACTAGTGAAACTAGTTAGGGTCACAAAAATTATGGATCAATACGAAATTATTTTCCCTCTTCTTCAGGCCTTTGTGACCTTATGGACAGATTGGATGGAAAATAAATGTTATGGTGGGCCCTGTGCATTATTAACGGTGGAAATCATTATCTCCACTGCTATTTGTGGTTCGGTCCATATGATCTCCCGATATGACTTATTTTTGGAGGAGCGCTCTAAAATGATCTCTATAAATAAGTGAATGGTGTAGATAGTCCAGTTAGGCCCAACTCAAACTCATGGGAGCTAAGCTTAGTTTTTCAGCCACCTTGGAGCCACCAAGTTGGGCCAAATCAGGCCCAGGTTAAGCCTAGTCAGGCCACTTGTTGAGACAAGCATTTGGTGGGCCTGATTCTCTTGACGAAGGTCCAAACAATTCTAAATATGGGCCTTTCAAGCCCCACCAATCCCCTTCGTGCTTAAAGCTTTAGGAGTCATTTTCTAATGAAAACGAATTCTCTAGGTGACTAAGTGAGCAACTTGGAGCCACTAACTTCACGCGGAAAGATTGAATCAAGAGGTGTACTACGACTCTTTGGTGATGATTCTTCCCCTTAAGCTTTCCATTTCCAAATTGGTTTAAGTTATAGTCTTTATCAAATGTTAAAATTATTAATTCATAGCATGCGATCTCCTATATGATTTATATCTAATTTACGGTTGATAATTGTGAAACATGATTGCATG
This sequence comes from Magnolia officinalis, assembly GCA_021015155.1. NCBI lineage: Eukaryota > Viridiplantae > Streptophyta > Magnoliopsida > Magnoliales > Magnoliaceae > Magnolia > Magnolia officinalis. The sequence continues at coordinate 27,743,254 of JAJHSJ010000007.1, forward strand.
CGACAGTTGCTTATATGATAGCTCTCTTTTTAATTTATAGTTCACATCATGACCTGTTGTGATTATTATGCTTAACATATGCCTGCCATGCTATAGCGGTATATTTTCACATGAATTGTTGTAAGTCACTATGAACCTATATTCAATACACTTATTAGTGGGTAAGCCCGCTGGTGTATGTGAAATCAAACTTAGGATGTAACATGATGGAGTGGGGAATGGAATCGACCCTTGATTGGATGTTATGTAGGACATGAAATTCCCTACTCAATTAAATTGATTGACCACTGATCGATGGGTTTCATTTAGCATCCTAAGGTGGGAGAAATCTCATGAGTCGGGGATGGTGGTCATGGGACACTATGCCCAAGCTGTCGGCCTACGCTGGGTGACGAGCTCCCCGTAGTGACCATTGAGTTACTTAAATTGGCTGATTGTAATTGGAATAATAATAGGTTGGTTAATCATACATTCATAGCATATTGGCGATGACGGGTGGCTAATTCTTGATGGTGTAGCACGTGCCTTAGTGTTATTGGGGTATCGTTTCGCTAGCTCCCAGACCATCGACTATCAGTTTATTTTCAGGTGACGAGCCCAAGTTCCGACTGGATGAGCATTCCTAGGTCGATGATTGTATGGGTGACGAGCCCAAGTCCGACTGGATGAGCATCCCAAGGTTGATGTGCATTCACGCATCCATTCATTTAAATAAGACTATATTATGATTATTTTGAATGGTTGTTGTTTTTAACTATGCTTAGCTAAGGCGGCGGTGTGTAATCTTGAGGGGAATTCACACTGAGCTGGCCACTCATTCATCGAATATCCAACCGTACAGAGTATGTAGGTGTAGATGGAGAGAACGATAGCACTGACCCTTACGGTACGATGGTGGAGCCTGAAGACGGATATTACGAAGACGAGCCACAACAAGAAGCGGTTGGTTGCTTCGATTTTAATTAGTAGTAATAGTGCTCTTATGTTTGATTTGATACATTGATATTTTTTTAAAATTTTTTAATAAGGCCCCCAGCTGAGTGGGCCAAATATTTGGGTTTATATGATATTAATCCATTCTTGCTTATGCTATCATACTCTGACTTTAATCTTTCCGCTAGATCTCTAATTTATTAACTCTCGAGTTTTTAGAACGAGTCTCGTACTCGGGTTCTGAAACCGGAGCGTTACAGCAGACCGTCTAAAAACCGCCGCATTCTCATCGGCTCATTCGTTAGGATCAATGGAGCATATCTAGCCAGCTCTGTGAAGCGATTCTCGAATTCAGTCATGGTCATTCCTCCCTGTCGGAGGCGGAGAAATTCGCCCTCCTTTTCATTACGGTAAGTGAGGGGGAAGTGCATGGAAATAAGCTTTGAACGCGTCCCACGTCTACGCATATCCTGTAGGAACGGTTCGTAGGATGCTGTCCCACCAAAGACTAGCCTCCTTTCAAACATGTAGGTAATAAGCTCCACTTGCTCTGCCTCAGTATAGTGCAACGGCTTCAGCATCTTGGATATACGATCCAACCAATACTCAGCCTCCTCGGCTCTGTGAGTACTCGCAAAAGTAGGAGGACGGAGACACTGGAAGTCCTTAATAGACCACTTGTGTTCATAGTCCCAATGGGCTGCTCTAGTGACATAGGCGGGACCATATTCATGTTTTGGGCAATGGCCACCGCAATAGTAGCCAAGACTTGTTGTTGTTGCTACATTAGGAACATCATCTGCTCCAACCTATTAAGAGGAGGAGCTGCCTAAGGCATGTGTAGTGTCGACGAAGACGCACGGTTCTGTCCTAAAATTGGTGGTGCATTCGGTGTTGGCCCATTAGTAGGCTTAGTGGCCAGTTACGAATCTGGCATTGTCTCAATATAAGGGCCCAAACTGGGGTCCATATGGCTATCGTTCAAGGGAGGTGCCCCATCAATCGATCTGCCAAGTGCGAGACGTGCTATATTCTGAGTGTTTTTAGGAGACATTCCCTATATACAACATAGGGTGCAACATGTGTAAGATTAGGACAACATTACCCACTTTTCCAAACATTCTGCACAGTCCATATCAAAAGAAGCTTCATGCATTTCATTTAGCCAAAATTTATCACAATACATGAGATGTAGCATTACATGAGTTATGATAGAGAATGCATGTGAGCTAATCTAGCAAAAGCTTGTAACAGTAACTACTCTAACATCCAACTAAGCCAACTAAGGTTATTATAAAGAAAACCAGAAGACAACTGCAACACATGACTAGTCTTCTGGCGCACCCTCATTCTACATGTAACGCAGGAGGGTCTTCAAGGTGCGAGGGATTCTCTTGAATTTCTATTTTAGATAGGCCTGATTCTCCTTGAACTCTTGCTTCAGGACAGCTTCATTGTCTTTAATCTTGGCCATGCGGGCTTCTAAGGCAGCCCGATCATGGCGGTCTTCATGTGTAGCAGGAGGTCCCCCTTCTGAATCTTAGGCCTCCTCTACCTCTTCCTGCTCTTCCTTCTCACTTCCTTCTTCATCCTCACTGCCTTCTTCCTCGCCGCTTTCTTCCTCACTACCTTCTTCTCCTTCATTTCCTTCCTCATCTTCACTTTCATCTTCCTCTTCACTTTCTTCTTCTATTTCATCCCCATACTCATCGAGTCAGGCTTGGCGTTGCCTATTGCCAATCCCCATATTGTTGAGTGTAGTCTCACTAATGAAATGGATAGGCACAAGATCATCCATATTAAGTCTGAAACTGAAGTTACGAGCAATCTTGCAGATAAGTCGGCCGAATGGGAGTGAGGCATCTCCCCGAGTAGATCGTGCGGTCTTGATTATCTACCGCAAGGCGAAAGTAGGTAGGCACAACTTGTCTCCCTGTCTAGCTCTGTACAGGAAGTCCACCATCAAATGAGTGCATTTGGTACAATTACTACACCTAGGGTACACATTGTACGTGCATATGTGGAGGAGTAGGTGGAAGTTTGTCATCATCTTAGTCGACACGAGGCTATTGTCTCGCCTCCAGTTAGCTAGTTGGCCACAAAGAAAACGTGTGTGGCAATCTTTCTCTCATCTACTACTGAGATGAGTTTCACTAGCATGTACCATTCCACGCTCAATTCCCATAATACGGGCTATGACGTTCACATCAACTATGGCTTCCTGCCTTCCTAAAGGAATAGTAAACTGAAGAGGCTCCAGCATTGGGTTCTGTATGTGGCCATAGAAGGCTCGCACAGTACCTTCACTTGCATGAGCCTTGCCTTCTAATATGGGGCCACATCTGGTCTCCAACAGAAGGTCAATAACCGGATACGGTCCAAATAATTTCTCATCAAAATGTGCTTCAAATACAACTTTACGGTTATGGAACCAGCTAGTTCAGCGCCCGCCGGTAGCGACCTTTCCAACGGGATTTGAGGATCGAGGTCCCGTTTCGATCTTCACTCTCGCTCAGCACTTATACTAGCCTCGGTGCTCACCTTCTTCCTCGACCGGGTCGGACGGCTCGGCCCGGCCTCATCCAAGGCCGCTCTTCTCTTTCCCATAAAGGAAATGAGTATTGAGATGGAGAATATGGCGGTGACTAGCTCAAAGAAAGCCATAGAGTTGGAAAAGCTTAAGAGTGAAGTGGGTTTGAGGATATGGGAACTATGAGATATAAAAAAAGGAGTATTGTGCTCAAATAGGTGGAAATAGGGAAGATGGAGAGATGAAAATGGTAGTTTTTGAGGAATAGTGATGTAATGATGTAGAAGATAGAAGATTTGAAAGTTTAGAGTGAATAGGAGAGGGGATTTGAGAGAGAAAGGGACTTTGTAGAGGGTTTGGAGGTGTTGGAGGGTTAGGAGTGGGTTGAAATGAGCATGGGAGGGTTTTAGGGGGTTAAAATGGGTAGCAAAGAGGGTCCCACACGTGGGAGGGCCCCACATGATCGGGCGGTGGGAGGAGTGCCGTCGTTGCCGCGGGGCCACTGCGGTCCGCTATGGAGGCAGGCAGTGCGCCGACGCGCCCCTCTGGGGTCGCCGGTGGTAGCTCCGCCCTGGGGCGGTGGCCACCCCCTCCCAGGGTGCTGTACATGTGCGGGAGACCCCCTGGATCCCATGGTATTTTGTGGTTTGGGCCCATATGTCCGTAAAATGTACTTTTTTGGTCCAACTCTTTCGTATTCGCGCCTTTTGACTTGTTTCAAGTTCGGGATTCGCCAACATATAGTTCAAACCCATCGATTGACGGCCTAGAAGGGACTAAGATCATTTCACACGATCTAGTACACGTACGGACTAAACTACAGTAGCTGACCTCGCCCGTTGGCGAAACTTCGGGATTCTACATTCATTTCTAAGTTTCATCACTCCCCTTCTAAGTCAAAGTGCGCAGAGTGCGTCGTGTTACCATAACCTAGATCCAGTTTAATCCAAATCATGCTCTGATACCAACTTGTAACACCCCAGATTTTGAAGGTCGAGCAAAGCTCAACTCCCAAGATCCTGTGCATCACTTATACGACATGGATAATGATGTTTCAATGTTGTCCATATCAAGGTATTAAACTGTTGCGCAGCACGCCAACAATGCAGTGGGCCTAGATCCAATCTCAGGCCTCACCCACAAATGATAAACAGGAAGAAATATAAACTAGAAAGGAATAAAGGCATTCAAACAAACCACAAGACAAGATATACGTGGAAAAACCCCAATCTAGGGTAAAAAACCACGGATGCAAACTTCCACTATGAAGAACGAAGATTACAAGGAAATATACTAACCTCTCCCTTAGAAGTACAGAGAAAATCCCTTGCTCACACCTTAGAAGTATTTCCCAATATTCACCTTAACCCTAGAATAACCCTAGGGACCCCAATTTATAGTTTTGACAACTTCCCTTTCGCATCCCAGTTGCAAAAGGACTTACGACACGAAATCCGTGAAACTCCTTTCGCATCCCAGTTGCGAAAGGACTTGCGACACGAAATCCGCGCAACCTCGACTGGTCGTGGGTGGCCCCAGATGTGGCTCCACTTCTCAACAATCTCTCACTTGGATACACATCACCATAAACCTTTGTCTTCTTCATCCGGAGTGCACCACCTCCCCATCGTCAAGCCTGAAGACCAATCAAAGCTGAACAGAGCTTCAGCTTCTCCCTTGTGACCGCCTTGGTCAGCATATCAGCAAGATTCTCACTTGTATGAATCTTCTCTAGAGCAATCGATCCATCTTCCAATAACGCACATATGAAGTGATATCTTATGGCAATATGCTTGGTCCTTGAATGAAATGCTGAATTCTTAGCCAAGTGTATTACACTCTGACTGTCACTGTACAACTTGCAATCTGCTTGCTTCTTATCCAACTCTTCCATAAAACCTTGCATCCACACCATCTCCTTACATGCTTCTGTAGCCGCAACATATTCTGCTTCTGTCATACTGATAGATACTATCTTTTGTAACTGAGAGACCCAACTGACTGTAGCACTACCCAGAGTAAAAACATAACCTGTAGTGCTTCCTTTGCTGTCGATATCTTCTGCCAATCTGAATCCACACAGCCTTGTAACTTGATTTTTAATCCACCATAACACAGTCTTACGTCCTTAGTACCTACCAACTACCTAAGGATCCACTTCACAGCTTCCCAATGTTCCTTCCCGAGGTTATTCATGAACCTGCTAATAACTCCCACTGCTTAAGCAATGTTTAGCCTCGTGCTCACCATAGCATACATGAGACTCCCAATAGCTGACGCATATGGGACTTTAGCCATGTAGTCCTGTTCCTTCTGCGTCTTTGCACCTTGCTCCTTAGATAGCTTGAAGTGGTTGGCTAATGGAGTGCTAACCTGCTTAACACCTCCCATATTGAATTGATCAAGTACTTTGGCTATGTACTCTGCCTGTGACAAAATTAATTTCTTGTTTTCCTTGTCGCGCTTTATCCTCATGCCTAGGATTTGGTTTGCAGCTCCTAAATCCTTCATGGAAAATTCTCTAGACAATTGTCTTTTGAGATCTGAGATGTTCTTCATGCTTGAACCGGCCACAAGCATATCATCAATGTACAGAAGAAGGATGATGTAAGATGTATTAAACTTCTTCAAGTAACAACAGTGGTTTGCATGACATCTCCTAAAACTGTTTCCCGACATGAAACTGTCAAACTTCTTATACCACTGCCTCGGGGCCTGCTTCAAGCCATATAGACTCTTCTTTAGTCTGCACACCCTATTTTCATTACCTGGTGCCACGTATCCTGTTGGCTGATGCATATATATCTCTTCTTCAAGGTCCCCATGAAGAAAGGCTGTCTTAACATCTAGCTGTTCTAGATGTAAGTCCTCTGAAGCCACTATACTCAAGACCATGCGAATCGTAGATATTTTCACTACTGGTGAAAATATTTCAGTGAAATCGATACCTGCCTTTTGTTGAAACCCTTTCACAACCAATCTGGCCTTGTACCATTTCGAACCATCGTGCTCCTCCTTCAGTCTGTAAACCAACTTGTTATGAAGAGCTTTCTTACCCTTGGGTAGAGTGACTAGCTCCCATGTACGATTAGACTCAAGAGAGTCCATCTCATCATCCATGGCCTGTTCCCACTTAACCCGTATATCTGACTGTAACGCCTCTTCAAAATACTCTAGCTCACCATTATCCGTCAGCAGTAGATAATGTAAGGAGGGTGAGTATCGGACCGTGAGTCTCCTCTCCCGAGTAGACCTCCTCACAACCGGTGTATGCGGCTCTGCCTCATCCTATGGCGCTGTAACACCCATGTCCGGTAACTCTTCCAACTCTACGAATTCCTTTTTCTCGGCCTTATTTTCCTGCACACTGTCCTTATGCATCACTTTTTCATTGAAGACTACGTCCTTGCTTCTGATGATTTTCCTATTTTCTACATCCCAGAACCTATAACTAAAATCATGCTGCCCATAGCCTATAAACGTGCACCTCCTGGACTTCGCATCCAGCTTGTTTTTGTGCTTTGCATCAATGTAAACATATGAAGTGCAACCAAACACTCTGAGATGTGCAAGGTTCACTTCCTTCCCAGTCCACGCTTCTTCTGGTAGCACACCATCCAATGGTGCTGAGGGACCTCTATTGATGAGATATGCGGCAGTATTCACAGCATCTGCCCAAAAGGTCTTGGGCAACCCTGCATGTAACCTCATGCTCCTATCGCGCTCAAGGATAGTCCTGTTAATGCGCTCAGCCACACCATTCTGTTGTGGTGTCCCTGGAATCATTTTTTAATGTTTAATTCTTTTTGCTGCACAATACTCCTCAAACCTCTTATCACAATACTCTCCCCCATTGTCAGATCTGAGACACTTTACTGTTTTACCTATCTCATTTTCTACCATAACTTTCCACTTCTTAAATACATCAAATACATCAGATTTATGTTTTAAGAAGCAGACCCACAGTTTTCTACTAATATCATTAATATAGGTAACAAAATAAGGTGAGCCACTAAGAGATAATACCTGTGCCGGTCCCCACAGATTAGTGTGTACAAGCTCCAACAGATGTGTCTTTGGAGCGCGTCCCGTCTTCTTGAAGCTTACCCTCTTCTGCTTGCCATACACGTAGTCCTGGCAGAATTCCAAGTCAATAGACTTCAGCCCTGGTAGCTTCCCTTTTGACAATAGCAATTTCATCCCTCTCTCACTCATGTCCCAGCCTCTGATGTCATAACTGCCCATTCACTCCAGTTGATGCGACTACGAGTGAACTATACGATCCTGAAGTCATGTATAAAGTACCTTCCTTTTTTCCTCAAGATATTACCAAGGCACCTTTTGTGAGCTTCCAGGAGTCACTGGTGAATGTTGTCACATAACCGGTATCGGCCAACTATCCCACTGAGATCAGATTACGTTTCAAACTCGGTACATGTCTGACATCTTTCAATTTCAAGACTGTTCCGTCTTTCTGATTTACATGAACATCCCCCTTTCCAACAATATTGCACGGTTCGTCATCACCCAGGTAGATTCTCCCAAAGTCACCTGACACATAATCACGCAGAACTTCCTTACACGAAGTAGCATGAAACGAAGCACCCGAGTCTATAACCCAAGACACATTCCTCGCATCAAGAGACAAGATTAACGCCTCTGTGTCGCTCTCCTCAGACAAATTTACTGAATTCTTCCCGCCTTGAGAGCTTCCTTCTTGTTTCTTGAGCGCCTTGCAATCCGTTTCATGTGCCCCTTCTTGCCGCAATGCCAACACCCGTCTTTGTCTTTCGGTCCATTAGACTTCTTCCTCGACTTAGAACGCCCGTGTTTATTGCCTCCTTTATTCAGCGATCTTCCTCTTCCTTCAACGTTTAGAGCATTCCCTGAATCCCCTGAAACTCCTGATGCCTTCCTTCTAGATCCTTCGCTGAGAATTAGACCGGCCACATCATCAAATTTTAGCTTTGTCGATCCTGAAGAATTGCTTATAGTAATCACCAACCATCCCAACTGTCTGGCAAACTCGATAAGATCAATAATGCCCTGACCTCATCCTCAAAAGCATTGCCAATGGATTCCAACTGGCTCGTGACTGTATTGAACTCGTTTAGATGTTTAGCCACGTTCCCACCATCTGACATCTTCATGTTGAATAATTGTTTCATAAGATGAACCTTGTTGGATGCTGAGGGCTTTTCATACATGGTGACTGGGGCTTCCATTAATTCTTTTGTGTTTTTACCTTGGATATATTGAAGGCGATGCTCTTAGACAAAGAGAGTCGGATCGTTCCTAAAGCCTTCCTATCCAGTAAAAACCATTCATCATCTGTCATCTTTTCTGGTTTCTTCTCTTTTCCTCCTAGAGGAATATAGAGGTCCTTCTGATACAGATAATCCTCCATCTGCATCTTCCAGAAGGCAAAGTTTGAACCATCAAACTTCTCAATTCTAGTTTTCTCATCTTCCGCCATCGCTCCCAATAGAACTAAACCAATAGCTCTGATATCAGTTGTTGCGCAGCATGCCAACAATGCAGTGGGCCTAGATCCAATCTTAGGCCTCACCCACAAACGATAAACAGAAAGAAATATAAACTAGAAAGGAATAAAAGCATTCAAATAAACCACAAGACAAGATATACGTGGAAAAACTCCAATCTAGGGTAAAAAACCATGGAAGCAAACTTCCACTATGAAGAACGAAGATTACAAGGAAATATACTAGCCTCTCTCTTGGAAGTACATAAAAAATCCCTTGCCCACACCTTAGAAATATTTCCCAATATTCACCTTAACCCCAGAATAACCCTAGGGACCCCAATTTATAGTTTTGGTAACTTCCCTTTCGCATCCCAGTTGCGAAAGGACTAGCGACACGAAATCTGCGAAACTCCTTTCGCATCCCAGTTGCGAAAGGACTTGCGATACGAAATCCGCGAAACTCCTTTCGCATCCCAGTTGCAAAAGGACTTGCGACACGAAATCCGCGCAACCTCAACTGGTCGTGGGCGGCCCCAGATGTGGCTCCACTTCTTGACATTAAACATGAGTGAGATTATACTAAATCAGCATATCAAACTCCAGAGATAATGTAATTAAGCAAGCGGAAGACTAAAACAAATATAGTAAAGTATGTACGTGTTTCACAACCTCCAGAGTATGAGTACGTTACCGGGCTGAATATATACATGTTTTGTTTCAAAATATACAAAATGTCAAAATGTAGGTGTCCAACTAATCCATGAGACCCTGTAATCCCATCTTATCAGTACAAGGTCTACGTAGACCCGCCTAATAGCTGAACATAGGAGAATTCCTCCTCCTCGTCTATGAAGTCCGGCTTTGTTGCGTAGACTACATCGTCACCTGCATCTAAACCATAGTCTGGTTGGTGTTTTAAAACACTGTCCTAAGGTGGGAGTGAGTGATCAACTCAGTGGTATTATAAAGTAAAGGTTAACATGTTATCAAGTCAATCAAGCAATAATGATAAAGCAATACAACAATCACTTTCTAACACTCTTGTTAATGCAAGAATGGAGTGCAGTAATGATACATGCCTTCGCACAAAGCTCCCTCACAAATGACTCTAACAACAAAGTTCGTGCATGACAAACTCCCTAAACTGCAACTTCCTCGCCAAAACACATGCAATGCGGTGCATGGTCGTGTTAGCCAAGTACTTAATTAAGCTTATTCATACATCAGGTTCGGGAAGCTAAGGTACCTCCCTTTATATCATTACCCCAAACGAATGATCCATCTAGGGTCGTCAATCCTAGTTAACCACATACAATAGGCAAGTTGTAGGGCATCACTCTTAATGAAAAGCAGTTGATAGGCAAATTCAAAGGTTTATACTCGTGGTCACTATGGGAAGGATCATCACCTTAACATAGGCCCATAGCTCGAACATGGTGTCCCATACCACCATGCTCGGCTCACGAGTTTGGGTTGCTCATTGGTCACTACGGTGAGGGTCGCCACCCCAGTGTAGGCCGACAGCTTGACCATGGTGTCCCATACCACCATGCCCGACTCATGAGTATTCGCAGATCGTGGTACCATGGTTGAAACAGGCTTTTACATTGGTAAGTGGTACCTTAGTTTCAAGCAGTGATGTCTATACATGATAAACACACAATAAACCAATTGGTTTCTTTGGCAAGTTTGATTGGTACGAGCACACGTTGACGTAGTCGACATGGAGTGCATAATCACCCCTCGTGGCCTAACCACTATCGACAGTCATCCTGTGACTCGGATTCATCGAGTTACCTAATTGTGGCGAGACTAATTTTACCACCAGTACATGGACTGTTACCGATTGCCTAGGCCACACTATAGCCCCAATCTTACTCAGATGCAGTAGTTAAGCACATGCGATAATCACTTCAGCATTCAATGATCAATCTAGGTGAATTCCTCATTTGAGCATTTTATCAAACACATTGAACATGCTACTAAACACTTGCATTTTATCCATAGATTTCGTAGCAGTGAATATGATTTCATGAAAGAACCAATACATATGAGCAAGGTAATTAAGAATCCTATCTTAATACTCTTAATGCATACAAATCATGAACATTTTCTCATTCATACAATTTATCAAACACTTGGGCTACGCCTCACCAAATATATAGACTAGGTTAGTTACAACATATAATTTAGCAAATCCTTATACAAAGAGGTCAGCATGCATATGATAACAATGAATCCTAGATTAGTAGGCATAACAAACACAAATCATGTTTACATGTTCATTTAAACATTTCAAGAAACACATAGGATGCATATTTGTCCAACATAGCTCATACATGTATAATATGTTGAAATCGACGTGTCTAAGACGATATGGTAGCAATCAATTCAGACAAAAATCATTAGCTGACATTGAAAGCATTAAAAACCATAACCTAAACGTTTATAGTCTGCACCTTTCGTCGGAATACACGATTCGGACTCGGTTCAAACACTACGTTCCTGAAAATGGAACGACGTGCACCTAAACAATGAAATAGGTTAGTTATTTCGTCGATTACTCTATTTGAATTTTTAAATCAAGATTAGGGTTAGAATTTCTTACCCAAATCGTAAGTGGAAACAATTGTATATTGAAGTGGGGAGGTGGATCCGTGGTGTGGAGTAGTGGGAAAGAATCCCAACAACAATCTCCCTGTTTCTCTCTTCTCTCCTTACACTTTTCTCCTCTTTTCTCTCCTCTCTCTCCTAGGGTTAGAGAAATTCGTATGGAATGGAAGTGGGGTGGTTTAAGGGCTATATATAGGCCCAGAAGTGATGTAAATGGCCCTAGGGCCATGGTATACTTAGGTTATATCCAAAGGGCAACTGTTTTTGACAAACAAGGCACATAGGAAGGCCCACTACACACATACGTCGTAGTGTAAGTTCCCTGACAATGGATCTATGCCAGGATGTGATTTCTACGTGATTGGATTAGCTAATTGACCGTGAGGGACCCGTGTCAATTCAACGGTCGTACTTATTTGATCGGGGCCACAAGTATACGGATAAGAGCAGGGAAATTTTCTTTTCACATGGGTGAAGTTTGGTAAAAAACTGACAGTATGAAATCTTCAATTTCGCCTGCGAGTGAATGACCCAATTCACTTAAGTTTCAATACACTTTCTAAAGAATTTGCATTTTTCATTCACTTTACTCTGCGCTCAAGTTGTGTGTTTCTGGATACTATTTGGGCTTAATTCCCGCGATGGTTGTCAAGCCTAGTAGGACAGATATAACCCTATAGTGTCCCAGTCACTGGACTCTCGATGTGCGGTCCAAGTCTGATACGAAGTTTCAATGTGCTGTCAAGAGCAACGGGCTTTTAGGATTTTTCTTAGGTTTTAAAGTAGTGTTGAGTTAGCGGTATTGGTGGTTTTGGGTCTTGCCATTTGTATAAATAGCTGTTCAAGTTAAATCCACTGATTAATTCAGTGAGTACTTATTCAATTTTTGCCTAAATTTCTACAGAGTACGTTCCTTAGGGATTTCTATCTGAGGTGGTACTCGGGTCTTTGTACGGATTTTTCTGAGACGTTACACTAGCCAATCCCGGATTCCATTGGAAAGCCTTTCGTAGGAAGTTCTTGCGCTGGAAACTTATATGGGCCCACCCTGACTTTTGTGAATAATGATATTTTAATTTTCTATTAAGTACTTCATATTTTATTTAAATTAAATAGAAATATTTTATTTTCATTTATTAAAAATAATTTATTTATAATGTAAAATATTTCCAAACAAGAGATAGGGGCAAATGTATTAAATTAACATATTTCAGACATTTCTGACGTCTGTTAAACATTTCAGATGTTTGTTAACAAACAGGTTGTTTCAAATTCAGTACTAAAATTTCAGACTTCAGCCATAATTACCAAACAAGTTTTTTGACTTCAGATTTCATATTCAGGCTTCAAATTTCAGATTCAGGATTTAGACTTCAGATTCAGTCTTTAGGTTTCAGATTCAGGATTTAGACTTCAGATTCAGGCTTTAGACTTAAGATTTAACAAACGGGGCCTCAATCTACCACTTGAGTTATGGATATGGGTGTACCAATAGATGACTGAATGGTACGCAGTACACCATTTGAGAGTTAAAACATTGTTTTAAATAACTCATATTCTATTTACCTCCAAATATAGAGTGCTCCAAATCCCTTTAAATATAAAAATAAATGAATAAAAAAATAAGGTGCCCAACAGTGGTGCCTTTTGTGAAGTAACCCTAGGCAATATTAAATCAGGTCAATCAGTTCAACAACTTAGCGAAGATTGGTACAAAGAATTTAAGAGAAAGTAAGAAACCCACCAATGGCTTGCAATTGATGTACATGCATGGCCCACCTTATGAATGCACCAGCCTGAAATTTGGTAAAAGAGCATTGTTCCATGGAGAACCACCAGGAAGATGAGAGTTGCGGATCGTCTGTGTCAAAACTTGAAAGCGGATGTGGATTGCGTCCGACCCCCGTCCGTCTCCAGCTGAGAACGGGTAGGAGCTTTGAGTGGCCACCGTGAGAATGGGTCTTATACACACCGTCCATCTATTTTTCGTATCATTTTAGGGTATAATTTAAAAAAAGAGGCAGATCTGAGGCTTAAGTGGACTATACAAGCGAATATTAAACTCTTATTGTTGAAAACTTATTGGGGCCACAAAAGTTTTGGATGGAGTTGATTTGGTCTACGTAACTTTATGAATAGGTTGGATGGCAAATAAACATTACGGTGGGCTTAGAAAAGTTTCAACGGTGAGAATCATTATGACCGCTGCTTCTTGTGGTGTGGTCCACTTGAGCCTTGGGTCTGCCTCATTTTTGGGCTCATGCCCTAAAATGTTAAGAAACAATGGATCGACGGTGTGAATAATACCCATACATCATGGTGGGCACTCAAAGCTCATGCCCGTTCCCAACTAGAGACGGGCGAGGTAGGACGCAATCCGCGTCCGTTGAAAGTAAGGAAATTCCTTCTCGAGAAAATTTCATTGTAGATCCCACCTTTTACCCAACGTCTTTTTACAAAGGATCCAAACCTTAACTTCCCAACTTAGACCTTGCATGTACCAACAGAGCATTTGAGGACAAAAATACCCTTGCTCTTCACAGTCGTTGCTTTAAAAAAAAAACCCTTTTCTCCATCACGCAAATCCCTCCATTGGATCAATCCATTCTCCCATTAGATTGCATCCTCTCCATACAACAGCATTTTCTCATCTTCTGAGAATGGTGGGTCCACTAAAGAAAGCACACACCACAAGTATATTTTAATATATTGCTTGTTGGATGAAGCTTGCATCTGGGCAAGCTTTCTACGGTTGAATCACAGTTTCCTTTTCTATAATCCACCTGATATTTGGATATGCTATGATTTTGGGCTCAAACCCTTAATATAAATGGAAAAACGGTGAATGTCGTGGATAGTCCACATACATTCAAGTTATTGTGGGCCCAAATCAGTTAACTCAGCACGATAAAAGCATACTGATCAATATTGTTTCAAAGTTCAAGAGATCTTGGTCTATTTGACCTACTTCTCGGTAATATGCTCAAGTTGTCGCCGACATTCATGATTGGTTGAATTCCCTGAGTAATACATGAATTTAATGTTTGGCTAGTTCAATTACATTCCAAGTTCATTGAAATTCTTGTTAGGCTAGTTCAATTACATTCCAAGTTCATTGAAATTCTTGTTAGGCTAGTTCAATTGCATTTCGATTATGTGTTACGCTAGTTCAATTGCATTTCAAGTTCATTGAAATTCATGTTACCCTCGCTGAATTTCCAGTTTGCCCTGCTGAATTTCTAGTTTGCCTCGCACAATTTCTAGTTTGCCCTGCTTAATTTCATGTTTGCCCCACTCAATTTTTAGTTTGCCCCGCTCAATTTTTATTTTGCCCCGCTGATTTTCTAGTTTACCCTGTTCAATTTCCAGTTTATCCTGTTGAATTTTATGTTTGCCCCGCTCAATTTCATTTTTGCCCCACTCAATTTTCAGTTTGCCCTGCTGAATTTCATGTTTGGCCCGCTGAAATTCAAGTTTACGACGCTGAATTTCATGTTTGCCCCTCTCAATTTCATGTTTACCCTGCTGAATTTCTAGTTTGCCCCACTAAATTTCATGTTTCCCCTGTTGAACTTCATGTTTGTCCCACTGAATTTCATGTTTGCCCCCTGAAATTCAAGTTTACCCCGACCAATTTCATGTTTGCCTCGCTCAATTTATAGGTTCCCTCCATCAATTTCTAGCTTACCTCACTGAATTTTCATGCTTCCCTCGCTCAATTTTTAGTTTGCCTCGCTCAATTTTCATGATTGCCTCGTTCAATTTCTAACTTGCGTCACTGAATTTTCTTGCTTGCCGCACTCAATTTTCATGCTTGCCTCACTTCATTCCATGATAGATAGCATCGCTGAATTTAGCGAGCACCACATAAAGTGTAACACCTCGTACTTTTCAGTACTCGAGTGTTACCCTGAGGACCTAACTTGGTGTAAACATAGTTGGCCTATCTTAAACTAATCCATAATAATTCATTTTAAATGTATATATGTTATAATACAAAATGATTTTATAATTATTTGTAATAATACATAGGTTACTTAAATTATTCAAATGATGCATATTATTTATTTTATATTATTTAAATTATATATAAAATAAATTGTATACCAACACATTATTTTATAATCAATGTATATTAATTAATAATTACATTTTATAATATACTATCCTATATACAAAATATATGTCTCTTAATATTAATTTGCTATACTAATATATGCATGTATAATCATGAAAATACATTATAAATATTAATGGTTGTAAATAAATACTTATCTATAACTATTAATTTATTATACTAAACAAATATGTATATATATTGTTCTTGTATAATCTAAAATAGAGATTGGTCCTGATAGGCTCGCCAGTTAGATGAACGACCCTGATTGTGAGTGTGGGTCCCAGATCTCCATTAGATCAATGATAATAGACACTAGATGGCCATATTTCAGTTGATACGGCCCACCTAAGCCATGGATTCACCTCATTCGTTGGACCGAGCTCTAATTCGAGGTGACACAACAGATGAGCGAAGTGGATCACATCACGAACGTCTTTGTGGGCCCCACCGTTGATGGGTGCATACATGGAGTGTGTGCACTCATGGTGCATGGGACTAGGGAGGTCGGTCAAGTGGGTTTGACCTGACCCATTTCCAAAAGAGGGAAACCCCTCTTTCCTTTCCCGCGCTTGACACGTTTTTAAAACGGACGAAGGGCGTCCATTTGGTTGAATCATGGCCCACCTTGAGCGACTAAATGCATGATCTGAACCATCCATCTTGGAGAGGAGGAAATTCAGACTGAAACCTCGAACCTTCACATGTTTCCTCCCACGTAGGACTATACAAACACCAGCGCAAGGAAGCTGTTGTGCTTCCTTCCTTTCCAAAAATGGAAAGCCGCGTTTTTCCTCCATGCTGGAAATTCGAGTGAGACTAAATCCTTCCATCTTAGTCGTTCACCATGACGCAATCCCAGCCCTCCATTCCACCTCAGCCTTAGGGCTTCATAGCTATCTCAATAGCTTTTTCGTCTGCCGCTGCACGTTACAAATGGAACCATCAAGTAAAGACACTAATCACCGCTCGTTTGGTAAAGCCATTAACAGCCGGGTCATCTTCTCCATTGGCTGAAAAAACCCACTAGCTCCAGGTGGGCCCCATTTTGTGATCTGGGACGTCCATCTGATGGACCATCATACCATAAACACATCCGTGTGGAAGCCTTATAGCTTTGCACAAGGGATTCCACTTGATCAGTAAATCCTCAGGGCGTTTAGTTTGCGTGAAAACATAAACTACGGCTAATCCGGTGATTAGCATTCTAAATTAATAACTAGGTTGTTTGCGTGGCTTATAAAGGCCCACCTTTAGGGTAGCCCTTGTAAAAAAAAAAAAGAAGAAGAAGAAAACAAATGAGAGAACAAAGAGAAGAGAGGATGGAGCACCGCCCACCATTGCCGCACCAGCTGGACTGGAACCGAGCTCCAGCTGAGTTTGGCTGCTAACCCTGTCTAATCCAGTAAGAAGAAGAGAGAGATAGAGGGCATTGTTGTAGGTACGTTGAGTTGGACCAACTCACTAACCGAGTTCGGGCCAAGTTTGGCTCCAGCTGAGTTGTCGGGCCATTCTAAATGAGTCAGTTGTTGTTCAACCGACCCACTTGCTATTGTTGTTGAGCCTGGTTCAAGCTTGGGGTGTTGCTGGATGTTCCAGCAATAGGAGTACCAGAAGGAGAAGTAGTTAGAGGCAACAGGAGAAACGAGTGAATAGGGGGAGTTAGGTCAGTGGCTGCCCAACCCAACTGAGTTGAGCGCGACTCAGCCTCAATTTTGGTCCAGGTTACTGGACAGTAAAAAAAGAAAAGAAAAAAAAAGAAGTAGAGGAAGAAGAGAAAAGAGAGAGAGAGAGAGAGAGAGAGAAAGAGAGAGAGAGAGAGAGAGAGAGAGAGAGAGAGAGAGAGAGAGAGAGAGAGAGAGAGAGAGAGAGAGTTGGGGAGTCGAGTCAACTTGCTGCCGAGTTGAGTCCAAGTTGACTCGGTCCAGATTCTTGCTGGACATTCCAACAATTTATATTTAAAAAAATAAGGAAAAGAAGAAGAAGAAGAAAGGGGAAAGTAGAGAGGAATAGAAGAGGGAAAGGAAAAAAGAAAGGAAGAAGAGAGGGAGCTAGGCTTTTGGTGGCTGCCAAGTTGACTCGGTAGAAACCGAGTCTAACCAAGTCAACTCAGTCGTGACTCACTGAGACCTTGTAATGTCTCACTCAGGTGTTATTTCCAACTGTTCACCTTGGAGGACACTTCCTTTCAATCACTTCCAAGGGCAAGACTCTTGAACTCGTCTTATAAGAAATCCAAGTCAAGGGGAACATCCACCCAAGGTGAGGACTCACCCTTTGAGTTTCCCACTTACATTCATCAATTTAGATATGGATGGTACATTGATTTCTCTTGTTGAGTTACTTACCTTATTACATGAATATGTTAATTTTTTGTGAAATTGATTTATATAATGGACATGTCTCTTTAAATTTAGCAAGTATAAATGATTTGATGCTCACATGTTATTTCCATTTGTATAACCTGCTAGTTGATTAGACGTTGCTACTTGTGATCATTTAATAGATAGAATGAGACATGTTGAGGACTTACCATCTTGTGGTGTTCGGTCGTACTGTGATTTTCGGGTGGAGCGGGTGATCGCTTAGCTATTTCCTAGTCATCTTGTGGTGTTCATGTACGATACAATTTCCGGGTGGCCTAGAGTTTGTATGTTGCTTGTCTCTTCATCTTGCGGTATTCAGTCGTATCATGATTTCTGGGTGGATCAGGTGTTCGCTTAGTGATTTTCTAGCCATCTTGCGGTGTTCACGTACGATATGATTTCCGGGTGAAGTAGACGTCGGTGTGTTGTTCTCTCTTCATCTTGCGGTGTTCAGTCGTACCATGATTTTCGGGTGGAGCAGGTGTTCGCTTAGCGATTTCCTAGCCATCTTGCGGTGTCCATGTACGATTTGATTTCCGGGGGAAGTAGAGGTTTAAAGCTTGATTTTCTAACCATTTTATGGAGTTTGTAAGATTTATTATTCAACTACTTGGATACGCTCATTTGTATTGCGATTGCTATTATGGTTTGCTAATGATGAAATTGTGTTGATTGGCTTAATTTTGAGTATGTGATCATAATCATGCATTGTGCTGTTTAATAGATTCATTCTTATGACTTGCGATCTATTCTAGATTATGAATTATGAGTCCGTAATCTTAGAGGGTACTCCTCACTGTGATAGCCATTGACGCTATCAAACCGTAATAGTTAATATAGGTATAGGGTGAGCCGATGCTATTCACTAGGTTGCTGGAGCAGATCGAATAGCTAGGGAGCTAGGCGGGGTCCTTATGGCCCATATCGAGCCCCACCACTAGCTGATAGATTTTGTTTCTGCTTATATGAACTTTATTATTTCGGATTGTATAAGTCCTATATGGGCGCTACATTTGGAATTTCATTATGGTTGGAATGTTCTTATTCAATGCATTGTTTATTCTAGTTTTGTCGCTGTTAACTCTGATTAATGATAAACGATTCAAATTTATACTGGATTTTATAAGCTAACACTCGCGTTTTTAGTAAACAAGTTATATACTCGGATCCTGAAAACACGGGGCGTTACATAAAGTCATTCGTATCTTTAAAGCCCTAATCCATATAAGCTTACTCTCTCTAGTTGTTTATTTAAGAAATTAACGCATTGCTTACTCTTTATTTCCTTATGTTCTGTATCATTCTCATCTAATATGGAATGTGAGTACTCGATCTTCTATTATTTAATCGAGTTCTGTATTATGGTAAGCTTACATTACTCAATTTCCATTTTGCCCCATTGAATTTCTAGTTTGCCCCTCTCAATTTCCAGTTTTCCCACTGAATTTCATGTTTGCTCTACTTAATTTCATGTTTGACCCTCTCAATTTTCAGTTTGCCTCGCTGAATTTCATGTTTGCCCTACTGAATTTCGTGCTTGCACCACTCAAATTCTAGTTTGCCCCACTAAATATCTAGTTTGCCCCGCTCAATTTTCAGTTTGCCCCATTCAAATTCTAATTTGCCTCCGCTTATTTTGATAGTTTGTCTCGCTCAATTTTCGGTATTTCCTCCCTCAATTTCTATCTCGATTTCATATGTAGCTTGTTCAAATTCCTGAAATGCTACATCGTTTTCAATTATGTCTGATTTTGTAGGCTATGATTACATTGTGAATTATGTTTGATATGTTTTTCAATTCATCTTTGCAAGTGACGAATATTTTGTTGTAATCCCAAACCCAACCTATAGGTGTACACTGAAATGGTGGTTTGACAAGGTGAAGGGTGGAGTGGAGAAGCATAATAGTCGGCTAAATTTGTTTAGTCAATCCTCATTTTCATTTTTATTTCATGTTACATCCTTTAGATTTATAGGGGCTCTATTTCACCTTCTTTTTCTAAGATATAAAGGTAATCTAGTATTTGAGATTAGGGGGAGACAATTGCAGCTCACAGAGATGAACTTTGCCCTTATTACAGGCCTTAAAACTGGAGAGCTTACAGTAGAGAAAGATTGTCGCACTACGAGTACATTAAGAGACAAATACTTCAAAGAATATCCAATATTAAAGAAGCACTTAATGGATGTGTTTAAACGATTAGCTGACACCAATAAACACGAGGATGTCTTGAAGGTTGCCCTACTTCTAGTTGTGGAGTGCTTTGTTAGGGGAACTGAACTGAAAACCATGTGTAACATGGATTATATTCACTTGATCGACTCACTAGATGATTTCTATAACTATCCTTGAGGTAGTTTGGGATACTATACAATGTCGCAAGGAATCGAAGCTGGCGTTGCCGCATCAAGTGCCCCTCGCTACACTGTATGTCGTTGCATCCTTCCTCTACAAGTAAGAACACTTCTTATTTTCTACATGATTACAGTATATAGTTAATTGTGAATTTTTAACCCGGTGCAATTTCATTATAACAGATATGGGCATTACCGGCCCTACGAGAGTGTGTTGTTTCATATGTTCCCCATCAAATTCCACGTTTCATTCAATATCGAGGCTAGAAGGGTTGGAGGTACAATAAAATACATGTTATTTTTTAGAGTAAAGTTGTAAGTATATATATTTCTCCGGCATTTTCTTTGCTTAATTTGACGTATACGCTTTTTTATTTAACATTACACTTTGTTATTTTGCAGACATTGGTAGTAATGACCTTAGAACTGACCCTACGAGAATGGGAAATGGATGCCTTTCGCTTGGTCCGTGACAGTTTCTAGGTGAGATGTTAAGAAAAATGAATTATATTTTTTCTGCTTTAATTCGGCTGGTCCGTAATTCAACTGCCATTATAAAAGTATCCCGACTCTTACATATCCATTGATCCATTTTGTAGGTCATTGAAACCCAAGAAGATGACGAGGAGGGAAATGAGAATGATTATGAGGAGGATGATGAAGCAGATGAAAATAATGAGAAAGGCATAGAAGGGGGGAGGGGGATATTATGAAGAATGTTCTTTTTATGGAGGAATTCTGGGTTGAGAGGGAAGAGTTGAAGAAGGAGAGAGGAATTGAAGAAGGTGAGGGAAGAATTGAGGAAAGAGAAGGAAGAGTTGAGAAGGAAAGAAGTGATGTTTGATGAGAGGGAGGCATTGCTAAAAGAGAAAGAAGCATTGAAGATGGAAAAAGGAGTTGAATGAGAGAGCACAATTGAAGAGGGAGAAGGATTTATTTTTTGAGGATAAAGAAAAGTTAGCAAAGGAGAGAGAGGAGTTCAATAACGAGAAGGAAGATTGTTGTACATAGAGGGAACATTTTACGAGAAAGGAGGGTGAGGAGTTGAAGAAGAGGGGAAGTAAATGATGTAAGTGCTATGATCTCATGCTCCTTTGATTGTCAAATTTTGTAGTGCCAAAACATCTTGTGGTGCCAAAACCTTTATCTGTGTGTCTTGTGCTTGTATGTTGATATATATATGATTCAATATGACATCTCAATGGTTCAAGACATGTACGGTGCTCTGCTTCAAGGAATGCAAGGTTATGTACTTTGTCCTCTTCTATATGCATCAATATCTGGAGCTACATCGTTAAGAAGACTGTTTGTTCAAGACTCAAGTATATTTCAAGACTTAAGCACAACTCAAGTTGAAGTTTAAATTCAAGCTGTAGAAGATCTCAAGATCAAGCTACATCAAGTAGAGATCTCAAGCTTCAAAGGTTAACCATCATCTGAAAGAATTAAGGTCAATGTTCATACTTTATGTCTCAAGCATGATAGACCTTAGTTTGACCTTAGGGTAGGTCATTTTGTATACATAATTCAAAATGAATCTTTTTACATGAGTTTGGTCTGTTCTAAGACTAGTCCTAGACCTTGTTCAACTAGTCCTAGACCTGGTTCGACCAGTCCAAGAAATTCCTCGACCAGTCCTAAGTTGTTGAAGATTTTTGGAATTTTTTGGTTATTCTTCGACTAGTCCTGGAGACTGTTCGATCGGTCGTAGGGATGTCACGACTCGTTCTTCGACTAGTCCTAGATCTATGACTCAAACTCTAGCAACCAATTTTGGTTACCGACGACCAGTCCTGGGTCAGCTTCGACCAGTAGTAGGTGGTCTACGACCAGTCGTAGAATCCTAAGACTAGTCGTAGAACTGATTTTTTAGATCGCGCTTAAAATTTCAAAATGTCATTGGTGCTACGACCAGTCGAAGGGTTCCTAAGACCAGTCGTAGACGTGATCTTTGCATCTATAAATTGAACATGAATTTCAGAGTTTTTCATCGATTAATTTGAGAAAATTCAAGCCTCCACTCTGAGATAAGTTGTGTTCATTTTAAGCTACGCTGTGCATATTTAATATTCTTTTGTTAGCTTTTCTTATTTGATTTTATTCTTATATTCCAATATTATTTTGAAAAGAGGAATTGTTATATTCCTTCTTCATTGGAATCAAAATCAAATAGAGATACGCCCAATTTGATTTAATTTAAAATCAATTAGAACCTAGAACCATTTCTTAAGTGAGTATTGGACATTGAACGTTGATTCGAACATCTACTCTGATTGGTTCTACCGGGCTACTACAAAAGGAGAAATCCAGGTATTTTACATTTATTGTAAATTCATTATTTTGGTTTTGTTTGAGATTCGCCAGAAAAATCTCATTGTGTTGGTTATCTGAGGAGAGCTAGAAAACTCAGAAAGTGTGGGTTTTTAGATTGTTAAGCCCAAGTTAAAAAGACACAATTGTGAAGGTTTTAGGTGAACCTGTGAAACATATTTTAATAGTGAACGCTGATATCCCTTGTGTGAGGATATTAGGAGTGGAGTAGCAAGTTGTGTGGCTGTTGTTTAACAATTGGTGAACACACAGGCGAACCACTATATATCGGTGTGTTTTGTGATTTGAATGCTCTTTTAATTTCTGTATTTTTAATCATTCAAATTTGTGGAATGTATATGTGGATGTGAATGTTGTAATATTTACATTTCAAGTAAAGTGGGAAATGTTGTAATAGTTTAGAATTTATTTTTTGCTATTTCCTTTATTTCCTTTCTGTTTGAGTTTTGATATTCAATTTGTTCTAGTAAGGTTGTCCTACCATAAACCCTTGGTTTTTATGGTGCAAAGGTTGTCCTTGGAACAACGTTAGTATCAAGCTCTTTATTTAAGATTACTTTACATTTCAGTTCTTTGATTTATTAAAAGTATTGTTCTTTATTTTTGTAAGGCTATCATATTTCATTCCGCTGTTAAATTTTAAATTTGGCACAGTCCTATTCACCCCCCCTCTAAATCATATAGCTTGGCCTTTTCAAATGATTTTGAAGATAAAGAACTTGGACATGGGGAGTTGGATGTGCAATCATATAGTATTGCCAAGGGCAATGTATTGGATGTATCCATTTCTCCTCCCATCTATCAAAGGTGTCACGCCCCAAACCCGAAGATCGGACTCGCAGGAATCCTGATCCCTAAATCCGATGTTGATAGCCTCCGTAGTACCCCATTATTGGTTCCTAACCCCCATACGCCAGATTCCTATCCTAGGATCCTGCAAGGAGGATTTTTCAATGTACATTTATCTCGTAAGAAGCATAACCAAAATTTTACCCAACTCACAAAGGCAACATCATCATCACATATCCATTAATATAATCATTTGAATATAATGCTGAAAGGGAAATATATATATTGAAAATCAAAGCTCTAGAGGTCCGATGCATGCTTCATGTTCAACACTGCTGCAACGTAACGCCACCTGCACGCATCTATCGTGCATAATCTTATAGAAAGCTTAGTGGGTGGTGAAAGTGTGTGCACAAGGTAAGTGTCAAGTAAGCAATATCAAAGTAATCAGAGTAAGTGAAAATACTGACAAGCCCATAAATCATATAATATCAGAATAATGCGAAAACATACTAATAGGCCCATAAATACCATCAGCCTTATCCAGGCTATGCGATACAAAAATATAATAAACCAATATCATGTACTGAGGAAGCAATGTAGATCAGCTATGCAATGCGGAGATAGTAAGCTAAATGCTATGTGCTGAGGATGCATTGCAATATGCAATGCGAATGAAATGACAAAGCTAGAGTGTGAAGTCGGGATGATAGTACGTAGTATCGCAGGCTAAGGGGTCCACCACAAAGGACTTCTATCCAAACCAGTCTCATACCTAAATTTGGATAGTCAGACTCATTGTGGTAAACTCCTGATCTCTGGTTAGTCGTGCGCCCCAACCGAAATCCTGACCATTGTGAAAGTACACGTAACAAATAATTGCACACCACCAGCCCGAGTGGATGTGAATGAATGAATGAATATGCAACTCCTGCTCCACAAATCAGTACTATACATCTCTTGGATCATTACCGGGGTCTATTACACTCTACGCCACATGCCGCCCCATCAAGCGCACAACTAGGTAAGTGGAAGAGACCTCACAATCCGCCTACCAATATCGAACCCGACTCATTCCTCAAGCTGGTTAGACTCAGCCTAACATTACCTACTCCCTCAGGCGAGTAAGGCCACTCCCCTTCCAACTGACCACGACACAGTGGGAGACGCGACATACTGGTATATGGCCCTCATGCGCTCATATATATCCACTCGGTCTCAACGTTGGAGCATCATCTGGTACCAAGAGGGTTTAGGGATTTTCACTCAGGGCCATCTATGGCGGCCCGATGCTAGTAACAGATTTTCGGTGTCCCATCTGGCCATCCACGATATGCCTGTGGAGACTACGTCCCTGATGTCACTAGTGAGTACAGTAATCACAACACACAATGCAAGATGCATGAGTCATACAATCCAGTCATGCATCAATCCTGTGCATATCGTGTGCTCATGTGAGACAATCTCCGCCTATCAGAGAGTCTCATAACAACATTCCCAATGACATATGCAATGGTCAACCACATCTCATAACAAACATGCAGATGATGCGTATTGGCATGTATCATGATGCTATGTTATCACATACTCATAATCAGCATCGATAATCGGCCTCGACAATCGGAATCGACCTCGACAAACAGAATTGGCCTCAACAATTGGAATTGGCCTCAACAATCAGAATCAACCTCGATAATCAGAATCGGCCTCGACAATCAGAATCGGCCTCGACAATCGGAATTGACCACAACAATCAGTCTCGATAATCGGAATCAGCCTCGACAATCAGAATCGGCCTCAATAAACGGAATCAGCCTCGATAATTGAAATCGGCCTCGACAATTGGAATTGGCCTCGATAAACAGAATCAGCCTTGACAATCAAAATAGGTGTCAATAATTAGAATCGGCCTTGATAAACAGAATAAACCTCAACAATCGGCCTCGACAATCGAAATCGGCCTCGGTAAAGGGAATCAGCCTCGATAATTGGAATCGGCCTCGACAATCGATCTCGATAATCGAAATCGGCCTCGATAAATAATCGACCTCGATAATCGAAATCGACCTCGACAATCGGAATCGGCCTCACGAAATCGACATCGACAACCGGAATCAGCCTAAAAAAGGTCACAATGTGGACATTTAACCACCAACGCCTATCAATGTGGGCATTTAACCAACATTGCTCTTAAGGAGTGGTCCTCATAGGGTCAAACATGTAGTAGGCCCATGGCCTCATATACACAACAGGTGCGCCCTGCTCATGGGCCTCAAATACATAACATGTGGGCCCTACACATTAGTCTCATATGCATCAAATGGGCTACGTATCTGGGCCTCAAGTACATAAAAAGTGTCACGCGTCATGGGACTAATACATATCACAATGGGCCTCGCCCATAGGCCACGAATACATCACAATGGGCCTTACCCATGGGCCTCAGATTCAAGCAGGTGGGCCCCATCATATGGACCTTAATTACAAGGTAGGTGGGCCTTATCACATGGGCCTCAAATATACATCATGATGGGCCTCAGATTCAAGCAGGTGGGTCCCATCATATGGAGCTTAAATACAAGGTAGGTGGGTCCTATCACATGGGCCTCAAATATACATCATGATGGGCCTCAAGGATGGGCTGCACTAATGGGCCAAAAATCATTTCAATAGTTGCAGGTGCAACATGTGTATCATTGTACACTATCATTCCATGGGGCACATGGCCCACTAACGATGATCAGCACTGTCTAAACATTGCCCATGTAAATCAGCACCATCCAAACATTATCCATGTAAATTGGCACCATCCAAACGTTGTCCATGTAAATCAGCACCATCCAAACATTATCCATGTAAATCGGCACCATCCAAACATTATCCATGTGAATCGGCACCATCCAAACATTGTCCAGCACCATCCAAATAGTCTGGACGGTGTGGATGGAACAAATACATCACTGTGAGGTGCCCACTGTCCAGACAATGGACGGTGTGGAATATCACATATTTCATGGTGGTTACTCAAAGCTCCTGCCCATCCTAGCTGAGTGGATGGACGGTGTATATAAAACATACTTCAAAGTGGGCCCCCATGTATGGCGGTGTTGATAAAACCCATACAGCATGGTGGACCCCACCGTCCAGCTCATCTGGATGGTGCAGGTATACCAGCCAACCTTATATATATATATATAAAATATATATAAATATATTATAATTATTATTATTTATTTATTTGCTAAAAGGTGGGTGGGTGGCGTGATACAATATGTGAACGAGTCCCACCATCCATATCTAGACAGTGGACAGCGTGGATGAAACACATACATCTAGTGAGCCCCACCTCCACACGTGTAACCATGTGGAGTGGGTCCCACACGGACGGTTGGGATGTAATACATATCTCATGTCAGACTATAAAACTAGCCGACATCTAAACAACAACATCTGCTATTGTCAGTAGATGGACGGTCTGGATATACAATGTATGCATTGAAGCTAGGTCCCACATCAAAATGGATGGATGGTTAGATATAGCACGTACCTCATGATGGGCATACAAAACTTACTGTGTCCTGGGGCCCACTGATGGACGGAAAGGATGAATCAATACATCGTGGTGGGCCCTGCATAGCACCACCCATTGTGTCCAGCACCGTTCAGCACTGTCTAGACGGTGTGGATATAAACTACATACATCTAAGGTGGGTTTCCACCGTCCAGATCTCTGGACGGTGCGGATGCAAGGCATAAACATTAGGGTTGGCCCCACAGCATGGATGAAACGCATGCATCATTGGTTGGCCACACATCAAGAGAGAGAGAGAGAGGAGAGAGAGAGAGAGAGATGGAGTAGTGAAGGGGCCCCACCACTATGGGCCCCTCTTTGATATAAATCGTATATCAAAATGGGTCCCACCACAAGTGGGCCCTCAAATCACAAAAAACAATTCATAAAATCACCCACTGTTTGCTTTTTCTCTTCCTTCTTCCGCCAACACGATCTAGAGCTCCAAGGAGTGCGATTCAACGGTCGAGATGATCTTTGGATGGTGGAGATGAGAGGTAGGAAGGTGGGCCACATTAGCTTCTCCTCTCTCCCATGGAAATGTTGGACATTGGGTTGCTTGGGAAAAATGAGAGAGAGATGAGAGAGAGGGATGGGTGATGGATGGGGTGAGTGATGGGTGAGTGAGTGATGGTGTAAGTGTTATGGTCTCATGCTCCTTTGGTTGTCAAATTTTGTGTGCCAAAAACATCTATCGGTGTTCTGTACTTGTATGATCATTTATTGGAATTCAAGACACCTCAAAAAAGCTACATGTTGAAGCCTCAAAAAAGCTACATGTTGAAGCCTCAAAAAAGCTACATGTTGAAGCCTCAAAATACTACATGATGAAGCCTCAAGAAGCTACAATGTTGAAGTTCAAATCTGAAGAAACAACGTATGAAGTAGTTCTATGTTGATCAAGATCTCAAGCCTTTCAAGCCTGATATGGTTCAAAATATCTACATTCGTTGAATGGTTGAAGTTCAATGTCCATACGACATGGTTCAGGTTTGAATGACCTTAGGTTGACCCTTTAAGTAGGTCACTTTGGATACATTATTCAAATATTTAAAATACACAAGGTTGGTCTATTCTACGACCAGTCCTAGCTCTTGTTCGACCAGTCCTAACATTGGTTCGACTACTCCAAGAAATTCCACGACCAGTCCTAAGAAGTTGAAGATTTTTCAAAATTTTGGTACGCCCACGACCAGTCCTGGAGGTCCTTCGACCGGTCGTAGGTGTGGCTTCGACTCGTCCACGACCAGTCGTGGAGATACGACTTAAAGTCCAGCGACGAAATCACTGGTCCTACGACCAGTCGTAGATATCTACGACCAGTCGTAGGTGACTCACGACCAGTCGTAGGGTACTCACGACCAGTCGTAGAACGGCTTTCAAAGATCGCGCTTATTTTTTCAAAAATCTGTTAGAGCTACGACCAGTCGTAGGTTTCTAAGACCAGTCGTAGGAGCGATTTCTGCTTCTATAAATTGAACACGAAATTCAGAGTTTTCATAACTTCTACTCTCATTCAATTCAAGAATTTTCAAGTGATCACTCTGAGATAAGTTTGTGTTTATTTTAAGCTAGATTGTGCTTATTTAATATTCCTTTTTGCTAGCTTATTTAATTTGATTTTGTTTCTATATTCCAATCATATTTGAAAAGAGGAATTATCTTATTCCTTCTTCTTGGAATCAAAATCAAATTTAGCTACGCCCAACGAGTTAAATCTAAAATCAATTAGAACTTAGAACCTTATGAATATGAGTATTGGAAATTGAACTTTGACATTCAAATCATCTACTCCGATTGGTTCTACCGGGCTGCTACGAAAAAGGAGAAATCCAGGTATTTTACAATTCTGTAAAATTCATTTGCTTTTGGTTTTGTTTGAGGTTGAGCTGGAAAAATCTCATTGTATTGGTTGTCTGAGGAAAACCAGAAAACTCAGAAAAGAGGGGTTTTTGGATTGTGTAAGCCCAAGTGAAAAAGACACAATTGTAAAGGTTTTTGGTGAACCTGTGAAAACCTATTTGTTAGTGAACGCTAATATCCCCTGTGTGAGGATATTAGGAGTGGAGTAGCTTTTTGTGTGGCTGTTGGAAAACAGTTGGTGTACACACAAGCGAACCACTATAACTCTTTGACTTGTGGTTTGAATGCTTGCTTAATTTTCATATCTTTTATCATTTGATCTTGTGGAATGTACAAGGGGATGTGAATGTTGTAATTATTTACATTTCAAGCAAGTGTGGGGATTGTTGTAATATTTTAGATCTTACTTCTTCATTTAAATTCAATTCCTTGCTATTTCATTTACTTATATTAATATTGAGTTCTTGATCCAAAAGAGGTTCTAGAAATAAGGTTGTCCTACCATAAGCCCTTGTTGATTATGGTGTAAGGTTGTCCTTAGAACTGAATTTGAATCAATCTCTCGATATCTATTTATCAAGGTGATTTAAATTTAGCTTTGTGAATTGATTCAAGTTGTAAGGTTGTTGGTTTATTTTATTTCCGCTGAATTTTATTTTAATTTGGCATAGTCCTATTCACCCCCCCCCCCTCTAGGACATATAGCTTGGCCTTTTCAAGTGGTATCAGAGCCTAATAGCTCATTTTATTGCTTTTTATTTGGATTTATTTCCTGAGCTAACGATCTAAGCTATATAAAAAGATGTCAAATTTTAATAGCCTTTCAGTTACTAGACCTCCTCCCTTTGATGGCTCCAACTATGCCTATTGGAAAGCCAGAATGAGGATCTTCCTCAAATCAATGGATGAAAGTGTGTGGCAAGCCACAGTAATTGAATGGAAACCTCCTATCACGGAAGTAACTGGTGTTGATGGTTCAAAATCTATGAAAATTACACCATATTACCAATGGACCACACTTCAGAAAAGTGAGAGTAGTGCTAATGCTAAAGCACTAAATGCAATCACTTGCGCACTATCACCGGATGAGTTCAAAAGAATCATATCCTGTGATACTGCAAAGCAAGCTTGGGATATTTTAGAAATGACACACGAAGGTACATCAATTGTCAAGAAATCTAAAGTCCAACTCCTCACAACTAAATTTGAAGAAATTCATATGGAGGAAAATGAAATGTTTATGGACTTTTACACTAGATTGAATGACATTGTGAACTCAATGTGGGGTCTGGGCGATAAGATCCCTGAAAGTAAAGTATGTGCAAAAATACTATGCTCTCTTCCTGAACGGTTCAATTCAAAGGTAACCGCAATCCAGGAACTTCGTGATACAGATAATATGAAGGTAGAGGAATTAGTTGGTTCTTTACAAACCTATGAATTAAGTTTTAAAGCTCCTAAAGGTAAGTCTATTGCTTTGAAGTCATCTAAAAATATTATTCAAGAAAATTCAGATTCAGAAAAGTCTGAAGATGATATGACCCTTTTGGCGAAAAAGTTTTATAAGATTTTCAAAAGTAAGAAAAGAGTCGATTTTCAAAAGGGAAATGAAAAGAAACGTTCCAAACCTAAGTCTAAAACTTGGAAATCATTGAAAGATAGTCAATGCTACAACTGTCAAGAATATGGGCATTTAGCAAACAAATGTCCTAAAAAGGACAGATTCAAAAAGAAGGGTATGTTGGCTACTTGGGATGAATCGTCTGATTCTGAAGCCTCTTCTGAGTCAGAAAATTCAGAAACCGAGTCGGGCAATGAACTTAAGGCCCTTATGACTCTAGCCAAGTTTACTTTTTCCGATCACGATGATTCAACAAGTGAAGAAAATTTGGATAGTGATCATGAATATGATGAAGATCTTCAAGATGCTTACAATGCCTTATATAAGGAAAGTTGTAAAATTGCTGTCAAACTTAAACTTCAAAAAGAAAAGTTTTATAAACTTAAAGAATGTTTTGAAACTCTTATTTTAGAAAAATCTCAAATTTCAGATAGTTTTGAAAAGTCTAAGTGTGACCTAGAATTCAAAACCTCCCTAATTGAAAATTTGAAATCTGAAAATGAGAAACTTAAAAATGAAGTATCTTCTCTGTTGAGTTTGAAGGACACATGGAGATATGCCCAAGGCGATCCAAAATTAGAAAAATTGTTATCCGGATCAAGAAAATGTGGCGATCGATCCGGGTTGGGTTATGATAAGAACAAATCTCCAAAACAGAAGAATACTTCTTCCAATTTTGTGAAAGGAGAGACTTCTAACTCAAAAGGAAAAGATACTAGTCAAGTTTTTTCTAAAAATACAAAAACTTTTCATAAACCCAAAAGCAGCTATGTAAATTTCAAAAATCAGATTCGAAACCCACTAGCTGAAAAAATTATTGATTTACTGAAGGAGCTATTAAAATCTAATTCTGTAGGTCACTCCTACAACTATAAACATAAGAAGACCAATTATTCTCCTAAACCTAAAACTGTACTGAAATGGGTTCCTAAAGCTGTCTGTTTGGTTGCTCACACTGCTTTCAAAGCTACAAGCCATTCGAAATGGTACCTAGACAGTGGATGCTCCAGACATATGACAGGCGACAAAGCACTATTCACCGATCTTAAAGATATGACTGATGGGTCAGTCACATTTGGTGATGGTAGCAACTGCAAGATAATTGGCAAAGGTACGGTCCAACTCTATAACCTTCCCTTATTTAAAAATGTTTTATATGTTGAGGGTTTAAAACACAACCTGTTGAGCATATCTCAAATATGCGATAACAACCATAATGTTAAATTTTCTAATCAAGGTTGTGAAATAATAAATGAAAAGGGTTCTGTAATATTAACTGGTCACAGAACTTCTGAGAACTGCTATATAGTAAGCGATAGTAGCTCATCTAAACAAACGTGTTACATGGTCCATACCGATGAGACAGAATTATGGCATAAACGCCTCGGACATGTACACTATCGAAATTTATACAGATTGAGCAAAGGTGAACTAATTAGAGGTCTACCTAAGATGCAAAAAGTAGACAAGATTTGTGGTGAATGCCAGTATGGTAAACAAACTAGGAGCTCTCACAAAAAGGTGAACTCCAATACCACCACAAGACCACTCGAGCTTCTCCACATGGATCTTATAGGACCAACAAGATCGGAAAGTCGAGGTGACAAAAAATACATCTTAGTTATTGTAGATGATTATACAAGATTCACTTGGGTTTCATTCTTGAGAGACAAATCAGAAACCCTTGATGAAGTGAAAAAGATTATAAAACGGATTCAAACTGAAAAAAGTTCTCAAGTCAACAAGATCCGTAGTGATCATGGATCCGAATTCGAAAATAGCAGTTTTGAGAAATTCTGTAGCGATCAGGGAATATCACATGAATTCTCTGCACCTAAAACTCCTCAACAAAATGGAATTGTCGAGAGAAAGAATAGAGTGCTTCAAGAAATGGGAAATGTTATGTTAAATAGCATGAAGCTCCCTAAGAATCTATGGGCTGAAGCAGTGAATACAGCCTGCTACATTATTAACCGTGTTTATATCTGTAAATCTAATAATAAAACGGCTTATGAAATGTGGTTTGAGAAAAAGCCTTCTGTCAAATACTTTCGAGTTTTTGGCAGTAAGTGTTATATTTTGCGTGACCGTGAAAATTTGGGAAAATTCGACACTAAAAGTGATGAAGGGATCTTTTTAGGGTATTCTTTAAACAGTCGTGCATATCGTGTTCTGAACAACAGGACCGGTGTGATTCAAGAGTCAATAAATGTTGTGATTGACGATCTTTTGAATACACCCATTCCTAGTTCGGATAATGATGAATTGCTTATATTTGAAAAACAAGAAACTTCATCAAGTGAACCTAATTCTGAATTTAGGACTGTCAAAGATCATCCAACTTCTCAAATACTTGGAAACCCTCTCACTGGTGTGCGCACTCGTAGACAATTAGAGGACATATGTAACTACGTGTGCTTTACATCCCAGATTGAACCGGTTAACGTAAAAGAAGCACTTTCAGATGAAAACTGGATTCTTGCGATGCAAGAAGAGCTTAATCAGTTTGTCAGAAATGATGTTTGGTATCTTGTTCCTAGACCTAAAGATAAACATATTATTGGAACAAAATAGATTTTCAAAAACAAATCTGATGAACTTGGAAATATTATTCGAAATAAAGCAAGACTAGTTGTACAGGGATATACACAAATTGAAGGTATTGACTATAATGAGACATTTGCCCCTGTAGCTCGTCTTGAATCAATCAGACTTTTTATCTCCATTGCATGTTTTAGAAAGATTAAAATTTATCAAATGGATGTAAAGAGTGCCTTTCTGAATGGTGATTTACATGAAGAGGTATATGTTGAACAACCAACAGGGTTTGAAGATCCTAAATTTACTGATCATGTGTATCGTCTTAAGAAGGCTCTCTATGGTCTGAAACAAGCTCCCAGAGCATGGTACGAAAAACTGACTAAGTTTTTACTAAGTCATAATTTTCAAATGGGATGTGTTGATAAGACACTCTTTGTTAAGAAGTATAACGATGATATTTTAATGGTTCAAATATATGTTGACGATATTATTTATGGATCAACCTGTACTAATATGACTGTTGAGTTTGCAGATTTGATGAAGTCTAAATTCGAAATGAGCATGGTTGGTGAATTAAACTATTTTCTAGGGTTGCAAGTAAAACAACAACCTAATGGAATTTTTATCTCTCAAACCAAATATGCTCAGGGCTTAATCAAGAAATTTGGATTTGAGAAAGGTAAAAACTTTGATACTCCTATGAGTACAACTTTGAGACTCTCAAAAGACTCTGCAGGTAATGATGTGGATCCTAAATTGTATCGTAGTTTGATTGGTAGTTTACTTTATCTGACTGCTAGTAGACCAGATATAGCCTTGAGTGTTGGTATTTGTGCTCGTTATCAATCAAATCCTAAAGAATCTCACTTAACTGCGGTTAAGCGGATTATGCGATATGTCGCAAGTTCTACTAAACTTGGTCTCTGGTATCCACATGAAACTAATGTTCAATTAGCCGGGTATGCAGATGCTGACTGGGCTGGAAACATTGATGATAGGAAATCAACCAGTGGTGGTTGTTTCTACATTGGAAATTGTCTTGTTTCTTGGTTTAGTAAGAAGCAAAGTTCTATATCGCTATCAACAGCTGAGGCTGAATACATTGCTGCTGGAAATGCATGTACTCAACTTGTTTGGATGAAACGAATGTTGAGCGATTATGGAATTACTCAGGATTCTATGATTTTATTTTGCGATAATTCCAGCGCAATAAATATCTCTAAAAATCCAGTTCAGCATTCACGTACTAAGCATATTGATATTAGATTTCATTACATTCGTGAATTAGTGGAAGAAAAGGTAATTTGTTTGGATTACATTCCAACCGAGACTCAACTTGCTGACATTTTCACTAAACCGCTCGACAAAAGCAGGTTTAATAAATTAAAGTTTGATCTCGGTATGAGCAATTTAAATTGAATTTTCATGATTTAGTGTATCATAATGTACATAAATTTGATGATTTATTTGATTAAATTTTAAATTTATTTAAAAAAAAAATTACAAATTTTGAGTCGTACTCGACCAGTCGTGAGTGTACACGACCGGTCGTACTACGACCGGTCGAACACGTACACGACCGGTCGTGAAACTCGGGTTTTCACTTTAACTTGGGGATTTTGACTCATCTTCCTCATTTCTCTTTTCCCACCAACGGCTCTAGCTACGACCGGTCGAACCCACCTTCCTAGTTCTTCAAGGTTAGTGGTTCCTTTGCATTTTTACTATAGATTCTTGATATTAGTGTCTCAAATCACTCTCTTGCTGAATCTATTGGGTCGTTCATTGCAAGATTGGGGTTTTATCTTGAAAAATCTGATCTATTAAAACCTCATTTTTTCTATCTTGCATCTTGTGGTTTCATTGAAATCCTCCATTAAAAATGGATGCTAGAAGTAAAAAGAAAACTACTAGAGGTCCATCTTCTTCTAGATCAACTTCTATTGTACAACGTCATCTTCGGTCTCCCGAAAATGATCCTCCGAATGTTCGGGATTTACGTATGCGAAATATTATTGTTGAGCGTCCTGTGAATGTAAATCACATTGCTTCATATGGTATTCCTACTCTGTTAGAATCTGTGGGATGGGATAACATCTTGCATTGGGGTGGACCTGCATACCAGTCCATTGCCCAATCCATGTTTGCATGTATCTGTGATTTTTCTATTGATAATTTAATTTTTAAAGTTGATACTCAAGAAGGTTTGTTTGTAGTGGATCGGCATTTGATTGCTGATATTATGGAAATACCTGTCAATGATGAGAGCATTCCAATTGGTATTTTACATGACAGTCTCTCTGAATCTGAACGTAGAATGCTTACTAGAGATCTATGTAACTTGGATGTTCATTGGACTCATAAAGGTCATGCACTTCCCTCAAGATTTTTGTTACCCAGACACAGAGTACTACATAGGATTTTCATCTCTAATCTTTATCCACGTGCTGGTAATAAAACCGAACTCACTGCTTTTATGGTTCGTGTTTTGCATTCTGTCATCTCTGGTGCAAAAATATGTTTACCTTCCTTAATTTGTCATTCCATTATTCTGTCTCGTCAACATCCTGGACATAGTGATATACCCTTTGGTTATTTGTTGACTATGCTAGCAAATCATATGCTCATTGCTATGCCTACTAGAGAAAAACCCATCCATCATCTCCCCTTCAATAATTCCAATCTTAACAAGATGACTTTAGAATTTACTGATGGTCAAGTGGATGCTGGTGGCGTTGGTGCTGAAGCAAGAGATGCTGGTCAAGCTAGTGATCCTACTGAAGACGTGAATATGGATGATTTGTTTGAAGAACTTAAGTCAGACTCGGCTGATGATCCTGATTTTCAGCCCTCTGATTTTGATGAGAGATTGAATTCCCTTCAAGAGCAAGTGGCTCAAATTCGTGTTACCCAAGATACGCAATTCTCTTATCTACGCAAATATATGAGGCGTATTGCTAAGGGTTTACATAAAATTGATCCTTCTAATCCTGCTCCATCCTCTGGTTCTGACTGAATGTTTTACTAAGTCTGTAATATTTGTTTTTAACTTTACATACTCACTGACTTTTTGAATTATGCACTAAAGTTTTCTTGAATCTATACTTTAACTGCTATATTCATTTTGATTGCTGCCCTTGTTCCTTTGTCATTTTGTGACAAAAAGGGGGAGAAGTTTTGGGAGTTCTTATTATCTATTACTCAGGGGGAGTTAAACAACTTCTCAGGGGTACCTATTACTCTGGGGTAGGGGGAGTTAAACAACTTCTCAGGGGTACCTATTACTCTGGGGTAGTTATGTGAGAATGAAATATTTGACTTGCTTCTCTATATGAACTTGTGGTGTGTATGCTTCTCTATTGTTCAACTTATTGTGAATATATTGTGAGTAATATGTTGTGAGTACTTCATTTTAATTTGAAGTATTATTATTATTTGGATGTTTTGTCACAAATTTGCCAAAGGGGGAGATTGTAAGTGTTATGGTCTCATGCTCCTTTGGTTGTCAAATTTTGTGTGCCAAAAACATCTATCGGTGTTCTGTACTTGTATGATCATTTATTGGAATTCAAGACACCTCAAAAAAGCTACATGTTGAAGCCTCAAAAAAGCTACATGTTGAAGCCTCAAAAAAGCTACATATTGAAGCCTCAAAATACTACATGATGAAGCCTCAAGAAGCTACAATGTTGAAGTTCAAATCTGAAGAAACAACGTATGAAGTAGTTCTATGTTGATCAAGATCTCAAGCCTTTCAAGCCTGATATGGTTCAAAATATCTACATTCGTTGAATGGTTGAAGTTCAATGTCCATACGACATGGTTCAGGTTTGAATGACCTTAGGTTGACCCTTTAAGTAGGTCACTTTGGATACATTATTCAAATATTTAAAATACACAAGGTTGGTCTATTCTACGACCAGTCCTAGCTCTTGTTCGACCAGTCCTAACATTGGTTCGACTACTCCAAGAAATTCCACGACCAGTCCTAAGAAGTTGAAGATTTTTCAAAATTTTTGGTACGCCCACGACCAGTCCTGGAGGTCCTTCGACCGGTCGTAGGTGTGGCTTCGACTCGTCCACGACCAGTCGTGGAGATACGACTTAAAGTCCAGCGACGAAATCACTGGTCCTACGACCAGTCGTAGATATCTACGACCAGTCGTAGGTGACTCACGACCAGTCGTAGGGTACTCACGACCAGTCGTAGAACGACTTTCAAAGATCGCGCTTATTTTTTCAAAAATCTGTTAGAGCTACGACCAGTCGTAGGTTTCTAAGACCAGTCGTAGGAGCAATTTCTGCTTCTATAAATTGAACACGAAATTCAGAGTTTTCATAACTTCCACTCTCATTCAATTCAAGAATTTTCAAGTGATCACTCTGAGATAAGTTTGTGTTTATTTTAAGCTAGATTGTGCTTATTTAATATTCCTTTTTGCTAGCTTATTTAATTTGATTTTGTTTCTATATTCCAATCATATTTGAAAAGAGGAATTATCTTATTCCTTCTTCTTGGAATCAAAATCAAATTTAGCTACGCCCAACGAGTTAAATCTAAAATCAATTAGAACTTAGAACCTTATGAATATGAGTATTGGAAATTGAACTTTGACATTCAAATCATCTACTCCGATTGGTTCTACCGGGCTGCTACGAAAAAGGAGAAATCCAGGTATTTTACAATTCTGTAAAATTCATTTGCTTTTGGTTTTGTTTGAGGTTGAGCTGGAAAAATCTCATTGTATTGGTTGTCTGAGGAAAACCAGAAAACTCAGAAAAGAGGGGTTTTTGGATTGTGTAAGCCCAAGTGAAAAAGACACAATTGTAAAGGTTTTTGGTGAACCTGTGAAAACCTATTTGTTAGTGAACGCTAATATCCCCTGTGTGAGGATATTAGGAGTGGAGTAGCTTTTTGTGTGGCTGTTGGAAAACAGTTGGTGTACACACAAGCGAACCACTATAACTCTTTGACTTGTGGTTTGAATGCTTGCTTAATTTTCATATCTTTTATCATTTGATCTTGTGGAATGTACAAGGGGATGTGAATGTTGTAATTATTTACATTTCAAGCAAGTGTGGGGATTGTTGTAATATTTTAGATCTTACTTCTTCATTTAAATTCAATTCCTTGCTATTTCATTTACTTATATTAATATTGAGTTCTTGATCCAAAAGAGGTTCTAGAAATAAGGTTGTCCTACCATAAGCCCTTGTTGATTATGGTGTAAGGTTGTCCTTAGAACTGAATTTGAATCAATCTCTCGATATCTATTTATCAAGGTGATTTAAATT
The DNA here is from genome assembly GCA_021015155.1 of Magnolia officinalis. Taxonomy (NCBI): domain Eukaryota; kingdom Viridiplantae; phylum Streptophyta; class Magnoliopsida; order Magnoliales; family Magnoliaceae; genus Magnolia; species Magnolia officinalis. Next base: position 27,781,664 of record JAJHSJ010000007.1, read on the forward strand.
TAGCTTTGTGAATTGATTCAAGTTGTAAGGTTGTTGGTTTATTTTATTTCCGCTGAATTTTATTTTAATTTGGCATAGTCCTATTCACCCCCCCTCTAGGACATATAGCTTGGCCTTTTCAGATGGGTGTACCTTATTGTAAGAGAAAGTTGACTTTGGAGATAGGTTGTGTACTTGGGTATCGGATAGAGTACTTTGATTGTTGTAAGAGACAGTTGACTTTGGGGATGGGTTGTGTACTTGGGGATGGGATAAAGTACTTTGATTGATTGATGTGACGTGTCGTAGAGATTCTCTCGGAATTGCAACGCGCGGTATTTTCCTCGAACTGAACGTGAGTCCACATCTCCTTGCCTGAGTATCGCCTCAGTACGCGAGACGCGGCGTTGGAACCGCGGTGACGGCGCGATCGCACTGGTATAAGTCTTGGGTCGAGCAGACTCTAGAATATGAGATACGACTCAAAGTTGCGTGTAACTACCGATTACAGGTCATGGGTTGTCGAAATTCGACCGGGAGGACCGCGAAAGCCTATGGAACGATATGGGCTAGGATACGGGTCTCACGAAAGGAGAACTAAAAGGGTACTGAAGCCATCATATTATAAGGTTTCTCCATACTTGTCCCTTCTGCATTTGATACAACCACCCCTGGTTTGGTTCCTGAACCCTAGCAAGCAACAACTTTTGCTACTTCTCCGATACCATTTCCTGTACAGATGGATCCATTCAGGATGCTATCAGTGCAGGAATTGAAATAACTAGAGGATTGGTACGAAGCGAACAAGGACCCAACAACATCTTCTTGGTTCAATACCATATGAGTAAAGGATGTTTGGGTTGATAGCGTGGTAAGCATTACTAATTCTAATGTTATATGCATTGAGTTACATATTTATTTCGTATATTAATTTATGGTTAAATCATATTATCCTATTGATTAGGCTATCGACAAATATATTGAATTCCTTGAGAAAAGGCAGTCTGACCTGTCAATAATATATCCTCATGATTGCATGTTTTGTCCCACGTATTTTACGATAACTGTTTAATTCAGACAATCCATGTCACACCCCGAACTCGGAAACCGGGCTCGCAAAATTCCCGATCACCGAATCTGGTGCCGACAGTCACCGTAGTACCCCATTCTTAGCTCCCAGCTCGCATACACTAAGTTCCGATCCTGGGATCCTACAAGGAGGATTTTTCAACGTATATTTATCTCATAAGAAGCATAACCACAAGTTTACCCAAATCATAAAGGCAACATCATCATCACATATCCTTTAATATAAACATTTGAATACAATGCTGAAAAGGAAATACATATATCGAAAATCGAAGCTCCATAGGTCCGCTGCATGCTCCAAGCTCAACGCTGCTATACCCTAATGACACCTGCACGCATCTATCGTGCATAAGCTTATAGAAAGCTTAGTGGGTCGTGAAAGTGTGTGCAGAAGGTAAGTGCCAAATATCAGAGTAATCAGAGTAAACGGAAATACTAACAAGCCCATGAATCATACAATATCAGAGTAATGCAAAAATATGCTGATAGGCCCATAAATACCATCAGCCTTATCTAGACTATGCGATGCAAAAATATAGTAAAAATAATATCATATACTGATGAAGCAATGTACATCAGCTATGCAATGTGGGGACAGTAAGCCAAATATCAGATGTCGATGATGCGTTGCAATATGCGGTAAGAATGAAATGACCAAGCTGGAGTGAAGTCGGGATGATAGTATGTAGTATCACAGGCTATGGGGTCCATCACAAGGGACTTCTACCCAAACCAATCCTATACTTAAATTTGGACAGTCAGACTCAATGTGGTAAACTCCTGATCTCAGGTTAGTCGCGCGCCCCAACCGAAATCCTGACCATTGCAAAGGTACACATAACAAATAGTTGCGCACCACCAGCCCGAGTTGATAGTGAATGAATGAATGAGTATGCAACTTCTGCTTAGTAAGTCCACATATCAGTACGGTTCCTCTCTGGGATCATCATCAGGGTCTATTACACCCTACGCTAGCTTGCCGCCCCTATTTGAGCGCACAACTGGGTAAGTGGAAGAGACCTCACTATCCACTTGCCAATATCGGGCCTGGCTCGTCTGTAGCGGACCCATTCCTTAAGCTGGTCAAACTCAACCTAAACATTGCCACCTCACTCAGGTGAGTAAGGTCACACCCCCTCCCAATCGACCACGACACAGTGGAAGATGCGGCCTACTATTATACGGCCCTCATGCGCTTATATATATCCACTCGGTCTCGACGTTGGGGAGTCTCTTAGCCACGGAGGTTTAGGAATTTTCACCCAGGGACATATATGACGCCCGTATGCTAGAACAAACATTTTTGATGTCCCAACTGTCCATCCACGATATGCCTGTAGAGGTTATAGCCTTGATATCGCTAAGGCGTACAATAGTCACAACACATAATGCAAGATGCATGAGTCATACAATCCAGTTATGTATCAATCTTGCGTATACCATATGCTCATGTGAGATAACCTCCGCCTATCAGGGAGTCTCGTAACAACTTGCCCAATGACATATGCAATGGTCAACCACATCTCATAACAAACATGCAGATGATGCATATGGGCATGTATCATGATGCTATGCTGTCACATACTCATAATCGGCATCACTAACCGACATCGACAATCTACCTTGACAATGTGGACATTTAACCAACATTGCCCCCAAGGAATGGCCCACATAGAGCCTAACATATAGTGGGCCCATGGCCTCACATAAGGGCCAAATAAACAACACCATAAGCCTCACTCAAGAGCTTAATACACATCACGATGGGCCTCTTACATGGGCCTAGTATACATCACAATGGACTCCATCGCCTAACCCTCAAATGCATCACAATGGGCCTCATCACATAGACCTCATAGTATCACATTAGGCCTTTAACATGGGCTAAATGCACATCACAATGGGCCTCAAATATGGGCCGCATATACATCACATTGGGCCTCAAACAATGGTCACATATACATCATATAAGTCTCGACAATCTGTAAGTGTTATGATTTGATTCCTCTTTGATTGTCAAATTGTGTGTCAAAACTTCTTCGTATGTCTTATGTTTATATCTTGATAAATCTGTTCGACATACCACATCAACACTTGAAGTCTAGTTCAAAAAATTCTTCAAGCTTCATGATAGTTCAAACTACAATGTAGAAGATATTAAAGAAGAGCTCAGGGTCAGGACTCAAGTTCAAGTATAAGTAGAAGTTCAAGATTCAAATATAAGTACGGGACTCAAGTGCAACTCAAAGTGACATTGATTTCAAAGCTTGTGAAGTAGTCAAGCTACATCAAGAAGAACTCAAGCTTTGTAATTATTAAAGTCTAAGCAAATGAAGTTTTCAATGTCCACACTTCATGTCCCAGGTATGATAAACCTTAGATTGACCTTAGGGTAGGTCACATTGGCTACATAATTCATTTTGATTTTAATACATGAATTTGGTCTATTCTAAGACTAGTCCTAGACCTTGTTTGACCAGCCCTAGCACTGGTTCGACCAGTCTAAGAAGTTCCTGGACCAGTCCTAAAATTGTTGTATTTTATAAGATTTTCTGATTCGGCTTCGACCAGTCCTGGATTCTGGTCGACTAGTCGTGGGATGGTCTCGAATCGGCCTTCAACCAGTCGTAGTGCTACGACTCAAACTCCAGCGACTAAATCAAGTGTCGCATGACCAGTCGTAGAGGGGTCTCGACCAGTCGTGGACTGCCTTCGACCAGTCGTAGAACGGTGTGATCCGATCGCGTTCAAAAATTCAAAAATCAGTTTATTCTTGGACCAGTCGAAGACGAATTTCTGCATCTATAAATAACACACGAATTTCAGGTTTTTCACTGAAAATTAAGTGAATTCAAGGCTCCACTCTGAGATAAGTTTGTGTTTGTTTTTAAGCTATTTTGTGAATAATTGCTTTCTCTTTTTGCTAGCTTATTTAATTTGATTTTGTTCCTGCATTCCAATTGCATTTGAAAAAAGGAATTGCCTTATTCCTTCTTCTTGGAATCAAAATCAAATATAGCTACGCCCAACTGGTTTAAATCTAAAATCAATTAGAACTTAGAACCATATTAAAGTGAGTAGTGGACATTGAACTTCTATATTCGAACATCTACTCCGAATGGTTCTACTGGGTTGCTACGAAAAGGAGAAATCCAAGTATTTTGCAATTTTGTAAATTCCATTCTATTTTGGTTTTTGTTTGGGATTCGCTAGAAAAATCTCAATTTGTGTGGTTATCTGAGGAGAGCTAGAAAACTCAGAAGTGTGGGCTTTTGAATTGTGTAAGCCCAAGTTAAAAAGACACAATTGCAAAGGTTTTGGGTGAACCTGTGAAAGCCTATTTGATAGTAAATGCTAATATCCCCTGTGTGAGGATATTAGGGGGATATTAGGAGTGGAGTAGCATTCTGTGTGGCTGTTGAAAGACAATTGGTGTACACACAGGCGAACCACTATAACTCTTTGTCTTGTGGATTGAATGCTTGCTTAATTTTCATATCATTTATCATTCAATTTTGTGGAATGTACGTGTGGATGTGAATGTTGTAACAATTTACATTTCAAGCAAGTGTGGGGATTGTTGTAATAAGTTAGATCTATATCTCTGCAATTTATTTCAATTCCTTGCTATTTAGTTATTTCTATTCAGATTGAGTTATTAATTCAAAAGATGTTCTAGAAATAAGGTTGTCCTTCCATAAGCCCTTGTTTATTATGGTGTAAGGTTGTCCTTAGAACTGAATTTGTATCAACCTCTCAATACTTATTTATTAAGGTTGAATTGATTTCAGCATTGTGAATTGATTTATAATTGTAAGGCTATCTGTTTATCTTTATTCCGCTGATTTTATTTTAATTTGGCAGTCCTATTCACCCCCCCCCCCTCCTGGACATATAGCTTGGCCATTTCAAGTGGTATCAAAGCCTAATAGCTCGTTCTTATTGCTTTTTATTTAGATTTATTTCCTGAGCGAATGATTTAAGCTATATAAAAAGATGTCAAATTTTGATAGCCTTTCAGTCACTAGGCCTCCACCCTTTGATGGCTCCAACTATGCCTATTGAAAAGCCCGAATGGGGATCTTCCTCAAATCAATGGATGAGAGTGTGTTGCAAGCCATAGTGACTGAATGGAGCCCTCCTACTATTGAAGTAACTGGTATCAATGGATCAAAATCAATGAGAATAACACCTTATACTTCTTGGTCCACACTTCAGAAAAGTGGGAGTAGTGCCAATGCAAAAGCACTAAATGCAATCACTTGCGCACTATCATCGAATGAGTTCAAAAGAATCATATCCTATGATACTGCAAAGCAAGCTTGGAATATATTAGAAATGACACACGAGGGTACATCAATTGTCAAAAAATCTAAAGTCCAACTCCTCACAACCAAATTTGAAGAAATTCATATGGAGGAAAATGAAATGTTTAAACACAAGATTAAATGACATTGTAAACTCAATGTGGGGTCTTGGCGATAAAATCCCAGAAAGTAAAGTGTGTGCAAAGATACTACGCTCACTTCTTTAACGGTTCAAATCTAAAGTAACCGCGATCCAGGAACTTCGTGATACGGACAATATGAGGGTAGAAGAACTAGTTGGTTCTTTACAAACCTATGAGTTAAACTTTAAAGCTCCTAAAGGTAAATCTATAGCTTTGAAATCTTCTAAAAATGTGTCTAAAGAAAACTCAGATTTAGAAAATTCTGAAGATGAAATGGCTTTTTTAGCGAAAATGTTCTATAAGATTTTCAAAAGTAAGAAAAGGGTCGATTTTCAAAAGACAAATGAAAAGAAACGATCTAAACCTAAGTCCAAAACTTGGAAGTCTTTAAAACACAGTCAGCATTACAACTGCCAAGAGTATGGGCATCTAGCAAACAAATGTCCTAAAAAGGACAGACCCAAAAGGAAGGGTATGTTGGCTACTTGGGATGAATCGTCTGATTCTGAAGCCTCTTCTGAATCAGAAAATTCTGAAACTGAGACGGGCAATGAAGTTAAGGCCCTCATGCTTTAGCCAAGTTTACTTTTTCGGATCACGATGATTCAGCAAGTGAAGAAAATTTGAATAGTGATCATGAAAATGAAGAAGATCTTCAAGATGCTTATAATGCCTTATATAAGGAAAGTTGTAAAATTGCTGTCAAACTTAAACTTTAAAAAGAAAAGTTTTCTAAACTCAAAGAATGTTTTTAAACTCTTGTTTTAGAAAAATCACAAATTTCAGATTGTTTCAAAAAATCAAAATGTGATTTGGAATTCAAAACCTCCCTGATTGATGATTTGAAATCTGAAAATGAGAAACTTAAAAATGAAGTATCTTCTCTTCTGAGTTTGAAGGATACATGGAGATATGCCCAAGGTGATCTAAAGTTAGAAAAATTATTATCTAGATCAAGAAAATGTGGCGATCAATCTGGGTTGGGCTATGATAAAAATACATCTCCTAAACAGAAGAATACTCCTCCCAACTTTGTGAAAGGAGAGGCTTCTAACTCAAAAGGAAAAGGTACTTGTCAAGGTTTTTCTAAAAATACAAAAACTTTTCAAACACCTAAAAGCAACTATTTTAAAAATTAGATCAGAAATCCACAAGCTGAAAAACTAGTTGATTTACTTAAGGAGATCTTAAAATCTAACTCAGTAGGTCATTCTTACAACATCAGACAAAAGAAGACCAACCATTCTCCTTAACCCAAAATAGTTCTAAAATGGGTTCCTGAAGTTGCCTGCTTGGTTGCTCACACTGCTTTCAAAGTAACAAGCCATTCAAAATGGTACCTAGACAGTGGATGCTCCAGGCATATGACAGGTGACAGAGCTTTATTTATCAATCTTAAAGATATGACTGATGGGTCAGTCACATTTGGTGATGGTAGCAATTGCAAGATTATTGGCAAAGGTACGGTTCAACTCTATAACCTCCCTTTATTTAAAGATGTTTTATATGTCGAGGGTTTAAAACACAACCTGTTGAGCATATCTCAAATATGCGATAACAACCATAGTGTAAAATTTTCCAATCAAGGTTGTGAAATTTTAAACAAAAAGGGTTCTGTAATATTAATTGGCCGCAGAACTTCTGAAAACTGCTATATAGTAAGCGATGGTAGCTCATCTAACCAAATGTATTACATGGTCCATACTGATGAGACAGAATTATGGCATAAATGCCTTGGACATGTACACTACCAAAATTTATACAGATTGAGCAAAGGAGAACTAATTAGAGGTCTACCTAAAGTCCAAAAAGTAGACAAAATATGTGGTGAATGCCAGTATGGTAAACAAACTAGGAGCTCTCACAAAAAGGTGAACTCCAATACCACATCTAGACCACTCAAGCTTCTCCACATGGATCTTATAGGACCAACCAGAACGGAAAGTCGAGGTGGCAAAAAATACATCTTAGTCATCGTGGATGATTATACAAGATACACTTGGGTTTCATTTTTAAGAGACAAATCAGAAACCTTTGATGAAGTGAAAAAGATTATCAAACGGATCCAAACTGAAAAATGTTCTCAAGTCAGTAAGATCCGAAGTGATCATGGATCTGAGTTTGAAAATAGCGGTTTTGAGAAACTCTATAGTGATCAGGGAATATCACATGAATTCTCTGCGCCCAAAACTCCACAACAAAATGGTATTGTGGAAAGGAAAAATAGAGTGCTCCAAGAAATGGGAAATTTTATGTTGAATAGCATAAAGCTCCCTAAAAATTTATAGGCTGAAGTAGTGAATACCGCCTGCTATATTATTAACCGTGTTTATATTTGCAAATCTAATAATAAAATGACTTATGAAATTTAGTTTGAGAAAAAGCCTACTGTCAAATACTTTCGAGTTTTTGGCAGCAAGTGCTATATTTTACGTGACCGTGAAAATTTGAGAAAGTTCGACACTAAAAGTGATGAAGGAATTTTTTTTAGGATACTCTTTAAACAGTCGTGCATATCATGTTCTGAACAACAGGACCGGTGTGATTCAAGAGTCAATAAATATAGTAATTGACGATCACTTGAATACACCTGCCCCTAGTTCAGATAATGATGAAGCTCTGATATTTGAAAAACCAGATACTTCATTAAGTGTAATTAATTCTGAATTAAGGACTGTTAAAGATCATCCAACTGATCAAATTCTTGGAAACCCTCTCACTGGTGTGCGCACTCGTAGACAATTAGAAGACATATGTAACTACGTATGCTTTGCATCTGTAATGCCCTAAAAATCGGGGGTCGAATATAACTCAACTCCTGAGTTCCAACGCATCGCTTATGCAACATAAATAATGTTGATTAAATGTTGTCTATGTTAGAGCAATAAACATGAGTGAGATTATACCAAAAATAGTAATTCATACTCCAAATCATTTGTATGAAGGCAAGCGGAAGACTGAAAACGTATATACATGTATGTAAAAGATACAAAATCATTTCTTTTTCCAGAGTATGAATCCATCTGAGTCACCATATACATATGTTTGTTTTGTGAACAAAATGTTAAAAATAAACTAAGAAGTGATCCCTGCAAATCCCGTCAATCCGGTAGCCTAGTCGAAGCCGCCAAAGTACTGCATATAAGAGAACTCCTCCTGGTCCTCGTCATAATCAGTCTCCGCCTCCTGAGTCGTCGGCTCGTCTAAACCTGAGACAGAGTCTGGTTGGTGTGCGCAACACCATCCTGTAACGTGGGAGTGAGTAGCTAACTCAGTGGAACAATAAAGCATAGGTTAACATGTTATCAATACAGTCAAGCAGTAATGATAAAGCAGTAAAATCAAACACTCCTAACTACTCTTATTAATACAAGTATGGATGCAGGTATGATGGATGCCCTCACCACATCCTCCCTCGTGTGACACCATCTCACGTTCGCGGCATGCTTTCATCCCTCAGTGCTCCACATCTTCCAGGCACATGCAATGCATGATGAGCATGATTACCGAGTTTTTAATTAGTCCATTTCAAACAGCAGGATTGGGAAAATAAGGTACCTCCCTTGTATCATTCCCAAACATGATCCATTCTAGGATCGTCAGTCCTAGTTAATATCAGATGATGGTGTATTTTCTAGGTCACTGCAGAGGCTGCCAAGGCTATTACGCACAAAGGTTACACCACTCCCCCATCACCTCTTAAACGATTCATCACAATACAGAAACAGGCCTAGTTCATACTCTATATACCACGGCAAACCCTAAGGCTCACTGCGATTTCAGAGTATGCTTGAGGTCACTACAAAGGGCTGTCAGGGCTGTTACGCACAAAGGTTAGACCACTCCCCCATCACCTTATCAATGTAGGCTGACAACATGAATATAGTGTCCCATACCACTATAATCGGCTCACGAGTCTGGTTGATCATTGGTCACTACGGGGAGGCACGTGGCCCCAGCGTAGGACGACAGCTCGATCACGGTGTCCCATACCACCATGCCCGGCTCATGAGTCTTAGCAAATCGAGGTACCATGGTTAACGGGATTCCACTAGTAAGTTTGGTACCCTAGGTTCAAGCATTAGCGACCAAGCATGGTGAACATACATAAGACACAATGGGTTATTTGACGTGCTCGGCTAGCTTGAGCGCATAACAAGTTGAACGATATGAAGCACAGAAGCACTTCGTGTGGCCAACCACTATCGCCAACCGAAGTACGACTCGGGTTCGTCAAACACATCCTTCGTGGCGACATAAATCTCAGCCATGATCTCAAATCTGATACCAAATGTCTGGACTATGGACATAGTCCCAAAGTCAATCAATTTTACTTGTAGCATGAGGTGTAAAGCATAATAAACAAGGCAGCCCAAGCATGTTACCAAGCAAGTCATAAATCATGTTATAAAGCATGTTATGAAACATGTTACAAAGCATGTTATAAAGCATGTTATAGAGCATTATACAAATAGGGATACAAACACATATATTTAATAAGGGAGTGGTTAGAGTAAACAGTCACATGGAGGGAATCATACATGTCTCTAAGGTAGTTGAGAACCCCATCTCAACACCTACCTAAGGCACTAGCATGTAAGCACTTACTCTCACAAGCATTTGCACAAACACTTGGAGTACACTATTTCAACATACATGAAGTATGTTAGTAAAATATGTATTAGGGTTATCCTTTCGCCAAGCTAGTATTTTATCTGTGTATATCATATTCATACAGCAAATAATCATGACAATTACATCTCCAAAATTTATACATATACGGTATTTTCTAGAATACACACTTTCAACATACATAGTGTATATAAGAAAACATGTATTATGGCGATTCCTTTCGCCAAATAAGTATTTTATCCATATAACATATAATCATACAACAAATAATTATGGCAAACACATTTCCAAAATTTGTACGTATACCTAGAGTATGTAAAATTCCATATTCTGCATCTTTAATCGAAACAGGAAACGGAAAACACTTTGTACATGTGCAATTACATGCAAATCATGAATCTATCATTATCTGATATTGAAAGAGTTAAAAACCGTAACCTATACACCTAAAGTCCTCACCTTGCACCTTGGAATCTCAACGGATCAGATAGGTTCACTAGGCTTCCGTATTCGGCAGTTTTATAGCCTAAAGAGCGAAACCGATTAGCTATTTCATAACCTATAACCATTATACCCCAATACATATTTAGGGTTAGGGTTTCTTACCTTAAAATGGAGTCGATATCGCCGAGAAAGCGGCAAGGAAGGGGTGGTGCAGTCCGTGTGGTGATTGGAAACAGTAGGAGGAAGATTCTCCCACAACTCTCAAGCTTTCTCTCTCTTCTTCTTAGGGTTTATCCCAAATTCATATGGCTGTGAGAGAAGCTGCCCTAAGGTCCTTATATAGCCTAAAAACTCTCTGGAATAGACTTATGTTCAAGGTATACTTATATTATAAGCAAATCGGCATTAATTCAGCTCAAAAGAGGGTTTCTGGCGGCCCTCCTTGAGCCAAACGTCGGACTTAAGCTCACTAACCTTGGATCTACGTGGAGTTATGTTTTCATCTTGGTCGGATTCCTAGATCACGCGTAGCGAACCATTTTCAGTTCAACGGTCAGTGGGCCTCGATCCAAAATTCCAAGTACATGTAAATGTTCCTGAAATTTTTCCTGATCCGAGGGTGTATTTGGGTCAGATTCTGATGGTCTGGTTGCTTATAAAATGTACGCAAGCGATACGTGCTAGATCACTATTCAAGATATTTATTTTGTAAAGAAAATAAGAGTTTTCACACTCCCTCGCTCCAGACTCGAGCGAACGGCAGTGAGACACTGTCTGGACTTAATTTCCTAGATGGTTGTCAAGTCCAGCGAGGCGGTCCTAATTCCTTAACTTCGTATTATTCGAACTCCCGATGTGCGGTCTAGACCTGATACGAAGTTTCAATTCATTCCCGAGAGCAGTCGGGTAATGAGTTTGATCCTAGACTTTAAGGTAACCTAGCTTTAATGATTCTACAAGTTTTGGGTCTTGCAGATCGTATTTAAAGCGATTCCAACGGATTTCATGGCTAATCTAGTTTAGCACTTAGTTAACTTTATTAAATTTCTAAAGGATTTAATCCGAAGTGATTTCTGGTCGAGGTGGTACTCGAACCATTGTACGAAAATTTACGGGTCGTTACAACATCCCAGATAGAACCGGTTGACGTAAAAGAAGCACTTTCTGATGAAAACTGGATAGTAGCGATGCGGGAAGAACTTAATCAGTTTGTCCGAAACGATGTCTGGTATCTTGTTCCTAGACCTAAAGATAAACACATTATTGGAACAAAATGGATTTTCAAAAATAAGTCTGTTGAATTGGGAAATATCATTCGAAACAAGGCAAGACTAGTTGTGCAAGGGTACACGCAAATTGAAGGGATTGATTATGATGAAACTTTCGCCTCAGTTGCTCGCCTTGAATCAATCAGACTTTTCATATCTATTGCATGTTTTAGAAAGTTTAGAATTTTTCAAATGGATGTGAAGAGTGCCTTTTTGAATGACGACTTACATGAAGAGGTATATGTTGAACAACCGACTGGGTTTGAAGACCCTAAGCTTACTAATCATGTATACCGCCTTAAAAAGGCTCTCTATGGTCTGAAACAAGCTCCCAGAGCATGGTATGAAAAATTGACTAAGTTTTTACTAAGTCACAATTTTCAGATGAGTAGTGTCGATAAGACGCTCTTTGTTAAGAAACATAACGATGATATCTTAATGGTTAAAATCTATGTTGATGATATAATTTATGAATCAACTTGTACTAACATGATTGTTGAGTTTGCAGATCTAATGAAATCGGAATTCGAAATGAGCATGGTTGGTGAATTAAATTATTTTCTAGGGTTGCAAGTAAAACAACAATCTGATGGAATTTTTATTTCACAAACTAAGTATGCATTGAACTTGATTAAGAGGTTCGGATGTGAAAATGGTAAGAATTTTGATACTCCCATAAGTACAACTCTAAGACTCTCAAAAGACTCTATAGGTGAAGATGTAGATCCTAAATTGTATCGTAGCATGATAGGTAGCTTACTTTACTTAACTGCAAGTAGACCTGATATTGCTTTAAGTGTTGGAATTTGCGCTATATATCAGTCTAATCCTAAAGAATCTCACTTAACTGCTGTTAAGTGAATTATTCGATATGTTACAAGTTCAGTTAATCTGGGTCTTTGGTATCCCTATCATACTAGTGTTTAATTGGCTGGGTATTCGGATGTTGATTGGGCAGGAAATATAAATGACAGAAAATCAACCAGTGGTGGTTGTTTTTACATTGGAAACTATTTGGTTTCTTGGTTTAGCAAGAAGCAAAGTTCCATATCACTCTCAACCGCTGAGGCCGAATACATTGCAGCTGGAAATGCATGTACTTAGCTGGTTTGGATGAAACGTATGCTGAGTGATTATGGAATCACACAAGACTCGATGGTTTTATACTTTGATAATTCCAATGCGATAAACATTTCAAAAAACCCAATCCAGCATTCACGTACTAAGCACATTGACATTCGGTTTCATTATATTCGTGAATTAGTGGAAGAAAAAATAATATTTTTAGAATATATTCCTATCGAGACTCAGCTTGCTGACATTTTCACTAAACCGCTTGACAAAAGCAGGTTTAATAAATTGAAATTTGATTTTGGTATGTGCAATTTTAAATGATTGATCATGTATTTTTGTATCATATTGTATATAATGTTAATATGTTATTAATTTAAATTTCAAAATTCTATGGAAATTGCATATTTTTTCTGGTCTAAGAACGGTCGAGGACGTGCTCAACCAGTCTTACTACGACCGGTCGAGTATGTCCCAAGACTGGTCGTGCAGTGCACTGACCTCTTTAATTTGGGGAAAACACTCTTCTTCTTCATTCTAATCCTCCTCACCAATGAGCCGAGCTTCGACTAGTCGAACCCTTGTGTTCGATTCCTTCAGGTTAGAGTGATTTTCCTTGCTTTCTTGAAGTATCTTAATCTTTTCTCTTAGATTTCTTGATTATTGTTGTCTATTTCATATAGATCTTCAACATTTTAGATTTTTCTTCCTCATTTGTTGAATCTAGAAAAACCCATCTCTATTTTCTTGAAATTTCTTTCATTTCTTCAAGAATATACACTCTAGAGGTAAAAAGAAAAATCCTATAGGTGCTTCTTCTTCTCGATCGAATTCTATCACTAGACGTCATCTTAAGGCTCCTGAAGATGATCCACTACATGTACGTGATTTGTGTATGCGTAATGTGATTGTTGAAAAGTCGTTGATTTAAACCATATCACTCCTTTCAGTCTCCTTCCTCTCCTTCAATCTGTAGGATGGGAAAATATTTTACACTGGGGCGGGTCGGCATAACAGTCCATAGCACAGGCCATGGTTGCATGCATAACTGATTTCTCTTCTGAGCAACTGACTTTCACTATTACTACTAGAAAAAGGCCTTTTACTGTTGATCGACATTTAATTTCAAGCCTTATGGACATACCAATAAATGATGATGGTATTCACCCTAGTGCACTTGCTGAGAAAGTGTTAGAATCGAAAAAACGTACTTACACTAGAGCATTGTGTAACATGAATGCACCATGGACTGTAAATGGGAATGCCCTCAAAACCAGATACTTGTTACCCAAATACAGAGTTTTGCATCGTATCTTCACTTCTAATCTGTATCCCCGCTCTGGAAACAAGACTGAGTTGACTCTGTTTATGATTCGTATTTTGTACTCAATCATTACTGGTGCTAATGTCTGTTTGCCCTCTTTGATTTGTTCCTCTATCATTCAAATCCGTAGTCATATTGGTCATAGTGATATTCCATTTGGATATCTGTTGAATGTATTAGACACTCACATGTTAGTCGTTATGCCCGTCGGTGAGGCTCCTATCCAACTCCTCATATTTAATAATTCCAACTTGAATAAAATAAAGTTGAGATTGGCCCCTAGTCAAGTTGATGTTGGTGCGGGTGGAGCTGCTGCTGAAGCTGAAATTGGTATCGAAGGTGATGAGTTGCCGCTAGATGATATTGACATAGATGATATTTTTAATGAAATTGATTCTGACTCTGGAAATGATCCAGACTTTGAACCATTTGATTTCAATGCACGTCTTCGTACATTAAAGGAAAAGGTAGAACAGATGAATGTTGGCCACAATCAACAATTTAAAATTATGCGCAGATATTTTCGGCGCTTACAGAAGAGCCTTCATCAAAGTGATCGTAACATACCTACTCCATCTTTTGGATCAGATTGAGAATGTTAAATCTTTGGTCTGTAATCATTTTACTAATTTACCTTCTTTGGTTGTGTGGATGCCTATTTTAAACTTCAATTGATAACTCTTTCGATATGTACTCGGACTCACCTTGATAACTTCTTATGTAATGTTCTTCACTCTGAACTTTTTATCGTTCTATCTTTTTGAGTTCCTATCTCTATTTTTGTCTTTCATATCCTATCTTTATTTCTTCCTTTGTCATATTTTGACAAAAAGGGGGAGAATTTGTGAATTCTATGGATTTTGATTGATATGATGGGGGTACACAACATATGCCTACTCAGGGGGAGTTGAGGTGTACTAACTCAGGGGGAGTTGAGTTGTCTCAAGGGGATGCTTATTTTATGACAACTGGTGCATGATTCGTTATTATACAATGTGATGCTTATCTTATTGAAGTATGAGAGGTGTTTTATCACAAATTTGACAAAGGGGGAGATTGTAAGTGCTATGATTTAATTCCTCTTTGATTGTCAAATTTTGTGTGTCAAAACTTCTTCGTATGTCTTATGTTTATATCTTGATAAATTTGTTCGAGACACCACATCAACACTTGAAGTCTAGTTCAAGCTTCATGATAGTTCAAGCTACAATGAAGAAGATATTAAAGAAGAACTCAGGGTCAAGACTCAAGTTCAAGTGCAAGTGGAAGTTCAAGATTCAAATATAAGTACAGGACTCAAGTGCAACTCAAAGTGACATTGATTTCAAAGTTTGTGAAGTAGTCAAGCTACATCAAGAAGAACTCAAGCTTTGTAATGATTAAAGTCTAAGCAAATGAAGTTTTCAATGTCCATACTTCATGTCCCAGGTATGATAAACCTTAGATTGACCTTAGGGTAGGTCACTTTAGCTACATAATTCATTTTGATTTTAATACATGAATTTGGTCTATTCTAAGACTAGTCCTATACTTTGTTCGACGAGTCCTAGCACTAGTTCGACCAGTCTAAGAAGTTCCCGGACCAGTCCTAAAATTGTTGTATTTTATCAGATTTTCTAGTTCGGCTTCGACCAGTCCTGGAGTTTGTTCGACCGGTCGTCGGATGGTCTCACCTCGACCTTCGACCAGTCGTAGTGCTACGACTCAAACTCCAGCGACTAAATCAAGTGTCGCACGACCAGTCGTAGAGGGGTCTCGACTGGTCGTGGACTGTCTTTGACCAGTCGTGGACTGCCTACGACCGGTCGTACAACGGTCTGATCTGATCGCGCTCAAAAATTCAAAAATCAGTTTATTCTTGGACCAGTCGTGGTGACCTTAGGACCAGTTGAAGATGAATTTCTGCACCTATAAATAACACACGAATTTCAGAGTTTTTCATTGAAAATTAAATGAATTCAAGGCTCCACTCTGAGAAAAGTTTGTGTTTGTTTTTAAGCTATTTTGTGCATAATTGCTTTCTCTTTTTGCTAACTTATTTAATTTGATTTTGTTCCTGTATTCCAATCTCATTTGAAAAGAGTAATTACCTTATTCCTTCTTCTTGGAATCAAAATCAAATATAGTTACACCCAACTAGTTTGAATCTAAAATCAATTAGAACTTAGAACCATATTAAAGTGAGTAGTGGACATTGAACTTCTATATTCGAACATCTACTCCGATTGGTTCTACCAGGCTGCTACGAAAAGGAGAAATCTAGGTATTTTACAATTTTGTAAATTCCATTCTATTTTGATTTTTGTTTGTGATTCGCCAGAAAAATCTCAATTTGTGTGGTTATCTGAGGAGAGCCAGAAAACTCAGAAGTGTGGGTTTTTGAATTGTGTAAGCCCAAGTTAAAAAGACACAATTGTAAAGGTTTTGGGTGAACCTGTGAAAACCTATTTGATAGTAAACGCTAATATCCCCTGTGTGAGGATATTAGGAATGGAATAGCATTCTGTGTGGCTGTTGAAAGATAGTCGGTGTACACACAGGCGAACCACTATAACTCTTTGTCTTGTGGATTGAATGATTGTTTAATTTTCATATCATTTATCATTTAATTTTGTGGAATGTACGCATGGATGTGAATGTTGTAACAATTTACATTTCAAGCAAGTGTGGGGATTGTTGTAATAAGTTAGATCTATATCTCTGCAATTTATTTCAATTCCTTGCTATTTAGTTATTTCTATTCAGATTGAGTTATTGATTCAAAAGACATTCTAGAAATAAGGTTGTCCTTTCATAAGCCCTTGTTTATTATGGTGTAAGGTTGTCCTTAGAACTGAATTTGTATCAACCTCTCAATACTTATTTATTAAGGTTGAATTGATTTCAGCATTGTGAATTGATTTATAATTGTAAAGCTATCTGTTTAACTTTATTCCGCTGATTTTATTTTAATTTGGCATAATCCTATTCACCCCCCCTCCCTCCAAGACATATAACTTGGCCATTTCACAATCGGCCTTGACAATCGAAATTGACCTCAACAATAGGAATCGACACTCAGAATCGGCCTCGACGATCGCAGTTGGCCTATATAATCGGCCTCTACAATCGGAATCGGTCTCGATACTCGGCCTCAACAATCGGAATCGGCCTATATAATCTGCCTCAACAAATTAGAATCGGGGTCAATATTTGGCCTCGACAATCAAAATCGATCGATAATCAAAATCGACAAATCAGTCACGTCAATTGGAATTGGCAATTGATCATGACAATCGGGCTTAATCGATAATTAGAATCAGCAAATCGATCACGTCAATCAGAATCGGCAATTGGTCACGACAATTGGAATCAATCGATAATCAAAATCGACAAATCATTCACGTCAATCAGAATCAGCAATCGGTTATGACAATCGGCCTCGATCGCTAATCGGCAATCGGCCAAGACAATCGAAATCGATCGATAATCAGAATCGACAAATCGGTCACGTCAATTGGAATCAGCCACGACAATCGGGATCAATCAATAATTGGCCTGATGATTGATGAGAATGGCCTAACAAAGCATAAGGAAAGGTCACAATGTGGACATTCAACCATCATTACCCATCAATGTGGACATTTAACCAACATTACTCCCAAAGAGTGGCCCACATAGAGCCAAACGTATCCTGGGCCCATGGCCTCATACAAGGGCCTTATAAAATCACCATGGGCCGTATCAATGGGCCGCACCAACGGGTCTCATGTACATGAAATGGGCCGCAATACATGGGCCCGACACACATCATTATGGGCTGCATCACATGGGCGTAATACACATCACTATGGGTCGCATGACATGGGCCAGAAATACATCTCAATGGGCCTCATCATATGGGCCATAAGCACATCACATCATGCCTTGCCCATGGGCCTTGAATACATCGCAATGGGCCACAACCCATGGGCTTCAAATACATAATAAGTGGGCCCTACACATGGGCCTTAGATGCATCGCACGGGCCGTAACCCATGGGCCTAATGCACATCATAATGAGCCTCATTAAATGGGCTTCAATTACACAATAGGTGGGCCCCATCACAGTCCTCAATTACATCATATGGGCTTCATCACACGGGCCTAAAATGCACAATAGGTGGGCCCTGCATATGGGCCTCTAATACATCACTTGGGTCGTATCAAATGGGTCGGCATAGATATACAATATATGCATCACTGCGACCACACAAATGGATGGATGATGTGTATAAAACACATACATCATGATCGGCCCACGCATATATGCATCGGGCCGGGTCCCGCCCATCTCGGATGGCAGGGACAAAGAATACGTATATCAAGGTGGGTCACGCACATCACTGTATAGAAAATAGATGGACGGTTGGGATATACCCACATACATCACGGTGCGTCCCTCATGACACTGTCCAGAATGGACGATGTGGATACGTGATACATACATTAAGGTGGCTACTCCAAGCTCCTGCCCGTCCTAGCTAAAAGGATAGACGGTTTGGATGAATAACATACATCAAGGTGGGGTACAGCTAGGTGGCCCACTAGAGGATTGAATCTTCTTCATTTTTCATCAAATGTATAGACAGTTTGGATGTGACAGATACATCATTGGAGGGGGGTCCCACCCATCCAGATTACTGGACGGTGTGGACACATAACCTGCACAACAAGGTGGGTCCCATCCCACATGTGTAGCACGTGTGGGGTGGCCCCACGCACGTGTCAAGTGGATGAACGGTGGATAAAACACATACTTCTACGAGCCCATCATATTATATATTATTATATTATATAATATTTCTCAAACAGGTGGGTCCCACGTGGGCCTACCATATATATATATATATATATATATATATATATAGCTTAAAAAACACCAATGTTCAGCGTCCAGATGGACGGACAAATGGAACATGTACATCATAGGTGGGACCACCGTCAAATGGACAACGTTGATGAAGCACACGCATCACGATGTTGCTGATCTGAACCATTGTAAAGGGACGACTCGAAGAACACATGCCTCACAGGGTCCACACAGATGGACAGTGTGGATGAAACCCATAGCACTAGCTGACGTCCATCAGATTTGATATAACCACGGTTGTGGGCCGATCATTATATTATGGTTGATCAGTTATCCATCTATAGGCCCGGCCTTGTTATATGTTGATTATCGGTGCCGATTGCCGAGGCTGATTGTTGAGGCCGATTCTGATTGCTGATGCCTATTGTGATATATTCGAGGCCCATGGGACGTGGCCCATTGTGATATATTTTCGGACCATATGATGAGGCCCGACTTGATGTATATTAAGCCCGTGTGAGAGGCCCATTGCGATGTATATTAGATCCATGAGATGCGACCCACTTGATGTATATGTGGCCTATGAGTGAGGCCCATCGTAATGTGTATTATGCTCTTGAGTGAGGCCCATGGTGTTGTATATTTGGCCCTCGTGCGAGGTCATGAGTCCACTGTATGTTAAGCTCTATATGGGTCATTCCTTGGGGGCAATGTTGGTTAAATGTCCACTTTGTCGAGGTTGATTGATGATGCCGATTATTGATACTGATTATGAGTATGTGACAGCATAACATCATGATACATGCCCATACGCATCATCTGCATGTTTTATATGAGATGTGGTTGATCATTGCATATGTCATTGAGCATGTTGTTTTGGGACTCCCTGATAAGCGGAGGTTATCTCACATGAGCGCACGGTATGCGTAGGATTGATGCATGACTGGATAGTATGACTCGTGCATCTTGCATTATGATTATTGTACGCCCTAGCGACATCAGGGCCGTAACCTCCACAGGCATATCATGGATGACGAGACGGGGCACCGGAAATTTGTTCTAGCATCGGTCTGCCATAGATGGCCCTAGGTGAAAATCTCTAAAACCGTCTTGGTACCATAGGATGCCCCAACGTCGAGACCGAGTGGATACATGAGCACCCGAGTGCCGAATACCAGGAGGCTGCGTCTCCCACTGTGTCGTGGTCGGTTGGGAGGGGGTGTGGCCTTACCTGCCCAAGCGTAGGGAGCATTACTAGGCTGAGTCTGACCAGCTCGAGGAACGAGTTCACTATCGACGTACCGAATAGGTATTGGTAGACTATTGGCCAGGTGGATAGTGAGGTTTCTTACGCTTACTTGGACTGTACAGTTGGGAGAGCGGCAGTGTCATTTGGAGTGTACTAAACCTTAGTGATGATCCTAGAGATGAACTGTACTGATATGTGGACTTATTGAGTAGGATTTGCATACTCATTCATTCATTCATTCACTATCCACTCCGGCTGGTGGTGCGCAACTATTTGTTATGTGAACTTTCACAATGGCCAGGATTTCGGTTGGGGCGCGCGACTAAGCTGAGATCAGGAGTTTACCACATTGAGTCTGACTATCTAAATTTAGGTATGAGACTGGTTTGGATAGAAGTCTCTTGTGATGGACCCCATAGCCTGCGATACTACGTACTATCATCCTAACTTCATGCTCCAGCATGGACATTCCATTCTCACCGCATATTGCATTACATTCACAGCATATGACATTTTGGGTTACCTGTGTTTCTACATTTCAATGGTTTAGATACAACATCTAATATTTGACTCTTTATGACTCAATTGTATAGCTGATCTGTATCGCGTATTCTGATATTATTCCTCATTTGTATAGTTGATTTGTATTGCGTATTCTGATATTGCTTGACTCATGGACTTGTCAGTATTTCCTCTTACTCTGATAACGTATGATTCATGACCTTGCGCCTATTTCGACATTGTATGATTATGACATTGCGTTGAATACTTGGCACTTACCTTGTGCACACACTTACACCACCCTCTAAGTTTTTTATAAGCTTATGCACGATAGAAGTGTGCAGGTGATGTTAGGTTGCAGTAGTGTTAAGCTTAGAGCATGTGACGGTCTTCTGAAGCTTGATTGTCGATTTATGTATTTCCTTTCAGCATTGTACTCAAATGATTATATTAGTGGATATGTGATGATAATGTTACCTTTATGATTTGGGTATACTTGTGGTTAAGCTTATTATGAGTTAAATGTACATTGAAAAATTCTCATTGTATGATCCTAGGATAGGAATCTGGTGTATGGATGCCAAGATCTGAGAATGGGGTACTACGGAGGCTGTCATCACCAAATTCGGTGATAGGGATTCCAGTGAATCTGATTTCTGGATTTGGGGTGTGACAGAGGAAGCTTAAACATGGGATGTTGCGTGGGAGAGATTTTTGAGAAATGAGGGAGAGAGAGAAGTGATGGGATGATAAGGATGGGTGATGGGTCGAGTGATGGATGAAGTGATGTGAGGGTTGACTTTGGGGTAGCTTGTGTAAGAGAGAGGTAAGGGTAGGGTATGGGTTGTTGTACTTGACTTGTACTTGACATTGATTGATTTATTGATGGGACATGTTGTAGAGATTCCCTCGAAATTTGTAATGCACAATATTTCCTTCGAATTAAACGTGGGCCTACATCTTCTGACCTGGGTATCGAATCAGTGCGCGAGTCGCGGCGTTGGAACCGTAGCGACGACGCGGTCACTAAGATACAAGTTTCAGATCAAGCCAACTTCGGTATGCAACACTCGGCTTAGGATTGCGCGTAAACATCAGATACGGGTCAAGGGTTGCCAAAATTAGATCAGAAGGACCTTGGAAGCCTACAGAATAGTACGGTCTAGGATACTGGTCTTACATAGGACCTTTCGAGATCACTGAGCAGATTGGTGCTATGGCCTATTGGCTTGCCTTGCCATCTCAGTTGTCTGGCGTCCACAACATTTTCCACGTCTCTATGATGAGGAAGTGTGGGTCAGACATTATTCCTATTATTAATTGGCAGCCGTTGGAGGTTCGTTAGGATGCTTCTTACATTGAGCAGCTAGTTAGTATCCTTGATCGGAAGGAGCAGGTCCTCCAAACTAAGGTCACTCCCTTGGTGAAGGTTCAGTGGGGTCACCATTCTGTTGATGAGGCATCTTGGGAGTGCGAGGCCAAGATTCGAGATCGCTATCCCCATCTCTTTGATGATTGATCATATGTTGTATCTTGTATACTGTCTTCGATTTTATATGACGATGCCTTATTTCCTCTTCTATTATGAGTTATGTTTACTTGTGATGATTGTGTAAATTTTAAGGATGAAATTTTTATTTGGAGGGGTGAGTTGTAAGACCCGTATCCTAGACAGTACCGTTCTGTAGGCTTCCGAGGTCCTTTCGGTCAAATTCTGGCAACCCTCGACCCGTATCTAACGTTTGTGTGCAATACTAAGTCGAGTCCTGCATATCGAAGTTGGCTCGACCTGGAACTTATATCAACAGCGTTGTCGATGCGATTCCAATGCCATGACTCGCGCACTGATCCGATACCTAAGTCAGAAGATGTGGGCTACGTTCAATTCGAAGGAAACGCCATGCGTTGCGAATTTCGAGGGAATCTCTACAATATGTCCTATCAATCAATCAATCAATGTTAAGTACAAGAAAAGTACAACAACCCATACCCTACCCTTACCTCTCTCTTACATAAGCTACCCCAAAGTCAACCCTCACATCACTTCATCCATCACTCAACCCATCACACATCCTTATCATCCCATAACTTCTCTATCTCCCTCATTTCTCAAAAATCTCTCCCAAGCAACATCCCACGTCTAAGCTCCCTCTCTCCCAAACCACAAGTGTGGCCTACCCTCTTATCTCTCATCCACACCATCAAAAGCCCATCAACCTCCATCAAAAGTGTAAACAAGGAGCTAAGGAGTCTAAGGGACCAAAGAGAAGGCCTAGAGGTGGGTGATCCACCGTTATTTCTTATTTTAGGGCCCACTTGTTGGTGGGATCCATTTAATGTATGTGATTTAACCAAGAGGGGTCCATAGTGGCGGGGTCTCTCTCTCTCTCTCTCTCTCTCTCTCTCTCTCCTCTCTCTCTCTCTCTCTCTCTCTCTCCTCTCTCTCTCTCTCTCTCTCTCTCTCTCTCTCTCTCTTTCTTTATATGATGATGATGATGATGCTGATGATGAAGGGGGTGTGTGGCCCATTTGGTGTGGGTGTGTCCCACCATGAAGCATATATTATCCAAGCCATCCATCTTCATGGGACCCACCTGATGGATGTGTTGGACCTACACCATCCAGCCCATTAGCGGGTTGGACGTAGGGAAAACACAAACATCCGGCTGATCCAAACAGGTGGGCCACGTACATGTGGGACCCACCATGATGTTGTGTTTATCCATGTCGTTCAGCGTCCCTGGACGCTAGACATAGGGGTGGTTAGCATGGAGTGCGTGTACTAACATGGGTGTATACTATCAAGCTAATAAAAAAAAAGTTTGGGGTGGGCCGCCCATATAGGCCCCACCTTGATGTATGTATATAATCCACGTCGTCTATCCCATTTCCCAGATCATTTTAGGCGTTGAGCCGAAAAATGAAGTTAATCCGAGTATCTGGTGGGCCGTATCTTGGAAAATGGTGGTCTTTACTGTTAAAACTCCACTTGATGATCCTATACACCAAAATATCTCCGATATTAGACTTGTTTGGCTTGTCTTGAGCCGTAGGAACGAGTGGACGGAGTGGATTTTGTTGATGTGGGCCCCACCTAGGAGAAACCCCAATAAAACATAAAATAAAATAATAATAATAATAATAATAATAATAATAATAATAATAATGAGGCAGCAGCGTCTGCGTGAACGCTGGGTGGGCTGGGACCAGGACCCCAGCTGTGGACCCCACCATGATGTGTGTGGACCATCAACACCTTGCATTTGGTGGGCCCACCTCCCAGCTGTGGACCTCCCAAAAATCAGCCACATGTGGTGCTCAGGTGGCCCACATCACAGGGAACAGTTGGATTGGACGCCTACCATTGAAATCCTTGTGGGCCGCAGAAGTTTCGGATCAAATATGAAATTTGTTTTTCCTCCTCAACCCAGGTCCACGTGACCTTATCAACAGATTGGAGGAAAATAAACATGAAGGTGGACCCACCCCTGGTCCGTGTGACCTTATCAACCGGTTGGATGAAAAACAAACATTACAGTGGGCTTTAGGTCCACGTGACCTTATCAAACAGTTGGATGGAAAGTAAATATTACAGTGGGCCCTAAGTCCACGTGACCTTATGAACAGTTTGGATTGCAAATAAGCATTACAGTGGGCCCTAGGTCCACGTGACCTTATGAACAGTTTGGATGACAGATAAATATTGCGGTGGGCCCCAGGTCTGTATAACCTTATCAATAGGATTGGGTGGAAAATAAACATTGTGGTGGGCCCCACGCGGCACCCACTGATGTGTGTGCTCCACCTCTTCCATCAGTGTGGTCCCCACCATGAGGTATGTGTAATACCTATGTTATCCATCCTTATCGGACCCACCATAATGCATGTGTTACATCCAACCCGTCCAACCATTCTTAAAAGATCATTTTAAGGCTTGAGACTAAAAATAAGACAGATCTATTTATCATGTTGACCACACTGCACGGTGAGGATTGAATGGCTACCTTAGAAATCCTTAGGGACCTTATGACCAGATTGGATAGAAAATAAATGTTATGGTGGGACTTAAGAATTTTAATGGTGGAAATCATCATTACCACTGTTATTTGGAGTGTGGTCAGGTTAATCTTTTGATATGATTCATGTATATATATGAGGCCCATGTGGTTAGGCCCATCTTGATGTATTTATGGCCCGATGTTGAGGCCCACTTAGATATATATGAGGCCCATTTGAGGTATTAGAGTCCCATGGGTCGAGGCCCAATAGGACGTACATAAGGCCCATTGAAGTATGATTCCACCATGGTTAATGTAATGATGTTCATGGCAGGTCGTGCCTTGGGAGCAATAATGGTTTAATGTCCACATTGTAAGGCGATGTTGCTTAAATGTCTGCATTGTCACTCTCCTTAAGGCCCGTTAATAGGCCCATATTTGTAGTATGTAGGCCGTCTAGGCCCATCTTCGTTATGAACAGAGCTCATCACCACATAACATGTTTAGTATAGATCCACGATTTATGATCATATGCATCATATGTATGCCTGATGTGAGGAGTGATTGATCATAGCATATGCCTTCGGGCGGATCGTTATGGGCTCCCTGATAGGCATAGTTACCCTACATGAGCGCACGGTACTCGCAGGGTTGTTGTATGACTGGTAGTATGATTCATGCATTTACATTTGTGTGATTGTGATTATTATATGCCCTAACGACATTAGGGTCATAGCCTCCACAGACACATCGTGAGTGGCTAGATTGGATACCGAAAATACTGTTTCTAGTATCGAGGCACCATAGATGTCCCTGGGTGAAAATCCCTAAACCCGATGGTACCAGAGGATGACTCCAACGTCGAGACCGAGTGAATACACGAGTGCGCGAGGGCCGTATACCAGTAGGCAGCATCTCCCACTATGTCGTGGTCGGTTGGAAAGGGGTGTGACCTTACCCGCCTGAGTGAGGGGACAATTTCTAGGTTGAGTTTGACCAACTTGAGAAATGGGTCCGCTATCGACGAGTCGGGCCCGATATTGGCAAGCAGATAGTGAGGTCTCTTTCACTCTCTGAGTTGTGTGTTTGGATAGGGGCGACAAGGAGTAGAGTGTACTAGACCCCAGTGATTATCCAGACTGAGAACCGTACTGATTTGATGCTCTAGTGAGGAGCTGCATCAATATGAGGATGTGGATTGGCATGCTTGACTTGCATTATGCATCACATAGCTTTGATATGGTCGATAACATTTATATTCTACACCACATAACCTTGGTACGGCTGATTACATTCATATACCCATCAGCATGACTCTGCATTACTCCGAACTTGCATTCTGAGCACGCTTATATTGTGTACACACTTATACCACCCTCTAACTTCCTATAAGCTTATGCACGATTGATGCGTGCAGGTAACGCCAGGACGTAGCCGTAGCATAGTAGCAGTAGGAACGTATAGTCGAACTTTTGGAGTTTCAGTTATTAGTACTATCTTGTATTTCCCTTCATATGCATTGTACTCAAAAGTTTTTTATCATAGTGGATTTTGTGTAACGACTCAGAAAATCCCGTACAATGGCCCGAGTATGACCTTAGGCAAAAATCACACAGGATTAAATCCTTTAGAAATTAGACAAAGTTAACTAAGTGTTAAACTAGATTAGCCACGAAATCCGTTTGAATCACTTTAAATACGATCTGCAAGACCTAAAACTTGTAGAGTCATTGACGCTAGGCTATCCTAAAATCTAGGATCAAACTCATTACCCGACTACTCTCTGGAGCACATTGAAACTCCGTATCAGATCTGGACCGCGCATCGAAACTCTGAATAATGCGAAGTTATGACTTAAGACCGCCTCGCTGGGCTTAACAACCATCTCGGAGATCAAATCCAGACAGTGTCCCACGGCTATTCACTTGAGTCCGGAGCGCGGAGTGTGAGAAACATGAAAATAATTCCAAAATAAATAAAGATTTATAAAATCTGGCATGTGACGCTTGCGGTTCAGTATTGGGCAACCCGACCGTCAGAATCAGGCCAAATTTCACCCCCGGATCAGGGATATTTGCCCAAACATATCCATGTACATGAAATCCCCGATCGTGATTCAGTGACCATTGAACTGAAACTGGTCTACCACGCGTGATCTGGGAATCTGGCTAGAACGAAAACTTAACTCCACCTGGATACAAGGTTGGTGAGGTTAAGTCCGACCTTTGGCTCAAGGGGGCTCACCAGAAGTCCTCCGTTGAGCTGAAACTGGCCCACTTTGGATATAACCTAAGTATACCTTGACCTTAGTCTATTTTGGTGTAGTTTTAGGCTATATAAGGACCTTAAAACCCTCTCTCATTCAGCCATACGAATTTGAGAAAAAACCCTAGGAGAGAGAGAGAGAAAAGAGAGAGAAAGTGTGAGAGAAGTGGGAGAACCTCCCTACTACTTTCCCCTGCCGCTACACAAGCTTCACCACTCACTTCTCATCGCTTTCCCGGCGATTCCGACATCTTTTCTAAGTAAGAAACCCTAACCCTAATCTGTTTTGGGATTGTGATAGTTGTAGGTTATGAAATAGCTAACCTCTTTCGTTCTATAGGTGGCCAAACTGTCGTATACGAAGGTTTAACAAACCTATCAAATTCCTTACGGTTCTACGACAAAAGGTACGGACTTTAGACGTATAGGTTATGGTTTTCAAAGCTTTCAATGTCAAATAATGATAGATTCATGATCTGCATGCAATTGCACATGTACAAAGTGTTGTCCATTTCGTTTTTTGATTATACGTTAACTATGTTGAATATACTGTATTCCTCGTATTTGTAGAAAATACCGTATATGTATAAAATACGGATTTGTGCTTAACATGATTATTTGTCGTGACTATATGCTTGTATGTATGCGACAACTCCCTAGCGAAAGGACTTGCCCTAAATCACGCCACGACCACTATATGCTATATATGTTAAAAATGTGTAGCTCAAGTGTTTGTGGAAATGACTGAATGAATATGGAACTTGGATTCCTGCTTGCCATGACTATCCGTCGTGGGTGCACGCATGTTATAATTGGGGCAACTCCCTAGTGAAAGGATTTGGCCTAATACCTATGTGATTAACATACGTTGTGTATGTTGATGTATGTAGTCTAAAGTGTTTGTTGAAATGTCTGAATGAGTAGTAGTTAGAAAAATTGTAATGTATAAGGGTGTTGAGATATGATTCTCAACTCCTTTAACTATGTGTATGAATTCTTTAGATATCTGTGTAATTAGGAATTAAATATGTACAAACTCATGCTTATGTTGTACTTCATAACATACTCAACTGATTGTATGATTTTATCTATGTAATGCATATGTTTAAATTCATGTTTAAGCTGTATTCCATAAGTGTCGTGAAGGGTGATGGGGGAGTGGTGTAACAATTTCGTGCAACAGCCCTGGCAACCCTAAGCGGACAATATTGGATATTTGATTGTATGATTTGAAATCTTGATCCATTACTGCTTTAACTGTTCCGTAATTGAATGTGATTGGGGCTATTGTATAGTCCAGGCAATCGGTAACGGGATTGAATTCGTGGCTGAGATTCATTCGCCACGAGAGATGTGGTCGACGAACCCGAGTCGTACTTCGATTGGCGATAGTGGTTGGCCACACGAAGTGCTTATGCACTTTCTATTGTTCAACTTGTTGTGCGCTCAAGCTAGCTGAGCTCGTCAAGCAACCCGATCTGTCTTATGTATGTTCACCATGTTTGGACGCCTCTGCTTGAATCTAGGGTACCAAACTTACTAGTGAAATCTCGTTAACTATGATATCTCGATCCGCTAAGACTCATGAGCCAGGCATGGTGGTATGGGACACCGTGGTCGAGCTGTCGGCCTACGCTGGGGTTTCGTGGTGTTGCGAGTGCGTGAGGCTGAGCCTCCCCGTAGTGTCCATTGAGCAACCAGACTCGTGAGCCGATTATGGTGGTATGGGACACTATATTCAAGTTGTTAACCTACACTTATTGGTGACGAGCCCTTTGTAGTGACCTCGAGCATACTCTGAATTTGCGGTGAGGCGACGAGTTTTACCGCGGTGAATAGAGTATGAACTAGGCCTGTATTAATTTAGTGATGAACCGTTAAAAAGTTGATGGGAGAGTGGTGTAACGATTGCGTGTAACAGCCCTGGCAGCCTTTGCAGTGCCCTAGAACCACACTATCGTATGAGATTATCTAGGTTTGATTACCCTAGAATGGATCATGTTTGGGAATGATACAAGGGAGGTACCTTAGTTTCCCAATCCTACTGTTTGAAATGGACTAATAACAACTCGGTAATCATGCTCATCATCGCAACTGTATGTGCCTGGAAGATGTGGAGCACCGAGGAATGAACGCATGCCGCGGACGTAAGATGGTGTCGCATGAGGGAGTATGTCAGTGAGGGCATGCATCATGACTGCATTTCATACTTGCATTAATAAGAGTAGTTAGGATTGTTCGATTGTACTGCTTTATCATTACTTCTTGACTGAATTGATAACATGTTAACCTATACTTTATTGTTCCACTGAGTTAGCTACTCACTCACACATTACGGGACAGTGTTGTACACACCAACCAGACTCTGTCTCAGGTGCAGATGAGGTGACAACTCAAGAGGCTAAGCTGGACTACGATGAGGACCAGGACAAGTTCTTGTATATGCAATATTCTGGTGGCTTTGCCTAGACTGCCTGGATCGACGAGACTTACAGGGCTTACTTCTCTAGTTGTACTTTTGACATTTTGATCGTAAAACAGTTACATGTATATGGTGACTCAGTTGGGTTCATACTCTGGAGATTGAGAGGTTTTGTTTATTTTATATACAATTATATACAGTTTCAGCCTTCCGCTTGCCTTTATACAATTGATCTAGAGTATGAATTACTGTTTTGGTATAATCTCACTCATGTTTATTACACTAACACAGACAACATTTAATCATCTTTATCTATGTTGCATAAGTGATGTTTTGAAACTCGAGAGTAGAGTTGCTACTCGACCCACGAATTTCAGGGTGTTACATTTTGTGATGGTGTTCTTGTGGTTATTGTTTGTGGGTTATGCTCATTACAAATCAAATTGATGATTAGAAATCCTCCTTATAGCATCCCAGGATTGGAACCTGATGTATGGGTGCCGGGAGCCGAGAATGGGATACTACGGAGGTTGTCGATGCCGGATTCAGCGATCGGAAATTTTGTGAGCACAGATTCCGAGTTCGGGGTATGACAGATATACTATGATCCAGGATCTTCCCAATATTGTAGTATCTTGAGATTATCGGGATTTGATCTTATCTCCGAAGATCTAGGGGGAGGTCTTTGAATCTCATGAGGATTCTATGAATTAGTGGCTAGGCTTTGGGTCAGATCCCAATGAAGTTTTGTGTTTCCTTTACCCGGGTGTTGAGACTTTTAGGTCTTTCCCAGGGATATCCTTGATCTATGACCGATCTATAATCGAGTTATGGCTGATCTAGACCATTCTGTGATCGTTGTATAATCAAGTTATGGTCGATTTATGACTGATCTATGACTGGGCTATGGCTAGTCTGTGACCAGTCTGTGATCGATCTAGGGTCGATCTGTAATCGACACGTGATTGATTTATAGGCAATCCATAATTGTCCTTTAGCCAACCTATAAATTAGGTCGGTATTTCAACCACTTGTGTGAGTTCGTAAGCTCTTTGTGTGTCCCTACAATTACATCACTCTCCTGAGAGATTGATCTGTTTCCTGATGTAGAGGCCTTATCATGTTCGGGTCTTCATGGGCCCAGGCTTGTTCAGTAGAGTTGGTCCATTCCATAAGCCGATTTATGAACTTCGGAAACAGTGAGCCCCCCTTGCTTTTTGAACGAAGTTTGGAAAGTAAGCTCGGTCGTGGTTAGGTCAGGTATGCATGGACCAGGTCGAGTCACGTTATCATTAATCCCAAATATGGCTTCCAGCACAAAAATCAAAGCATCATCAGCCCATAATCATGGCATGTCGTCGTATGTCTCGAGGTCAAGTGGGGTGTCAAGTCGTTGCTTCGGTGACAGTCCAACGAGGTCGCAACACGTGGCATTGTACTTGATGTCAGGGGCGAGTGGCGTGTCGGGTTGTGACACATGTCAATTCAGGGTAGCTGATGGGGCATTGTATGACGTAATGTTAATGAACATATTAAATGATTGCCACGTGGCCTGTCTATATAAGGAGAGCCCTAACGCTTAGGGCTCCTCTCTTCTGCATTTCGTCTTCTTCCCCTTTGTACTCTCCTACTCCCTTACATGCATTTCGACGACTATTCTCGCCGCAATCCAGTCGGAATCCTGCAGATCTCAACTCTGATGAGCCTCCTTTCCCCCTCCTCCTTTCATTTTTTCATCCAATCATGTCTGGTTTTATGAGCTTGCGAGAGGGGGTTTCTAGTGGCGAAAGTGGGGCGAGTAGTCACCTTAGGGTAATGTCGAACCCACCTTCGCCGCTGGTGGTAATGGTGAATGCCGCTTTTCGGTATTCATCGTCAAGGAGAGTACTAGAACGGTCCCCAGGGCAGAGACCGACACCTGCCGCTAGGGCATTAGATCTGTCTCCTAGGCATGAGATGCGCCTGGGATGCAGGAAATGAACGCGACTTCAATGACCGACCAAGTCGCTGAAGCGCGTGATCCGCCTGACGAGGATGGAGCAGGCGAGGAGGATTCGAGGGGGCTAGTGCCCTCGACTTTGACTGAGGAGGAGCTAGTCTGGATCAGGCATGGGTATTACATTCCCGAGTCTGTGATCTTAGGCTTCCTTCAGCGGACGAACTCCTGGACTAACCTCCCAAGGGGACAGTGGCGATTTTTCAGGTCGCTCTACAATACAGCCTACAATTCCCACTTCAAGGAATTGTTCGGCATCTTCTGGCCTGTCTCGGCTTGGCCCCGAGACATTTAACTTTGAACAGGTGAAGGGATTTGTTCGGCTGCGCAGTCTTATGGGCTGAGCTGGAGCAGACTGAGCTATCAGTGGATGAGTTCCTTCACTTGAATCAAGTAAAGCCGAACACCCTTCAGCCCAACTGATACTATTTCTCTACATAGCAAAATACCGGCGAAGCTTTGATAACCGATCCCCCTTCCTCCAATAAGCACTAGAGGGATAAGTGGTTATGGGCCTATGGATGTTGGGAGACGGCCAACCAAGAACTGACACAGTCTCTCACCCGCCGAGCTTTCTTCGAGCCAGGTTTATACTGCAATGGTAGTTCGTCCTTCGTTGATCAACTTACACTATTAACTAACCTTATTCAATTGTCTCTTGTTGTGGTTGTTCCCAAGCATCCACCTTTGCTCGGCAGCGGGTCATTGGCTCGAATCAGGGATCTGCAGGCCCTCGATGAAGGTCGTAATCTTGGAGAATCCTTCTCCAACCCGAGTGACTTCTCCAGGCAGGCTTGGATTCGATCCTCACAGGTACGACCTTGGGTGAGATTTCTAGTCGAGCTTTACTACTTCGAGAACTTCCATTGCTTGAAGACCTTTTCTAACACATTTGTTTTTGTATAGAGATGCCTGAGGCTCGACCTTATATTTGCCCCTCTCTAAAGTTCGCGTGCCTCCTCGTCGAGGAGGCAACCCCAAAGAAAAACAAGCAGAAGACTTCCTTGAAAAATAAGGGGAAGGTCGGCCTCTCTTGCCCGGTCATCGTCGTGGACAACGGAGAGGGCAGGGAGGTGGAGACCTCCTCCAGGGCAGCGGAGACAGTCGTCCATGACTGCCCTGTCCCTACTGGAACTCAAGAGGCCACGGAGCTTCTTAATGAGGCTCACCCTTCTAAAGGGGCGGAGGCTAGAGAGGGGTGAGGGAGCCGCCTTCGTCAGACTGTGGAGGAGATCCTTCATTAAGTCGATCACCAGACTTCCGACGCGGAGTATGTCACTTTGTTTGACTCTCCGACTGAGAAGACCCTTGCGCACGTGACAACCACCCTGCTCGGGGTAAGTATCTTGTCTAAAGTAAATTTCATCTTTCAAATTTGCTCATACTCGTCATTCTCCTTTTTCTTCTATAGTTCGCTCCGTGCGTGTTATAGGTGCGCGCCGATTTTACTCGAATGCGCGATCAGGCTGAGGGAGCCAAGCAGAAGGTGGCTCAGCTAGATGATGAGCTTGAGATCACAAACAAAGCTCTCAAGGCATCTTCGGCTGAGAAGGCTGTGATGGCGACGTAGCTGGGGGAGGCCAAGCATGTGCACAATAAGTGTTAGGCCGAGCTACTTGAGGTTAAGGCGAAGCTCGACAAGCTGAAGGCAAAGACCAAGGGCATCATTGCCAAGGCTCAGGAGGAGGTCGTTCGTCAGTTTGTATCCTCCCAGGCATATATGGATGAGAGAGACGCCCTCTTTTAATAAGGTTACGCCGAGTGTACGAAGGACATGAGGTCTTCCTTCCTCAACCTCAATCTCCCTGCTTTCGATGAGGCAGAGTCGAGTTCTGATAGGTTAGGCAATGATGTGGCCCCTGATGTAGCTCCTAAACTGGCACCCAAGTCTTGAAGTTAATTTTGCAGAGAAGTATTTTCTCCCTTTTTTAACTTCAAGCACTTCAAGCACACCAGGCGCCCTAGCTTCAAGCACTTCATGCACGTCCAGCATTGCCTTCCTCTTTAAGATTATATTCATTGTCTGATGTATAAAACTTGACATTGTAGTTGATGTAAAGCAGATGTTGTTAAACCATTTTGGGTTTTATCAATGAAAAACATTCCTTTTTTGTCGACCTTTGTCTGTTTGAGCTGAACAATTATAGTCATCTCTTTAACTTTACTGCTGTTGATCGAAATGAAGTCGAGCTATTGTTCAAACATCAATTTGGCACTGGTCAAAGTCGCTGCAACCAAGTGAATCTTAGTCAAATCTTTATCAAATCTTCGTCGGATCTTGGTCAAATATTGGTCAGATCCTGATCAGATATAGGTCAGATATTGATCGGGCAAAGTGTAGGTAAATTTATTACCATAAGTTTGACTAGTATCAAAGAAAAAAAAAACAAGTATCGCTCCAGTCCATCTATGGGTAGTAGATCATCAAGTGCTCAGCGTTCCATGGGTGCGGGAGTAATTGTCCGCCGAGGTCTTCTAGTTGGTACTAATCGGGTCGGCTTGTATGCGATACCACATAAGGCCCTTCCCAGTTCGGACCCAGGGCTCCTATTCCTACTTCTTTGGTATTCTGGAATACCTTTCGAAGAACCAGATCTCTAACTCAAAACCTTCTAATGTTGACCTGAGCATTGTAAAACTGCGATACTTGCTGTTGGTGAACAACGATTAGAAGTCGAGCTTGCTCCTTTCACTCTTCCAGGAGGTCGAGACTGAGGGACATAAGCTCATTTTTAGCCTGCTTGTCGAATGGGCCCATTCGGGTTGTAGGTAACCCAATCTCTACGGGGGTAACTGCCTCTGTTCCGTATGCTAGAGAGAACAGGGACTCTCTAGTGGTTGTCCGGGTAGTAGTTCGGTAAGCCCATAGAACTTTGGGAAGTTCTTTGGTCCACGCACTTTTAGCATTCTCAAGCTTGGTTTGAATATGGTGCTTAATTATCTTGTTGACTACCTCTACTTGCCCGTTCGCATGTGAATGTCATGGCGAAGATGTAACGCCCTGAAAATCGGGGGTCGAGCATAATCTCAACTCCCGAGTTCCAGAACATCACTTATGCAACAAAATGAATGATGATTGAATGTTGACTGTATTCGTGCATTGAACATGAGTGAGATTAAGCCAAAACAGCATATCATACTCCAGAGACAGTTAAATTTGCAAGCGGAAGACTGTGATAGATAGATAAAATATATAACTTATGATGAGTCTCCAGAGTGTGATAACATTACCAGGTTAAATAAATACAGGTACAGTTCTAAAATGTACCAAATGTGAGGAAGTGTAATGCCTCCTATCCCATGTACCATAGCCCCGTCAATACAATATCAGGTCTTCATTGACCTGCCAGAGAGATACGGATAGGAGAATTCCTCCTATCATCATAGAAGTAGTCCGGCTCTGCTTCATAAGCATCGCCACACCTGAAACTCAACAAATCTGATTGGTGTGTACAACACCGTCCCGTAACGTGGGAGTGAGTGATCAACTCAGTGGAACAGTAAAGCATAAGTTAACATGTTATCAAATCAATCAAGCAGTAATGATAAAGCAGTACAAATCAAGCATTTCTAACTACTCTTGTTAAGTGCAAAAATGATATGACATGATGCTGTATGCCCTTGCCAAACCACCCTCAAGCGACATCATCTTACGTTCGCGAATGCTTACTCCCTCAGTGCGCCACATCTACAAAGCACATGCGGTACGATGATGCTCATGATTACCAAGTTTTTATTAGTCCATTTCAAACAGCAGTATTGGGAAACTAAGGTACCTCCCTTGTATCATTCCCAAACATGATCCATTCTAGGGTCGTCAATCCTAGATAATCTCATACGATATTATGGTTTGAGAAGCGTAGTGAAGGCATCGCAAAGGGCTCGTCACCCGTCAGCGCGGATACAGATCTCACCGTATGCGGCTCAATTGCTGGCCGTCAGCTCGAGTACAGGTCTCACCGTACTCGGCTCAATCACTAGCTGTCAGCTCAAGTACAGGTCTCACCGTACTCGGCTCAACTCACACTCTAGTTGCTGTGAAAGACTCGTGGCCAATCACAGACCCTTGGAGTGTACTCGATGATACCACGGAGGACTCGTCGCCCGTCAGCACGAGCACAGATCTCACCGTACTCGGCTCTCGCCGAAGTATCGACAGCTCGAATACAGTGTCCCATACCACCGTATTCGGCTCACGAGTTAGTTGCGCAATGGTCACTACGGGGAGGCACAAGGCCCCAGCGTAGGCCGACAGCTCGACCACGGTGTCCCATACCACCATGTCCGGCTCATGCGACTTAGCGGATCGAGGTACCATGGTTAAAAGGGGTTTCACTGGTAAGTTTGGTACCCTAGGTTCAAGCAGTAGCGTCCAAACAGGGTGAACATGCATAAGACAGATCGGGTTACTTGACGAGCTCGACTAGCACGATCGCCCGTTGAGCTGCACGACATGAAGTGCATAAACAACTTCGTGTGGCCTAGCCACTGCCGACAGGCAACGCACGACTCGAGTTCGTCGAACACATCCCACGTGGCAAATGAATCTCAGCCATGAGTTCAATCTCGTTACCGATTGCCTGGACTATAATCATAGCCCCAAACACAATCAATTACAGATAGATAAAGCAGTAATGGATCAGGATTCAAATTATACAATCCAAGTCTGGTATTATCCGTTTAGGGCTGCCAGGGCTGTTGCACGCACTCGTTGCTCCGCTCCCCCATCACCCATGACGGATCATACAACATAAATATAAATTTAAACATATGCATTACATAGTTAAAATCATAAAACAGTTGAGCATGTTATGAAGCACAACACAAGCATGAGTTTGTACATGTTCAAATCCTAATCACACAACTATCAGAGGAGATCATACACATAGTGAAAAGAGGTTGAGAATCATATCTCAACACCCTTATATATTACAATTTGCCAACTACTACACATTCAGACATTTCAAGAAACACTTAAACAAACATACATCAACATACATGACATATGTCGATCACATAGGCATTAGGCCAAATCCTTTCGCTAGGGAGTTGCCCCAATCATAACACGCGTACACCCACGACGGATAGTCATGGCACGCAAGAACCCAAGTTCCATATTCATTCAGCTATTTTCACAAATACTTGGGCCACACATTTTAGCACATATAGTGTATACTAGCCGTGGCGTGATTTAGGGCAAATCCTTTCGTCAAAGGGATATCGCCATTACAACAATCATATATCCATGACCATTAGTCATGGCGAGCACGAATGAGAATTCTATACTCATTCAGCCATTTTCACAAACACTTAGAATACACTATTCCAACATACATAGTGTATGTTAGCAAACATGTATTAGGGCTATTCTTTCGCTAAGCGGTTATTTTATCCGCGTATACCATATTCATACAACAATTAATCATGACAATTATATTTCCAAAATCCGCACGTATGCGGTATTTCTAAAATACGCAATTTCAACATACATGACATTTACACATGAACATGTATTTTTGCGATTCTTTTCACCAAACTAACATTTTACCCACATATGATATAATCAAACATTAAATAAACATGTCAAACATTTTCCCAACAAAAATACGTATACGGTATTTCT
This sequence comes from Magnolia officinalis, assembly GCA_021015155.1. Taxonomy (NCBI): domain Eukaryota; kingdom Viridiplantae; phylum Streptophyta; class Magnoliopsida; order Magnoliales; family Magnoliaceae; genus Magnolia; species Magnolia officinalis. The sequence continues at coordinate 27,818,806 of JAJHSJ010000007.1, forward strand.
ACGTATATCTGGAGTATGTGAAATTCCATATTCTTTATCGCTAATCGAAACAGGAAACGGAAAGCACTTTGTACATGTGCATTTGCATGCAGATCATGAATCTATCATTATCTGACATTGAAAGCGTTGAAAAACGTAACTTATACGCTTAAAGTCCTCACCTTTTGTCGTAGAATCGTAACGGAGTTGATAGGTTCGTTAAGCTTCCGTATACGGGAGTTTGGCAACCTAGAGAACGAAATAGGTTAGCTATTTCACAACCTACAACCACCCAAGCCCCAAATCAGATTAGGGTTAGGGTTTCTTACCTAGAAACGACGCCGGAAACGCCGGGAAAAAGTCTGGAAAGGGGCGGTGCAGCCCGTGTGGTGGCAGGAAACGACGGCTGGGAGATTCTCCCACATCTCCCTCACTTTCTCTCTCTTTTCCCTCTCTCAATTCCAAATTCGTATGGCTGCCATGAGAGAGGGTTTAAGGTCCTTATATAGTCTCAAAACTCACCGAAATAGACTCCTGTTCAAAGGTTACTGCTAATATAGGTATTTCGTCACTTTTCCAGCTCAAAAGAGAGGTTCTGGTGGCCCTCCTTGAGCCAAACGTCAGACTTAAGTTCACAGACACCGGATCTACGTTCTATTAAGTTTTCATTTCAGTGGGATATCCAGATCACGCGTGGCGGACCAGTTTCAGTTCAACGGTCAGTGGATCTCGATCGGAGATTCTGAGTACATGTAAATGTGTATGAAATTTTTCCTGATCCGAGGGTGTAATTTGGTCTGATTCTGACGGTCAGGTTGCTTAATACTGATGCGCAAGCGAAAGGTGTCAGATCACTATTCCAGATATTTTCTTTTCAAAAGGAATAGTGTTTTTCACACACCCTCGCTCTGGATCGAAATAAATGGCCGTCGGACATCGGAATCATCTGATTTTTGAGATGATTGTCAAGCCCAGTGGGGCGGTCCTAGTTCCTTAGCTTCGTGTTAATCGGACTCCCGATGTGCGATCTAGACCTAATACGAAGTTTCGTTTCATTCCCGAGAGCAGACAGGAAATGAGTTTGGTTCTAAACTTTAGGGAAACCTAGAGTCACTGATTTTGCAAGTTTTGGGTCTTGCAGATCGTATTTAAAGCGATCCCAACGGATTTCATGGCTAATCGAGTTTGCACTTAGTTAACTTTGTTAAATTCCTAAAGGATTTAATCCTAATTGTTTTCTGGTTGAGATGGTACTTAGGCCTTTGTAGTTTGTATATAAAGTGATCCAAGTTTTACTACTTAGCTAGTTTAAGTTAGTGTCTAGGGCGAAAGTGCTTTGAAAACTTGAAAGCACAAGGTAGTAAAGGGGTGGGATTTGTGAAGGAAATGGGTTCAGGAGCGATTTTAGACTGTGGGATTTAGTTTTGACAAGTTGATAAGGTCTTAGGATCGACCCATTGCCCTAGAACGTCTAATCCCAGGTTGGCAAAAATTCGGGATGTTACAGAAGAGTAGACGTTTTGAATCCTGAGGTTCTTACACATCTCTTGATATTGCTTGTTGTCGAACTGTTTTCCGTTATCAGAGACAATAGTCCGAGGAATTCCAAACCTACATATGATATTTTTTCAAACAAAATCCATAATCTTTTGTTCGGTTATCTTCGCTAATTGTTCGGCTTCTGCCCACTTGGTGAAATAATCAACTGCTACTATGGTGAACTTGGCTAGGACTTTACCTGTAGGGAGTCGGCCAATGATATCGATCTCTCATTGAGCAAACGGCCAAGGTCCATCCATTAGAGCGAGCTCTTCTAGTGGCTGTCGAGAAATGTTTGCAAACCTCTGGCACTTGTCACATCTTTGGACGAGCTTTTGATCATCGTGTTGGATGGTTGGCCAGTAATATCCTTATTGGATAACTTTGTGTGCTAGTGAGCGTCCCCTTAAGTAGTTTCCACAAATTCCTTCATGGATCTCCGTCAGGACATACTCTGCTTCCTCTGGTCGGACACACCTTAAGGGAGGTAAAATACTTTCTTGTAAAGTACGCCGTTAAGCATGGTATATCGGGAAACCTTAACTTTCATTTGTCGGACTTCCACTCGATCCTCAGGGAGATCGTTCCTCTCGAGGTAATGAATAATCGGATCCATCCATGTTGGTTCCGAACTAACTGGAAGGACGGGCATAGGGTCGGCCTCGTCAATGCTTAGTTTAGCTAAGAACTCGATCAAGATGGATCTTGAGATTTCGTCCTCGTCTGCTGTAGCGAGCTTTGGCAACATGTCGGCTTTGGAATTCTACGCTCGTGGAATCAAGGCGATGTTGTACTTCTGGAAACCTCTAATCAATTTCTTGGCCTTTTAGAGATAGGCTTTTAGACATTCTTTCTCGGCTTGGTAGACGTCGGCTATTTGGTTGCGATCAATTGTGAGTCACTGAAGACGTCTAGACACCAAACCCCCATTATAAGACCCGTACCCTAGACCGTACTGTTCCATAGGCTCTCACAGTCCTCTCGGTTGAATTTTGGCAACCTGTAACCTATAATTGGTGGTTGCGCGTGACCCTAAGTCGCATCCTGTATATCTATGTCGACTAGACTCAAAACTTGTATCTCAGTGACTTGTATCCCAGCGACCGCGGCGTCACCGCGGTTCAAACGCCATGTCTTATGCACCGATGCGATACCTAGGCCAGGAGTTGTGGGCCCACATTTATTTTGAGCAAAATGCCGCGTGTTGCAAATTTCGAGAGAATCTCTACAACCCATCACATCAATCAATCAATCACAAGTCAAGTACACAACCCATCCCTCTCTTACCAATAAGGCATGGCTCCCATCTCTCTCACATTCCCAAAGTCAACTCTCTCTCTCTCTCTCTCTCTCTCTCTCTCTCTCACTCTCCACCCATCTCTTTCTTACAACACCATCCCTCTCTCCCATACATCACTCCATCCCATCCCATTCTCCACCAAATCCCAAGCTTTCATGAGAGAAAATCCTAAGGAAAGAAAATAACCAAGAGAGGACCCATCTTCCTACCCCCTCATCTCACCATCTAACCCTTCAATTCTCATCTTCCACCATTAAAGAAGAAGCTTAGGAGCTAAGGAAGCCTAGGGACCAAGAAGAAGGCCAATCGGTGGGTGATCGTAGCGTAGGACCTTGATTTGTATGTAGGGCCCACTTGTGGTGAGACCCATCTTGATGTTTGTGTTGTAACAAAGAGAGGCTCATGGTGGCAGGGTCCCTCTAATGTGTGGATCTCTCTCCCTCTCTCTAACTCTCTTTCTCTCTCTCTTTTGTGATGAAATGTTGCCCACTTGATCAAGACCATCCATGTGTTGGGCCCCATTCCGCTGCCATGGGTGAAGTAAGAACACAAATATTTATTGATCCAAAGCTTAGGTGGGCCACACTCTCATGGACCACATCTCCCTGCCACATGTGTGGGTCCCATGCAGCAGCAGTTGTTGCCCCATAAATGTCAGCAAGTTCTGTGGGACCCAACATGATTTATATCTTATATCTACATCGTCCAACATGATTTATATCTTATATCTACATCGTCCATCTAGAGAGTGTTGTACGACGCATGCTATGATGTATGTGTTTAATCCAAACCGTCCATTCATCTGGACGTGGCGCCACATCAGCTAAGTAGCTGATGTATTGGTGTCAGCAAGGGGGGGTCTGATCACAGGCGTGATCCAGACCGTCCATCCATTTTCTCTCTGGTGGGCCACACGTGTGGACCCCACCATGAGATACGGGTCATATCCTCACCGTCCAATCCATCTCTCTTTGGACAGTGGGGCCTACTTCAATGCACGTGCCTTGCATCCAGTTCGTCCGTCTAGGATGCTGGATGTTAGGTTAGTAGTTTTTTTATATAATATAATAATATATATTATATGATATGCTTATGTACCATATGTTATGGTGGGCCCCACGTGGGGATCCACCTACGTTGAACAGATTGGTTGGCTACTGCACACTAGCTATGTAGCTGCTATAGGTGGGTAATCCACACCATCCGTTCATCTGGTGGGACCACCTTGATGTGCACCGTCCATCTAGACGGTGCTGTACGGCACTCACCTAGTGATAATGTGTTGCACCCACACCATCCAAACCATGGATGGTGGGTGCAGACTGGCTGGAGTACCTCACGCAGTCCCACACGATGTATGTGTTTCATCTATACCGTCCAACCATTTGACGTGGACTCCACCATGACATATGTGTTTCATCAACACCATTTATACAATTGGTGAGCTTGTCTTAAGGCTTGAGACTAAAAATGAGGCAAATCCGTGTATCAGGTGGACCACACTGCATAAAATAGTGGAGGATTGAACGTCTATCATTGAAACCCATTTGGGTCATAGAAGTTCTAGATTAATACGGAATTTGTCTTCCCTCTTAAATTCGGGTCTTTATGACCTTATGATCAGATTGGATGGAGAATAAACTTTATGGTGGGCCCTGTGATTTGTTTATCATTGAAAATCATTATCTGCACTATTATTTGTGGTATGGTCCAGATGATCTTCCGTTATGATTCATTTGGGTAATGCTCTAAAATAACCTCTTAAAATAGATGAATAGTGTAGATGGTGCAGCCCATGTGATGTGGCCCACTTGATGTATTTTGTAGCCCATCCATGAGGCCCACCTTGACATATTTTGTGGCCCATCCATGAGGCCCACTTTGATGTATTTTGTGGCCCATTCGAGAGGCCCACCTTGATGTATTTGTGGCCCATTCGAGAGGTCCAATGTGATGTATGTGTGGCCCATTCATTGAGGCCAATGTGACGTATTTGTGACCCATCCGTTAAGGCCCACATTGATGCAATTGCTACCCATTTGATGTATATGAGGCCCACATATTGTAGCCCATATGATGAGGCCCAATATGATGCATATGTGGCACGTGAGTGAGGCCCATCGTGATGTGTATTACGCCCATGAGTGAGGCCCATGGTGATGTATATTAGGCCCTTGGTTAAATGTCCACATTGATGGGAAATGATGGTTAAATATCCACATTGTGACCTTCCATTAGGCCTTGGTAGGCCCATTCTCATCATTCTCTCAGTGGGCTAATCCAAATTTTCGGGCCCCATTGATGTTGCATGGTTCATCTTCACCGTAGATTCCGTGCAACCGGAATTGATATATCCACGGTCGAGGGTCGATCTCCCTATTATGGTTTAAATCAACTGTTCATCTATGGACCCCGCCTTGCATGTAGGCAGATTGTCGATGCTGATTACTGTAAGTGCAATTGTTATTTGCCCCTTTGGTTGTCAAATTTTGTGGTGCCAAAAACACAATCTTGGTGTGGTGCCACAAACACATTCTATGTCATGTGTAGCTTGTGAATTTGTATGTTCAAGTCAATCCATCAATGCTACAAGCTAAGAACAGTGATCTACTTCAAGTTCAAGTTCTTTGACTACTTCTGCAGGTTTCACAAGAGCTACATTAAAAGGCATGTTTTTGTTTAAGTCTCAAGTACAACTCAAGACAAGAGTACAAGATGAAGTCCAAGCTTAAAAAGATCTCAAGTTCAAGCTACATTGGAGATCTCAAGCTTCACAATCTTCAAAGGTCAACCATCTTTATAAGAAGTGAAGACTCAATGTCCATACTTCACATTTAAGGTTTGCATGACCTTAGTTTGACCTTAGGGTAGGTCATTTTGAATACATAATTCATATAGATTATTTTTATAAGTGTTTGGTCTGTTCTAAGACTAGTCCTGAACTCTATTCAACTAGTCCTAGAACTGGCTCGACCAGTCCAAGAAATTCCAAGACTAGTTCTAAGTTGTTGCAAATTTTCAAAATTTTTTGGTTGAGCTTCGACCGGTCCTGGAGTATGATCGACCGGTCGTAGGAACAATGTCGACTCATTCACGACCAGTCCTTCAGCTACGACACAAACTCTAACAACCATTCCTGGTTTCTCACGACCAGTCGTGCGATGGTCACGACTAGTCGTAGACACCCTAAGACGAGTCGTGGAATGGTTTTATTCGATCGCGCTTAAAATTTCAAAATGCAATTCAACCAATGACCAGTCGCGGTGGCCACACGACCAGTCGAAGATGTTATTTCTGCAACTATAAATAGAACACGAATTTCAGAGTTTTTCAAGAATTGAATTCAAGTAAAATCAAGGCATCACTCTGAGATAAGTTTGTGTTATTTAAGCTACATTGTGCATATTTAATATCCTCTTTTGTTAGCTTTATTTATTTGATTTTGTTTCTACATTTCAATCTAAATTAAAAAGAGGAATTGTTGTATTCCTTCTTCTTGGAATCAAAATCAAATATAGCTAGGCCATCTGGTATTAATTTAAAATCAATTAGAACTTAAAAACATATCAAAGTGAGTATTGGACAATTGAACTTCTATATTCGAACTTCTACTCCAATTGATTCTTCCGGGCTGCTACAAAAGGAGAAAATTAGGTATTTTACATTTGTGTAAATCCTTTATGCTTTTGGTTTTTCTTTTGAGATTGAGCCAAGAAAATCTCATTGTGTTGGTTATCTAAGGAGAGCCAGAAAACTCAGAAGTAGGGTTTTTAAATTGTGTATGTCCATTTGAAAGACATAATTATGAAGGCTTTAGGTGAACCTGTGAAACCTATTTTTATAGTGAACGCTGATATCCCCTGTGTGAGGATATTAGGAGTGGAGTAACAATCTGCGTAGCCGTTTTTTAACAGTTGGTGTACACACAGGCGAACCACTATAATTCTTTGTGTTTTGTGGTTTGAATGTTTGTTTGAATTTTTATATCTTTTATCATTCAAAGCTATGAAATGTATATGTGGATGTGAATGTTGTAATAGTTTAGAATTTAATTTCTTGCTATTTCCTTTATTTCCTTTTAATTTGAGTTTTTGATATTCAAATTGTTCTAGTAAGGTTGTCGTGCCAAAAACCCTTGGTTTTTATGGTGTAAGGTTGTCCTTAGAACAACATTGGTATCAACCACTCTATTTTAGTGCTTTACACTTCAGTACGGTGATTTGTTTAAAAGTTTTATCTTTCATTCAATTGTTTATAAGGCTATCTTATTCATTTAAATTCCGTTGTTAAAGTTTTAATTTGGCATAGTCTTATTGACCCCCCCCCCCCCTCTAGGACATATAGCTAGGTCTTTTTAAGTGGTATTAGAGCCTAATAGCACTTTTTAATTGTTATTATTTGGATTTATTTCCTGAGCTAATCGATTTAAGCTATTGATAAGATGTCAATTTTTGATAGCCTTTCAGTCACTAGGCCTCCACCAATTAATGACTCCAACTATGCCTATTGGAAAGCCAGAATGAGGATTTTCCCCAAATCAATGGATGAGAGTGAGTGACAAGCCACAATGACTGAATGGATCCCTCCTACCACTGAAGTGACTGGTATCAATGGATCAAAATCAATGAGAATATCACCCTATTTTTCTTGGACCACACTTTAGAAAAGTGAGAGTAGTGCCAATGCAAAAGCACTAAATGCAATCACTTGCGCACTATCACTGAATGAGTTCAAAAGAATTATATCCTGTGATACTGCAAAGCAAGCTTGGGATATTTTAGAAATGACACATGAGGGTACATCAATTGTCTATAAGTCTAAAGTCCAAATCCTCACAACTAAATTTCAAGAAATACATATGGAGGAAAATGAAATGTTCATGGACTTTTATACTAGACTGAATGACATTATAAACTCTATGTGGGGTCTTGGCGAATAAATCGTAGAAAGTAAAGTGTGTGCAAAGATACTATGCTCACTACCTGAACGGTTCGACTCAAAGGTGACTGCGATCCACGAACTTCGTGATACGGACAATATGAGGGTAGAAGAATTAGTTGGGTCTTTACAAACTTATGAGTTAAATTTTAAAGCTCCTAAAGGTAAATCTATAACCCTTAAGTCTTTCAAATGTATTTCTCAGAAAAATTCTTATTTTGAAAATTCTGAAGATGATATGGCTCTCTTAGCGAAAAAGTTTTATAAGATTTTCAAAAGTAAAAAGAAGGTAGACTTTCAAAAATCAAATGATAAGAAAAGATTTAAGTCTAAATCTAAAACTTGGAAATCTTTAAAAGATGTCAATGTTACAACTGCTAAGAATATGGGCATTTAGCAAACAAGTGTCCTAAAAAGGACAAACCTAAAAGGAAAGGAATGCTGGCTACTTGGGATAAATCTTCTGGCACTGAAGCCTCTTCTGAATCAGAAGATTCTGAAACCGAGTCGAGCAATGAAGTCAAAGCTCTTATTACTCTAGCCAAGTTCACTTTTTCAGATCATGATGATTCTACTAGTGAAGAAAATCTGAATAGTGATCATGAAAATGAAGAAGATCTTCAAGATGCTCATAATGCCATATGCAAGGAAACTTGTATGATTGCAGTAAAATTAAAGCTTCAAAAGGAAAAGTTTTCAAAGCTTAAAGATAATCTTGAAACTATTGTTTTAGAAAAATCTCATCTTTCAGATTGTTTTGAAAAATGCAAATGTGATCTAGATTTCAAAACCACCCTTATTAAAAATCTGAAATCTGAAAATGATAAACTTAAACTTGAAGTCTTTTCCCTTTTAAGTTTAAAGGATACATGGAGGTATGCCCATAGTGATCCAAAATTAGAAATAACTTTTAACTGGATCAAGAAAAAGTGGCGATCGATCCGGTTTGGGCTACAATAAAAATATTCCTCCTAAACAGAAGAATACCTCTCCTAAGTTTGTAAAAGGAGACTCCTCTAACTCAAAAGACAAGTTCAAATCAAAAGTTTTCTAAAAATGTTAAAACTTTTCAATCTTTCAAAAGTAAAGGTAACCATATCAATTACAAAAATCAAAACCAAAACCCTTTAGCTGAGAAAATAGTTGAGCTACTTAAGGAGCTCTTAAAATCTAACTCAGTGGGTCAGTTTAACAACAACTACAAACATAAGAAGACCAACTATACTCCTAAACCCAAAACATTTATGAAATGGGTTCCTAAGGTTACCTGCTTAGTTGCCCATACAACATTCAAAGCAACAAGCCATACAAAGTGGTACTTAGATAGTGGGTTCTCCAAGCATATGAAAGGCGACAAGGCTTTATTCACCAACATTAAAGATATGACTGATGGGTCGTCACATTTGGTTATGGTAGCAACTGCAAGATTATTGGCCAAGGTACGGTTCAACTCTATAATCTTCCCTTATTTAAGAATGTTTTATATGTTGAGGGGCTAAAACACAACTTGTTAAGCATATCTCAAATATGCGATAACAATCACAGCATGAACTTTTCTAATCAAGGTTGTGAAATTTTAAATAAAAAGGGTTAAGTAATATTAACTGGTCACAGGACTTATGAAAACTGCTATATTGTAAGTGATGGTAGTTAATCTAATCAATTGTTCTACATGGTCCATACCAATGAGACAGAATTATGGCATAAACGCCTTGGACATGTACACTACCGTAATCTATACAGATTGGGTAAAGGAGAACAAATAAGAGGTCTACCTAAACTTCAAAAAGTAGATAAAATATGTGGCGAATGCCAGATTGGCAAATAAACTAGGAGTTCTCACAAAAAGGTGAACTCCAATGCCACATCAAGACCACTCGAGCTACTCCACATGGATCTTGTAGGACCTATCAGGACGGAGAGTAAAGGTGGTAAAAAATACATACTGGTAATCGTAGATGATTTTACCCGATTCACTTGGGTAGCCTTCTTAAGGGATAAATCAGAAACCCTTGAAGAAGTAAAAAAGATTCTCAAATGGATCCAAACTGAAAAAAGTTCTCAAGTTTGTAAGATCCGTAGTGATCATGGATCTGAGTTTAAGAATAGCAGTTTTGAGAAATTTTATAGCGAACAAGGAATATCGCATGAATTCTCTGCACCCAAAACACTACAACAAAATGGAATTGTAGAGAGGAAAAATAGAGTGCTTCAAGAAATGGGAAATGTAATGTTGAATAGTATGAAGCTCCTTAGAAACCTTTGGGCTGAAGCCGTAAATACTGCATATTATATTATCAATGGAGTTTATATTTGTAAATCTAATAATAAAACTGCTTATGGAATGTGGTTCGATAAAAAGCCCACTGTCAAATACTTTCGAGTTTTTGGCAACAAGTACTATATTTTACGTGATCGTGAAAATTTGGGGAAGTTTGACTCTAAAATTGATGAAGGTATCTTTTTAGGGTATTCTTTAAACAGTCGTGCATAATGAGTATTGAACAAAAGGACTGGTGTTATTCAAGATTCCATTAATGTGGTCATTGACGATCACTTGAATACACCTACCCCAAGTTCAGATAATGATGAAGTTCTTTTAATTGACAAACCAAATACTTCATCAAATCAAACTAATTCTGAACTAAGGACTGTTAAAGATCATCCAACCACTCAAATTCTTAGAAACCCTCTCACTGGTGTGTGCACTCGTAAACAAATAGAAGTCATATGTAATTACATATGCTTTACATCCCAGATTGAACCGGCTAATGTAAAAGAAGCACTTTCTCACGAAAACTGGATAGTTGCTATGCAGGAAGAACTTAACCAATTATAAGAAATGATATTTAGTATCTTCTTCCTAGACCTAAAGATAAACACAGAACTAAGTGGATTTTTAAAAATAAGTCTGATGAACTTGATAATATTATTCGAAACATGGCAAGACCAGTTGTACAAGGGTACACTCAAATAGAAGGGATTGATTACGATGAAATCTTTGCCCCAGTAGCTCGTCTCGAATCAATCAGACTATTCATATCCATTGCTTGCTTTAGAAAATTTAAAATGTATCAAACGGATGTAAAAAGTGCCTTCTTAAATGGTGATCTACATGAAGAAGTCTATGTAGAACAACCAATGGGTTTTGAAGACCCTAAGAACACTGATCATTTCTATCGCCTTAAAAAGGCTCTCTACAGTTTGAAACAAGCTCCCAAGGTATGATACGAAAAATTGGCTAAGTTTTTACTAAGTCATAATTTTCTAATGGAAAGTGTTGATAAGACTCTGTATGTTAAGAAACATAACGATCATATCTTAATGGTACAAATCTATGTTGATGATATTATTTATGGATCTCCTAGTACTAACATGACTGTTGAGTTTGCAGATTTAATGAAATCTAAGTTCGAAATGAGCATGGTTGGGGAATTGAATTATTTCCTAGTGTTGCAAGTAAACCAACAACCTGATGATATTTTTATTTCTCAAACCAAATATGCTTTGAACTTGATTAAAAAGTTCGGATTTGAGAATGGTAAGAATTTTGATACTCCTATGAGTACAACCTTAAGACTTTTAAAAGACTCTACAGGTAAAAATGTAGATCCTAAACTATATCGTAGCATGATTGACAGTTTACTTAACTGCAAGTAGACCTGATATTGCCTTAAGTGTTGGTATTCATGCTAGATATCAGTCTAACCCTAAAGAATCTCATCTAATTGCTGTTAAGCGGATTATGCGATATGTCGCAAGTTCTGCTAATTTCGATCTCTGGTATCCATATGATACTAGTGTTCAATTGGTTGGGTATTCAGATGCTGATTGGGCTGGTAATATCGATGATAGGAAATCAACCAGTGGTGGTTGTTTCTATATCAAAAATTGTTTAGTTTCTAGGTTTAGTAAGAAGCAAAGTTTTGTTTCACTCTCCACAGCTGAGGCTGAATACATCGCAGCTAGAAATGCATGTACTCAACTTGTTTGGATGAAACGTATCTTCAACGATTATAGAATTGCAAAGGAATCAATGATATTATATTGTGATAATTCCAATGCTATAAATATTTCAAAAAATCCAATCTAGCATTCACGTACCAAGCACATTGACATTAGGCATCATTACATTCGTGAATTAGTGGAAGAAAAAATAATCTCTTTAGATTACATTCCGACAGAGACTCAACTTTCTAACATTTTCACTAAACCGCTCGATAAAAGCAAGTTTAATAAATTAAAATTTGATCTTGGAATGTGCAATTTAAACTGATTATTCATGCATATGTGTATCATAGTGTATATATATTTGATAATTTAATGGTTTAAATTTCAATTTTTTATTAAAAATACATATTTTTGTTAGTACTCGACCAATTGAGGAAGTGCTTGACTAGTCATGGTACGACCGGTCGAGAATGATCCTCGACCAGTCGTGTAGCGCGCTGGACCTTTTTAATTTAGGAGAAAATCTCATCTTCCTCATTTTCTATTTCTTCTCTAACGGGCATAAGCACGACCAGTTGTACCCAACCATTTGATTCATCAAGGTTACTGCATTTTTTTTTTGTCAATCTTGTTGATTCAAGTTCTATTCTCTTCATTGTTGTCATTTGAGTACTTGATTTCAAGCTTTGTTGAAATTTTGGCATTTTCTACTCCATTTGCTGATCTTAGAAAACCCATCTCTTCTTCCTTTGTGATTTCTTGGTACTTTAGTTTTCTTCAAGTAAATGGATGCTAGAGGAAAAAAGAAAATTGTCCATGGTCCATCATCCTCTAGATAAGCTCTTACACTCGGCGCCATCTTCGATCACTCGAAGATGATCCCACACATGTATGGGATTTGCGTTTGCGCAATGTCATTGTTGAAAAAGATGTGTGTATTGATTACATTGCTCCTTTTGGTATCCTTCCTCTTCTCCAATCTATAGGTTGGGATAACATCCTACATTGGGGTGAGCCTGCATACCAATCCATTACACAGGCTATGTGTGCATATATCTCTAAATTTTTATCTGATAATTTAACTTTTAATATTGATACTAGAGAAAGTCCATTTACAGTAAACTGTCTTCTGATTGCGGATCTAATGGAAATATCTGTTAATGATGAGGGCATCCCTATTCATATTCTAATGGAAAAACCTTCATAATCAGAAAACGGGATGTTAAACAGAGATTTATGTAATATGGATGTTCAATGGACTCATAAAGAGAATGCGCTCCCCGCAAAGTATTTGTTACCCAAATATAGGGTTCTCCCCAAAATCTTTACTTCAAATTTATATCCACGTTCTGGTAACAAAACAGAACTAACTTCCTATATGATTCGAATTCTGCATTCTATCGTCACTGGTACTAAAGTCTGTTTGCCTTCTTTGATATGTCATTTCATCATTCAATTTCAACTCCATCCACGACACAGTGATATTCCATTTGCTTATCTTATGACTGTGTTAGCATCTCATATGCTAGTTGTTATGCCTGTCGGAGAGGCTCCTATTCATAATATTTTGTTTAACAATACTAATTTAAATAAGATAAAATTAGAACTGGAACCTGGTCAAAGAGATGTGGGTGGTGGTGGTGTTGAAGCAGGGAATGAACAAGAAGGTGGAGATCTTCCTCCTGATGATATCAATATGGATGATATATTTGATGAAATTGGATCAGACTCTGTAAATGATCCTGACTATGAGCCATCAAATTTTGATGCTCATCTTCGTGCTCTTGAGGAGAGGGTAGAGAACATGAATGTTGCCCATGATTTGCAATTTAAATATATGTGCAAGTATCTTAGGCATTTAAACAAGTGCCTTCATCAAATTGATCCTATCATACCTGCTCCCTCCTTAGGATCTAATTAAGTATTTTAATCTTTGGCCTTTAATAACTTTTTATACTATTTATGTTGGTGTGTGGACTTTCATTTTACTTCAGTTTGTCTGACTCATTTTTATTTCAGCTGGTTAATGTTATATGAACTTTGATTTGCTTACTACATATCTTAACTAGTTACTCCTTTAATTACTCTCTTATTGGTCTTCCACTTCCATTTCCTCCTTTCTTCCTTTGTCATGTTGTGACAAAAAGGGGGAGAATAATTTACTGGTTATATAGGGGAGATGTAGATGGATTGTGGGGAAGAGCATCATTTTTACATCATTTTTTTAAAGGATTTATGTATGCTACTCAGGGGGAGTAGTAATGAACTATTTGTGAATAACAACTGGTGTATGATTCGTTAATCAAGTTATAACTAGCTAGTGCATGATTCTTTGTGTTCATAATGATCATATCATATTCTTGTTAAGTGCGTTTTGTTTCAAATTTGACAAAGGGGGAGATTGTAAGTAAAATTGTTATTTGCCCCTTTGGTTGTCAAATTTTGTGGTGCCAAAAACACAATCTAGGTGTGGTACCAAAAACACATTCTATGTCTTGTGTAACTTGTGGATTTGTATGTTTAAGTAATGCATCAATGCTATAAGCTAAGAACGGTGATCTACTTCAAGTTCAAGTTCTTTGACTACTTCTGCAAGTTTCACAGGAGCTACATTAAAACGCATGTTTTTGTTCAAGTCTCAAGTACAACTCAAGACAAGAGTACAAGATGAAGTCCAAGCTTAAGAAGATCTCAAGTTCAAGCTACATCAGTGATCTCAAGCTTCACAATCTTCAAAGGTCAACCATCTTTATAAGAAGTGAAGACTCAATGTCCTTACTTCACATTTAAGGTTTGCATGACCTTAGTTTGACCTTAGGGTATGTCATTTTGAATATATAATTTATATAGAATATTTTTATAAGTATTTGGTCTGTTCTAAGACCAGTCCTGAACTCTGTTCAACTAGTCCTAGAACTGGCTCGACCAATCCAAGAAATTTCAAGACCAGTCCTAAGTTGTTGCAAAATTTTAGAATTTTTTTATTGAGCTTCGACCAGTCCTAGAGTCTGCTCGACCGGTCGTATGAACAGTGTCGACTCATTCATGATTAGTCCTACATCTATGACTCAAACTCCAGCAACCATTCCTGATTTCTTACGACCAGTCGTGGGATGGTCACGATTAGTCGTGGAGGCCTCACGACCTGTCGTGGACACCCTAAGACCAGTTGTAGAACGGTTTTATTCAATCGCGCTTAAAATTTTAAAATGCAGTTCAACCTATGACCAATCGTGGTGGCCACACGATCAGTCGAAGATGCGATTTCTACAACTATAAATAGGACACGAACTTTAGAGTTTTTCAAGAATTGAATTCAAGTAAAATTAAGGCATCACTTTGAGAGAAGTTTGTGTTATTTAAGCTACGTTGTGGATATTTAATATTCTCTTTTGTTAGCTTTATTTATTTGATTTTGTTTCTACATTCCAATCTAAATTAAAAAGAGGAATTGTTGTATTCCTTCTTCTTGGAATCAAAATCAAATATAGCTAGCCCATCTGGTATTAACTTAAAATCAATTAAAACATAGAACCATATCAAAGTGAGTATTGGACAATTGAACTTCTATATTCAAACTTCTACTCTGATTGGTTCTTCCGTGCTGCTACAAAAGGAGAAATCCAGGTATTTTACATTTGTGTAGATCCTTTATGCTTTTGGTTTTTCTTTTGATATTGAGCCAGAAAAATCTCAATATGTTGGTTATCTGAGGAGAGCCAGAAAACTCAGAAGTGGGGTTTTTGAATTGTGTAAGCCCATTTGAAAGACACAATTGTAAAAGTTTTAGGTGAACCTGTGAAACCTATTTTCATAGTGAACGTTGATATCCCCTGTGTGAGGATATTAGGAGTGGAGTAGCAATCTGTGTGGCTGTTGTTTAACAGTTGGTGTACACACAGGCAAACTACTATAATTCTTTCTGTTTTGTGGTTTGAATGTTTGTTTAAATTTGTATATCTTTTATCATTCAAAGCTGTGGAATGTATATGTGGATGTGAATGTTGTAATAGTTTAGAATTTAATTTCTTGTTATTTCCTTTCAGTTTGAGTTTTTGATATTCAAATTGTTCTAGTAAGGTTGTCCTGCCATAAACCCTTGGTTTTTATGGTGCAAGGTTGTCCTTATAACAACATTGGTATCCACCTCTCTATTTTAGTGCTTTACATTTCAGTACTGTGATTTGTTTAAAAGTTCTATCTTTCATTCAATTGTTTATAAGGCTATCTTATTCATTTAAATTCCATTGTTAAAGTTTTATTTTGCATAGTCCTATTCACCCCCCCCCCCCCCCTCTAGGACATATAGCTAGGCCTTTTCAAGTGGTATCAGAGCCTAATAGCTCATTTTAACTATTATTATTTGGATTTAATTCCTGAGCTAATCGATCTAAGCTATTGATAAGATGTCAAATTTTGATAGCCTTTCAGTCACTAGGCCTCCACCATTTTATGGCTCCAACTATGCCTCTTGGAAAGCCAGAATGAAGATTTTCCCCAAATCAATTGTAACGCCCTGAAATTCGGGGGTCGAGTATGAACTCAACTCCCGAGTTCCAACGCATCACTTATGCAACATACACAATGTCGGTTAAATGTTGTATGAGTTAGCGCAATAAACATGAATGAGATTAAACCAAAACAGTAATTCATACTCCAGTTCAATTGCATTTAAAACAGCGGAAGACTGAAATTTTATATACAAGTATGTAAAGTAACAAAATTTTCTGAACTTCAGAGTATGAGTACTAGCTGAGCACCAATATACATGTAAGGTTTGTAAATAAAAAAAAAAAAACCCAAAATACATCCTCAAAGAGGCCCCAAAAGTCCCGCGATGCAGCCGGCCTAGGCGTAGCCGTCAGAATACTGCATGAAAGAGAACTCCTCCTGGTCCTCATCAACGTCGGGCTCTGGCTCCTGAACCAAGGCGCCCTCTAATCCTGCAACAGAGTCTGGTTGGTGTGTACAACACCGTCCCGTATCGTGGGAGTGAGTAGCTAACTCAGTGGAACAATAATGCATAAGTTAACATGTTATCAAATCAACCAAGCAGTAATGATAAAGCAGTACAAATCAAGCATTTCTAACTACTCTTGTTAAATGCAAAAAATGATATGACATGATGCTGTATGCCCTTGCCAAACCACCCTCAAGCGACATCATCTTACGTTCGCGAATGCTTAACTCCCTCAGTGCGCCACATCTACAAAGCACATGCGGTGCGATGATGCTCGTGATTGCCAAGTTATTATTAGTCCATTTCAATCAGCAGTATTGGGAAACTAAGGTACCTCCCTTGTATCATTCCCAACATGATCCATTCTAGGGTCGTCAGTCCTAGTTATTCTCATACGATGTTATGGTTTGAGAAGCTTAGTGATGGCATCACAACAGGTTCGTCACCCGTCAGCGCGGATACAGATCTCACCGTATGCGGCTCAATTGCTGGCCGTCAGCTCGAGTACAGGTCTCACCGTACTCGGCTCAATCACTAGCCGTCAGCTCAAGTACAGGTCTCACCGTACTCGGCTCAACTCACACTCTAGTTACTGTGAAAGGCTCGTGGCCAATCACAGATACTTAAAGTACACTCGATGATACCACGGAGGACTCGTCGCCCGTCAGCACGAGCACAGATCTCACCGTACTCGGCTCTCGCCGAAGTATCGACAGCTCGAATACAGTGTCCCATACCACCGTATTCGGCTCACGAGATAGTTGCGCAATGGTCACTATGGGGAGGCACATGGCCCCAGCATAGGCCGACAGCTCGACCACGGTGTCCCATACCACCATGCTCGGCTCATGCGTCTTAGCGGATCTAGGTACCATGGTTAAACAGGAATCACCACTGGTAAGTTTGGTACCCTAGGTTCAAGCAGTAGCGACCAAACAAGGTGAACATACAACGACACTTCGGTTCAAGTGGCGAGCCTGACTAGCTCGAGCGCACCACAAGTTGAGCGATATGGAGCGCAAAAGCACTCCGCGTGGCCAACCACTATCGCCAACCGAAGTACGACTCGGGTTCGCCGGACCCGTCCTTTGTGGCGACATGAATCTCAGCCACAATCACAAGTCTGGTACCGAGTGCTTGGACTATAAACATAGTCCCAAACTCAAACAGTTTTCATCGCTAGCATGTGAGGTAAAGCATGGTAAACAAGCAATACAAGCATGTTAGTCGGCATGTTATAAAGCATAAAGTAAGACATGAAGTAAAGCATGTTACAAAGCATGTTGAGAAGCATGTTACAAAGCATATTGTAATGCATGTACTGAAGCACTATCCCCATAGGGATAGAATTGTGTGTGTACTACAATTAAGTGGTTGCGGTGAACCACCGCATGGAGGGGATCCTACATGTCTCTAAGGGAGTTGGAGAATCCATATCAGCGCCTATCTAAGGCACTAGTACATGTACATGTACACCTACATGCACATACACAAACACTTAGAATATACGTTTCCAACATACACGACGTATGTTAGGCAAGTTCGTGGTTGGGCTGTCCCTAAGCCCCGGGAGTATTTTTCCCGCGTATATCGTATTCATACAACAAATAATCATTACAATTTCATAACCAAAATCCGCATGCATGCGGGATTTCAAGAATACGCAATTTCGACATACATGGCATTTACACATGAACATATATTTTTGCGATCTCTTTCGCCAAACTAGTATTTTATCCACACATGATATAATCAAACATTAAATAAACATGTCAAACATTTTCTCAACAAAAATACGTATACGGTATTTCTACGTATATCAAGAGTATGTAAAATTCCATAATCTTTATCGCTAATCGAAACAGGAAACGGAAAGCACTTTGTACATGTGCATTTGCATGCAGATCATGAATCTATCATTAGCTGCCATTGAAAGCGTTGAAAACCGTAACTTATACGCTTAAAGTCCTCACCTCAGCCCTTGGAATTCCAACGAATCAGCAAGAAGGTTGGTGCTTCCGTATACGGGAGTTTCTTAGCCTAAAGATCGCATTCGATTAGTCTTTCCTTAACCTATCACTAATTAGGCTCAAATCAGACCTAGGGTTAGGGTTTCTTACCTTCAAATGGGGTGGAAACCGCCGGGAAACCACTTGGAATAGCGCGGTGTAGGCCGTGGGAGAGGTGGAAGCAGCAGGAGGAAGATCGGCTTCGATCTCCACAAGTTCTCTCTCTTTTCTCTCTTTCTCTCTTAGGGTTTTAACCCAAATTCGTATGGCTGTGAGAGGGGCTGTTCTAAGCCCCTTTTATAGCCACAAACCTTCCCAAATTAGACTCAGGTTCAAGGGCAACTGCTTACATAGGCATTTCGCCAATTTCCAAGCTCAAAAGGGGTGTTCTGGTGGCCCTCTTTGAGCCAAACGTCGGACTTAAGCTCACCACACATGGATCTATGAGGGATTACGTTTTCGACTCGATCGGATTTCCAGATCGCATGTGGCGGACCACTTTCAGTTCAACGGTCAGTGGGCCACGATCCGAAATTCCAAGTACATGTAAATGTTCCTGAAATTTTTCTTAATCCGAGGGTGTAATTTGGTCTGATTCTGACGGTCTGGTTGCTTAATACTGATGCACAAGCGAATGGTGCCAGATCACTATTCCAGATATTTATTTTGGAAAGGGAATAGTGTTTTTCACACTCCCTCGCTCCGGATCGAAATAAATGACCGTGGGACATCGGTCAGAGCTGATTTTTGAGATGATTGTCAAGCCCAGTGGGGCGGTCCTAGTTCCTTAGCTTCGAGTTAATCGGACTCCCGATGTGCGATCTAAACCTAATACGAAGTTTCGTTTCATTCCCGAGAGCAGACGGGAAATGAGTTCGGTTCTAAACTTTAGGGTAACCTAGAGTCACATGTTTTACAAGTTTTGGGTCTTACAGATCGTATTTAAAGCGATCCCAACGGATTTCATGGCTAATCGAGTTTGCACTTAGTTAACTTTGTTAAATTTCTAAAGGATTTAATCCTAATTGTTTTCTGGTTGAGTTGGTACTTAGGCCTTTGCAGTTTGTATATAAAGTGATCCAAGTTTTTACTACTTAGCTAGTTTAAGTTAGTGTCTAGGGCGAAAGTGCTTTGAAAAATTGAAAGCACAAGGTAGGAAAGGGGTGGGATTTGTGAAGGAAATGGGTTCAGAAGCGATTTTAGACTGTGGGGTTCAGTTCTGACGAAATAATAAGGTGTTAGGTGCAACCCATTACCTAAGGACATCTAATCCCAGGTTGGCAAAAATCCGGGATGTTACAATCTACCCCCCTTAAAACAAAATTTCGTCCCCGAAATTGGCTAAGGGTAATAAGGGAAAATTTCTATTATTTCATTTGCCTAATGACTTATTGATTTTAAGTTTCTACGCGTGGTAGGGTATATACCAGCTGGTTCATTTTAGTCTACCCCCCTTAAAACTTAATTCTTTATCCATTTCTCATACCCTGATGGTTTGCTACCATTTATTTCCTTACCTATTTGGGTCTCGACGACAATTCCCAACAATTTAGAGCAAGATAGCTGTTTTCATTGTTTGACCAACACGGAGAGACGGTAATAGTGGGCTCGATCCCGATACATCGATCATCTACCGGGCCAGGGTAGGAAGCTCATCGTATCCCTTCCGAATCCTGGTGGATCCTGGTCGTCCGCTCGTCAGCAGAGAGTCCATCAGTAGTCGCCCAGGATTGAGAATTGGGTCAAGCCGCGAATGTTTCGCAGTTGTATATTTCAGTAACTCCGTAGTCCGATCAATCTCTAAGAGTAGGGAATGCCCATCATTGAAAGGCTCAAATTGTTTATTCTAAGGTTGCCCTTTAGGTCTTAGTCTAAGAGAGTCCTCGTTATCATCTATGTCCAAGGAAATGGTAAATCAAATCTTACTAGATCATCCTAAAACGGTTTCTCATAGTAGGGCAGGCTAGGGCTTCTATAATGTTCGTATTCAACGAGCACCGTTTCGATCCTGGGCCAGTGGGGTAGGGTCCACCGCGTTTCCGCTGCGCCACCCAGATCAAAGAGGCGTATTAGGTGACCTAACTAGATTGGGTTCATAATGTTCTACCCCCCCTAAAATTTTATTTTCACCCTCAAGGCTCAAGAGCTATGCCCTGATCCGTATGTCGGAACAAGGTGTAATTTAAGTCTTATCCTTGACATGAAATGAAATGCGGTCTCCCACAATATCTGTCTTGGTACCTAGGATTATAGAAAGGGAGTATCACGGTCCCGACCTACCTTATGTACTCATGTCAAGCCTAAGCGGCAGGCTATCTTTCTGCGTTCATATGCACAAAAAGTATGCCGACATGGCATGTAACTTGGGATCTAATTCCTAACTATTTGTTGCCCATTTGGGCAATTCCTTAGGCCTAAAAGACAATCTCTATTGGCTATATGTTCTTAACGCTTCTCGAAGACGAAGTTATAAACTTTTAGTTGTAAGTGGTCGGGCCAACACGGAAGGAATGTTGTGTAGTGGGTCTGAGTCGGATACATGAATCTTCTGCCTCGCGAAGATAGAAAGTTGCCATATCATTTCTTAATCCTAGTCGATCCCGACCTTCTGCTTGATCGGAGTATAGGGTTCATTGGTCACTACCAGAATTGAGAATTCGATTCAGACCGCGAATACCTCGCTTATGGATAGTTTCTCCACTCCGTGTTCCCGATTGTACTAAGTCCTTGAGAAGGCAATTCTAAGGGTCGTATTGATTTGACCTAACATTAATTCTCTAATCGTGAATAGTTTCTACGTCAAACAAGCTCCCTAAGAGTTACTAAGGAAGCCTGTGTGTACTAAGGGGATTTAACGAAGGAATGGGTCCTCGCTCCAACCAACTTAAGCCGACCAAACTAGTTCTATCATTCAATTGGCTTAGCCTAATTAATTAGTCTTTTACTTTCCTTAGCCTAACCAATAGTCTAGTCTTAATGTAGGAGTAGCGGTAATCCACTGGTTGTAATCCAAAGTCTATGCTTATACACTAGATGATTTTATACCCTTTCTAATATAGGAAATTGTTTATTGCTTAGGGTCAAACGTTGTCTAAGTAGAATTGAGTTGCCTGAACTTAAATTTAACTATACTCGAGCACTACACATATGCTCATTCCAACTAAGAGGGTCCTAAGGTTCACATTACATATTTGTTGGATTTCCTACACGGTCAGGCCTGTTTAAGTCTAAGGGCACCGCTCAAGTCCAAAACTCCGAGGGTCTATTTGTCAAACAACCATTTACTCAGAAAGCTTAAGCTATCAGAGTGCGGTAGGTTAATGTATATCAAGGGACTTTATCACTTCAACACTATTTGGCAAGTGGTCTTAAGTTGTATTAAATGTGACCGCATTACTAATCCTACCTCGGGATTGGGAGTGACATGGTTGGTAGGAGGGTGGGTGGGGATCAAAATTATTGGTATAGGCTTTGGAAAATGAGCCTGGTGTCGGAAAGTGTGAGATGGGATTTCCAAATCCCAGGATAATGATTTTCTAAGCGAAATTTGGAAGGACAACTCAGAGTTTAATTACATTTAAATGCATACATCCCAAACACGGTATTAGAAAACATGGGATACAACCAATCTAGGGCCATACCATACACATACATTTATTATTACTTTTACAATTCAATCCACCTTACTCACCTAACGCAGTTGGCCGAACGGGCCCTAGAGGGAGAAAAGGGGCTGAAGTTTTTGGTTCTCCACGAACATGGGTCTCAATAGTGGTTGTAGAGGCCCAAAGAACAGGGATTTGTAAAGGGAAGTGGAGAGATGGGTTGGGTAGAGAGGTTACACGTTTTTGAGCTCCAAATGAGGGGTGTAGGAGCTCAAATGAGAGAGAATGATGAGGGTAGGAGGATAGGTAGGGCTGTAAACGATGGAGTGATGTATGGTTGGACAGGAAACAACGAAATGGGCGATTGGAGTGGAGGTTTGAGAGAGAAAATAGCAAGAATAGGAGGAAAAGAGAGATGGGAGGGGCGTTTGAGAGAGAGGGGGCTTCCAGACCTAAAAATCCCAAACTCCAGCCAAAACCGCACGTGCCAGGGGGTAGGGGAGGTCAGGCCGACCAATCCCAGCCCCGGCCCGACCCGTACGGCCAAGTTTGGCGGAGGTCCACCTCCAGAGTGGAGGTTCCACCCCCGACCAAAGTGGCCGGTGGGCTGCCGCCGCGGGTGGGATGTGTTCTCCTTGGTCCCAAGGTGCCAAATGCACCCGGGTTCGACCCTGGATCTTAGTAAATTTAAGTGGGGAGGCCCCCGACTCCATTTGAGACATTTTTGGGGCCACTTTACAAACTAGAATGATTTTATATATCATGTGACATATTATTTTGGGGTAGGAGGAGCTAATCCATCCAACTAACCCATTTACTTGGTTAGATTCCAAAGTTTGAATGGTCAAAAGTCCAATTTATACATATATTTACTATTTATAGTAAATTTTTGTTTAGGTGTTATTCTTCGTCATTTATACGTTAGAATTTATATCTGGTATGATAGGATTTAGAAAAATTTAAAGAATGAAGTGGTGCAAGGAAAGATTTTGAAGAAATTGGGTAAAAAAGGGTTTTAGGCTTTGGTGTTGTGGTTGACCCACAATCTAAGGACATTCGTCTCTAAGGAATGACTCAAACCCGTCGACTGATGGCCTAGAAGTGATTCGGGATTGTTTCGCTTGATCATGGGTGTGTACGGCTCAATCTCAACGGTCGATTTCGGTTGGTTTCGCCGTTCGGTGAATTTGGAAAATCCTAAGTTAGTTTCTATGTTTCGTCGCTCCCTCCTAAGTCAGAGTGCGTCAGAGTGCGTAGTGTGACCATAACCCAGGTCCAGTTTAATCAAAATCATGCTCTGATACCAACTTGTAACGCCCTGAAATTCGGGGGTCGAGTATGAACTCAACTCCCGAGTTCCAACGCATCACTTATGCAACATACACAATGTCGGTTAAATGTTGTATGAGTTAGCGCAATAAACATGAATGAGATTAAACCAAAACAGTAATTCATACTCCAGTTCAATTGCATTTAAAACAGCGGAAGACTGAAATTTTATATACAAGTATGTAAAGTAACAAAATTTTCTGAACTTCAGAGTATGAGTACTAGCTGAGCACCAATATACATGTAAGGTTTGTAAATAAAAAAAAAAAAACCCAAAATACATCCTCAAAGAGGCCCCAAAAGTCCCGCGATGCAGCCGGCCTAGGCGTAGCCGTCAGAATACTGCATGAAAGAGAACTCCTCCTGGTCCTCATCAACGTCGGGCTCTGGCTCCTGAACCAAGGCGCCCTCTAATCCTGCAACAGAGTCTGGTTGGTGTGTACAACACCGTCCCGTATCGTGGGAGTGAGTAGCTAACTCAGTGGAACAATAATGCATAAGTTAACATGTTATCAAATCAACCAAGCAGTAATGATAAAGCAGTACAAATCAAGCATTTCTAACTACTCTTGTTAAATGCAAAAAATGATATGACATGATGCTGTATGCCCTTGCCAAACCACCCTCAAGCGACATCATCTTACGTTCGCGAATGCTTAACTCCCTCAGTGCGCCACATCTACAAAGCACATGCGGTGCGATGATGCTCGTGATTGCCAAGTTATTATTAGTCCATTTCAATCAGCAGTATTGGGAAACTAAGGTACCTCCCTTGTATCATTCCCAACATGATCCATTCTAGGGTCGTCAGTCCTAGTTATTCTCATACGATGTTATGGTTTGAGAAGCTTAGTGATGGCATCACAACAGGTTCGTCACCCGTCAGCGCGGATACAGATCTCACCGTATGCGGCTCAATTGCTGGCCGTCAGCTCGAGTACAGGTCTCACCGTACTCGGCTCAATCACTAGCCGTCAGCTCAAGTACAGGTCTCACCGTACTCGGCTCAACTCACACTCTAGTTACTGTGAAAGGCTCGTGGCCAATCACAGATACTTAAAGTACACTCGATGATACCACGGAGGACTCGTCGCCCGTCAGCACGAGCACAGATCTCACCGTACTCGGCTCTCGCCGAAGTATCGACAGCTCGAATACAGTGTCCCATACCACCGTATTCGGCTCACGAGATAGTTGCGCAATGGTCACTATGGGGAGGCACATGGCCCCAGCATAGGCCGACAGCTCGACCACGGTGTCCCATACCACCATGCTCGGCTCATGCGTCTTAGCGGATCTAGGTACCATGGTTAAACAGGAATCACCACTGGTAAGTTTGGTACCCTAGGTTCAAGCAGTAGCGACCAAACAAGGTGAACATACAACGACACTTCGGTTCAAGTGGCGAGCCTGACTAGCTCGAGCGCACCACAAGTTGAGCGATATGGAGCGCAAAAGCACTCCGCGTGGCCAACCACTATCGCCAACCGAAGTACGACTCGGGTTCGCCGGACCCGTCCTTTGTGGCGACATGAATCTCAGCCACAATCACAAGTCTGGTACCGAGTGCTTGGACTATAAACATAGTCCCAAACTCAAACAGTTTTCATCGCTAGCATGTGAGGTAAAGCATGGTAAACAAGCAATACAAGCATGTTAGTCGGCATGTTATAAAGCATAAAGTAAGACATGAAGTAAAGCATGTTACAAAGCATGTTGAGAAGCATGTTACAAAGCATATTGTAATGCATGTACTGAAGCACTATCCCCATAGGGATAGAATTGTGTGTGTACTACAATTAAGTGGTTGCGGTGAACCACCGCATGGAGGGGATCCTACATGTCTCTAAGGGAGTTGGAGAATCCATATCAGCGCCTATCTAAGGCACTAGTACATGTACATGTACACCTACATGCACATACACAAACACTTAGAATATACGTTTCCAACATACACGACGTATGTTAGGCAAGTTCGTGGTTGGGCTGTCCCTAAGCCCCGGGAGTATTTTTCCCGCGTATATCGTATTCATACAACAAATAATCATTACAATTTCATAACCAAAATCCGCATGCATGCGGGATTTCAAGAATACGCAATTTCGACATACATGGCATTTACACATGAACATATATTTTTGCGATCTCTTTCGCCAAACTAGTATTTTATCCACACATGATATAATCAAACATTAAATAAACATGTCAAACATTTTCTCAACAAAAATACGTATACGGTATTTCTACGTATATCAAGAGTATGTAAAATTCCATAATCTTTATCGCTAATCGAAACAGGAAACGGAAAGCACTTTGTACATGTGCATTTGCATGCAGATCATGAATCTATCATTAGCTGCCATTGAAAGCGTTGAAAACCGTAACTTATACGCTTAAAGTCCTCACCTCAGCCCTTGGAATTCCAACGAATCAGCAAGAAGGTTGGTGCTTCCGTATACGGGAGTTTCTTAGCCTAAAGATCGCATTCGATTAGTCTTTCCTTAACCTATCACTAATTAGGCTCAAATCAGACCTAGGGTTAGGGTTTCTTACCTTCAAATGGGGTGGAAACCGCCGGGAAACCACTTGGAATAGCGCGGTGTAGGCCGTGGGAGAGGTGGAAGCAGCAGGAGGAAGATCGGCTTCGATCTCCACAAGTTCTCTCTCTTTTCTCTCTTTCTCTCTTAGGGTTTTAACCCAAATTCGTATGGCTGTGAGAGGGGCTGTTCTAAGCCCCTTTTATAGCCACAAACCTTCCCAAATTAGACTCAGGTTCAAGGGCAACTGCTTACATAGGCATTTCGCCAATTTCCAAGCTCAAAAGGGGTGTTCTGGTGGCCCTCTTTGAGCCAAACGTCGGACTTAAGCTCACCACACATGGATCTATGAGGGATTACGTTTTCGACTCGATCGGATTTCCAGATCGCATGTGGCGGACCACTTTCAGTTCAACGGTCAGTGGGCCACGATCCGAAATTCCAAGTACATGTAAATGTTCCTGAAATTTTTCTTAATCCGAGGGTGTAATTTGGTCTGATTCTGACGGTCTGGTTGCTTAATACTGATGCACAAGCGAATGGTGCCAGATCACTATTCCAGATATTTATTTTGGAAAGGGAATAGTGTTTTTCACACTCCCTCGCTCCGGATCGAAATAAATGACCGTGGGACATCGGTCGGAGCTGATTTTTGAGATGATTGTCAAGCCCAGTGGGGCGGTCCTAGTTCCTTAGCTTCGAGTTAATCGGACTCCCGATGTGCGATCTAAACCTAATACGAAGTTTCGTTTCATTCCCGAGAGCAGACGGGAAATGAGTTCGGTTCTAAACTTTAGGGTAACCTAGAGTCACATGTTTTACAAGTTTTGGGTCTTACAGATCGTATTTAAAGCGATCCCAACGGATTTCATGGCTAATCGAGTTTGCACTTAGTTAACTTTGTTAAATTTCTAAAGGATTTAATCCTAATTGTTTTCTGGTTGAGTTGGTACTTAGGCCTTTGCAGTTTGTATATAAAGTGATCCAAGTTTTTACTACTTAGCTAGTTTAAGTTAGTGTCTAGGGCGAAAGTGCTTTGAAAAATTGAAAGCACAAGGTAGGAAAGGGGTGGGATTTGTGAAGGAAATGGGTTCAGAAGCGATTTTAGACTGTGGGGTTCAGTTCTGACGAAATAATAAGGTGTTAGGTGCAACCCATTACCTAAGGACATCTAATCCCAGGTTGGCAAAAATCCGGGATGTTACATCAATGGATAAGAGTTTGTGGCAAGCCACAGTGACTGAATGGATCCCTCCTACCACTGAAGTGACTGGTATCGATGGATCAAAATCAATGAGAATATCACCCTATTTTTCTTGGACCATAATTCAGAAAAGTGAGAGTAGTGTCAATGCAAAAGCACTAAATGCAATCACTTGCACACTATCACCAGATGAGTTCAAAAGAATTATATCCTGTGATACTGCAAAGCAAGCTTGAGATATTTTAGAAATGACACACGAGGGTACATCAATTGTCAAGAAGTCTGAAGTCCAAATCCTCATAACTAAATTTGAGGAAATACATATGGAGGAAAATGAAATGTTCATGGACTTTTATAGTAGACTGAATGACATCGTAAACTCTATGTGGGGTGTTGGCGATAAAATCCCAGAAAGTAAAGTGTGTGCAAAGATACTACGCTCATTACCTGAACGGTTCAACTCAATGGTGACTGCGATTTAGGAACTTCGTGATACAGACAATATTAGGGTAGAAGAATTAGTTGGGTCTTTACAAACTTATGAGTTAAACTTTAAAGCTCCTAAAGGTAAATCTATAGCCCTTAAGTCCTCCAAATGTATTTCTCAAGAAAATTCTGATTTTGAAAATTCTGAAGATGATATGGCTCTCTTAACGAAAAATTTTTATAAGATTTTCAAAAGTAAAAAGAAGGTAGACTTTCAAAAATCGATTGATAATTTACTTGTTTAAATTTCAAATTTTTATTAAAAATGTATATTTTTGTTTGTACTCAACCAGTCGAAGAGTGCTCAACCAGTCGTGGTACGACCGGTCGAGAATGGTCCTCAACCAGTCGTGTAGCGCACTGGACCTTTTTAATTTGGGGGAAATTTTCCTCTTCCACATTTTCTATTTCTTCTCCAACAGGCATAAGCACGACCAGTCATACCTAACCATTTGATTCATCAAGGTTAGTACATTTTTTTGTCAATAATTCAAGTTTTATTCTCTTCATTGTTGTCATTTGAGTACTTGGTTTCAAGCTTTGTTGAAATTTTGGGGTTTTTCTACTCCATTTGCTGATCGTAGAAAACCCATCTCTTCTTCCTTTGTGATTTCTTGGTACTTTGGTTTTCTTCAAGTAAATGAATGCTAGAGGCAAAAAGAAAATTGTCCGTGGTCCATCATGCTGTAGATCAACTCCTATCACTCGGCACCATTTTCGATCACTCGAAGATGATCCCGCACATGTACGGGATTTGCGTATGCGCAATGTCATTGTTGAAAAAGCTGTGTGTATTGATCACATTGCTCCTTTTGGTATCCTTCATCTTCTCTAATCTGTATTTTGGGATAACATCCTACATTGAGGTGGGCCTGCATACCAATTCATTGCACAGGCTATGTGTGCATGTATCTATGAATTTTTATCTGATAATTTAACTTTTAATATTGATACTAGAGAAGGTCCATTTATAGTAGACCGTCATCTGATTGCGGATCTAATGGAAATACCTGTTAATGATGAGTGCATCCCTCTATTCATATTCTAATGGAAAAACCTTCAGAATCAGAAAAACAGATGTTAAACAGAGATTTATGTAATATGGACGTTCAATGGACTCATAAAGGGAATGCGCTCCCCGCAAAGTATTTGTTACCCAGATACAAGTTTCTCCACAAAATCTTTACTTCAAATTTATATCCACGTTCTGGTAACAAAACAGAACTAACTTCCTATATGGTTCGAGTTCTTCATTCTATCGGCACTAGTACTAAAGTCAATCTGCCTTCTTTGATAGTCATTTCATCATTCAATTTCGACTCCATCCAGGACATAGTGATATTACATTTGTTTATCTTATAACTGTGTTAGCATCTCATATGTTAGTTGTTATGCCTGTCGGAGAGGCTCCTATTCATCATCTTTTATTTAACAATACTAATTTAAATAAGATGAAATTAGAACTGGCACTTAGTCAAAGAGATGTGAGTGGTGGTGGTGTTGAAGCAGGGAATGAAGTAGATGGTGGAGATCTTTCTTCCGATGATATCAATATGGATGATATATTTGACGAAATTGGATTAGACTCTGGAAATGATCATGACTATGAGCCATCAGATTTTGATGCTCATCTTCGTGCTCTTGCGGAGAGGGTAGATAACATGAATGTTGCCCATGATAAATATATGCGTCAGTATCTTAGGCATTTAAACAAGTGCCTTCATCAAATTGATCTTACCATACCTACTCCCTCCTCAGGATCTGATTAAGTATTTTAATCTTTAGTCTATAATAACTTTTTATACTACTTGTGTTGGTGTGTGGACTTTCATTTTACTTCAATTTGTATGACTGATTTTTGTTTCAGCTGGTTAATGCTATGTGAACTTTGATTTGCTTATTGCATATCTTAACTAGTTACTCCTTTAATTACTCTCTTATTGGTCTTCCACTTCCATTTCCTCATTTCTTCCTTTGTCATATTGTGACAAAAAGGGGGAGAATAATTTACTAGTTATATAGGGGAGATGTAGATGGATTGTAGGGGAGAGCATCATTTTTGCATCATTTTTACATCATTTTTTTAAAGGATTTATGTATGTTACTCAGGGGGAGTGGTAATGAACAATTTGTGAATAACAACTGGTGCATGATTCATTAATTAATCATGTTATAACTAACTAGTGCAGGATTCTTTGTATTCATAATGATCATATCATATTCTTGTTAAGTGTGTTTTTTCACAAATTTGACAAGGGGGGAAATTGTAAGTGCAATTGTTATTTGCCCCTTTGGTTGCCAAATTTTGTGGTGCCAAAAACACAATCTAGGTGTGGTACCCAAAACACATTCTATGTCTTGTGTAGCTTGTGGATTTGTATGTTCAAGTCACTGCATCAAGAACGATGATCTACTTCAAGTTTAAGTTCTTTGACTACTTCTGCAAGTTTCACAAGAGCTACATCAAAAGGCATGTTTTTGTTCAAGTCTCAAGTACAACTCAAGACAAGAGTACAAGATGAAGTCCAAGCTTAAGAAGATCTCAAGTTCAAGCTACATCAGAGATCTCAAGCTTCACAATCTTCAAAGGTCAACCATCTTTATAAGAAGTGAAGACTCAATGTCCATACTTCACATTTAAGGTTTACATGACCTTAGTTTGACCTTAGGGTAGGTCATTTTGAATACATAATTCATATAGGATATTTTTATAAGTGTTTGATCTGTTCTAAGACCAGCCCTGAATTCTGTTCCACTAGTCCTAGAACTGGCTCGACCAGTCCAAGAAATTTCAAGACCAGTCCTAAGTTGTTGCAAATTTTTGAAATTTTTTTGTTGAGCTTCGACCAGTCCTGCAGTTTGCTCGACCGGTCGTAGGAACAGTGTCGACTCATTCATGACTAGTCCTGCAGCTATGACTCAAACTCCAGTAACCATTCCTAGTTTCTCACGACCAGTCATGGGATGGTCACCACCCTAAGACCAGCCGTAAAACGGTTTTATTCGATCACGCTTAAAATTTCAAAATGCAGTTCGACCTATGACCATTCGTGGTGGCCACACGACAAGTCAAAGATGCGATTTCTGCAACTATAAATAGAACACGAATTTCAGAGTTTTTCAAGAATTGAATTCAAGTAAAATCAAGGCATCACTCTGAGATAAGTTTGTGTTATTTAAGCTACGTTGTGCAAATTTAATATTCTCTTTTGTTAGCTTTATTTATTTGATTTTGTTTCTGCATTCGAATTTAAATTGAAAAGAGGAATTGTTGTATTCCTTCTTCTTGGAATCAAAATCAAATATAGCTAGCCCATCTGGTATTAATTTAAAATCAATTAGAACTTAGAATCATATCAAAGTGAGTATTGGACAATTGAACTTCTATATTCGAATTTCTACTCCGATTGGTTCTTCCGTGCTGCTACAAAAGGAGAAATCCAGGTATTTTACATTTGTGTAAATCCTTTATGCTTTTGGTTTTTCTTTTGAGATTGAGCCAGAAAAATCTCATTGTGTTGGTTATCTGAGGACAGCCAGAAAACTCAGAAGTGGGGTTTTTGAATTGTGTAAGCCCATTTGAAAGACACAATTGTGAAGGTTTTAGGTGAACCTGTGAAACCTATTTTCGTAGTGAATGCTGATATCCCCTGTGTGAGGATATTAGGAGTGTAGTAGCAATCTGTGTGGCTGTTATTTAACAGCTGGCGTACACACAGGCGAACCATTATAATTCTTTGTGTTTTGTGGTTTGGATGTTTGTTTGAATATCTATGTCTTTTATCATTCAAAGATGTGGAATGTATATGTGGATGTGAATGTTGTAATAGTTTAGAATTTAATTTCTTGTTATTTCCTTTCAGTTTGAGTTTTTGATATTCAAATTGTACTATTAAGGTTGTCTTGTCAAAAACCCTTGGTTTTTTTGGTGCAGGGTTGTCCTTAGAACAACATTGGTATCAACCTCTCTATTTTAGTGCTTTACATTTCAGTACTGGGATTTGTTTAAAAGTTCTATCTTTCATTCAATTGTTTATAAGGCTATCTTATTCATTTAAATTCTGCTGTTAAAGTTTTAATTTGGCATATTCCTATTCACCCCCCCCCTCTCCCTCTAGGACATATATCTAGGCCTTTTCAATTATCGATTCTGGTTATTGACACCGATTACAAGTATGCTAAGCATATCATCCTGATACATGCCCATACGCATCATCTGTATGCTTGATATGAGATGTGGTTGACCATTGCATATTCCAATGGACAGGTTGTTATGGGACTCCCTGATAAGCAAAGATTGTCTCACATGAGTGCACGGTATGCGCAGAATTGGTGCATGACTGGATTATATGACTCATGCATTTTGGATTGTGTGTTATGATTACTGTATGCCCTAGCAACGTCTGGGCCATAGCATCTATAGGCACATCATGGATGAGAGGATTGGACACCTGAAATACTGTTATTAGCATCAAGGCACCATAGATATCCCTGAATCAAAATTTCTAAACCTGACAGTATCGAAAGACACTCCAACGTTGAGACCGAGTAAATATATTCGAATACTAGGAGGCTGCATCTCCCACTGTGTCGTGGTCAGTTGGAAGGGGGTGAGACCTTATCCGCCCAAGGGTATTTGCTAGGCTGAGTCTGACCAGCTTGTAAATGGGTCTACTATCGACGTGTCGAATAGGTATTGATAGACTATTGACTAGGCAGATAGTGAGGTTTCTTACGCTCACTTGGACTGCGCGCTTGGGAAAAGGGCAGTGTCATTTAGAGTGTACTAAACCCTGGTGATTATCCAGAGTAAAAATTGTACTGATATATGATGCTCTAGTGATTGGCTATATTAATATGTGGATTTGGATGAGGATTGGTATGCTTGAGTTGCATCTCTCATCGCATGACCTTGGAATGGCCGACATCATGGCCTCAATATGGCCAATATCATTCATACCTTGTATTGCATGGCCTTGGTATGGCCGATAACATTCATGCCTTACATCGCATAACCTTGGTACAGTTGTTAGTATTCATGAACTTATCAGCATGATTCCGCATTACTCTGATATTGCATTCTAAGCACGCTTAGATTGCGAACACACTCTCACCAACCCCTAAGCTTTCTATAAGCTTATGCACAATTAATGCATGTAAATGATGTTATGACGCAGCCGTACCTTAGTCGCAACAGGAGCATGCAGTCGAGCTTCAGGAGTTTCCATTATTATTATCATTGTATTTTCCTTCATACGCATTGTACCTTAAAGTTTTTAATCATAGTGGATTTTGTGATAGTGTCTTGGTTATTATTCGTGGGTTATGCTTATGATTATACTTATTACGAATCAAATTCATGTTAAAAATTATCCTTGTAGGATCCCAGGATTGGAACCTGGTATATGGGTACCGGGAGCCGAGAATGGAGTACTACGGAGGCTGTCGGTGCCGGATTCGGCGATCGAGAATTTTATGAGCCCAGTTTCTGAGTTTAGGGCGTGACAGAAGTTGGTATTAGAGCATAACTTAGGAATAACCGAGAATAACATCACATGTTTGCTATGAGTTCAGGACAATAAGGTCCCGAGTGCGTAACCTTTCAATTTAATTCCCTAACGTGCATGCATTTGAGAGTTCTCAAGGTTGATAGGCACATTTGTTCTTTCCTATAGGACATGCCACCTAGGAGAATGACCCGATCAACTCGCACTCCACCACCTGAGGATCCCACTCTACCACCTACGACTCCTACTCCACCACCAGAGATCCCTACTCCCCTGCCTGAGGATGTCGTTCCTCTACCTGAGACTAGTGTAGATCTGATCGTACTCGTGAGTGCCTCCCAGTTACAGCAGATGTTACAGGCTGTGACAGCCGCCCTTCACGAGCAAAGCAGGCACCCTGTTGTTTCACCAGCCCAGGTAGAGCAGGAGCGCGCGAGAGCGCCCTTCTTCGAGAGTTTCGATAGCTCTATCCCCAGCGTTTTTAGGGCGAGTCAGACCTGATAACAGCCGAGAGATGGTGCTCCAAGGTGGAAGAGATCTTTGATACAATGGCATGTACGACCCAACAACAGGTCCAGTTAACCATATTTCTTCTCCAGGATGAGGTCGAGCACTAGAGGACATCCGTTACCCGTGTTGCAGGACCTGATTTCATTTGGACATGGGAGGATTTCGTAAACCGATTCGACCAGCAGTACTTCCCCGACCACATTCATTGACAATGAGCATTAGAGTTTGAGACCTTAGTGCAGGGAGACATGTTTATAGTTTAGTATGTGGCTCGTTTCGTGGAGCTATCGAGGTTCACACCGTATTTGTTGATGATGAGTGGAAGGCCCGCCGATTTAAGAACGGCTTGCGTTATGGTCTTCGAGGTCGTGTTGTTGAGCATGAGCTCTCGACTTGTCATGCAGTAGTACCGAGGGCTCATATTTAAGAGACTGAGTGGGCCGGCATGCATAGCGGTCGAGATCAGAGGAGAGACCGGAAGAGGCAAGCCCCCTTCAGTAGCTCCCAGCAGCACTGACGGCCATAGAGGCATAGGAGCCACCCATTCGCTAAAGCACCAACAGCACCAGTGACACCTCTAGCACCACCCTAGCGACCGTTTCAGGGACTTATTTTGGATGTGGTGGGACAGGACACCACATACATGAGTGCCCCTGCCCTCAGCAGCAGTAGTAGTCGAGAGGGCCATAGCAACCTCCACCGCAGCAGTAGCGACGACAGCCACCTCAGCCGTCGAGGCCCCAGGAATAGCAGAGACAGTAGTATAGGCCACCCCAGTGGCGTCAGCAGCAGCAGTACCCACAAAGGGGACAACCGCCTCCCCACCTAGATCAGGTTAGGTTCTATGTGGCTCAGTAGGACCCGCAGCCTCCATAGTAGTCGTTGAGGGTATACTCCCAATCTTTGCATGCATCGCCCAAGTTTTATTTGATTCTAGTGCTTCGCACTTATTCATAGCTGAGGATTTTTGCCGAACGTCTGGATTACCGATAGAGTCTACTAATAAGGGGTTGACCGTATTGACGCCTTGGAGGAAGACTACAGTCTTAGGCCGTTTCTGTTCGCCTTGCCCAGTGTTAGTGGGGGAGATTTTCTTGCCTGCCGACTTGTTTATGCTGCCGATATTAGATTTCGACGTCATCTTGGGTAAGGATTGGCTTGCCAAGTACCACACCATCTTGGACTGTTCTGCGATGATAGTTACATTCTGTATACCATGCTTGCCTCAGTTCCAATTTGTAGCAGAGCCTAGAGGAGAACGGTTTTCTTATCTGATGTTGTGCGCCATAAAGGAGCCTATTATCGTATGTATTAATCAGTTGCCATTTGTTTTTAATTTCCCCGACGTGTTCCAGGAGATTTCGGGGTTGTTGTCGTGCCAGCATATTGAGTTCCAGATTGATCTTGTGCCTGGTACCATGCCTATCTCAAAGGCCCCGTATCGTATGACATCGATGGAGTTTAGGGAGCTACAGCGGCAGTTGGACGAGTTGCGAGAGTTGGGTTTCATTCATACTAGCAGTTCGCCTTGGGGAGCCCCAGTACTCTTCGTCAAGAAGAAGGATGGCTTGTTGAGGCTCTACGTGGATTACCGCGAGCTCAACCGAGTCATGATCAAGAACAACTATTCGCTCCTGAGGATTGATGATTTATTTGATCAGCTGCAAGGTGCACGGTTCTTTTCGAAGATTGACCTACCTTTTGGTTATCATCAAATTCTGGTCCGAGAGGGGGACATCCCGAAGACAGCTTTTAGGATGCGTTATGGTCACTTTAAGTTTCAAGTCATGTCCTTCAGACTGACCAATGCACCCGCGGTCTTCATGTAGTTGATGAATGAGGTCTTCCGTCCTTATCTCGATCAGCTTTTTGTGGTGTTCATCGATGATATTCTGATATATTCGAGGAACTGTGAGGACCACGAGCAGCATTTGGAGATTACATTGCAAACCCTCCATGCCCACCAGCTGTATGTGAATCTGGAGAAGTGTGAGTTTTGGCAGGAGGAGGTGAAGTTCCTCGTCATGTGGTGACGAGTGAGTGTGTCACAGTGGACCCCTCGAAGGTTGAGGCAGTGCATTAGTTGGGCCAGCCCATGAATGCGTCCAAGATATGCAGTTTTCTTAGTTTTGCGGGATATTATCGATGATTTATTGACGGATTTTCCCGTATTATAGCACCGTTGACCAGGTTGACCAAGAAGGGAGCAGAGTTTGTGTGGAGTAACACCTGTGAGTGAGCATTTGTGGAGTCGAAGGACTGCTTCACGTCCATTCCTTCCTCATGCTTTTCTCTGGGAGTGATGGATTTGTCGTATTTACCAATGCTTCTGTATTGGCTTGGGTGTTGTCCTGATGCAGCACGGGAGACCAGTGGCTTATGCGTTTCGTTAGCTCAAGGTCCATGAGCTGAACTACCCCACACATAATTTGGAGCTGGCAGCAGTCATTTTCGCACTGAAGGTGTGAAGGCAATATCTCTATGGGGTTAGGTTCAAGCTCTTCTCCAGCCACAAGAGCCTGACGTACCTATTTTCTTAGTCTGAGCTGAAGATCAGGCAGAGGCATTGGATGGATCTCCTGAAGGATTATGATTTTGATCTTCAGTACCACGCAAGAAAGGCAAACGTGGTGGCGGATGCCCTCAGACGTAAGCCACGAGGTCTGGTGGCGCATATGATGATTCAGGAGTGGAAGATGCTTGAAGATGTGGCAGCATATGATTTTGAGATTGGTCTGATGTTTTCTATTGTGTAGTTATCGAGCCTGGCAATTCAACTCTCTTGTTGTAAGAGTGATCGAGGCTCAGCATGCTGATGAGTCGTTGTAGAGTTATAGGGCTAAGGCAGTATCTGAGAGTAAGTCAGATTGACAGATTGGTTCAGATGGTGGACTTCACTTCAGAGGCCAATTATGTGTCTCGGATATTCCTAGGTTACGTAGAGATTTTATGACCGAGTCACATTAATCATGGTCTTCTATCCACCCTAGCTCGACGAAGTTGTACTATGATATGAGGCGACAGTATTTTTGTGAGGGATGAAGCGACAGATCGCCGGTTTTATGGCCGAGTGTGACACATGCCAGTGTATCAAGGACTATTATCAGAGACCCCATGGTCCATTGCAGCCGTTGAGCGTCCCAACGCAGAAGTAGGAGCACGTACCAACAGATTTCATTACAGGCTTGTCGAGGACTCAGTGCGGTCATGATGTCATCTGGGTTGTCATGGATCACCTGATGAAGTAAGCACATTTTCTCGTGATTCGTATAACTTGGTCTTTGGACCAACTTGCAAAGTTATTCATCGAGAAGATTGTGAGACTGCACGGGGTTCCAGTCTTGATCATTTCTGACCGAAACTTGAGGTTCATGTCTCAGTTTTAGGGGAGCTTTCAGAGAGCGATAAGGTCTATTTTGCAGCTTAGCACTGCGTATCATCTGCAGATCGTGGTTAAACCGAAAGGGTCAAATAGATCCTTGAGGATATGCTTCGGGCCTGCATGATTGACTTTGGGGGTAGCTAAGATGAGCACCTACGATTGGCTGAGTTCGCATACAGCAACAGCTATCGGGCAACCATCGGCATGATTCCTTTTGAGGCACTATATGGCAGACCGTGCAGATCTCCTTGTTGTTGGACCGAGGTTAGAGAGCGTCGTCTCCTAGGTCCTGAGCTTATGTAGCAGACGTCAAAGGCTATCGATATCATCAGGTAGAAGATGCGCACAACTTAGAGCCAGCAAAAGAGTTTTGCTAATCGTCAGTGTCGTCCCTGAGAGTTTGCTGTTGGGGACAAAGTATATCTCAAGGTCTTACTCATGAATTCCGTAGTTTGATTTGGAGCGAAGGGCAAGCTTGCCCCGAGATTCATACGACCTATTGAGATCACTGGGCACATTAGCGCCATGGCCTATTGGCTTGACTTACCATCTTAGTTGTCTGGCGTCCACAACGTTTTTCATGTATTTATGTTGAGGAAGTGTGGGCCAGACACCATTCCAGTTATTGATTGGTAGTCATTGGAGGTTCACGAGGACACTTCTTACATTGAGCAGCCAGTTTGTATCATTAATTGGAAGGAGCAGGTCCTTCGGACCAAGGTTATTCCCTTGGTGAAGGTGCAGTGGGGTCACAATTCTGTTGATGAGGCATCTTGGGAGCTCGAGGCCGAGATTCGAAAGCGTTATCCCCTTCTCTTTGATGATTGATTACATGTTGTATCTTGTATGTTGTCTCCGATTTTATATGATGATGCCATGTTTCCTCTTCCTTATGAGTTATGTCTAGTTACTGTGATTGTGTAAATTTCGAGGCCAAAATTTTTATTAGGAGGGGAGAGCTGTAAGACTCGTACCCTAGACTGTACCATTCCATAGGCTCCCACGATCCTCCCGGTCAAATTCTGGCAACCCGCGACCTATAATCAACATTTGTTCGCGACCCTAAGTCACATCCTTTATATCTATGTTGACTCGACTCAAAACTTATATCCCAGCGAGCACGCCGTCACCGCGGTTCCAAAGTCATGTCTTATGTGCTAATGCGATACCTAGACTGGGAGTAGTGGGCCCGCGTTTATTTAGAGGAAAACGTAGTGCGTTGCGAATTACGAGAGAATCTGTACAACCCATCACATCAATCAATCAATCATAAGTAAAGTACACAACCCATCCCTCTCTTACCAACAAGGCATGACTCTCATCTCTCTCCCATTCCCAAAGTCAACTCTCTCTCTCTCTCTCCATCCATCTCTTTCTTACAACACCATCCCTCTCTCCCATACATCACTCCATCCTATCCCATTCTCCACTAAATCCCAAGCTTCCATGAGAGAAAATCTTAAGGAGAGAAAGTAGCCAAGAGAGGACCCATCTTCCTACTCCCTCATCTCACCATCTAACCCTTCAATTCTCATCTTCTACCATTAAAGAAGAAGCTTAGGAGCTAAGGAAGCCTATGGACCAAGAAGAAGGCCAATCAGTGGGTGATCGTAGCGTAGGGCCTTAATCTGTATGT
Organism: Magnolia officinalis; assembly: GCA_021015155.1. Lineage (NCBI taxonomy): Eukaryota > Viridiplantae > Streptophyta > Magnoliopsida > Magnoliales > Magnoliaceae > Magnolia > Magnolia officinalis. The sequence continues at coordinate 27,857,678 of JAJHSJ010000007.1, forward strand.
AGGGCCCACTTGTGGTGGGACCCATCTTGTTGTTTGTGTTGTAAAAAAGAGGGGCCCATAGTGGCAGTTCCCTTCAATGTGCGAATCTCTCTCTATCTCTCTTTCTCTCTCTCTCTCTTTCTCTCTCTTTTGTGACGAAATATGGCCCAGTTGATCAAGACAGTCCATGTGTTAGGCCCCATTCCGCTGCCATGGGTGAAGTAAGAACACAAATATCTATTGATTCAAAGCTTGGGTGGGCCACACTCTCGTGGACCACATCTCCCTGCCACGTGTGTGGGTCCCACATAGCAGCAGTTGCTGCCCCATAAACGTCAGCAAGTTCCGTGGGACCCAACATGATGTATATCTTATATCTACACCGTCCGTCTGGACAGTGTTGTACGCCACACGCTGTGATGTATGTATTTAATCCAAACCGTCCATTCATCTTAATGTGGCCCCACATCAGCTATGTATCTGATGTATTGGTGTCAGCAAGGGGGAGGGGGTCTAATCACAGGCGTGATCCAGACCATCTGTCTGTTTTCTCTCTAGTGGGCCACGTGTGTGGACCCCACCATAAGATATGCATCATATCCTCACCATCCAGTCCATCTCTCTCTGGACAGTGGGGCCTACTTCAATGCACATGCCTTGCATCGAGTTCGTCCGTCCAAGATGTTAGATGCTAGGCAGGTAGTTTTTTTTTTAATATAATATAATAATATATATTATATGTTATGCTTATGTACCATATGTTATGGTGGACGCCACGTGGGGACCCACTTGCTTTGAGCAGATTAGCTGGCTACCGCACACCAACTATGTAGCTGTTGTAGGTGGGTAATCCACACCGTTCGTTCATCTGGTGAGACCAACTTGATGTGCATATTCTATATCTGCACTGTCCACCTGGAATGTGTGGCACCCACCTGGTGATAATGTGTTGCACCCACACCATTCAAACCATGGATGGTGGGGGCGGACTGGCTGGAGCACCTCATGCAGTCCCACACGATGTATGTGCTTCATCTATACCGTCCAACCATTTGACGTGGACCCCACCATGATATATGTGTTTCATCAACACCGTCCATCCAATTGGTGAGCTTGTCTTAAGGCTTGAGACTAAAAATGAGGCAAATCCGTGTATCAGGTGGACCACACTACAGAAAACAGTGAAGGATTGAACGTCTATCATTGAAACTCGTTTGGATCACAGAAGTTCTGGATCAACATAGAATTTTTTTTCCCTCTTAAATCTAGGTCTTTATGACCTTATGATTAGATTGGATGGAGAATAAACTTTATGGTGGGCCCTGTGATTTGTTTATCAGTGGAAATCATTATCTCCACTGTTATTTATGGTATGGTCCAGATGATCTTCCGTTTTGAATCCTTTGGGTAATGCTCTAAAATAGCCTCTTAAAATATATGAATGGTATAGATGGCTCGGCCCATGTGATGTGGCCCACTTGATGTATTTTGTGGCCCATCCATGGGGCCCACCTTGATTTATTTTGTGGCCCATCCGTGAGGCCCACTTTAATGTATTTTGTGGCCCATTTGAGAGGCCCACCTTGATGTATTTGTGGCCCATTTGAGAGGTCCAATGTGATGTATGTGTGGCCCATTCGTTAAGACCAATGTGACGTATTTGTGGCCCATCTGTTAAGGCCCACATTGATGCAATTGCGGCCCATTTGATGTATATGAGCCCATATGATGAGGCCCAATGTGATGCATATGTAGCCCATTAGTGAGGCCCATCGTGATGTGTATTAGGCCCACGAGTGAGGCCCATGGCGATATATATTATGCCCTTGTCTGAGGCCATAGGCCCACTATACGTGCGGCTCTATGTGGGCCACTCCTTGGGAGCAATGTGGGTTAAATGTCCACATTGATGGGCAATGATGGTTAAATGTCCACATCGTGACCTTCTTTTAGGCCTTGATAGGCCCATTCTCATTATTCTCTCAGTGGGTTAACCCAAATTATTGGGCCCCATTGATGTTGTATGGTTCATCCTCACCGTAGACTCCATGCTACCAAAATTGATATATCCACGGCCAAGGTTCGATCTCCATATTATGGTTTAAATCGGCTATTCATCTATGGAGTCTACCTTGCATGTAGGTTGATGTAACAGCCCGGATTTTTCCCAACCAGGAATTAGACGTCCTTAGGCGATGGGAGAATCCTAACTCCTGTTTAACTTCATAAACACTCAACTCAAGGGTCTTAAGTCCCTTTTCAAACCATTTTCTTCACAAATCTCACCTTTCATTACCTCGTTCCTTAAATCCTTCTAAGTACTCTCACATTAGACACTACCTTAAAGTTTAGGTGATGAAGAACAATACTTAAACTAAACATTGCAAAAAAAGTCTAAGTACCACCTCAGACCGAAATCACTCAAGACTAAATCCTTTAGAAATTAGGCGAGATGTAGCTAGTGTTAAACTAGAGTGCCTGTGAAATTAGCACCAATCACTTTAAATACGATCTGCAAGACCCAAAACTTGTAGAATCATTGACGCTAGGTTACCCTAAAATCTAGGATCAATCTCATTACTCGGTTGCTCTCGGGAGCATCTCGAAACTCCGTATCGGATCTGGACCGCACGTCAGAAGTCAGATTAACACGAAGTTAAGGAACTAGGACTGCCTTGCTGGGCTTGACAACCATCTCGGAAATCAAATCCAGATAGTGTCCCAGCGCTATTCGCTTGAGCTCGAAGTGAAGAGTGTGAGAAATGCGAAATTAATTCAAAATAAAATAGCTTGAATAGTAATCTGGCACGTGTTGCTTGCGTATCAGTTTTAAGCAACCAGACCGTCAGAATCAGACCAAATTACACCCTCGGATCAAGAAAAATTTCATACACATTTACATGTACTCGGAATCTTTGATCGAGATCTGCTGACCGTTGAACTGAAACTGGTCCGCCACGCGTGATTTGAAATCCCGACCGAAACGAAAACTTAATAGAACCTAGATCCATAGTTTGTGAGCTTAAGTCCGACCTTTGGCTCAAGGAGGCCCGCAAGAAGTCCTCCGTTAAGCTGAAACAGGTCCGCTTTGGTTATAACTTAAGTATACTTTGACCTAGAGTCCATTTTGGTTAGTTTTTAGGCTATATAAGGACCTTATACCCTCTCTCATGACAGCCATACGAATTTGAGATTGAGAGAGAGAAAAAAGAGAGAAAAGAGAGAGAAAGTGTGAGAGATGTGGGAGAATCTTCCTGCCACTCTTCCCTGCCGCTATACGAGCTACACCGCTTCGTTCTAATCACTTTTTCAGCAATTTCAGCTCCGTTTCTAGGTAAGAAACCCTAACCCTAATCTGATTTGGGGCTTAGGTGGTTGTAGGTTATGAAATAGCTAACCTATTTCGTTCTATAGGTTGCCAAACTGCCGAATACGGAAGCTTAGCAATTCTATCAACTCCGTTTCGATTCTACGATAAAAAGTGTGGACTTTAGGTGTATAGGTTATGGTTTTCAACGCTTTCAATGTCAGATAATGATAGATTCATGATCTGCATGTAATTACACATGTACAAAGTGCTTTCTGTTTTCTGTTTCCATTAAAGATGTAGATTATGGAATTTTACATATTCTAAGTATTCGTAGAAAATACCGTATACGTATAAATTTTGGAAATGTGTTTGACATGATTATTTGTTGTATGAATATATTATGTATGGATAAAATACTTATTTGGCAAAAGGATTCGCCCAAATACATGTTTTACTAATATACACTATGTATGTAGAAATACTGTATTGTAGAAAGTATCATATACATATATATTTTAGAGATGTGGTTGCCATGATTATTTGTTGTATAAATATATTATATATACGTAAAATACTTGCTTGGTGAAAGGATAGCCCTAATACATGTTTTGCTAACATACACCATGTATGTTGTAATGGTGTATTCTAAGTGTTTGTGAAAATGGCTGAATGAGTATAAAATTCTCATTCGTGCTCGCCATGACTAATTGTCATGGATATATGATTGTTGTATTGGCGATAACCCTTTGACGAAAGGATTTGCCCTAAATCACGCCACGGCCAATATACACTATATATGTTAAAATGTGTGGCCCAAGTGTTTGTGGAAATGACTGAATGAATATGGAACTTGGATTCCTACTTTCCATGACTATCCGTCGTGGGTGTACGCGTGTTATGATTGGGGCAACTCCCTAGTGAAAGGATTTGGCCTAATGCCTATGTGATCAGCATATGTCATGTATGTTGATGTATGTCTTTTGAAGTGTTGTTGAAATGTCTGAATGAGTAGTAGTTAGCAAATTGTAATGTATAAGGGTGTTGAGATATGATTCTCAACTTCTTTTAACTATGTGTATGTTTTGCTTGGATAGTTGTGTGAATAGGAATTGCATATGTACAAACTCATGCTTGTGTTGTGCTTTATAACATGCTCAACTGCTTTTATGATTTTATCTATGTAAGGCATATGTTTAAATTCAAATTTACGTTGTATGATCCGTCATGGGTGATGGGGGAGTGGAGCAACGAATGCGTCCAACAGCGCTGGAGCCCTAAACGGATAATACCAGACCTTGATTGTATGAGTTGAATCTTGATCCACTACTGCTTTATTTATCTGCAATTGATTGTGTTTGGGGCTATGATTATAGTCCAGACAACTGGTACCAGAGTTGAATTCGTGGCTGTGATTCATTTGCCACGTGAGATGTGTTTGACGAACTCGAGTCGTACTTCGGTTGGCGATGGTGGTTGGCCACACGAAGTGCTCATGCGCTTCATATCGTTCAACTTGATGTGCGCTCGAGCTAGTCGAGCTCGTCAAGTAACTCGATCTGTCTTATGTATGTTCACCATGTTTGGACGCCTCTGCTTGAACCTAGGGTACCAAACTTACCAATAGAATCTCTTTTAACCATGGTACCTCGATCCGCTAAGACTCATGAGTCGAGCATGGTGGTATGGGACACCGTAGTCGAGCTGTTGTTCTACGCTGGGGCCACGTGCCTTCCCGTAGTGACCAGTAAGCAACCAAACTCGTGAGCTGATTATGGTGGTATGGGACACTATATTCGTGCTGTCGGCCTATATTGATAAGGTGATGGGGGAGTGGTGCAACGAATGCGAGCAACAGCCCTGGCAGCCCTTTGTAGTGACCTCGAGCATACTCTGGAATCGCGGTGAGCCTTAGAGTTTTGTGGCGGTATATAGAGTATGAACTAGGCCTATTTCTGTATAGTGATGAATCGTTAAAGAGGTGATGGGGGAGTGGTGTAACCTTTGTGTGTAACAGCCCTGTCAGCCTTTGCAGTGACCTAGAAAACACACCATCATCTGAGATTGACTAGGACTGATGACCCTAGAATGGATCATGTTTGGGAATGATACAAGGGAGGTACCTTAGTTTCCCAATCCTGCTATTTGAAATGGACTAATAATAACTCGGTAATCATGCTCATCATGCATTGCATGTGCCTAGAACATGTGGAGCACTGAGGGATGAAAGCATGCAGCGAACGTGAGATGGTGTCGCACGAGGGAGGGTGTGGTGAGGGCATACATCATGTTATTCATACTTGCATTAATAAGAGTAGTTAGGAGTGTTTGATTTTACTGCTTGATCATTACTGCTTGACTAAATTGATAACATGTTAACATATGCTTTATTGTTCCACTGAGTTGATCACTCACTCCCACGTTACGGGACGATGTTTTTAAACACCAACCAGACCCTGTTGTAGCTGTAGGTGTTGGCGATGCTTGTGAGGCGGAGTCAGACCTCTGCGACGATGAGGACACTTTCTTGCATATGTTATTTTCTGGTGGCTTCATGTGAGTCGTGCCTTGATCGACGGGGTTACAGGGATGCTAACTAGATGACACTACACCTTTGGTATGTTTTGAAATTATACTTGTAATTATTTAACCTGGTAACATTATCACACTCTAGAGACCCACCATTGTTTTTATATTGTATATATATCTATCACAGTCTTCCGCTTGCAATTTAACTGTCTCTGGAGTATGATATGCTGTTTTGGCTTAATCTCACTCATGTTCAATACACTAATGCAGACAACATTTAATCATCATTATCTATGTTGCATAAGTGATGTTCTGGAAACTCGGGTATTGAATTATGCTCGACCCCTGATTTTTCAGGATGTTACAGTTGATTATCAACGTCGATTGTCGATGTCGATTATCAATTCCGGTTATTGACACCGATTACGAGTATGTTTAGAATATCATCATGATACATGCCCATACGCATTATCTGTATGCTTGATATGAGATGTGGATAATCATTGCATTTGTCATTGGGCAAGTTGTTATGGGACTCCCTGATAGGCGGAGATTGTCTCACATGAGCACACAATATACGCAGGATTGATGCATGACTGAATTGTATAACTCATGCATTTTGCATTGTGTGTTGTGATTACTTTACGCCCTAGAGACATCAGGGTCATAGCCTCCACAGGCACATCGTGGATTACAGGATTGGACACTGAAAATATTGTCATTAGCATCGGGGCGGCATAGATGTCCTTGGGTGAAAATCCCTAAACTTAACTGTAATGAAAGACGCTCCAACGTTGAGACCGAGTGGATACATGAACGCATGAGGACCGAATACCAGGAGGCAACATCTCCCACTATGTCATGGTCGATTAGAAGGAGGTGAGGCCTTACCCACTCGAGAGTAGGGGCAATTTCTAGGCTGAGTCTGATCAGCTTGTAAATGGGTCCGTTATCGATGTGCCGGATAAGTATTGACAGGCTATTGGCCAGGCGGATAGTGAGGTTTCTTACCCTCACTTGGACTGCGTGCTTGGGAAAAGGGCAGTATCATTTGGAGTGTAGTAAACCCCAGTGATTATCCAGAGTAAAAAATGTACCGATATGTGTTGCTCTAGTGATGAGCTGTATTGATATGTGGATTCGGATGAGGATTGGTATGCTTGAGTTACATCTCGCATCACATGACCTTGGTATGGCCGACATCATGGCCTCGATATGACCAATAACATTCATACCTTGTATCGCATGGCCTTAGTATGACCGATAACATTCATGTCATACATCGCATAGCCTTGGTACAGTTGTTAGTATTCATGGACTTATCAACATGATTCTGCATTACTCTAATATTGCATTCTGAGCACGCTTATATTGCGCACACACTCTCACCACCCCCTAAGCTTTCTATAAGCTTATGCACGATTGATGCATGTAGGCGATGCGATGATGCAGCCGTACCTTAGTCGCAACAGGAGCATGCAGTCGAGCTTCAAAAGTTTCCATTATTATTATCATTGTATTTCCCTTCATGCGCATTGTACCTTAAAGTTTTTTATCATAGTGGATTTTGTGATAGTGTCTTGGTTATTGTTCGTGGGTTATGCTTATGGTTATGCTTATTACGAATCAAATTCATGTTAAAAATCCTCCTTGTAGGATCCCAAGATCAGAACCTAGTATATGGGTGCCGGGAGCTGAGAATTGGGTACTATGGAGGCTATCGGCACCGGATTCGGCGATCAAAAATTTTGTGAGCCCAGTTTCCAAGTTTAGGGCGTGACACCCATGTTTGCCGCTAGTTTGAGTCTAACGATCAAGGCTTCATATTCTTCCATATTGTTAGAGGCTTGAAATCCAAATCTTAAAGCATATTGTATGCACTTATGGTCAGGAGTCTCCAAGACTACCCCGGCCCCACTTACCTTGGAGTTGGAGGAGCCATCAACGTAAAGCGTCTAATGTGGAGGGTCAGGAAGAGCTTGGGGGTCTGATGGTCCCGTAAGTTGTTATTTTGTCGACCTTTCATGGAGGAGCCCGAATCTGTGTAGGTCAGCCATGGATCGGTCGTCAGTCAGTTCTTGCTCTGGAGATTGTATCAGTTCGATAATGAAGTCGGCCACTGCTTGGCCCTTAATTGCAGCTCGTGGGTGATACTTGATGTCGAATTCGCTTAATTCCATCGCCCACTTTGTTAGCCGGCCTGAGGCTTTGGGTTTTTGTAGAACTTGGCATAGTAGGTTGTCGGTCAGAACGACGATCGAGTGGGCTTGGAAATATGGCCGCACGTTCAGGAAGATGTGACTAAGGCTATATCCAATTTTTCCAAGGTCGGATGCCTTACTGACGTAATAGACCAGCAACTGCTTCCCCTCATGTTCCCTTATCAATGCTGAGTTGACTACTGCATTGGATACGGCAAGATACAGCAGCAGAGTTTTGCTTATCTCGGGTTTGGAAAGTAACGGCAGCGATCCCAGGTATTCCTTAACTTGTTGGAAAGTTGTTTCACATTCTATGGTCCATTTGATAATTTGTCTCCCCTTCAACTGTTTGAAGAAAGGGAGGCATTTATCGGTAGCTCTGGATATGAAGTGGTTGAGACCAGCTATTCTTCTAGTTAGCCTCTGTATGTCTTTGATCGTCTTTGGAGAGTGCATGTCGAGGAGGGCTTGGACTTTTTTTGGATTCGCTTTGATCTCTCGCTAGCTGACCAAAAATTTCAGGAACTTTCCCGAGCTTACATCGAAAGCGCATTTGCTCAAGTTTACTTTCATTCGGTATTTATGGAGAATGAGAGACATCTCCTCTAGGTCGGCCATGTGATATGTGACTTTTATGCTCTTGACAAGCATGTCGTCAATATAAACCTCCATAGTTCGCCCTATTTGGTGGGTAAACATCTTGTTAACCAACCTTTGATAGGTCGGTCCTACGTTCTTTAAACCGAAAGACATCACGCGATAACAATAAAGACCTTCGTCAGTGACAAATGTGGTCTTAGATTTATCTATTAGGTGCATTGCAATCTAATTGTATCCTGAATATGCATCTATAAAACTAAGCAGTTTGTGGCCTGCAGTACTATCGACCAACTAATCGATCCTGAGAAAAGGGAAGTTGTCTTTGGGGCAGGCTTTGTTCAGGTCATTGTAATCAATACATACATGCCATTTCCCATTAGCTTTCTAGACTAGTACGACGTTGGCCACCCAGTTCAGGTAGTAAACTTCTTTGATGAAGTTGGCTTTGAGGAGCTTGCTAACCTCTTTTCCAATCATTACATATCTTTCCAGGCCGAGGGTGCGTCGCTTCTGTCAAACTGGCCGGTAGGACGGGATCAATGCCCGACATGTCCTCGTGGGACCACGCGAAAACCTTGGGAAAGTGTCGAAGGAGGGCTACCAATTTATCTAGCAACGGTGGGGTCAGGGATGACCCAATTTGCATGGTCATAGAGAGATCAGACTCGTCTAGAGGGACCGGAACAAGGTCCTCCATGGGTCGGTCTCATTCCTAATATTCCTCTCGCGGGTCCAATGATTCGATCGTCATTGTTTTACGCGGAACCCTCAATGTCGTTACATAACACTGTTGAGCGTCCTGGTGGTCACCCTTGACAATTCCTACACCATGCTTGGTTGGAAACTTTATGGCGAGGTGGTAGATCGACATTGTTGCCCGGAGGAGGTATAACGATAGTTGGCCAAGGATGGCATTGTAAACGGATGATTGGTCAACTACAAGGAAGTCAACCATCACAGTGGTCTAGTTTTGATCATCCCCTGCCATGAGAGGGAGCTGGATAGCTCCTTCAGGCATAAGTTGTGCCCCTGAAAACCCAATCAGGGGAGTCTTCACTGATCAGAGTGAAGCCTGATCAATGCCCATCTTATTGAAGGCTTGGAGGAAAAGCACGTCTGCGGATGACCCTATGTTGACGAGAATCCAAAAGACCTTCTAATTAGTTATGGTAGCAGTAATCATCAAAGCGTCGTCGCGAGGGTGGTGAACACCTCGAGCGTCTTCGTCGGTGAAGGTTACACTATACCTATCTAGCTTCCTCTTTTTCGAGGGTTGGGTAAGGACTATAATTTTCGCCTTTGGGCGACTAATGCTTCTCGCATGTATCTTGCCAGCATTGTTTGAATCGCCCCCGCCTTTGTGACCTCCGAAAATCGTGCAGATCTCCTCAGTTGGTTGGTTGTTGATCGGTTGTTCCTTGGCAACTGTAACCCAGCTTCCACTTTGATTACGAGCTCGCTGAGGTGACCTTCCTAGATGAGCCTTTCAATCTCCTGTTTGAGGTGGTAATAGTCACTCCTGTTATGCCCGTGATCCCGATGAAAATAGCAATATTTATTCTTCCTTCTTTGGTTGGGGTTGCCTCGTAACTTGTTTCGCCATTGAACGAAGCGTTTATCTTTTATCTCCATTAGGACCTGCTTTTAAGGTTTGTTAAGCGGGGTGTAAGTAGTGAACTTACTGTCAGGTCATTTGCTCGACCTATGATCGTGGCGAGAACGATCATCCTTTCACTTTTTGCTTGTGTTGGTCGAGTCCGGTTCTTTCTTCGCCTGCTCTTTGGCAGCAAAATTTTTGTTTTGGACGACGTCTCGCAAGATCTGGGACTCTTCGGCATTAATGTACTTCTGTGGTCGGTTCAGGAACTCTGCCGTTGTAGTAGGAAGATTCTTGTCCAAAGAGAAGAGGAACGACTTATCTCTAAGCCCAGTCATGATGGTGTTCAGTGCATTCTCATCTTAGTGTTTTCGTACCTGCAATGCTTCCAAATTGAAGTGTTTGATGTAATCCTTTAAGAGCTCATCATCTTTTTGAACTATGTTCATGAGGTAGGCCAGCACTTTGAGTGTCTTCTTTCTTCTGATGAAATTAGTAACGAAGGCCTCACTAAGTTCAGAAAATGATTTGATGGACCTTGGTTTTAACTGTTTGAACCAGAGTCAAGCAATGTCGGCTAGAGTTAGCAAGAAGGCTCGGCACATGACCGTATCAGAAGCACTGTGAAGTTCCATATAGGTTCGGAAAGACTCCATGTGCTCCGTTGGGTCGGTAGTCCCTATGTAGGGGGTGATTTGAGGCAGTCGAAACCTACCTAGCAATCGCGCCTGCATAATATCTACTGTGAATAGGGATTCTGTCTCTTCTGGGGCAGTCATATTTCCACGGTAGGTTTGCTTCATGTCGGCGATCTGTCACTGTAGACTTTGCAGCTCGGTCTTCTAAGGTTCCTCGCTATCAGCAGTGGCTTCGACCGTAGGTCAGAGGCAGTCAATGGAACAGTTCCTGAAACATGGGATGGAGCAGGTTCGGCAGGAGCATGTTTCAAGCTCGGTTGAGAGGCGACTTATACAACAGAGGGTTAAGGAGCATTAGCACATGGTCGAACATATCTCGAATGTCCCTCTCTTTGGTGATCAAGCTCATGAATATGTTGGGGCTGTAGATTTTCCATCATTTACTTCAAGTAGCCTAGATCGGCCCTGATATCTCCGACTTCCCTTTCAAGAGTGTCACGTCGACCATTCCTTCTGTGCCTTTGCTAATCGTGACAACTTGAGCCCGAGGCAACCTAATGCTGGGGAGAACCCCGACAACTCTCCTGTCATTCAAAATGCTCGATGGGTTATAGGGCTTGAGCAGGTATAATAGCGATTGGGATGGCTATCGGAGGGGATTGAGCTTTCTTCTTTCCGTTGGCCATCACTCGATTTAAAACGTTCACTAGTAGAACTGGAACGGCTGGATTATGTCGTTTCCCACAGACAACACCAAAGTGTTGATGCAGTTTTCTAGTAGACCCTCCGCAACACACCTCCTTAAACTTATACAGGCGAAGATGAGAGATAAAGGAGGACCTGGTTTGTTAGGGGACTCTCTGATGCCTAAGTCAAGCTTAAGGTCTTTTAGTACAGGGTATGATCTCCAGAAAAGAGACCAGTCAAGTATAAGGGTTAGTGTGTACGTACCCCCAATGGTGGGAGATGCTTATATATTTATAAGAGAGAAGGATCCCGTAGTATGGGGATTCATTCTTAATATCTTGGAGATTTACTATGATCTAAGATCTTCCTGAGATTGTAGTATCCCGAGATTATCGGGATTTGATCTTATCTTCGAAGATCTAGTGAGAGATCTTTGAATCTCATGACGATTCTATAAATCGGTGGCTCGGCTCTGGGTCGGATCCCAATGAAGGTTTGTGTTTCCTTTACCCAAGTGTTGAGACTTTTAGTTCTTTGCCAAGGATATCCTCGATCTATGATCAAGCTATGACCGATATATAACCGTTTTGTGATCGTTATATAATCGATCTATGATCGAGATATGGTCAATCTATGATTGATTTGTGATCGATGTATGACTGATCTATGACCGAGCTATGGCCGGTCTATGATTAATCTAGGGTTGATTCGTAATCGACACGTGGCTGATTTATAGGCGATCCATAACTGTCCTTTAGCTAACCTATAAATTAGGTCAGTATTTCAACCACTTATGTCAGCTCGTAAGTTTTGTGTGTCTTTACAATTGCATTGCTCTCCCGAGAGATTGCTCTGTTTCTGAACGTAGAGGCCTTATCGGGCTCGGGTCTCCATGGGCTCAGGCTGGTTCAGTAGAGTTAGTCCATTCCACAAACCGACTTATGGACTTGTAGATTTTTCCCCAACAATATACGTGGGATTTCTCCCTCCCGAATAGATTGCTAACTAGAACTTTTAATAAATGAGACTTCTCTAAGCCCTGCAATAATTTATGTTTTACATCCTCAAAGTTCATCAATTTTTACACATCATTCTAGAGCATGAGCTTCAAAATCAAGCAAATCTAAAGTTCAAGTGGACCATCGCACAAAAATCCGTAGATGATTGAACTATAGTTGAAACCCTCCTAGAGTCCATTGTAAAGTTTATTGACCAACCTCTTCATAAGGTCACACGGACTTGGGAGAAAGGAAACACAAATATGAGCATGATTAGAACCTTCTATGGCTTAAAAAAGTTTTCAACAATAGGCGTCAAATTCCTACTGTTTCTTTAGTGTGGTTGACTTGAGCTTAATTCTGCCATCTCATTACATACGATGTTATGAAAAAATTATATGGACAGTATGGATATGATACACAAATCATGATCAGCCCACGAAAGTTCCACATATCAACCCCTGGGGTTTTCTTCTCTCCACCTGGAATGTGGTGCACCAGGGGCGGATACGGTGAGATCGGGGAGGGTGTCGCCCTTACCGTGTTGCCCACCTTGACTTGTTTCTTCTGTATCCATCCCCTCTATCCTTTTTTTTTCATATCATTTTAGGGCATTATCCAAAAAAAAATTTGTATCCAATTATCAAGTGGAGCATAGCATAGGAAGCAAGGTGATTGATCATTAATGAGCCACAATAGTTTTGGATCAAGCTCATATTTGAATTTTCTCTTCTTCAGGCTTATGTGAACTTATAAACAGATTGGATGGAAAATAAAAGCTAAAGAAACATTAAGGTGAGCCCTAAGTTGTTAATGGTGTTGGGGGCCTTACACAAAACCTTAGGATCTAGCCCTCCGGAATAAACCAGAATTATGGATAATAAAACAATGAAAACAATCAATGCATCAATCACACACCACACAAGGGATTTTTACGTGCAAAACCCTCAAAGAGGTAAAACCATAGGACCTCGTCCAGATCAACAATCCACTATGAAGTAGAACGTTACAAACTTCTTCACTGAAGCAAGAGTGGATAAACAATGAGAGTAACAAAGAAAACAGAGAGATCTAACCGATTACGAGGACAGAAGCGCTGAGATATAGATTGCACAGTAGATAACCTCCACGAGGAGAACCCCCCTTCTATAAGCTTCCTCTCTATCTTTTCCTCTCTCTCACCTTTAATAGCCCTAAACTCTTTAGCAAATCCCTTGTAAAGCTTTAGGAAACCCTCTTGTCATGCCCTAGAAAGCCCTAGGAACTCCTATTTAAAGTTTTTAGAAAACTCCTTGTCACATCCCAGTTGCGAAAGGACTTGTGACACGGAATCCGTGCAAAATCGCGGAAAGAATCCGTGTAACCTCGACTGGTCAAACCGAGTCTACGACCGATCGAGAGCCACCTACGACTGGTCGAGCACCTCCTTCGACTGGTCGAGCACCCCGAAGAAAAATAGTCCACAGTCGCTGGACTTTGAGTCATGCCACGACTCGACTCCATGACTGGTCGACCACCAGCCTTCGACCGGTCGAGCGAGGCTCACAACCGGTCGACGACGGGTCAAAAAAACCCATCAAATCTCCCCCTTTTTTACCCAGGAGGGATCCACCTTCTTCAAGCCAACCAGGTTTCTACAAACCTCAAACTTGCCCTTGAGCAAAGCCTTGGTCATCATGTCTAACCCATTATCGTCCGTGTAGACCTTCTCAAGCTGTAACACCTTCTGTTCTAAAGTATCCTTGATCTAGTGATACCGAATCTTTATGTGCTCCGACTTGGAATGCTGACTTGGATTCTTGCTCAAGTGTATAGCACTTTAACTTCGCAATAGACCACGTGCTCCTCCTGCTTTAGGCTAAGTTCTTGTAGGAACCTCTTCACCCAAAGCATCTTTTTACATGCCTCTGTGACTGCAATGTACTCAGCTTCTATCGTCGACAATGCTACGACCTTCTGTAGCTTGCTCTACCAGGAAACCGCTCCCCCTGCAAATGTGAACATGAATCCCGATGTAGACTTCCCGGAGTCTATGTCACGTGCCATATCTGTATCTGTGTAGCCCTCTAATACAGGTTTACCGTCACCATAGCATAGGCTCAACCTGGATGAGCCTCTTAAATACCGCAGTATCCATTTCACCGCTGGCCAATGTTCGCAAGATACCAGCTGACAACACTAACCGCATATGTTATGTTTGGGCGTGTATACACCATAGCATATATCAAACTTCCTACCACTGATGCGTAGGGTATCTTTTGCATCTCTTCCACCTTTGCCTTCATCTTGGGACACTGCCTGTCGCTCAATCTGAAGTGACCATCTAGTGGAGTACTGACCGGCTTCGTTGTATTCATATTGAATTGCTTTAGGACTATCTCAATATACCGCTCTTGTGACAGCCAAAGCTTCCTGCTGCTTCTGTCACTGGTTATCTCCATTCCTAGGATCTGTCCAGCTAGGCCCAAGTCTTTTATCGTAAAAGACTTGCCCAACTCCTGTTTTAGCCTGTCGATCTTCTTGATGTCTTTTCCCATGATGAGCATGTCATCAA
The DNA here is from genome assembly GCA_021015155.1 of Magnolia officinalis. Lineage (NCBI taxonomy): Eukaryota > Viridiplantae > Streptophyta > Magnoliopsida > Magnoliales > Magnoliaceae > Magnolia > Magnolia officinalis. The sequence continues at coordinate 27,872,768 of JAJHSJ010000007.1, forward strand.
CATATAACAGCAGAACTAAGAAATCACCATCTGAGAACTTGCGCATGAACACACAGTGGTCCAACTTTGTTCTGTCATACCCATGTTTCAACATAAACAAATCGAACTTCTTGTACATTGCCGTGGAGCTTGTTTCAGCCCATACAAGCTCTTCCTCAGCCTACACACCATATGTTATTTGCCCTTGACTTCGAACCCCTTTAGTTGGTGCATGTAGATCTCTTCTTCTAGGTCACCATGGAGAAAAGCAGTTTTAACATCTAACTGCTCTATCTCCAAATCAATGTTAGCCACCAACCTAAGCAACACACGTATGGATGTCATCTTCACCATTAGTGAGAATATCTCCTCAAAGTCTATGCCTTTCCTCTGACCAAACCCTTTCACCACAAGTCTGGCCTTGAACCTCATCTGTGAATTCTTCTGCTCAATCTTCTTTTGGAACACCCACTTGTTACTCAAAGCTTTCTTGCCCTTAGGCAATTTCACCATATCATAGGTGTGGTTCTTATACAAGGATTTTATCTCCTCTTGCAGAGCTTCCAACCACTCCCCCTTATGCTCGTCGGCTAGGGCCTCAGAATAATCTTTTGGCTCTCCCCCATCAGTGAGCATAATGTACTCATGCGGTGAGTGCCTTTTGGACGACTGTCTGTCCCTAGATGACCTCCTCACCTGTGGCTCAACAAGTGGATCAAGTGGGGGCTGCGCCCCTGGTCCATCTTCTGAAGGAACTCCCTCGTCCTCTACATATTGTTGTACTCCCCCGTCATCAGGCACGATGGGAGGAGTAACCGAATCCATGTCCTCTACCTCACCTGAACTAGGCTGGTTCTTCTCTGGCTTACCAATGTCATCTATACACTGATCTTCAAAGAAAACCATATCTCTGCTCCTGACGAGCTTCCTCTTGGTCGGATCCCATAATCTGTAACCGAATTTTTCATCACCGTACCCTAAAAACAAACACTATTTGATCTTCATATCGAGCTTGGACCTCTAGTCCTTTGGTACGTGAACGGATGTCCTGCATCCAAACACGCTGAGATGATTGTACGATGGATCTTATCCAGTCCACACCTTCTCAGGCACTTCTCCATTCAATGGGGCTGATGGAAACCTGTTTATCAAATACACTACCGTGTGCATTGCTTATCCCCATAACGTCTTGGGCAACTTCGTATGGGATAACATGCATCTGATTCTCTCTACAATGGTGCGATTTATTCGTTCAGCTACACCATTATGCTGGGGGGTCTTAGGAACCATCTGTTCATGCCGTATACCCAGGGACTTGTAGTACTCATGAAAGTCACCAAAGTATTCACCACCATTGTCAGTGCGAATGCACTTCAATGGTCTACCTGTCTCTCTCTCTTGACCATAGCATAAAACAATTTAAACACACCAAAGACCTCGTCCTTGGATTTCAAAGCATAAACCCAAACCCTCCTAGATGCATCATCTATAAAAGTGACAAAATACAATGCCTCACCTAATGTTTTTGTCCTCATAGGACCACAAACATCAAAATAAACCAAATCTAATGCATGTGCTTTATTAACATGAGAAGCAGATTTAATAAATGAAACTCTATGTTGTTTCCCTGATAAGTAATCAAGAGAGGTTTTGAGAGGTGTACCTGTCATGTTTGGAAGGAGCTGCTTCTTTACTAGTACCTGAAGCCCTTTTTTACTCATGTGGCCTAGACGCTTGTGCCACGTGTCAATAGCAGAATATTCCGTTGTGTTCAACCCACCCTTGCACATACTGACACTTTTCTTGTAAAGGGTGTAACACTTCTTTCCTCTGGCCACGATCAATGAGCCCTTGATGAGCTTCCATTGCCCACCAGCAAACCGGCTTTCATAGCCATCATCATCCAACCTTCCCGTCGACATCAAGTTGAGGCGAAAGTCTAGGATATGCCCCACATCCCTGAGAACCAATGTGCAGCCCACATCGGTCTTCACACAAATATCATCGACTCCCACGATTTTTGATGCGCCAGAATTTTCCATCTTCATAGTCCCATAGTCACCTAACTTGTAGCCTGTGAAGAAGTCCCTGCATGGAGTCGCATAAAAAGAATCTCCCGAGTCTATTACTCAATCGGTGTCCTGACTCGTACCCGTGAGATACATCATGATTTGTAAAAAGAATAACTATAACGTCGCCATCTGAAGCAACCGCAGTGGAATCTGATTCATCTTCCATTCCTTTTCCTTTTTTGTCGTTCTTCTTACCACGACATTCATACTTGTAGTGGCCCTTCTTACCACAATTCCAGCAATCAACATCCTTTCTGTTACTCGACTTGCCTCTTGATTTATCTCGGGCCTTCCCGCCCTTCCTGTTATTTATTCTTCCTCGTTCCTGTGTCACAAGGGCCTCTTGCTGAGTAGACCCCTAAGACTTCCTCCTTGTCTCTACATTGAAGAGACAACTAGTTACCTGTTCCATGGATATCTTTCCGTCTGTCACGAAGTTACTTAGAGACACCACCAATGTCTCCCAACTGTCAGGCAATGAACTAAGCAATAGCAAAGCCTGTAATTCATCATCCAGGACCATCTTCATAGAGGAGAGTTGGTTCACTATATTGCTAACCTCATTCATGTGCTCAGCCATACAACCACCATCCTTGAACTTGAGATTCACAAGTCGCCTTATCAGAAAATTTTTATTACCGGCTGTCTTCCTCTCATACAGCCCATCTAATTTCAGCCATAGGCTAGCGGCTGAGGTTTGTGTAGACACAGGGTGGAACAAAGAATCATCCCACCATTGTCTAATAAACCCAACCGCCTTTCCATCCATCTTCTTCCTATCATCATCAGTTATATCCTTGGATTTTGCTGATATGCCTAAAATTGAAGAATATAGGTCCTTACAATAAAGCAAGTCCTCCATCTTAGCCTTCCATATGGTCCAGTTAGAACCATTGAGGCTGATCATCCTTGATGAGTCACCTTCCATAATTCAAAACCGATCCTACCCGTTCAATGAACTTAGCTTTGATGCCACTTTGTTGGGGGCCTTGCACAAAACCTTAGGATCTAGCTCTCTAGAACAAACCAGAATTATGGATAATAAAGCAATGAAAACAATCAATGCATCAATCACACACCACATAGGAGATTTTTACATGGAAAACCCTCAAAGAGGTAAAAACACAGGACCTCGTCTAGATCAACAATCCACTATAAAGTATAACGTTACAAACTTCTTTACTCAAGCAGGAGTTGATAAACAATGAGAGAAACAAAGAAAATGGAGAGATCTAACCGATTACGAGGACATAGAAGCGCTGAGATATAGATTGCACAGTAGATAACCTCCACGAGCAGAATCTCCCTTTTATAAGCTTCCTCTCTATCTTTTCCTCTCTCTCTCACCTTTGATAACCCTAAACCCTTTAGCAAATCTCTTGTAAAGCTTTAGGAAACCCTCTTGTCATGCCCTAGAAAGCCCTAGGAATTCCTATTTAAAGTTTTTAGGAAACTCTTTTCCACATCCTAGTTGCGAAAGGACTTGCGACACGAAATCCGCGCAAAATCGCGGAACAAATCTACGTAACCTCGACTGGTCGAACCGAGTTTACAACCGGTCGAGAGCCACCTACGACTGGTCAAGCACCTCCTTCGACTGGTCACCACCCCAAAGAAAAATAGTCCACAGTCGCTAGACTTTGAATCGTGCCACGACTCGACTCCACGGCTGGTCGACCACCATCCTTCGACCAGTCGAGCGAGGCTCACGACTGGTCGACGATGGGTCAAAAAAAATAATCAAATGGTAGAGCCCTAAGTTGTTAATGGTAGTGTTCAATCACCTCTGTTTTTTGGAGTATGGTCCATCTGATAATTGGATCTTAAAATTTGGCATCGTGCTCTAAAATGATCTGAAAAAATGGACGGACAAGGTGGATACAGAATATGCACATCAAGGTGGCCCCACAGTAAAGGCTTCACCAGCAAGCAACAGAATTTCATGCGGTGTGAAATTTACATCCGCCCCAAGATGATGTATTAATTTCTTATATCCACATAGTTCATGAACAATGCAAATTTAAATCTAAAGTGGACCACACTATTGAAGACAATGGGAATTGATGCTACCATTGAAAGCTTCTTGGGACCACTGAAGTGTCTGATCAAGCAGATATTTATATTTTAACTTCACCCAGGTATGTCTGATCAAGCCTCACGGTTGGCTCAAAAAAAGTTTCAATGGTAGTTTGTTTAATCTCCACTACTTTCTGTCATGGGATCCACTTGGGCTTTGGATGTACCTCAATTCTTGGCTTATGGTCTAAAATTATCTGAAATTGATGGACACTGTAGATCTAACACGAAAATCATTTTTGGGATTAGAAAATTTGTCCACCTTAAAAGTTTGTTGCGTAGTTAGCAATCTTCTCTGGAGAGAGATCCGGAGACGGATTGGCTACTCCCCCCTCCAATGGCTAGTGGTCGGTGCTATGTGAACCGCACATGATGCATGTGTCTCATCCATGCCGTCTATCTATTTTTCCATATAAATTTATGATATGAACCCGAAACTGAGGTAGATCAAAATCTCAAGTGGGTCACATAGTATTGATTGAACTCTCACCATTAAAAACTTCTTGGGTCTACAAAAGTATTTTATCAAGCTAATATTATTATTTTTTTTTATTTTATTTTTTTTGATTTCATCCAAGTATGTATGACCTAATCTACAGGTTGGATGTCAAATAAACATTACATGGGCCTAGGAGGTTTTTAATGGTAGTAGTTCAATCACTACTATTTTCCCATGGTGTGGTTCACCTGAGATTCTGATCTATCTCATTTATATGTTAAATTATTAAAATGACGTGTAAAAATGAATGGACAGTGTGGATAAAACACATAGATCATGGTGGGCCCACATAGCACCGACCACTAGCCACCTGCCTAGTGGCAGCGTCACCGGCCAAACCGCGTCGGAGAAATCCGGCCCATCTGAAATAACATGGAACAATGAGTTTCCTGTACTTTCAAGACAGACGATCCGCACGTCCTACGTCGACCAACCTCTTCAATCTCGCCTTCGCTTTGGTATGTCTCTTCCATCATTTCGCAATTTAGCATCCATCGAGGCACACATGCTCAGCAGTCTAATGATCCAAACCATCATAAATGCTATTGTAAGAAAATAACAATGAAATGATGATTATAACCATCACTATATGTAATTGAATTTATATTCACAAAAAAAACAAATAATAATAAATAAATAAATAAATCAACGGTTCACATTCAATTCTAAAGATTGACAGTTCAAAACATCCGGACAATCTTAGCATGTGAATCCCGTGGATGGGGACAGAAGCTGACAGGATAACAACACTTTCCAGTATTTTATTTTATTTAAAATAAGGTTTACAAACTAAGAAAACCAGGGATCGAACACTTTTCAGATAACGCACGCATACTAAGCAAACGAACCGGAGACGCCAACTGCTTAAATCCACGCGAACGTGGAGCCGAATACATCTACATGTGGTCTTATTACGATATGTGCTTGAGATCTGAACTTTTCATAAGATGAAATACACTGTTTAAATATTTAGGCTTAAACCTCGAACTATTTAACACCACGAGTGGGCCACAAAAAATAGAAACAAATAAATGGCTAGGAAGAATTTGCAACCGTTGATTTACTTTGTGCGATGTTCACCACCTGAAGAGCAAAATTGTCTGATTTTCTCTAGCCACTATTTCCAACTTTATGCAAAGCTTATCTCACACATGTGGTTTTATTTGACGTATGTGCGCGTGTTAATGAGTGCACGTCTACACACGTCTGGATATAGAAAATCTTATTATTTTTGGTGTTATCTATCGGCTTGAGTTTTTCTTACCATCAAAATCAAAGCTTCCCAACCTACCATATAATGCATGTAAACGTGTCGAATAAGAAAAGTCGTCCAACGCTCTTGCTTCACCTTAAGCGCTCCTTCCATCCTTGTCAATTAAAGAAGAAGAGTACACAGCAAGATCCTTCTCTCTCATCGTAGTCAATCCTACACGGAGAAAGCCCCAAGCTCGAGTCTCTTTGGAAAAATTAAATGTTACTCGCAGTGTACGATTCTCTAGTTTCACACAAGCCAATTTAGGTTGTATCATTTTTTATTTTTTATTTTTTGTTTTTTTTGCTAGCCCGTTAGTACACTCCACTGTCAGTTGACACTTCAGTATTAGCCAACCCCACGAGGGATCGATATCAAGACCTCAGTGTTGAAACGAGGTATCTTTCACTCAGCATACCACTTGAGCTATGGATGTATCTGCTGCGTCTTCGCCAAGCCTTCTCGTGGGATGATAACGTGGGCCGGTTGAGGGTGACGTGGCAATAAGGTCCATCCACGTAATAGGGATATGGTGTTGTATTTGAAAAAAGATTTTAAAATAATTTTATTTCAAAATTTAAAATTTTCTCTGGATATATATATATAGGAAGATCCGAGCCCCTTATAATTTCAAGGGCCGATGTCATCGAGCTAATAAGTACATGCGACACCCACGACTGAGTAAGTTGTTGAGGCGCCTCGACCCTGAGACGATCAGGATGAAACTCGACTCAATAAAGTAGACACGATATCCCGCCTTGGATCTCGTGGAAGAAGTCTCTCAGAACGCACAACTGGCGAGAGGTCAAGCCCACCGGGTCGGGTCGGACTATGAACTCGATTGCTTCTCGACGAAGGCTTGTAATCATTCCGACTGAGGCATCATTTGCCAATAGGGTCGAGCCGATTCTGGATCTCGAAGTAAGCGCTCCATGTGTTAAGCTTAGAAACTATTATAAGTGGACGTGGCCGGTTACTTCGCTCGTATATATGCATGATACGCATAATATCTTACACGATCCTCAAACTGCGCACAGTATCCCCACGATCCGAAAACCCCCCTAATTGAGAGAATCGTGACGAGATTGACGGATCTCGACCGTCCGACAGTCAGGGATAAATACCAGAAGACTCTATGCTACAGGTACGCAATATCTTACACTCTCCCTCCACCTTTCAATTTAGACCTCGATTCTCTTGACCTGACTTAGGCATCGGAGGGTCTCTCAGCTTAGTCAGGGTCTCCTTTGCTCACCCTTTGTGCAGGACTAGGGTCCCTTAGAGACGCATCACACAGAGTGGAGGGTGATCCAGATTTTGTCATAAACATTTTTGGCGCCGTCTGTGGGAATCTGATACAAAAGGTCAAGTTCTTATTCTCGAGTATAATGGCTAGAGGAAAAAAAAAATTAGTAGCTGCGGAACCGGATCCAAATGAGCAAACTCGCTCCTCCTCACTACTCCACGCCGAATCAGCCCCGGGACCTTCCCAGCGTTCTCACAATCGGGCGAGTAAATATCGTACCATGTAGAGCAAGATACAAGCCCTACGTGACGAGGTGAATAGGATGAAGCAACAACAGGAACCATGACCACACCCGGCTCAGGAAAATCCTATCCTTGAACCAGTCAGTCTGGTCGTAGAGGCTCACTCCGCGCCGAGGAGTATGAGACCCGAGGCACCTCAGATGCTGGTTTCAGGTCAGAATCCTCCTTCGACCCAAGTCCGAGCCTCAGTTAGAAATACTGCCACTCGAGCTCCAACCTATGCTTCAGTCACTTCGGCCCTAGCACCAACGGATCTCCGCCAACGGCTAAAACGGAGGAGGGGAAGGAGAACTGCCGAAATAAAAAAAAAATTAAGAGATCGTAGCGGAAAATAAAGATCTATGAGAGAAGCGGATCGCGGAGCTCAACAACAAATTTTTGGCCTTGGAAAAGAAATAACAGCCGACGTCAGTTCCCACCGCCGTTCAGGCGATGATGGAATAGACCGAGCCTCCCTTCACCTCGGAAATCATGGACGAGGTGATGTCACAGAGGTTCAGGATACCTCCCGTCATCTAATACTCCGGGTCTGGAAACCCATCCGATCATGTGGAAGCCTATTGCTCGTGGATGCAAATCCAAACAGCAAGGGATGCTATGATGTGTCATGAGTTCTCGATCACGCTTACAGGTTCTGCTCGAAGTTGGTACCGGCAGCTCAAGCCAAATTTCATCAGTTCCTTCGCAGAGTTGAGCTGACTATTCCTTACCCAGTTTATAAGTGGTAAGAGAATTCGAAAGCCCAACACACTTGTTTGCTATCGAGCAAGAGTCGAAGGAGTCGTTGAAAGACTACATCACTCGCTTCAACGAGGAAACATTATTGGTAGAAGACTACGATGACAAAATGGCGCTCGCTGCTGGGTTCAGCGGCTTAAAAGAAGGGAAATTCACTTTCTCCATTGGTAAAAACCCACCGAAGACACTGGTTGAACTTGTCGCCAGAGCTCAGAAGTACACCAACGCGGAGGAATTCTCTAATGCCCGTAAAAATGTCCAAGTGACAGATCCGAGTGGTAAAGGGAAGAGGCCTATGAACGAGGAACCCCAGCCGTCTAACAAAGGGACTGATGACCGCACCCCTCACGACCGTCGTCCGAGCAGAAGGCTAGAAGGAAAGTTTTGTTCCTACACCCCCTTTAACACGTTTACCGAGCAGATTTTATTAGACATCCGAGGAGAAAAGCTACCGAATTGGCCTGTTTACATGAGAACCGATCCAGATCATCGAGACAAGCGCAAGTACTGCCACTTCCATTGAGACCACGGCCACAATGCGGCTGATTGTGTAGATCTCAAAGATGAGATCGAGACCGTTATTTGGAAGGGAAACCTGCGCCGATACACTAAGGAAGGAAAAGTTGCTCGGAAAGAAGAAAGAGAGAGAGAGAGCAGCCGAATAACACTGCGGAAGAGCCCACCGAAATCCGTACCATCTTCGGGGGCTCATCTGGTGGAGGAGATTCAAACAGGGCACGGAAGGCTCACTCCCTGAAGTTTGAACCGGAACATTACATCCACTTAACTGAACGGCCCAGTAAGGAACTTTGGGTCAACCCATGCACCCTAACCTTCACTGAAGAAGATACACGTGGAATTCAGTACCCACACGACGATGCTCTAGTAGGTGCCATGACCATATCAAACTGCAAGGTATACCACATCTTAGTCGACACCGGGAGCTCGGCTGACGTGATCTATTCCAAGGCCTTTGAAAGAATGGGGATTCTGAGGTCTCACCTCAGACCTGTGAAAACCCCCTACACGGCTTTGCTGGGGAAAGAGTGATCTTTGAGGGAGCCATCTCCCTCCATGTGACTGCGGGAGAAGGACAACATCAAGTCACTCTCATGGTGGACTTTGTTCAACGTACCATCGGTATACAACGTCATTTTGGGCAGACCATCCTTCAACGCAATGAGAGCGGTCGTCTCCACCTATCACCTGATGATGAAATTCTCCACCGAGGGCAGGATATGCTACCTCCGAGGTGATCAACGAGAAACTCGGAGATGTTATGCAATGGCAGTAAAGAAGGGGTCAGTGAAGCAAGCACTTACCATCAACATTTTTGGCGCCGTCTGTGGGAAACGACGGAGGGCGGAACGACGAAGGGTGGAACGGAAGGAATCATGGTTACTAAAGCGGGAGCGATGGTTGCTGGAGCCCGCGTATCGGCATGCACCATAGTTGGAGCCGCCCGCTTATCGGCAAGCACCGTAGTCAGAGCCGCAACAACAGAACTGGGCCAGAGGGCCCCTCTCTGCAAGGAATTGCTTTCCGTCTCTGAACGGTGGTCTTTATCCTGGGCTCACTCCTCAACAATTCATCTGCTATCCGGGCGGCCTTTCTCCTCTGAGAACCAAATGCCTCGGCCATGCCTGTGTGAAAATTGACAAATCAGTAACTAAATGAACAAGTCTGATCCTTCCAAAGGAGACAAAAGAAGAACTTACTGAAAGACGTCGGGAGAGGCGTCAACTTGCAAAGTTCAGACCAATGAAGGTTGGCGGCGGTGATCAGGTTTGACCAGGAGTAAAGCTCTCTTGACCGTGCCTTAGCCTTGGCTATACAGTTTTTCTGAGTTGAATCAAGGAGAGAAATGCTCCTTGCAAAATCTACAAAGACAGAAAGCTCTAGCTCAATTTGAATGGGGTAACAAAAAGGACATCGAGAAAAAGGGAATGATTAATCCAACCTGGTTTCAAAAATTGGGTGGGAACCTGAGTCGTCAGAGTCCTGATTTCAACCGTCGATGCCTCCCATTCACCCGCAGCCCAGAACCATTTATTCTTTTAATCTTTGTTGGAGGACAGAAGGTTCATTATTAGCCCCGACCCCTTACTGCGCCGGGTCGCAAAGTAGGTTCTTGACTATCGTGCTTGACTAGGTATAGGCTCATCAGCTCCTCTAGGGTCAGCTCTGAGTTCTTGACTTGACGCTAGATAATATAGGAAGACATCAAAACCCTCCAGGCATTGGGGGTGAATTGCCCGAGAGCTAATCTGAGGTAGGCTGTAGTGGCTCGGACGAAGGGATGCAGAGGAAGTCGAAGCCCACATTACAGTGTACAGAGAAAAATGGCCACTTCTCTCTAAGTAGGTGCGCCGGCGGTGTTAAGGGGCTTAGGGGCCCTTATCCGTACGGAATCCGGTCTCTGAAACTCCGAGCGGATCCACTCCATTTGAGACTCCGACAGCACGGATCCTCCTGGGACTATATCCAAAGCCCGCCCACTCGCTGGCATCTCTGGGGCCTCGGCAGTCACAGTCCGGGGGGCTCGAGCGGCCTTCTTTTTGCCAGTCATACGAGTCCAAGCCCCTGTCTCCTTCTGCTTTCGAGGCGAAGGGTATAATGGTACAACTTCATAGGGGCCTTCAAAGGCCCCTCTCCCGTTGTCAGAGCTCCCTGACTCGGAGTCATCATCATAATCCTGAACAGTCTCCAGGTCGGACATCTTAAGAAGAAGGAATGCGAAGAGACAAGGAGACTCACCGAATGATCACCGGGAATCGGTCCTGCCGAAAATGCCTGATCGGTCAGAATCGCCCTTCGAAATATCTTGACCTGCCGAAATCGTCTTCGTCGAAAATCGCCTCCTCCGGTATCAGCTCAAACGCAGTATAAAAGTGAAAAGAAATCTTTAAAGGAGGGTTTATATAGACCTCATCAAATCCCTGCATTAATGACCAGCAATGATGGCTGCAGCCGAATCATCGTGAGCCGACCTCGGAGCTGACGTGGCCACATACCATTGGCTCAGGCTCTGTCGTGCAGTACGCCTCTTACATTGAGCGGCGTGCTTCAGATAAACGAAATAACCCCCGAATAAGGAAAGGTTTCACTACCAGAAAAATGGGTAAAGGCTACTGATTAAATCCGTAGCCATAGATATATGGCTACGGATCTAGTCCGTAGCACTAGTGTAGTCGTAGGTCCCGAAACAATAGGTTTGGAACCTATAGCTACGGATTTAATCCGTAGCTATATGTCCCAACAGCTACGGATATGATCCGTAGCAATAACTACTAGAAACTGGCAAAGGCTATGGACCAAATCTGTACCAGAGATCTATGGCTACGGTTTTAGTCCGTAGCACTCTCGTACTCATTGGCGCGATGCAACCTATGGCTACAGATTTAATCCGTAGCTATATATTCCAATAGCTACGGTTATAATCCGTAGCAAAATATTAATAGTTCTTACCAATATGCCAAATTTAAGGCTACACCTATCAGATTAGTGGCTACGGTCAGTATCCGTAGCTATTTTGGACATTAAAAAATTTTATATTATCATTTGTTCATTCAATTACCACCTGTACAATCATTCATTCATTCAATTACAATCCTTCATTCAATCAATTACAATTACAATCCTTCATTCAATCAATTACAATTACAATTAATTCAATCCAATTCATTCAATCAATTACAATTACAATTACAATAATACTGAAAATACAAGTCTTTGGCTTCATTAGAGAAATTAATGTGCTTGCACTTCAGCATGAAATTTCAACAGCTTCGTATATTCCATCATCCTACAAACAGTCATGTCACTCATAAATTAGAATACCCATTGGAGAAAAGAAAGACAAAGTAAAAGAAGTGCATCATATATAACCATTTTTTCTTAATAATTTAAAAAAAAAAAAAAAAAAAAAAAAAAAAAAACAACTTAAAGAGGAATGAAACTAACACAAAAGAAATATTCTCACCATATGATTATAGGTTTAGGTTTAGGTTAAGGTTTAGGTTTAGGTTTAGGTTAAGGTTTAGGTTTAGGTTATAGGTTTTGGGATTTGAGAATGAGTTTGGGTTTAGGTTATAGGTTTTGAGATTTGAGAATGGGCTCGGGTTTAGGTTATAAGTTTTAGTTTAGGTTATAGGTTTTGGTTAAAGTTTAGGTTTTTGGATTTGAGAATGGGTTCGGGTTTAGGTTATAGGTTTAGGTTATAGGTTTTAGGATTTGAGAATGGGTTCGGGTTTAGGTTATAGGTTTTGGTTTTGGTTTAGGTTATAGGTTTTGGTTTTGGGAATTGAGAATGGGTTCGGGTTTAGGTTATAGGTTTTGGTTTTGGTTTAGGTTATAGGTTTTGGTTTTGGTTTAGGTTAAGGTTTAGGTTATAGGTTTTGGTTTAGGTTAAGGTTTAGGTTTTTGGATTTGAGAATGGGTTTGGGTTTAAGTTATAGGTTTTGGTTTTGGTTATAGGTTTTGGTTAAAGGTTAGGTTTTTGGATTTGAGAATGGGTTCGGGTTTAGGTTATAGGTTTTGGTTTTGGTTTAGGTTATAGGTCTTGGTTAAGGTTTAGGTTTTTGGATTTGAGAATGGTTTCGCGTTTAAGTTATAGTTTTTGGCTTTGGTTTAGGTTATAGATTATGGGATTTGAGAATGGGTTCGGGTTTAGGTTATAGTCTTTGGTTTAGGTTATAGGTTTTGGTTTTGGTTTAGGTTAAGGTTTAGGTTTAGGTTATAGGTTTTCGGATTTGAGAATGGGTTCTGGTTTAGGTTATAGGTTTTGGTTTTGGTTTAGGTTATAGGTTTTGAGATTTGAGAATGGGTTCGGGTTTAAGTTATAGGTTATGGTTTAGGTTTAGGTTTTTTGGGATTTGAGAATGGGTTCGGGATTAGGTTATAGGTTTTGGTTTTGGTTTAGGTTATAGGTTTTGGTTAAGGTTTAGGTTATAGGTTTTGGTTAAGGTTTAGGTTTTTGGATTTGAGAATGGGTTCGGGTTTAGGTTATAGGTTTTGGTTTAGGTTAAGGTTTAGGTTTTTGGATTTAAGAATGGGTTCGGGTTTAGGTTTTGATTTAGGTTTAGGTTATAGGTTTTGGTTTAGGGATTTGAGTTTAGGTTATAGGTTTTGGTTTAGGTTATAAGTTTTGGTTTAGGTTAAGATTTAGGTTTTTGGATTTAAGTATGGGTTCGGGTTTATGTTATAGGTTTTGGTTTTGGTTTTGGTTTAGGTTATAGGTTTTGGGATTTGAGAATGGGCTTGGGTTTAGGTTACAGGTTTTGGTTAAGGTTTAGGTTAAGGTTTAGGTTTAGGTTTAGGTTATAGGTTTTTTGGGATTTGAGAATAGGTTCGGGATTAGGTTATAAGTTTTAGTTTTGGTTCAGGTTATAGGTTTTGGGATTTGAGAATGGATTCGGGTTTAGGTTATAGGTTTGGTTTTGGTTTATGTTATAGGTTTTGGTTAAGGTTTAGATTTAGGTCATAGGTTTTGGGATTTGAGAATAGGTTCGGGTTTAGGTTATAGGTTTTGGTTTTGGTTTTGGTTATAGGTTTTGGTTATAGGTTTTGGTTAAAGTTTAGGTTTTTGGATTGGAGAATGGGTTCGGGTTTAGGTTATAGGTTTTGGTTTTGGTTTAGGTTATAGGTCTTGGTTAAGGTTTAGGTATTTGGATTTGAGAATGGTTTCGCGTTTAAGTTATAGGTTTTGGCTTTGGATTAGGTTATAGGTTATGGGATTTGAGAATGGGTTCAGGTTTAGGTTATAGGCATTGGTTCAGGTTATAGGTTTTGGTTTAGGTTTAGGTTAAGGTTTAGGTTTAGGTTATAGGTTTTCGGATTTGAGAATAGGTTCGGGTTTAGGTTATAGGTTTTGGCTTTGGTTTAGGTTATAGGTTTTGGGATTTGAGAATGGGTTCGGGTTTAGGTTATAGGTTATGGTTTTGGTTTAGGCTTAGGTTTAGGTTTTTTGGGATTTGAGAATGGGTTCGGGATTAGGTTATAGGTTTTGGTATTGGTTTAGGTTATAGGTTTTGGTTAAGGTTTAGGTTATAGGTTTTGGTTAAGGTTTAGGTTTTTGGATTTAAGAATGGGTTTGGGTTTAGGTTATAGGTTTTGGTTTTGGTTTAGGTTATAGGTCTTGGTTAAGGTTTAGGTTTTTGGATTTGAGAATGGTTTCGTGTTTAAGTTAAAGGTTTTGGCTTTGGTTTAGGTTATAGGTTATGGGATTTGAGAATGGGTTCGGGTTTAGGTTATAAGCTTTGGTTTAGGTTATAGGTTTTGGTTTAGGTTTAGGTTAAGGTTTAGGTTTAGGTTATAGGTCTTCGGATTTGAGAATAGGTTCGGGTTTAGGTTATAGGTTTTGGTTTTGGTTTAGGTTATAGGTTTTGGGATTTGAGAATGGGTTCGGGTTTAGGTTATAGGTTATGGTTTTGGTTTAGGCTTAGGTTTAGGTTTTTTCGGATTTGAGAATGGGTTCGGGATTAGGTTATAGGTTTTGGTTTTGGTTTAGGTTATAGGTTTTGGTTAAGGTTTAGGTTATAGGTTTTGGTTAAGGTTTAGGTTTTTGGATTTGAGAATGGGTTCGGGTTTAGGTTATAGGTTTTGGTTTAGGTTAAGGTTTAGGTTTTTGGATTTGAGAATGGGTTCGGGTTTAGGTTTTGATTTAGGTTTAGGTCATAGGTTTTGGTTTAGGGATTTGAGTTTAGGTTATAGGTTTTGGTTTAGGTTATAGGTTTTGGTTTAGGTTAAGGTTTAGGTTTTTGGATTTAAGTATGGGTTCGGGTTTTGGTTATAAGTTTTGGTTTTGGTTTTGGTTTTGGTTTAGGTTATAGGTTTTGGGATTTGAGAATGGGCTCGGGTTTAGGTTACAGGTTTTGGCTAAGGTTTAGGTTAAGGTTTAGGTTTAGGTTTATGTTATAGGTTTTTTGGGATTTGAGAATAGGTTCGGGATTAGGTTATAAGTTTTGGTTTTGGTTTAGGTTATAGGTTTTGGGATTTGAGAATGGATTCGGGTTTAGGTTATAGGTTTGGTTTTGGTTTAGGTTATAGGTTTTGGTTAAGGTTTACATTTAGGTTATAGGTTTTGGGATTTGAGAATGGGTTCGGGTTTAGGTTATAGGTTTTGGTTTAGGTTTAGGTTAAGGTTTAGGTTATAGGTTTTTGGATTTGGGAATGGATTATGGTTTAGGTTTAGGAATCGGGTTCATGTTCGGGATTGGGTTTAAGTCTTGGTTTTCAAGTTTTGGTTTAGGGTTTAGGGTTAATTAGGTTATAGATTTTGGTTTTGGTTTAGGTTATAGGTTTTGATTTAGGTTTAGGTTAAGGTTTAGGTTATAGGTTTTAGTTTAGGTTAAGGTTTAGGTTTTTCGATTTGAGAATGGGTTCGGGTTTAGGTTTTGATTTAGGTTAAGGTTTAGGTTATAGGTTTTGGTTTAGGGATTTGAGTTTAGGTTTTAGGATTTGGTTTAGGGATTTGAGTTTAGGTTATAGTTTTGGTTTTGGGAATTGAGAATGGGTTCGGGTTTAGGTTATAGGTTTTGGTTTAGGTTAAGGTCTAGGTTTTTGGATTTGAGAATGGGTTCGGGTTTAGGTTTTGATTTAGGTTAAGGTTTAGGTTTTCGAGTTTAGGTTATAGGTTTTGGTTTAGGGATTTGACTTTAGGTTATAGGTTTTGGTTTAGGGATTTGAGTTTAGGGTATAGGTTTTGGTTTAGGTTAAGGTTTAGGTTTTTAGATTTAAGAATGGGTTCGGGTTTAGGTTATAGGTTTTGGTTTTAGTTTTGGTTTAGGTTATAGGTTTTGGTTTAGGTTATAGGTTATAGGTTTTGGGATTTGAGAATGGGTTCGGGTTTAGGCTATAAGTTTTGGTTTTGGTTTTGGTTATAGGTTTTGGGATTTGAGAATGGGCTCGGGTTTAGGTTACAGGTTTTGGTTAAGGTTTAGGTTAAGGTTTAGGTTTAAGTTTAGGTTATAGGTTTTTTGGGATTTGAGAATGGGTTATGGTTTAGGTTTAGGAATCGGGTTAATGTTCGGGATTGCGTTTAAGTCTTGGTTTTCAAGTTTAGGTTTAGGTTTAGGTTAGAGAGTTGAGATTAGGATTAGGTGTAGGTTTAGCTCTAGGGAATTGAGTTTAGGTTATAGGTTTAGGGAAAGGTTAGGTTTAGGTTATAGGTTTTGGGATTTGGGAATAGTTTTAGGTTCTAAGTATAGGTTTAGGTTAGGTTATAGGTTTTGGCATTGGTTTAGGTTATAGGTTATGGGATTTGAGAACGGGTTCGGGTTTAGGGATTTGAGTTTAGGTTATAGGTTAAGGTTTTAGAGATTTGAGTTTAGGTTATAGGTTTTGGTTTAGGTTATTGGTTTTGGTTTAGGTTATGGTTTAGGTAATTGGATTTAAGAATGGGTTCGGGTTTAGGTTATAGGTTTTTGTTTTGATTTTGGTTTAGGTTATAGGTTTTGGTTTAGGTTATAGGTTTTGGTTTAGGTTATAGGTTATAGGTTTTGGGATTTGAGAATGGGTTCGGGTTTAGGCTATAGGGTTTGGTTAAGGTTTAGGTTATAGGTTTTGGGATTTGAGAATGGGCTCGGGTTTAGGTTACAGGTTTTGGTTAAGGTTTAGGTTAAGATTTAGGTTAAGGTTTAGGTTTAGGTTTAGGTTATAGGTTTTTTGCGATTTGAGAATGGGTTATGGTTTAGGTTTAGGAATCGGGATCGTGTTCGGGATTGCATTGAAGTCTTGGTTTTCAAGTTTAGGTTTAGGTTTAGGTTAGAGAGTTGAGATTAGGATTAGGTGTAGGTTTAGCTCTAGGGAATTGAGTTTAGGTTATAGGTTTTGGTTTAGGTTATTGGTTTTGGTTTAGGTTAAGGTTTAGGTTATGGGATTTGAGAATGGGTTCGGGTTTAAGCTCTAGGTTTTGGTTTTGGTTTAGGTTATAGGTTATGGGATTTGAGAATGGGCTCGGGTTTAGGTTACAGGTTTTGGTTAAGGTTTAGGTTAAGATTTAGGTTAAGGTTTAGGTTTAGGTTTAGGTTATAGGTTTTTTAGGATTTGAGAATGGGTTATGGTTTAGGTTTAGGAATCGGGTTCGTGTTCGGGATTGCGTTTAAGTCTTGGTTTTCAAGTTTAGGTCTAGGTTTAGGTTAGAGAGTTGAGATTAGGATTAGGTGTAGGTTTAGCTCTAGGGAATTGAGTTTAGGTTATAGGTTTTGGTTTAGGTTATTGGTTTTGGTTTAGGTTAAGGTTTAGGTTATAGGATTTAAAAATGGGTTCGGGTTTAGGCTATAGGTTTTGGTTTTGGTTTAGGTTATAGGTTATGGGATTTGAGAATGGGCTCGGGTTTAGGTTACAGGTTTTGGTTAAGGTTTAGGTTAAGATTTAGGTTAAGGTTTAGGTTTAGGTTTAGGTTATAGGTTTTCTGGGATTTTAGAATGGGTTATGGTTTAAGTTTAGGAATCGGGTTCGTGTTCGGGATTGCGTTGAAGTCTTGGTTTTCAAGTTTAGGTTTAGGTTTAGGTTAGAGAGTTGAGATTAGGACTAGGTGTAGGTTTAGCTCTAGGGAATTGAGTTTAGGTTATAGGTTTTGGTTTAGGTTATTGGTTTTGGTTTTGGTTAAGGTTTAGGTTATTGGATTTGAGAATGGGTTCGGGTTTAGGTTATAGGTTTTGGTTTTGGTTTTGGTTTTGGTTATAGGTTTTGGTTTAGGTTATAGGTTATAGGTTTTGGGATTTGAGAATGGGTTCGGGTTTAGGCTATAGGTTTTGGTTAAGGTTTAGGTTATAGGCTTTGGGATTTGAGAATGGGCTCGGGTTTAGGTTACAGGTTTTGGTTAAGGTTTAGGTTAAGATTTAGGTTAAGGTTTAGGTTTAGGTTATAGGTTTTTTGGGATTTGAGAATGGGTTATGGTTTAGGTTTAGGAATCGGGTTCGTGTTCAGGATTGCGTTTAAGTCTTGGTTTTCAAGTTTAGGTTTAGGTTTAGGTTAGAGAGTTGAGATTAGGATTAGGTGTAGGTTTAGCTCTAGGGAATTGAGTTTAGGTTATAGGCTTTGGTTTAGGTTATTGGTTTTGGTTTAGGTTAAGGTTTAGGTTATGGGATTTGAGAATGGGTTCGGGTTTAAGCTCTAGGTTTTGGTTTTGGTTTAGGTTATAGGTTATGGGATTTGAGAATGGGCTCGGGTTTAGGTTACAGGTTTTGGTTAAGGTTTAGGTTAAGATTTAGGTTAAGGTTTAGGTTTAGGTTTAGGTTATAGGTTTTTTAGGATTTGAGAATGGGTTATGGTTTAGGTTTAGGAATCGGGTTCGTGTTCGGGATTGCGTTTAAGTCTTGGTTTTCAAGTTTAGGTCTAGGTTTAGGTTAGATAGTTGAGATTAGGATTAGGTGTAGGTTTAGCTCTAGGGAATTGAGTTTAGGTTATAGGTTTTGGTTTAGGTTATTGGTTTTGGTTTAGGTTAAGGTTTAGGTTATAGGATTTAAAAATGGGTACGGGTTTAGGCTATAGGTTTTGGTTTTGGTTTAGGTTATAGGTTATGGGATTTGAGAATGGGCTCGGGTTTAGGTTACAGGTTTTGGTTAAGGTTTAGGTTAAGATTTAGGTTAAGGTTTAGGTTTAGGTTTAGGTTATAGGTTTTCTGGGATTTTAGAATGGGTTATGGTTTAAGTTTAGGAATCAGGTTCGTGTTCGGGATTGCGTTTAAGTCTTGGTTTTCAAGTTTAGGTTTAGGTTTAGGTTAGAGAGTTGAGATTAGGACTAGGTGTAGGTTTAGCTCTAGGGAATTGAGTTTAGGTTATAGGTTTTGGTTTAGGTTATTGGTTTTGGTTTTGGTTAAGGTTTAGGTTATTGGATTTGAGAATGGGTTCGGGTTTAGGTTATAGGTTTTGGTTTTGGTTTTGGTTTTGGTTATAGGTTTTGGTTTAGGTTATAGGTTATAGGTTTTGGGATTTGAGAATGGGTTCGGGTTTAGGCTATAGGTTTTGGTTAAGGTTTAGGTTATAGGCTTTGGGATTTGAGAATGGGCTCGGGTTTAGGTTACAGGTTTTGGTTAAGGTTTAGGTTAAGATTTAGGTTAAGGTTTAGGTTTAGGTTATAGGTTTTTTGGGATTTGAGAATGGGTTATGGTTTAGGTTTAGGAATCGGGTTCGTGTTCAGGATTGCGTTTAAGTCTTGGTTTTCAAGTTTAGGTTTAGGTTTAGGTTAGAGAGTTGAGATTAGGATTAGGTGTAGGTTTAGCTCTAGGGAATTGAGTTTAGGTTATAGGTTTTGGTTTAGGTTATTGGTTTTGGTTATGGGATTTGAGAATGGGTTCGGGTTTAGGCTATAGGTTTTGGTTTTGGTTTAGGTTATAGGTTATGGGATTTGAGAATGGGCTCGGGTTTAGGTTATAGGTTTTGGTTAAGGTTTAGGTTAAGATTTAGGTTAAGGTTTAGGTTAAGGTTTAGGTTATAGGTTTTTTGGGATTTGAGAATGGGTTATGGTTTAGGTTTAGGAATCTGGTTCGTGTTCGGGATTGCGTTTAAGTCTTGGTTTTCAAGTTTAGGTTTAGGTTTAGGTTAGAGAGTTGAGATTAGGATTAGGTGTAGGTTTAGCTCTAGGGAATTGAGTTTAGGTTATAGGTTTTGGTTTATGTTATTGGTTTTGGTTTAGGTTAAGGTTTAGGTTATGGGATTTGAGAATGGGTTCGGGTTTAGGCTATAGGTTTTGGTTTTGGTTTAGGTTATAGGTTATCGGATTTGAGAATGGGCTCGGGTTTAGGTTACAGGTTTTGGTTAAGGTTTAGGTTAAGATTTAGGTTAAGGTTTAGGTTATAGGTTTTTTGGGATTTGAGAATGGGTTATGGTTTAGGTTTAGGAATCTGGTTCGTGTTCGGGATTGCGTTTAAGTCTTGGTTTTCAAGTTTAGGTTTAGGTTTAGGTTAGAGAGTTGAGATTAGGATTAGGTGTAGGTTTAGCTCTAGGGAATTGAGTTTAGGTTATAGGTTTTGGTTTAGGTTATTGGTTTTGGTTTAGGTTAAGGTTTAGGTTATGGGATTTGAGAATGGGTTCGGGTTTAGGCTATAGGTTTTGGTTTTGGTTTAGGTTATAGGTTATCGGATTTGAGAATGGGCTCGGGTTTAGGTTACAGGTTTTGGTTAAGGTTTAGGTTAAGATTTAGGTTAAGGTTTAGGTTTAGGTTTAGGTTATAGGTTTTTTGGGATTTGAGAATGGGTTATGGTTTAGGTTTAGGAATCGGGTTCGTGTTCGGGATTGCGTTTAAGTCTTGGTTTTCAAGTTTAGGTTTAGGTTTAGGTTAAAGAGTTGAGATTAGGATTAGGTGTAGGTTTAGCTCTAGGGAATTGAGTTTAGGTTATAAGTTTTGGTTTAGGTTATTGGTTTTGGTTTAGGTTAAGGTTTAGGTTACGGATTTTGAGAATGGGTTCGGGTTTAGGCTATAGGTTTTGGTTTTGGTTTTGGTTTAGGTTATAGGTTATGGGATTTAAGAATGGGCTCGGGTTTAGGTTACAGGTTTTGGTTAAGGTTTAGGTTAAGATTTAGGTTAAGGTTTAGGTTTAGGTTTAGGTTATAGGTTTTTTGCGATTTGAGAATGGGTTATGGTTTAGGTTTAGGAATCGGGTTCGTGTTCGGGATTGCGTTTAAGTCTTGGTTTTCAAGTTTAGGTTTAGGTTTAGGTTAGAGAGTTGAGATTAGGATTAGGTGTAGGTTTAGCTCTAGGGAATTGAGTTTAGGTTATAGGTTTTGGTTTAGGTTATTGGTTTTGGTTTAGGTTAAGGTTTAGGTTATTGGATTTGAGAATGGGTTCGGGTTTAGGTTATAGGTTTTGGTTTTGGTTTTGGTTTAGGTTATAGGTTTTGGTTTAGGTTATAGGTTATAGGTTTTGGGATTTGAGAATGGGTTCGGGTTTAGGCTATAGGTTTTGGTTAAGGTTTAGGTTATAGGTTTTGGGATTTGAGAATGGGCTCGGGTTTATGTTACAGGTTTTGGTTAAGGTTTAGGTTAAGGTTTAGGTTTAGGTTTAGGTTATAGGTTTTTTGGGATTTGAGAATGGGTTATGGTTTAGGTTTAAGAATCGGGTTCATGTTCGGGATTGCGTTTAAGTCTTGGTTTTCAAATTTAGGTTTAGGTTTAGGTTAGAAAGTTGAGATTAGGATTAGGTGTAGGTTTAGCTCTAGGGAATTGAGTTTAGGTTAGGGAAAGGTTACGTTTAGGTTAGGGGTTTTGATTTAGGTTATAGGTTATAGGTTATAGGTTTTGGTTATAGGTTATAGGATTTGAGAATGGGTTCGGGTGTGGTCCCTGCAAATACAAATATAATACAAATATAAACACGGCCTGTCCGAATGGCCATGCCCTTGCAATGTCGTCTATAGGAAATGGACAGCTTCATCATGGTCATAACAGCTGTTCCCACCTTCCAGGGACCCCCACTCTTCCAGATAGCTCTGACGCACATCCGGGTCTGCTCCATTAATCTCGAGCAAATACATAAACACGTCCTGTCCAAATGGCGAGGCCCCTCCAATGTCGTCCATAGAAAATGGACAGCTTCATCATGGTCATAACAACGGTTCCCACCTTCCAAGGACCCCTGCTCTTCCGGATAGCTCCGACCCACATCCGGGTCTGCTCCATTAATCTCAAGCAAATACATAAACACGGCCTGTCCAAATGGCCAGGCCC
Source organism: Magnolia officinalis (assembly GCA_021015155.1). Taxonomy (NCBI): domain Eukaryota; kingdom Viridiplantae; phylum Streptophyta; class Magnoliopsida; order Magnoliales; family Magnoliaceae; genus Magnolia; species Magnolia officinalis. Next base: position 27,894,599 of record JAJHSJ010000007.1, read on the forward strand.
CTCCAATGCCGTCTTTAGGAAATGGACAGCTTCATCATAGTCATAACAACGGTTCCCACCTTCCAGGGACCCCCGCTCTTTCAGATAGCTCCGACGCACATCCGGGTCTGCTCCATTAATCTCAAGCAAATACATAAACACGGCCTATCCAAATAGCCAGGCCCCTCCAATGCCGTCCATAGAAAATGGACAGCTTCATCATAGTTATAACAACGGTTCCCACCTTCCAGGGACCCCCGCTCTTCCGGATAGCTCCGACACACATCCGGGTCTGCTCCATTAATCTCGAGCAAATACATAAATACGGCCTGTCCAAATGGTCAAGCCCCTCCAATGCCGTCCATAGGAAATGGATAGCTTCATCACGGTCATAACAGTGGTTCCCACCTTCTAGGGACCCCCGCTCAACATCCGGATTGCTCCGACGCACATCCGCATCTGCTTCATCAATTTTGAGATAATATATAAACATGGGCCTGTCCAAATGACCAGGCCACTTCATCAATGTATCATATAGTATGAAGGAAAGAAAACTCACTAATTTACCTAGCAATGAGAGAAAGTGTGAGTGCTTGGAATGTCGCCCTTTCTTTGAATAATGGATGCATATTCCACAATGCAATCTGAGAATGAGTAAGTTTTTTAGTTTCTTCAAAAATGCGTATGGGCACAGATTTACAAATAAAGATTTTAAAGATTGTAAAACAGAGTAAATGATTATATTAACTTCCAAGTATCGATTAAGAAGAAAAATGTAAATGATGATGGGAAAGAAATCTCGATATATTAAATTATTGAAGGACAATAAGACATACCAAGACTACGGGTGCCCAGAGCAAGATAACTGCACCAATGTTGTACCTAACTGCATTGACAGAACAAAAAAATTATACGAATGAAATGACAAAAAGCCAGGATATCATGGACCAAGAGGAAGATGAGTACCCTCAAGAAAAAACTCATGCCAAACATATTTAATGCGACGAACTTTCATTATGTCTTTGGTTGGCTTCACCAAAGGTTTTATCTGCACTAGCAAGACATATTCAAAGAAGGTACAGTACAGACGTGATCACATGACTTCAAAGCTTTTGGGATGTTGCTAACATTCCCATGAAGGTTGGGATGCCCGCATTCTGATCCATCCATCTATACATGCATAAATACGTACATCCATACATAGATACTTACATGCATGCATCCAATTCCATTCAGAATCATGTATACATGCACACATGTATCTATGTATGTACTTATTAATATTATTCATGAGATAAATGTATTGTAGTAGAAACAATGATTTCAAATAGAATGGAACTATTGAAAGCCAAAACCAAGTCCACCTGCCCAACAATGATTAACCTAGAAAAATCAAACTGGCTTTTCATTGATTTGGCTTGTTTTTAGTAATTCCCACCAGGTTATTTACTCCATGTACTCAACTAGGTGCCTAGGTCAAAATTAGTCAATTTGGATGGGTTGCTGATTGAATGAAAAACATTGGTAATAACTCACCTTACCCCAAACATCAATCCACAGCAACAATCCTGGAGCATTTGCATAAACCTGAATGCAAGAGACAACGACCATAAGTGTGTTACACTGGGTCATGTTGTTGATAGTATCTACTAAATATACCTCTCCACAATCGACATCACTTCTTTGTAACTCTTTCCAGATATGATGTTCATAGACTTCTAGCACTTTGTTAATTGGAGAATGACCTTCCAAATAACAAACAGCAACATGCTGCCAATTGTGAGTGTACCTGCAAAGTCTTTCCTCAGTGATATTAAAATAAAACAGGGAAATTCTATTTAATCATCAAATGCATAAAAGTTATGATCTCTAGAACAAAAACCCCATACATGAATGATGAACAAGAATTCCATGAGGGAGACCATGCTTCCATGAACTCTACTGCTTCCTTGAAATGACATTCATACTGAAAGACATGACATAGCTGCAAAAGAATCCATAAAATCTATAAGAGAGATAATATTAGGGATTCTTGGAAATGATGAAAGGATCATCACCCGTTCACTCAGAAACCACCACTACCCATATCACATAATGTATGAGGGGAATTACAACATCGATATCATGCACACGATATCACATAATGTATTATTTGATTAACTACACATGTGCAATATTCTTGACAAGAGACGTACCATATGCTTGAATCTGAAATATGCAGCTCCAATCCTCCCACATGAAACATCCACCTGAAAGAATGTGCATAACCGTCATGCTTGAGTAATCAATATAGGAATGTACAAGTAAAACCATAAAACCAGTGATACTCACTGCATTTTCAGGATCTCCTCCATAGTTGACGATCTCATTCTAAAGCCCTTCTCCCTCCTCCTTTATCTGGGCTTAGGATCGGCAATGCAAGGAGTTGCATTGGCGGAGTTAAAAAAGGGCTTAGGCTCCATTTAGTTTTTTTTTTAAAATAATTTCATAAACACTAATGTGATGACCAAATGGAGCCTAAGACTATAAATACATTCAAATATAGAGTACAAAATTCATTCAATATTTCAAAAAAAAAAAAAAAAAAAAAAAAAACAAGTGCCAAGTTAGTTCTAAATTAGTTCAAAATGCACACTACATGTTCTAAATTAGTTCAAAATGCACACTACACATGTTCAATTATAGAGTACCAAATTTGTTCAAATTATTAAATTCTCAAAGCCTCTTTCCCCCATTGCACAAATGATCCCAGACCGACCTCTCCAAGTGTAGATGCAAACCCATCTTCTTTTCACAAAGGAGCGTGAGGTTGTACAACCTCAGTCAAGATAACAACAAAAGCTCCATCCTCCAACGGTTCACAATGGACAGTTGCATTTGGATTAACTTCGTGTACTTCACCACGAGCAACTACACCACATTTTCCAAAACCAAGCAAGTCGCATCTCTTACCGATATATATAATATCCGGCTACATTTACACATAAAATGGCATTGGTATTGTTAGCGCTTATAATATAATTGTAAGCTCAATACACTAAAAAAAAATATTTATACTTGCATACCAACGATGCCTGAGTAGATTTAACGACTGTTGGTGATGAGAGATTTTGAGAAGACTCTCTCCCTTTCTACATATCCACCAATGTTTTCTTCATCTCAATTATATCTTGAGTCACATCATCTAATTTTTTCTTCACCTGAGTTAACTCTTGAACTACGCCCTCTTTTTCTTTTGTTACATTCTCTACCTTTGAACGAGCAGGGGCTGACTTCTTCAGTCCTACCTTGCTTATTGAGCAACCTAGACCCCGCATTCGCTCTCTTTTGTCAGAACCAACCAACTGTAAAACATTGTAAATCAAGTTATTAAAATATTCATAATTACCATAAAACTTAAGTAATTTTTAAATTTTATTATTACCTCTGTAAGGGCATCATCCATGTTGGTCATCCTAGAAGCAGGATTGCTACTAGAGAGCTCCTTTAGTTTTTCCTGTAAAAAATACAAATGAATATAATATAATTCAAAGTTATACATAGGCTTTTCATAAGGGTACTAGTTAGTGGTATGAGGGATGCACTTACAGCAAGGTCAGGATACTGGACAACTTTGTCCTTTCTTGTATGGGCTCTTAAGAAGACTTCACATCTACTTATCTCGGCATCAGACGTAAGATTCTTCTCCTTCGCCTTTAGGACATTACATATCATTAAAATACATATCATTAATAAATTTAGATGAATGATAATTCAATTTTAAATTCAATTTTAAACTATAATATCTATTTTTAAATACATACCATCTTATGGCGAGTAACAGCCATGCTGTGCCTCCCAAGACACGCAGGTCCTTTTAGCTTGGCCCGATTGATTTTATTCCTTACGCTTACCCTCTTGAATTCCTCGGTGGTGCGTTGATCCACGAAGACCCTCCAATCCTCCATAGGGATACCTGGGGGGGCAGGACCATCTCTCACAGCAATAGGATCCTTGTCTTTAATATATTTTGCAGTCAATCTTCTCTTGTAATTCCTCCACGCTTCATTGATGCGTTTTATAACGTACTCAAGACTTGCATCCCAACTTTGACCCTCAAACTCATAAAACTGTGACAGTCTTTCTGTGACCATACGAATTTGTTCATGAGGCACCCGGCGAAAGTCCTGGTATATGATTAGGATATGAGAACGGGTGAGGACACCGACATGCGATGCAAAGTCTCTATGATCGGAACAATCCTCATTCGGTTGCCCGAATTCATTTGTCTTTAAGACTTTTTTCCTATCAGGTTGCACAAGTAAAGAGACCCTCCTAATAATGCCTCTCTTTCTAGATGAAGAAGAAGCTGACACAATTACATAAAAAGAATAATAGTTATATATACATATAATTAATTAACGCCAATATATAAGAAAAAAGAAATTTACAAATATAATTAAGGAGAAGTATCTTATTACGTTTGGTGTTGCTTGAATTTGTACTCTCAAGCACCTGCGCACCCAATAGTTCTGGTTGTGAATCCATGTGTCTATTTCTTCCCTAATATGAAAAGAAAAGAAATAAAAGCTAATGGTTAAGAAATAATTTAAATCACAGATAAAGTACAAAAAATTCACATATATTATCCAAACCTTCATTAGATTTCCTCCAATAAATATCATTTTGTTACATGCGTAGAAAATACAAACAAATCAGTAAATTCTCTTTGATCGTTTTCTTTTCTTTGTTTTCTCGACCACAACACTAACGTCTTCAGATTCATCGAATATCAACTCATCAACCATTGCTAATGAGGTAAGATTAGGCCCTGCATCGGCATTGCTTACAGCCTTTAATCGTTCCGATAGAACGCATGTCTCTTCTTCAACAAAAATTTTTTTGGGAACCTCCAAGACGACATGCCAGTCAGCATTTTTTGGATCTTTGGAGTAGAAAACTTGCGTGGCATGCTCTGCAAGAATGAAGGGCTCGTCACCGACTTTGTCTGAACTGTAAAGACTAGACAAATTTACTAATCTCAAATTCGCTTCGACATCAAAAGAAACACCATGATGTGTCACTTTCACCCAATCACACTTAAATAGGATGGGCTTGTACCCTGTTCGGTATTCCAATTGGATAATTCTACGAAGGACTCCATAGTAAGGTTGATTTTCATCCACTGTATTGATATCCTTAGCACTTGATCAGAAGATTGTCATACCCTCTGTCCTAATGTAACGCCCAAAAATTCGGGGGTCGAGTATGAACTCAACACCCGAGTTCCAACGCATCACTTATGCAACATACACAATGCTGGTTAAATGTTGTCTGAGTTAGCGCAATAAACATGAATGAGATTAAACCAAAACAGTAATTCATACTCCAGTTCAATTGTATATATAAGCAAGCGGAAGACTGAAACTTTATATTCAAGTATGTAAAGTAACAAAATTTTCTGAACTCCAGAGTATGAGTACTAGCTGAGCACCAATATACATGTATTGTTTTTAAGTCAAAACCCAAAATACAATCCTCAAAAGAGGCCCTGAGAATCCCGCGATGCAGCCGGCCTAAGCGAAGCCGTCAGAGTACTGCATGAAGGAGAACTCCTCCTGGTCCTCATCAAAGTCGGGCTCTGGCTCCTGAACCAAGGCGCCCTCTATACCTGCGACAGAGTCTGGTGGGTGTTGCAAACACCATCCCGTAACGTGGGAGTGAGTAGCTAACTCAGTGGAACAATAAAGCATAAGTTAACATGTTATCAAATCAACCAAGCAGTAATGATAAAGCAGTACAAATCAAGCATTTCTAAGTACTCTTGTTAAGTGCAAAATGATATGACATGATGCTGTATGCCCTTGCTAAATCACCCTCAAGCGACATCATCTTACGTTCGTGAATGCTTACTCCCTCAGTGCGCCACATCTACAAAGCACATGCGGTACGATGATACCCATGATTACCAAGTTTTTATTAGTCCATTTCAATCAGCAGTATTGGGAAACTAAGGTACCTCCCTTGTATCATTCCCAACATGGTCCATTCTAGGGTCGTCAATCCTAGTTATTCTCATACGATATTATGGTTTGAGAGGCGTAGTGAAGGCATCGCAAAAGGCACGTCACCCGTCAGCGCGGATACAGATCTCACGTATGCGGCTCAATTGCTGGCCATCAGCTCGAGTACAGGTCTCACCGTACTCGGCTCAATCACTAGCCGTCAGCTCAAGTACAGGTCTCACCGTACTCGGCTCAACTCACACTCTAGTTGTTGTGAAAGACTCGTCGCCAATCACAGACCCTTGGAGTGTACTCGATGATACTACGGAGGACTCGTCGCTCGTCAGCACGAGCACATATCTCACCGTACTCGGCTCTCGCCGAAGTATCGACAGCTCGAATACAGTGTCCCATACCACCGTATTCGGCTCACGAGTTAGTTGCGCAATGGTCACTACGGGGAGGCACATGGCCCCAGCGTAGGCCGACAGCTCGACCACGGTGTCCCATACCACCATGCCCGGCTCATGCGACTTAGCGGATCTAGGTACCATGGTTAAACGGGGATCGCCACTGGTAAGTTTGGTACCCTAGGTTCAAGCAGTAGCGACCAAACAGGGTGAACACACAAGTACATTTCGGTTTACTTGACGAGCTTGACTAGCTCGAGCGCACCACAAGTTGAGTGATATGGAGCGCAAAAGCACTCCGTGTGGCCAACCACTATCGCCAACCGAAGTACGACTCGGGTTCGCCAGACACGTCATTTGTGTCGACATGAATCTCAGCCACAATCGCAAGTCTGGTACCGAATGTTTGGACTATATACATAGTCCCAAACTCAAACAGTTTTCATTAATAGCATGTGAAGTGAAGCATGATAAACAAGCAATACAAGCATGTTAGTAGGCATGTTATAAAGCGTGAAGTAAAAACATGAAGTAAAGCATGTTGCAATGCATGTTGTAAAGCATGTTGTAAGGCATGTGATAAAACACTATCCCCATAGGGATACAATTGTGTGCGCATTACAAGTGAGTGGTTACGGTGAACCACCGCATGGAGGGGGGTCCTACATGTCTCTAAGGGAGTCGGAAATCCCATATCAGCGCCTATCTAAGGCACTAGTACATACACATGTACACATACAAGCATTTGCACAAACACATAGAATACACTATTCCAACATACATGACGTATGTTAGCCAAGTTCGTGTTAGGGCTGTCCCTTCACCACGAGAGTATTTTTTTCCGTGTATATCGTAAGCATACAGCAAATAATCATTACAATTACATTTTCAAAATCCGCACGTATGCGGAATTTCTAAAATACGCAATTTCAACATACATGACATTTACACATGAACATGTATTTTTGCGATTCCTTTCGCCAAACTAGCATTTTATCCACATATGATATAATCAAACATTAAATAAACATGTCAAACATTTTCCCAAGAAAAATACGTATACGGTATTTCTACGTATATCTAGAGTATGTGAAATTCCATATTCTTTATCGCTAATCGAAACAGGAAACGGAAAGCACTTTGTACATGTGCATTTGCATGCAGATCATGAATCTATCATTATCTGACATTGAAAGCGTTGAAAAACATAACTTATACGCTTAAAGTCCTCACCTCAACCCTTGGAATTCCAACAAATCAGCAAGGGTGTTGGAGCTTCCGTATACGGGAGTTTCCTAGCCTAAAGAGCGGAACCGATTAGCCTTCGCATAACCTACCACTATTCAACCTCAAATCAGACCTAGGGTCAGGGTTTCTTACCTTCAAATGGGATGGACACCGCCGGAAAAACCCCTGGAATAAGGCGATGTAGGCCGTGGGATGAGTGGAAGCAGCAGGAGGAAGATCGGCTTCGATCTCCAAGCTTTTGTCTCTCTTTTCTCTCTCTCTCTCTAAGGGTTTGCTCCCAAATTCGTATGGCTGTGAGAGGGGCTGTTCTAAGCCCCTTTTATAGCCAAGAACATGTCCAAAACAGACTCAGGTTCAAGGGTGGCTGCATATATAGGCAGTTCGCCACTTTCCAAGCTCAAAAGGTATGTTCTGGTGGCCCTCCTTGAGCCAAACGTCAGACTTATGCTCACCATCTATGGATCCACGTGGGATTTCGTTTTCGACTCGATCGGATTCCCAGATCGCACGTGGCGGACCACTTTCAGTTCAACGGTCAGTGGGCCACGATCAGAAATTCTGAGTACATGTAAATGTTCCTGAAATTTTTCTTAATCCGAGGGTGTAATTTGGTCTGATTCCGACGGTCAGGTTGCTTAATACTGACGCGCAACCGAATGATGCCAGATCACTATTCCAGATATTTTTATTTGGATGGGAATAGTGTTTTTCACACTCCCTCACTCGGAAGTGAAAAGAATGGCCGTGGGACATCGGAATCATCTGATTTTTGATATGATTGTCAAGCCCAGTGGGGCGGTCCTGGTTCCTTAGCTTCGTGTTAATCGGACTCCCGATGTGCGATCTAGATCCAATACGAAGTTTCGTTTCATTCCCGAGAGCAGCCGGGTTATGAGTTTGGCTTTAGACTTTATGGTAACCTAGAGTCACTAATTTTGCAAGTTTTGGGTCTTGCAGAACGTATTTAAAGCGATCCCAACGGATTTCATGGCTAACCGAGTTTAGTACTTAGTTAACTTTGTTAAATTTCTAAGGGATTTAATCCTACGTGATTTCTGGTCGAGGTGGTACTCGACCCAAATGTACGGAAATTTACAGGTCGTTACAATCTACCCCCCTTAAACAAAAAAATTCGTCCTCGAAATTTATACCTTTTCGTAGTCCTCGAGAATCTGAGGATAGTTCTTTCTGACCTCGGCCTCAGTCTCCCAGGTAGCTTCTTCCTCGAAATGATGTGTCCAAAGCACCTTCACAAGTGGGATGACCTTGCTACGTAGTACATGCTCCTTCCTATCAAGGATACGCGTCGGGCGCAGCTCGTACGTAGCATCCTCACTCAACTATACCTGCTCCCATCTGATGATATGCGTAGGATCAGGAACGTACTTCTTCAGCATAGAGACATGAAATACGTTGTGTACAAAAGCAAGCGGTGTAGGCAAGGCGAGACGATACGCCACATCACCCACTCGATCCAGTATCTGAAATGGACCGATAAACCTCGGTGTGAGCTTCCCCTTCTTTCCGAACCGAAGGACTCCCTTCATAGGGGAAACTCGAAGGAACACATGATCCCCGACCTCGAACTCCAGCGGTCGCCGCCTCGTATCGGCGTAACTCTTCTGCCTGCTCTGCGCTGTGAGTAATCGACGCCTGATAATATCTATCTTCTCTGTAGTCGTCTGGACCAACTCCGAGCCAATCAGGCACGCTCGCCAACCTCTGTCCAACAGTGCGGTGCCCTACAAGGTCGACCATATAAGGCCTCATATGGTGCCATGCCAATAGTCACCTGGAAGCTGTTGTTGTAGGCGAACTCTGCGTACGGAAGACAGTCATCCCAGCTGTCCTTGAAGTCCAACACACATGCTCGCAACATATCCTCCAGAATCTGATTTACCCGCTCTGTCTGCCCATCAGTCTGAGGATGAAACACTGTACTGAACTTCAACTTCACACCCATCACCTCCTGGATACGAGTCCAGAAGATGGATGTGAACCGCGTGTCTCTGTCCGACACGATCTCTAAGGGAACTCCATGCAGACGAACGATCTCTCTGATGTACAGTCTAGCCAGCTCGTCTGCAGAGTTCGTAACTCTGATAGGGAGGAAATGGGCCGATTTGGTCAACCGGTCCACAATCACCCAAATAGAATCGTGTCCCTTCCTCGTCTTCGGCAGCCCTGATATGAAGTCCATGGAGATGAAGTCCCACTTCCACTCCACTATAGGCATGGGCTGCAGTAGTCCAGGAGGTCGGCGATGTTCTGCCTTGACCTGCTGGCACGTCAGACACCGAGATACATACTCAGCAATGTGGGCCTTCATGTATCCACCAATAAGTCCGTCTCATATCCTGGTACACATCTTCGTGCTACCAGGATGCATCGCAAGCTTCGTTATGGGCAGACTCGAGAAGCTCGCGTCTCAAGTTAGCCACATCATCAGAACACATAGGCGGCCACGGATCGTAAACCCCCATCAGAACCAACTCTCCACTCGGAGTCCACGGCGTCGCTAAGCCTGCTCTCGAAGCTCAGACAGCCATAAATCGCCTCCAATTGGGCCGCAACAATCCTGTCGTCAATAAGTGGGCCGCACCCGAACGTGCGCACCACACTCAAAAGGCTCCTCCCAGTGACTCTCTCTAAGTCGCGCACAAACTCCATCATGTCCCA
>JAJHSJ010000007.1:27904998-28119941 GCA_021015155.1 Magnolia officinalis
ATGCGCAATATTATTGTTGAGCGTCCTGTTACTGTTAATCACATTGCTTCCTTTGGTATCCTTCCTCTGTTGGCAATCTGTGGGATGGGATAACATCTTACATTAGGGTGGAGCTGCATACCAGTCCATTGCCCAATCCATGTTTGCATGTATTGTGATTCTTCTCTTGAGAATTTAACCTTTAAAATTGATACTCAAGAAGGCTTATTTCAGTGGATCGGCATTTGATAGCTCACCTTATGGAAATACCTGTCAATGATGAGGGCATTCCGATTCATATATTACATGACAAACTCTCAGAATCTGAACGACAATGCTTACTAGAGATTTGTGTAATTTGGATGTTCACTGGACTCATAGGTCATGCACTTCCCTTAAGGTACTTGTTACCCAGACCACACAAGGCTTCACAGATTTTCATCTCAAATCTATATCCACGTTCTGGTAATAAAACCGAACTCACTGCATTCATGGTTCGTGTTTTGCATTCTGTCATCTCTGGTGCGAAAATCTGTCTACATTCGTTATTTGTCACTCCATTATTTTGTCTCGTCCCATCCAGGTCATAGTGATATTCCCTTTGGTTTTTTGATGACTAATGCTCGCCAATCATATGCTCGTGGCTATGCCTATTAGAGAAAACCCATCCATCATCTCCCTTTTAATAATCCAATCTTAACAAGATAAATTTAGAATTGGTTCCTGGCCAAATGGATGCTGACAGTGGTGCTGAAGCAGGAAATGCAGATCAAGCTGGTGATCTTCCTGGAGACGTAAATATGGATGATTTTTTGAAGAACTTGAGTCAGACTGGCTAATGATCCTGACTTTCACCTTCTGATTTGATGAGAGGTTGAATTCTCTTCAAGAACAGGTGGCTCAAATTCGTGTTACCCTAAGACACTCAATTTTCTTATTTACACAAATATTGAGGCGGGGTGCTAGGGGTTTTACACAAAAGTGATCCATCTAATCCTGCTCCCTCTTCTGGTTCTGACTGAATTTTTATTTGGTCTGTAATAACTTATATTTTTCTTTGCTTTTAGTCTGAACTTGCATGCTTACTGACTTTTGTTAATTATGTACTATGCTCTCTTGCATCTATATTCCATCTCCTATTTTCCTTATCCTTGTTGTCATTCTTTCTTTGTCATTTTGTGTCAAAAAGGGGGAGAAGTTTTGGGAGGCTTTGGCTTTAGTTGGATTCAATGATTATGATTAGTTTCATTCATGTCTATCTAAATAGCGATGTGCTGCTATTACTCAGGGAGTTAAGCTTCTCAGGAGTTATGCTAGATATTGCTTATGATGTCTATATAACCGTGCATGATTCTCTATCTGTTGTGCCTGTACTTCTCTTATTTCTATTGGAAGTATTATTATTTGGGTGTTTTGTCACAATTTAACAAAGGGGGAGATTGTAAGTGCTATAGTCTCATGCTCCTTTGGTTGTCAAATTTTGTTGTGTCAAAAACATCTATCTGTGTCTTGTGTTTGTATGGTGATTTATATGTATTCAAGACACTGCATAACACTTCATGACATTGGATGTCCTTTAAGAAATACAAAGTGTACTTCATCATCCTATCAATGTTTAAAGCTACAATGTTGAAGTTCAAGTCTCAAGAAACAACTTCAAGACTCAAGACACGACTTCAAGACTCAAAAGCAACGCATGAAGTAGTTTTTCACGCTGATGAAGATCTCAAGATTAAATCTACAACAAGTTCAAGATCTCAAGCTTGAATGGGTCAAATATCTACATTCGTTGAATGGTTGAAGTTCAATGTCCATACGACATGTTTTCAGGTTTCACTGACCTTAGGTTGACCTTATAAGTGGTCACTTTGGATATATAAATCAAATGTTATTTTACATAAGTTTGGTTTATTCAAACGACCAGTCCTAGCTCCTGTTCGACCAGTCCTAGCATTTGTTCGACTAGTCCAAGAAATTCCTCGACCAGTCCTAAGTTGTTGAAGATTTTCGAAGTTTTTGGTACACCTACGACCAGTCCTGGAGGTCCTTCGACCGGTCGTAGGAGTATCTTCGACTCGTTCTCGACCAGTCGTAGGGCTAACGACTCAAAGTCCAGCAAGCTAATCTATGGTCCTACGACCAGTCGTAGAGAATACGGACCAGTCGTAGGTGACCCCGCCAGTCGTAGGCTTCCCACGACCAGTCGTGGAACGACTTTCAAAGATCGCGCTCAATATTTCAAATATCCGTTAGAGCTACGACCAGTCGAAGGTTTATAAGACCAGTCGTAGACACGATTTTTGTTTCTATAAATTGAACACGAAATTCAGAGTTTTTATAATTCAACTCGTTCAATTCAAGAAATTTCAAGTGATCACTCTGAGATAAGTCTGTGTTTTTATTTTAAGCTACATTGTGCTTATTTAATATTCCTTTTTGCTAGCTTATTTAATTTGATTTTGTTTCTGTATTCCAATCTTATTTGAAAAGAGGAATTACCGTATTCCTTCTTCTTGGAATCAAAATCAAATATACTACGCCCAACTAGTTAAAATCTAAAATCTATTAGAATTTAGAACCCTATTAAAGTGAGTATTGGAAATTGAACTTTGACATTCAAACATCTACTCCGATTGGTTCTACCGGGCTGCTACGAAAAGGAGAAATCCAGGTATTTTACAATTCTGTAAAAAATTTCATTTCTTTTGGTTTGTTTGAGGTTAAGCCAGAAAAATCTCATTGTATTGGTTATCTGAGAGAGCCCAGAAAACTCAGAAAAGAGGGGTTTTTGAATGTGTAAGCCCGAGTGAAAAAGACACAATTGTAAAGGTTTTAGGTGAACTGTGAAAACCTATTGATAGTGAACGCTAATATCCCCTGTGTGAGGATATTAGGAATGGAGTAGCATTCTGTGTGGCTGTTGAAAGACAGTTGGTGTACACACAGGCGAACCACTATAAATCTTTGTCTTGTGGATTGAAATGCTTGCTTAATTTTCATATCTTTTATCATTCAATTGTGTGAATGTACAAGTGGATGTGAATGTTGTAACTATTTACATTTCAAGCAAGTGTGGGGCTTGTTGTACTAATTTAGATCTATATTTCTGCATTAATTTCAATTCATTGCTATTTCTTTATTTCTATTAAAATTGAGTCCTTGATCCCAAAGTTGTTCTAGAAATAAGGTTGTCCTACCATAAGCCTTGTTTATTATGGTGTAAGGTTGTCCTTAGAACTGAATTTGTATCAATCTCTCAATACTTATTTATCAAGGTGATTTGATTTCAGCATTGTGAATTGATTTATAATTGTAAGGCTATTGGTTTACTTTATTTCTCTGATGATTTTTTAATTTGGCATAGTCTTATTCACCCCCCCCCCCCCCCCCCTCTAGGACATATACTTGGCCTTTTCAGATACTCAACCCATTAATGACATGAGCACTCAAATTCCAGTCATTCTTGTGTCGCCCATTCCTTGCCTCATTAAATACAATCATTAATTGCAAGAATAGAGTCATGAGTTTGTCTTTTGGAAATATGACATTGGAGTTGAATAGCTTTTTCAATACAGGTAAATAGTCAGAGCATGATGATGATCTTCATGATATTAACATGATTAACTCTTTCGTGGAAGATAGAACACTCTTGACCTTATTCTCTGACCCTTTAGAGACTTGTCTGGCCCACTCCCATGATTTGGACGATGATATGATTAGGGAGATGGGGGTCATGCTTGATACCATGTCGGTACTTGAAGTTAACTGGTGGACGCCACAATTTGAAGAATTGCCCCAAACTGATGTAGTGCCTCTACCATCTAACCTCGAGGTACCATATATGATTTTGGGGTAGGGGAAACTACTTTAGCCACCCAACCCTCCTATTCCAAGTTGTCGATTCCGAGTTTACAAGATTCCATCAGATCAATGATCGAAAATCCTTTTTAATTTCATTTTTACTCTTTATAGTAAGTTTTAGTTTGATTATAACTCTTCATCCTTTAAACTTAAGGAGTTGTGTCCAACATGAAAAGTGCTTAGAAAAATTAAGAGAATAACATGGTTAAGCCAAATAGGACACTCACTAGGAATCATGACCGTCTATAAATAGTAAGCTTACTATTTATAGTTAGTCATGAATTTTAAGGAGTTTGAGTTGGAGTTTAATTCTGAAACTTCTTCCAAGGTTTGGTATCACTATTTAAAGGGTTGTAAATTCATTTTTATCATCTATCAATCAAATTTTGAATTTCTAGAATTTATTTTTATGTTCTTATTTTCTCCCATGGATTCAAGGTATCTCTGTGAGGAATTAAAAGAAGCTCCATGGATTTGGAGTAGTTATCCCATTGAGGAAGACACTGATCAACCTCATAATGTCCATCCCTGCATTAATTTCTCTCCCCTGTCAACTTCCCGTCCCTGTAAGGTTATGTTATCTCTCTCTTTTTTCTTATCCCGAGATGTGAGCTTTTTTTTCTTTTGTCTCCCAATGGTGGGGGTGTAGGTTTATCCTTATGCTCTTGTCCTCTGGTAAGTTTTGGACTTACATATTTTAGGATTAATAAAAATTTTCTTATATTTTCAAAAAAGAAATATATAGATTTATTATTTTTCTTCCATGGTATATAAAATGCATATAATATATGATTTATGCATGTTTGGTATAAGACGAAAAGACTTACCATGATCGGTACATGACATCCTCTCCCCTGACTTCTCGTCCTCGTGAGTGATGTAGGGAGGGATGTGATGAGGTCGATCATTGTCTTTATCAGGTAATAAACACCTTGAATCTACAAGAGAAACTCTTGAATCCATGAGAAGAGATAGAATTTCTAAAAAGTTTTAATTGATAGATCGCTATTGAAAAAAAAAGAAAGAAGAGTTTAACATCCTTAAATAACCCTAAACAAACCATAAAAACATAATCAAGGAGTGTTAATCGAACTAGGAAACAAATTCCAAAAATTGCAAAAATTGCCTACGTCCGCTGACCTGTCGTCGACCGGTCAAGTCGACAAGTCAAAACAACCAAAAAGTATCCAGAGGTTTAAACCAAAAATTCTGTGATTTTCAACTTGTCTAAACTAGCAGAAATCAGCCAACAAGCAATCTGAAATTTCTAACAAAATTTTGACCTATCGAGTATAAAGGTCGATCGCTCAAACTATGCTAAATTTTTGTCAATTTTCCTTAGGCTTCTTTTGATCCATGTGTTAAGAACGTGCTTGATCCTCATCCTATATCAATGAGGCATGTGGGCTTTCTCGTTTTAACTATCTTAAGATGTGGATTTATTTTTTTTTCTTATTTACTTTCTTTTTCTTTTTCTTTTACCTCCCAATCTTGGGGGCATAGGTTTATCCTTCTACTCGTAGGTTTTGGACTTATATCCTTTAAAGATTAATAAAGTTTTCCTTATCTTTTCAAAAAAAAAAAAAAAAAAAAAAAATTTATTCTTCCATTTTTACCCATGAGACAAGAGGAAAAGGATAAACCTATCTAGTAATCTGATAGAGTATGAAACTTGATACATGGGCACATAAAATGTTTAGAGGCGGCATATATCAAATAATATTATGGGCTAAATTGTGGAATTTACTTTTTTAAGTCAACTCCAAATTCATGTTGGTTAGGCAATGCTCGATACTACTTCATGTTCCCTTTTGTTAAAATAGGACCATTGGATTTTTCATGTTTGACCATCCAATAAATGGCCACCAATCTAATGGTTAGATTAGCAAATAATTACCTTCTTTTATTGATAATGTTGGGGGACGATGGAAGCACATAGAGATGAATCAAGCAAAGTACTCCAATCACACAATCAAGTTCACACACAAATAATCAAAATTTTAAGTGAAAAAACCTTTTATATATATATATATATATATATATATTATATATATATATATATATATATATATATATATAAACCACGACACAAGTGACAATAATGCACTATAAAGCAGAAATTTACAAGAGATAGAGATTACCCAATTTGAACAAGCTTCAAATCTCCCTTACAAGCCCTTAAAACCCTTTAGAACAAATTATAAAGCTTTAATATATACTCTATTCCCGATTTCACCCATAGATAGACTTTAAGAGAATCACAATCGAAATAGGAAACAAATCCAGCACTTACACAACTTTGCATAACTCTGCACGATCATTTAATGGCACTTTAATGCAATCGACAAACTATTGATGGCATTAAACACCTTCAATGTCATCGAACTAAACACCAAAACGTTCCAACGATAAAACATGAATTTTTCAAATTTTTCCGATGGCATCGAGTAACCTCTAATGGCATCAAAGTCTACTCGATGGCATTCAGCTATCATTGATAGACTTATTAATTTTCATATTTTAAGACATCAACGAAAATCTCCACCATGTCTTCAATCTACCATCTTTATAACTCATTTTTCCTCATCTCTAATTACGCTTTGCATTATAGCTCCACCATCGCTTCTCGTGCACACTTCGTCTTCCACTTACGCCTTCGCCAAGCCTAGAAAACTTGAACTTCTCTGTAGGAACCACCTTAGTGAGCATGTCTACCGGATTCACGCTTGTGTGAATCTTCTCCAGAGTCACGCCTCCTTCCTCAAGCACCTGTCAGATAAAATGGTGATGAACATCAATGTGCTTAGTATGTGAGTGATAAATAGAGTTTTTAGTTAAATTGATCGTGTTTTTGCTATCACAATTAATCGGTACAACCTCTGTCATGCCCCAAACCCGGAGATCGGAATCACAAGAACCCCGATCGTCGAATCCGGTGCTGACAGCCTCCGTAGTACCCCATTCCTAGTTCTCAGCGCCTATGCGCCAGATTCCGATCCTGGGATCTTACAAGGAGGATTTTTTTTCAGTGTACATTTATCTCATAATAAGCATAACCACAAGTATACCCAAATCATAAAGGCAACATCATCATCATATATCCACTAATATAAACTGTTGAATACAGTACTGAAAGGGAAATACATATGACAAAAATCAAAACTCCATAAGTCCGCTGCACGCTCCAAGCTCAATGCTGCTGCAACCTAGCGCCACCTGCACGCATCTATCGTACATAAGCTTATAAAAAGCTTAGTGGGTGGTGAAAGTGTGTGCACAAGGTAAGTGCCAAGTAAGCAATATCAGAGTAATCAGAGTAAACGAAAATACTGACAGTCCGTGAGTCATACAATATCAGGGTATGCAATGCAAATCAGCTATACAAATGAGGAGTCAAAGAAAGCCAAATATTAGATGCCGAGGATGCAATGACATAAATCATACAATATCGAAATAAGTGGAAATATACTGATAAGTTTATGAGTGCCTTCAGCCGTACAAAGGCTATGCAATGCAAGGCATGAATGCTAACGGTCATATTAATAAAGAAACATAGCAACCCAAAATGCTAAGTACTGTGGATGCAATGCAGTATGCGGTGCGAATGAAATGACCATGCTGGAGTGAAGTCGGGATGATAGTACGTAGTATTGCAGGCTATGGGGTCCATCATAAGGGACTTCTATCCAAACCAGTCCCATACCTAAATTTAGATAGTCAGACTCACTGTGGTAAACTCCTAATCTCAGGTTAGTCGCGCACCCAACCGAAATCATGGCCATGAGAAAGTACACAACAATTAGCTGCACACCACCAGCCCGAGTGGATAGTGAATGAAATGAATGCATGAGTATGCAACTCCTACTCCATAAGTCCACATATCAGTACGGTTCCTCTCCGGGATCATCATCAGGGTCTATTACACTCCAAACCAGATTGTCGCCTCATCGTAGATAACAAGGTGGGTGGAAGAGACCTCGCTATCTGCCTGCCAATATCGGGCCCAACTCATTGATAGCGGACCCATTCCTTGAGCTGGTCAGACTCAGCCTAGCATTGCCCCCTCCTCTTGCGTAGATAAGGTCGCACCCCTTACAACCGATCACAACACAGTGGGAGACGCGGCCTAACGGTATACGGCCCTCATGCGCTCATGCATCCACTCGGTCTAGACGTTGGAGCAACCTCTGGAAACAAGAAGGTTTAGGGACTTTCACCTAGGGATATTTATAGCACCCCATGTAGAACAGATTTCCGGTGTCCCAACTGGCCATCCACGATATGTCTGTGGAGGCTACGACCCTGATGTGGCTAGAGTATATAGTAATCACAACACAATGCAAGATGCATAAGTCATAAATTCAGTCATGCATCAATCATGCGCATGCCATGTGCTTATGTGAGATAATCTCCGCCTATCAGGGAGTCTCATAACAACCGACACTATGGATATGCAATGATCAATCATATCTCATAACAAACATGCAGATGATGCGTATGGGCATGTATCATGATGCTATGATGTCACATACTCATAATTGATATCAATAACCGTCATAAACAATTGACCTTTATAATGTGGACATTTAACCAACATTGCTCCCAAGGAATAGCTCTCATAGAGCTAAACATATAATGGGCTCACGGCCTCACTCAATGGCCTAATATACAACACAATGGGCCTTACTCAAGGGCCACATATACACAACAGGTGGGCCCTGCTCATGGGCCTCAAATACATGACATGTGGGCCCTACACATGGGTCTCGAATACGTCGAATGGTTCATGCATTATGGGCCTAATACATATCACAATGGGCCTTGCCCATAGACCATGAATTGATCACAATAGGCCCCAACTATGAGTCGCATATACATCATATAGGTCTCGACAATCGGCTTCAGCCTCAACAATCGAAATTGACACTTGGAATCG
This sequence comes from Magnolia officinalis, assembly GCA_021015155.1. NCBI lineage: Eukaryota > Viridiplantae > Streptophyta > Magnoliopsida > Magnoliales > Magnoliaceae > Magnolia > Magnolia officinalis. The sequence goes on from JAJHSJ010000007.1 coordinate 27,913,775, forward strand.
GCCTCGATACTTGACCTCGACAATCGGAATCGGCCTAGAATCAAAATCAGCAAATCGGTCACGTCAAGCGAAATCGGCAATTGGCCATGACAATCAGGATCGGTCGATAATCAAAATCAGCAAATCGGTCACGTCAATCGAGATCGGCAATCGGTCACAATAATCAGAATCGATCGATCAATAATTAGAGTCGGTAAATCGGTCACGTCGATCGGGATCGGCAATTGGTCACGATAATCAGAATCGATTGATCCATAATCAGAATCGGTAAATTGGTCACGTCAATCGGGATCGGCAATTGGTCACGACAATCAAGATCGGCAATCGGTCACGACAATCAGGATCGGTCGATAATCAGAATCGGCAAATTGGTCACGTCAATCGGTCACGATAATCAGAATCGATCGATCAATAATTAGAGTCGGTAAATCGGTCACATCGGTAAATCGGTCACGTTGATCGGAATCGACAATTGGTCACGATAATTAGAATCGGTAAATCGGTCACGTCGATTGGACTCAGCCTCGATGATCGGTCGATCAAGGCTTAAGGGAAGGTCACGATGGACATTAAACCATCATTGCCCATCAATGTGGGCCTTTAACCAATATTGCTCCACCTAGAGCTGAACATATAGTGGGCCCACGGCCTCATACAACGATCTAATATACATCACAATGGGCTGAATACACGGCCTAATATACATCACCATGGGCCATGACTCATGGTCCTCAAATACATCATAATGGGCTATGACCTATGGACCTCAATATACATCAAGTGGACGCATTAGATGGACCTAGAATACAACTCAATGGGTCACGCCAAAAAGGGCCACAAATACATAACATGCGGGCCCTGCACATAGGTCTAATATACGTAACAGGTGGGCTCTACACTTGGGCCTCAAATATATCACAATGGGCCTCTACCCATGGGTTCTAAATACATCACAATGGGCCTCAACCCATGGGCTCTAAATACATCACAATGGGCCTCAACCCATGGGCCCCAAACACATCTCAATGGGCTGTGCACGGGGAGCAGGTGGGCCCTGCGTACACGGCAGGTGAGACTTATGAATCACATAATGGGTCCCACTAGCTGGTTATACAACGCATACATTACGACGGGTCCCATGGATGGACTGAATAGGTGAAACACATATATCATGTGGGACCCACGTCCCTGTACAGGATGGCACGAACAAAACACTTACATCATAGGTGGGTCTCAAAGATGTGCGGCGTGGATGAAGCACATACCTCATTGATCAGATCCTTAGAACTTGCTGCCGTCAACACAACAGCCATATTACTGGTAAGGTACACTAGCCAATCTGCTTAGGGTGGGTCCCACATGATCTGGACGGCCAGGATAAAACATGTATCACGTGGGTCCCATGGACAGTGTGGATTAAATACATACATTAAGGTGGGCCGCACAATTGGGGGACATAGATGAAATACGTACATCATGTTGGCTCCCACGTGCCGGGCTGCGGCACGTCAGCAAGAGGGTCCCACCGTCCCAGCTAGTCTGAACGGTTTGGATATACAGCACATACATCACATGTGGGCTCCACAGACAAACAGTATTGATATAGCACATGTATAAAGGTGCATTCCACCGTCCAGCCATCTGGACGGTGGAGATAAAAACACATATCATGGTGAGCTGTCCACCGCCCAATCCACCTAGACGGTGGATGGAAGGAGTGGAACTCTTGCATCTAGTGGGTAACCACGTGTGGCCCATATATATATATATATATATATATATATATATATATATATATATATATATATAATAATGCACTGAAACGTCCAGATCTGGCCTTCCAATTGACGGACGATCTGGATATAACTTCCATGTGGGACCCATGTATGGTGCGACCATTCAACACATCATCAGGTGGGCCCCACCCTCACACGTGCAGCACGTGTGAGGTAGGTCCCACGTATGGTGCAATGGATGGTCGGCATTGATAAAACATTTACATCAAGGTGCCCCAGCACCGTCTTTGCTGGACGGTGTGGGAGCAACACATAATCATGACGGCCCCACGGATGGACGCCTGGATGTAGAATACAATAAATCAAGGTGGGGCCCACCCATCACATGTGTAGCAAGTTGGGGGTGGTCCACGTACTACCAAGAGGTGGTATGCGTTGAGAATACACACATCATGGCAGGGCGTCCATGGTCAGATGGGACCCACACAGAACTTGCTGTCTTGCAGCAGCAGTTGCTTGCTGCTACAGCAAAATGAATGCACGGTGTGGATGAAATCCACCTCACAGTGGGCCACGTCCAAAGGGACGGTTAGGATATAGCACATATCATGGTGGGCCACGTTGGACGGCAGGGATAAAACACAAGTAAAGGGGGCCCCTCTGTACTGTTTATTTGCATCCAATCTGTTCATAAGGTCACGTGGACCAGGGGGTTTCAATGGTACACGTCCAATCATCACTGTTGCAATGTGGTCCACCTAGCTTCCGCATACGGCTGATTTAAAGGGAACCCATCGTTTAAAAAGGGGCCCACCAAATGTACAGTGTTGATGACGGCACCCATAATGATGGGGCCCACAACAGGGACCCACGGCCCCGGTCCGTGCACGTCCAGTGCAGCAGGACGGGTTGCGCGTCCTCTGCTCGGTCAGAGGCAGTAGCACCTCTTTCTTTTTTTTTTTTTTTTTTAAAGAAAGAATTTTTGCAGTTTTTCTTAGGTGGGGCCCGCATCTGGTAGATCCACTCCAGCTATTGGATCCTACGGCTCATTATAGGCTAAATGAGCCCAATATCCAATATATTTTAGCACATAGAAAACCTCAAAGTACATTTTAATGGTAAGAACTACTATTTTCTATACTATGGTCCGCCAAATAATCAGATTGACTTCATTTTTCAGCTCAACGCCTAAAATGACCTGACGAATGGAATGGACGGCATGGATTATACTTATACATCAAGGTGGGGCCTGTATGAGTAGCCCACCCCAAAAGTGCAATATAAATATTATATTATTATTATTTTTTTCTTTCCGCTGCTATTAGTACACCCACGGTCGGTTCACATTTCACTAGAGCACGTCCAATGTGCAGAGACACCGAACGAGGGACGGGATTATACATTCCATCAAGGTGGGTCCCACATGCACGTGGCCCACTTGGTTGGATCAACCTGATATGTGTGCTTTCGTTCCATCCAGGCCCGCCAATGGGCTGGACAGTGTAGGTCCAACACATCCATCAAGTGGGTCCCATAAAGATGGATGGTATGGATAGGTTACATACTTCATGGTGGGGGTCTATCCGGGTGGGCCACACGGCTACACCATCACAAAGAAATAAGAAAAGAGAGATAGAGAGAGGGAGAAAGGAGCACCCACTTTAGATCTTCTTAGTTTTTTTCTTCTGTCATTGCATGCTAGAGATCCAATGGATGGACTTCAACGGTTGAGATCGACTTAGGACGGTGGAGATGGGAGATAGAAAGTGGGCCACACTAGCTTCTCCCCTATGGAAGCCATGGAAGTGGGTTGCTCGTAGAAAATGAGGGAGAGAGATTGTTGTAAGAGAGAGAGGAGTGGTGAGGTGGAGTGATGGGATGAAAGTGATGGTGAGTGATAGAGAGTGTAAGAGATGGGATGGAAAGGTTAACTTTGGGGTTGCTTGGAGATGGGTGAAAGTTGATGTGTACTTGACATGAGGTGTGATTGATGTGTACTTTGATGGATTGATGGGATTGATTTGACATTTGGTAGAGATTTTCTTTTGCAGCGTTTTTCCTCGTACTGAGCGCAGGCATACCTCTCCTGGCCCGGGTATCGCCTCGGCGCGCGAGACGCGGCATCGGAACCGCGGCGACGGCGCGGTCGCACTAGTACAAGTCTCGAGTTGAGTCGACTCGGGTTGACGGCGTGTAACTCAAGGTCGTGCGCAAACATCGAATAAAGGTCGAAAGTTGCCGGAATTCAACCGGAAAGACCGCGGAAGCCTACAGAATGGTACGGTCTAGGATACGGGGCTTACAACCTCCTACTAAAGCTCAGCTAATTTACCATCCCCCTTAACCAAACATCTTCCTCGAATATCTCTGTCACTGCCATATACTTAGCTTCAGTTGTGGAAAGAGCCACCATAGATTAAAGCTTTGACATCTAACTAATCGTTCCACCCACTAGCACAAACGAGTAACCGGAAGTCAACCTTCTAGTTTCCACATAGCCCGTGTAATCAGAATCCACGTAAGCTACTAACTTGGCCCCTGATTTCTCAAATGTCAAGACGTAGTCCCGCATACCTCAAATGAATCAAAGTAGTCATTTCACTACTTCTCAGTGTTACTTACCAAGGTTAGACATGTATTTGCTGACAACACCCACCGCATGTAAAATATTCGGTCTAATACAGACCATTGCACACATCAAACTACCAACCGCACTCAAATAAGGAACACGAGACATATCTTGCTTTTCTTCATCGATTTTAAAACAATGTTTAGAAGAAGGCTTAAAATGAGTCGCATGACGAATATTGACCGACTTTGCCCTACCCATTATATACTCCATCAACATCTTCTCAAGGTATTCTTTCTGAGATAGCCAAAGCCTACTCCTTTTCTTGTCTTTGTGTATATCAATGCTGAGAACCTTCTTTACAGTCCCTAGATCTTTCATCTCGAATTTCTCTGATAATTAAGTATTCAGTAAGTCGATCTCAAACGTACTATGACTGGCGATCACTTGTCATTAAGATACAATACCGTGATAATGAATTTTTCATCACTTAGTGTCTCGTAATAGACATAATGATCATATTCATTTCTAGTAAACCTCTGACTCACTATGAAAGAATTAAACTTTCTATATCACTGCCTAGGCGACTGTTTCAGGCCGTACAATGACCTATTCAACCTACAAACCTTATTTTTTGCCACTTTTTTCGAACCCTTCTAGTTACTTCATGTAGATCTGCTTTTCCAATTCCCTATGCAGGAAAGCAATCTTCATATCCATTTGCTCCGACTCGAGATCATATTGGATGACCATTGCCAATACAAATCTGATAGATACTTGGTTCACAACCGGTGCAAATATCCCAATGAAGTCGATACATTCCCTCTGAGCATATCTCTTCGCTACCAACCTTGTCTTGTACCTATCATTTTTCTTTTGAGGATTCACTTGCACCTGATTGCTTTTTGGCTAACGGAAACTCCCACGTCTTGTTCTTGTACAAGGAGTTCATTTCATCATCCATCGCGACTTTCCACTTTTTGGCATCTGGCTCATCAAGAGCCTCCTAAAGAGTAGATAAATCCCCTTCGTCCGTAATAAAGGCATATACGAGATTAGAATCATCCATGTATCTTGCTGATAACTTGCGATCCCACGGTGGATATCTTTTCACAGGTGGTTACTCCATTTGCTCTTGTACCTCTGTCTGCGTCTCTGTCTCAACCTGAGTTTCATCTCTATCTAACTGAACATCCACCACCAACTTTTTCAATTCCTCATATTCATCCTTACAGAACAAGGATTGTTCATCGAATTTGAAGTTAAGGATAAGGATGATTTTCTGTGTGACTCGACCATACAATATGTACCCCTTCACATCACCACCATAGACAACAAAGATGTATTTCTTAGCCCTTTGGTCTAGCTAATCTCTTTCAACTGACGGTATATGAGAGTAAGTATCGCAACCAAATACACGCAGTTCCAAGTAGTCTACCTACTGATGACTTCACACTTCTTCTGGAATCTTATAATCAATAGTCATAGAAGGAGACCGATTCACCAAATAACAAGCTATGTTAATGGTCTCAGTCCACAAGTCCTTATCCAACCCAACATTACCGATCATGCATTGGGCCCTCTCGAAGGGAGACTTCTTCATTCGTTCAGTCATGCCGTTCTACTCAGATGTGTGGCATACTGTGTTGTACCCCACTATCCCTTCATCCTTGCAGTATTGATTGAATTCTCCATAATTATATTCTCTACCATTATTTGTCCTTAGTACCTTCACTTTTCACTCTATTTATTTTTCTACCATTGCCTTACATTGCTTGAAGTTGGTAAAAACATCGAATTTATTTTTTATAAAATAAATCCATACCTTCCTGGAATAGTCATCAATGAACATGACAAACCATGACAACCCCCACCAGAAACCACATGTGACGGCCCCCATACATCAGAATGCATGTAATCAAGAATGCACTTACATACATGTTTTTCATGTTAAAAAAAATAACCTTAACTGTTTACCATATATAAAATACTCACATATACTAAAACCAAAACTTTTAAAGGCTATAATTAAACAACGATCAGAAAGTATATTCATACCCTGCTTGCTCATGTGGCTCAAGCATGCATGCCACACACATGCAGACATGGAATCCTCTACAGACGCTGCAGCTCCACCCGATAAAGTGCTCCCAATCAATTTGTAAAGGTTCCCACTCCTCTATGCCTTTGTGACAACGAGTGCCCCCTTTGAAACTTTAAGAACGCAATTAAATCCAGTAAATTTACACCCAAGCTCCTCGAGTGCTCTAAGAGATATCAAGCTCTTCCTCATATCTGGAACGTGTCTCACATCGGTTAAGATATGCTTCATGTCATCAAACATCCTGATGCGCACCGATCCAACACCCACCACATTACAGGCATTGTTATTACCCATAAATACATGTCTACCATCCCACTCTCTGTAACTGGTGAACTAACTCTAATGAGGAGTAATGTGATATGATGCCTTAGTATCTTAAATCCACTCATCCTTACGATCATCGTATAAGTGTCCGACCATAGATATTGACAACACATCATAACCACTCGTACCTTCATCTAACTCAGCAGTGTTGGCCTCCTTAGAAGAAGCCTCTGAATTCTCTCTTCTTACCTTAGGATTTGTGTAATCCTTCTTCATGTGCCTGGACATCCCACAATTCCAGCACTTTAAATTCCATTTGCACTTACCCTTAGATTTTGACCTCGATCGAGAAGATCCACTGTCTCACTCAAAATTTCGTCCCTTCGTAACTAATGTGTCAATAGAGGTGCCCACGTCACCGATTTTCTTTCTCATCTTCTTTCCTCGAAGGGCTGAGATAATAGTATTGACGCTAATGGTCAATCTACTGGTGCACAACAAGTCATTGAATGACTCATACGAAGCCGTGCGATAATTCAACAGGATGCATGCCTGATCCTCATATTTTATTTGCAAATTAACTTGTTAAAGTTACTAATGTAGGTTTCAACATCAGCTCCGTCTGCTATCTTCAGATTGAATAACTGTAGCTTAAAGTAAAGGCGATTATCAAAAGATTTATTCACGTAGATATCCTCTAATTTTACCCATATACTTACCGCAGTTTTCGGGCCTGGCTTGAATTGAAATTAGGTCGTAGGATGACCTGTTACTAAACTTTAAGCCAATGGCCAAATTTAGGTGGTGTAGCTAAGTGACTATCAGCCAACAATGCACAGCCATCACTGGCCCATGTTTGAATTGGACAATGGTTTATTTTGTTGGCTGGGCTGGGACATACTTTAGCCCATCTTCGTTGGTGGTACTTGCACGTTGTAGCCCTTAGAGACCAAAAAAAAAAAAAAAAAAAAAATATATATATATATATATATATATATATATATATATATTGGGTTCGGAAGAGATGTGTCCCAATGCGCTCAGTCCTTGTACCCACGGTTTGGTGATCCAGTTCGTTGGTCTGTGTGAAAAGTATTTCAAGTTGGAAGATTCTAACCCTCCAATCAGGAGATAAATATTAGATGGTTAACAAATAAATAGAATGAAGGCCCAGGTGAAGTGCAAGAGATTGGCATGCAGGAATTTTCCAATTAGAAGACTATTGGGCGTTCCCCTTCCTTGTTGGGGCCCATCGAATCAATGGTCTGCAGCACTGAACCTGGGCCAGCTTGCCGGGGGATTTGGCACTTCATGAGACTTCTTGCATACAATGCTGGATGGGCTCAAATGAAATGACACATGTGGTGCGTGTGCCGTTCCTGACTAGACCACGGCCCACTTTGAACAAGGTTTGGGTTGAACCTAGTGGCCACCTGGTTGAGCTTGGAAATATTCTTAAAAGCACTTTGAGTAATTTTGGCCCTGCTGGGCTTCAAACCATTAAGGCTCATACAAGTCATTGAGCCGAACCCAACTTGTTGAGGTTGTGGGAGGGCGGTTTGAGAGTGGATTTGAAACCTCTTGGATTTGAAATCTTCTTATTGTGTTTGGCACCACGGATCGGAATCAACTTTAATCCAAAAGTAGCTATACATGGTATATTCGTAGGGGCTCCAATTTAATTACTAAATCAACTTTAATATCCCTATTACAAAATGGTTTCAATAAGCCCGCTGAAATATATGCTTTGCCCAAAAATGATGAAATTGCAAGTCTTGGATGGGCCACAACCACAAAATCATATCGGAGTGACTAACCAACGATTTTTAACCGTTGATTTACATGGACAATGTTTGGACGGTGCTGATCATCATATTCAAGTAATTATAATGATGCAATTGATAATCAAATTGTTTTGGGACATCATTAGTGGGTCACGTGCGCAATAGAACAATAGCTCGGTGACATACATGTTACACATGCAATTCTTGGAAGGATTTTAGATGCCAAACTCCTGTTTTTTTAGAGGATTCGAAACCCCGGATACTTTATGGTACCATACAAACAAGGGATTTGAAATCTACTCAAATCCACGGTGCCAAATAGTAGGTCCAGGACCGCCCGGTTCTAAAATTTAAGACCTTTTTATTAATTGGGCTGGGCTTGGGCTGTGTCTCTGTTCCCATCAGAACAGACCTGCCCAATTGGAATTTCAAAGGTTTTTTTTTTTTTTTTTTTCAACTATCATGCATGATGTGGCACACCTAATGAACAGCTAGATCTTGTACAAAGTGGGTGGTCCTGTCCAGTCTCGGGCTTGCATAATAATCATGAGCTCGCCCCTGCCCGGCCCGTTATCTGTCTCTTGCTGAATTGGTCCACTGGACATGCTGATGTTAATATGGACATGAGGTGCGGCAAGTGCAAGACAGTCATCTGTGTCTCATTCATGTACGTCAATCCGGACCATTCAAATTAAAAGCCCGATTGTTGATGTACCTTGAAAAAACAAAGCCTAACCATCCAATTCTGAGTATCAAGTAGAATTGAAACGTTCCCCATCACATGGTACAAAACCGTCCAATCAGTGCTCTTCTTAATATATGTTCCATTCACTGTTGGGCCCCCTTTCGTCACATGCATGTTCTGCGTACAGCGGACAACGCATCCACATGTACGGTAGGTCCGGGTACCCTATAGGGAGTGTGCTTTGGAATCAGGAAACTTCCACTGTCGGTTAGCCAAATGCCCGCTGGGAGAATGATCACATACATTCGAACATGTGGGGCCTACCCTGATATATGATTGATATCCACACCATCCATTAGATGCGCGCCCCAATGTCATTTTAGGCGTACATATCAAAATCTAGCTTGATCATAACTCTGATGGACCATACCAAAGGGAAGAATGAAGGACACAGGAGAGGGGGACGCCCACCATAGAAACCTCCAGTTAAAATGTCGGATCACACAGTGTAGTGCATCATAGGATAAGGAGGCGTATCAAATTCACGGTCTAGATTCCACCTAAGTGTCACAGGTGGGCCCAACATAGCTCGGACGCATGTAATTACCACGTGTTCCAACGTACGCGACCATCCCCGGCACTTCCAAGAAGGGCTGAAAGTCGGGCGGATTCAAACTAATCTACCCATGGCCAACTCGACATGGACTTGGGCTCAGGCAGGATATATCGGGTTTGGTCTCAGGCTTAGGCTATACCAAATAAAACTTAGGTTGGGACCCATACAAACCTAATCCATGTATAATTGAGCGTGGATCATTTGTGTTGAAGGCATAATTTCTGGTGCAGTTATTTCTAATGAGTCAAGCTAGCAAGATACGCCGGATTTCTCTCCCAACTAAATTGTGTGCTACACAACGGGACTTTTAAAGAAGTATTTATCCTATATTTTAAGTTTGTTTATTTAGAAAAAAATGAAGTTCTTTCCAATAAATAATTACATATATAATTAATAAAATCATAAGTACAAAAAAATATAAAATAAACTAATTTAATAACAAAAATATTAGTATGTATCCAACCTGACCAACCTGACCGAGCTCACTTGGGTTGAGAATTCCCAACTCAACTCGCCCGACTTTCAGCCCTACTTTCAAGGGTGGCAATGGGATGTGCGGTCCCAACAAGCTGAACCCGGCTCTAAATCAGGCTTGCACTAGAATGGCCCGGTGGACCGGGTTTGGACCTCATGGTCCATAAATTTTTAGACGGAGCTTGAGCTCAAGTTATTTTAGCCCGCCTGACTTCATATTCCCACGTGTCATATCCTATAAATATGTTTATTCTCCAAAAATGTTTACTTTATGTGCATGTATGGTCCACCTGACCAACGGATGGATTAGGAACCTTCTAGCGGGAAATAAAAATTTCTTCAATTTCCAGGTGGGGTCGGGACCGGGCCCATCCATTTAATGGGCGGGCTTTTGGTCTTAAGGCTGAGAAGGCCTGGCCCAAACCCGACCCATTGTGACCCTACAATTCCAAGGGCATTTCTGTGCTAATAAAGAAGTTCAGCTTCTCTGGTGGATTGCTCTGCATAAAGATCAGGTGCTCTCTCTCTCTCTCTCTCTCTGGAAAATGCTCGCAGCCTGGCCTGCTACGAGACCGCCCCTCTTCCCAATGCAGAAAAAAACCCTCCCCCATCGCGCGTTGGTTGTGGTCTATGCTAAGATACGCAGGAGGCGACGCCCTTCGCCCCAAATCCAATACGACGATGACGAATCGGAGGAGGTAGGCGACCTAGGCCTAACCCTCCTTACGGCTCTGAAATCCGAGACGCGGCTCGAGGAAGAATCACTTCTGGAGGTACGCCGGTCAGATTCTTCAAGAAGGGAAGAGAAGAAGGCAGGGGCGTCGCTGAAAGGCTCGGATGTGCTCTTTGCTTTGCAGAAAGCAGCTGTGCAGAAGGCGAATAGCAGCAAGGGAAGGAAGGGGATGAAGGGAAAGCCGAGTAGGGAAGGAAGGGCCGAGGACAGTGTTGGGGACTACAACGATGTACGGCCCTTGCATATAAGGAGCGATTGGGGGGTTCGGTTGGATGAGATGGAAACGATGCTGGAAGAGCTGCTCAAGGAAGAAGAGCGGCTTAGATGAAGATGGCGAGGTAGCAGTTTAGCCGGTTGGTTTTTTTTTTTCTTCTTTCTTTTCTTCCCTTTTTAATATATATATATATATATATATATATATATATATATATATATATATATATATAACCAATAGAACACACACACACAATAAGAAAAACTCTGATACTCTATCATAGGGTGATGGTTTATACGCAGGCACTTGGAAATTGCATACATGGGATACATTTGAATTAAATTAAGCTGTCCAACTATATTTCACAGTTTAGATGTACCATGATAATAATAAATAATAATAATTACATCCACTTGATTACCTGACTTTATGATTGCTGGACAATTTTTTGGACGGTTAAAATGAAAATGAAAAATTTATCCAATGGTCCTGCTTCCTCTGGAATGGATTATTCAACGACTCTCATTTAGGGACTGTGACTCTGCGATATTGGATTCCAGAGTTTAATCGGTTTAAATTTAAATTGAGTCAATGGTCTCTCATGAAATAGATGGTCCATATTAATAATAAGAAAAGGGCAGTGTGATCATCCTAACCATTCCATCAAAGGTCAACAAATTTTTGCGGTCTAAATTAATTGGTACGAGTGTCCAATCTTCGATGTGTGCTATCGATAATGTGTTTTGGTTGATTGTCCCATGCAAAAATCACCCGGACCATATCATTCTAGCCAGCTAATATATGGCTATAAAAATGGATGGTCCAAATCACTTTCAGAAAAAAGTATGGAATCATCAGTCTAGAGTCTCGACCATTCATTATACGAGCCTCAATGACTTGCTGCACCACGCATCGTCTCCACAGGCACCTTTCATGCAACACATGCCAACTTGACAGTGTGTGAGCTACTAGCAGCCACATATGATCTGTGTGAAGATGATTAGAACAGAAAGTCAGGCAGGTCCAGGCGTGCGGGTCAACTCATCAGGTGTGCAATCCATGCTCTTAAAGAGAATGTACGGTTTATAAGAAGAACCAGATGCACCACAAGGCTGGGTCGGGCTACATGGCTCAGTGGTAGACGGGCTCTGTTTCAACACTGGGACCAGGGCTCAGCACCCATATGGTGTAGGTGGGTGTGTAAGTAGAAAACAAAAATAAATAAATAAAAGATCCACCACAAGACTTTGTAAGACATGCTTAATGAAAAAATCTAACAAACATAAAATCTAGAGGAAAATGATTAATTTTTTTGTTGTATTTTTGGTATAAGTGTAGTGTTGTGTATATATGTACATGAAGAGGGCCCCCAATCAAAAAAGATTATGTCCTAATTAAGAGAGATTACAATCAATCTCAATCAATTACCACCTAATTAGATCTAACCATAAAAGGAAAAGAATGAGGATCCCGACCAAATGCTTTAGAAGATATCAGCAAGTTGTTGATGCAAGGGTACATGCGAAGTATAAATAGCCCAAAGGGATATCTTTTTTCTTGAATGAGGTGCAAACAATTTCTATATGTTTAGTTCATTCATTAAACACATGATTGGTAGCAATATGAAGAACTATTTGATTATCATAATGAACCTACATCCATTGGAGGTATAAAACACCGATATCATAAAGGAGATGTTTAGCCGCCCCCCCCCCCCCCCCCCCCCCCCCCCCCAAAAAAAAAAAAAAAAAAAAGGTTCACAAGCGACATTGGCTATATTAAGGTAGTTAGCGCCAAAAACTAACCTTTAATAGATCATCATGTCATACGACAATTTGCCTAATCAGAGTCTCAATAAGTGGATAATTGAAGGGAGTTACTAGTAGACAGGATGATGCCTTTTCTTATACCAGATTTGAAATATCGGAGTACTCGGCCTCATCATAATGAGGTTGGGGAGGATTGTGCATGAATTGGCTCGGAACATTGACTGCATAAACAATATCAAGCCTGGATACGATCAGGTATGTGAGGCGTCCAATGAGACATCGATGCATATTTTGGTCTGGAAGAGGTGAACCCTGATCAATAGTTAAACACAAAATTTGCTCCATAGGAAAGGTAGTGGGCCAGCTCCAAGGTGACTGCTATATATCTTTGAGGATGTCCAAAGTGTACTTATGCCTATGGGAGAGTGAGCCACTTCAACACCTAAGAAATATTTCAGAGACCGAGATTTGTAATGTGAAACTTAGTGTGAAGAAATTCCTTTAATGTTGTAATGGCAGATGAGTCATTACTTGTTAGAATAATATCATCAACAGAGACAGAAACCACCATGAAGATGGCACATTTAGAATGAGTGAAAAACGAATAATTTATTTAGGATTAGTAGTATTCAGCTTCTTTGAGCATAGAGGAAAACTTCACAAAACCAGTTTTCGGAAGCCTACCAAAGACCGTAAAGTGATTTATTAAGTCGGAAAACACGATGCTCCCCTTGTTTAGCAAAGTCGGAAATATTATCATGTAGACATTGTTGATGTCTAATTGATGGAGCGGCCCATGGCGAATTGCAGCTACAGCCAAGAGACATCTCACAGTGACAATTTTGATAAATGGTGCGAATGTATCATGAAAATTAAGACCATCAATCTGATTGTAGCCTTTTGCTAGAATACTAGCTTTAAAATGCTTGATGGTTTCATCAACACGATGTTTGACTTTGTACACCTATATAAAACTCATTGGTCTTTTACCTAGAGGTAGCGATTGAAGAGTCCAGGCTTAGTTCTCCTCTAATGCCTGGATTTGATTTTTGTTGTCATATCTTGATGCCAATAAAGATATTTAATAGCTTGAGAAAATGATGTCGGCTCATCATGAAAAGAGATAGAAAAAGCAAGGTGATGTGATTAGCAGATAAACGACTATATGAAAGAAAGTCAGACAATTGATGAATAGTACCTACAAAAGCCTATGGAGGAGGTAAAGTATGAGAGGTTGTGGGTGGAAGGATTGAATAGACATAGTCATTTAGGCGGGTAGATCAAGTAATGATACGATGAAAATGACAATGGGTAGATGATGGTGGAATAGTAAATGATATAAAAATTAAACTTAGGGTTGGGGGTGATGAGCGGTAATCAAGATTTGGCTCGAGGACTGGTATGGGAATAATAAGAGGAGATACGGCAAAGATGCTTGTTGTGGTTTTGAAAGGAAGTGTGTCTTTGACAAAGATGACATAACGAGAAGTGAAGGTACATTTCCTTTCAAGGCTATAAACTCAATATTGTCCCAAATGATAACAAACAAAGATTTAAAAGCATGTACAACAAACTTATGATGATGAGAAGTAAACGTAATGACATAACACAAACATCTAAGAACTCAAAGATGATCATCATAGCATAGTTTATTTTTAAAAAGCATTTCATACGGAGTTTTACAATCCAATTTGAAATTGAGTATATAGTTAATTAAATGGTGGTAGGTAAAATGCATCTCCCCTCCCCCCAAAATGATAAAGGTAAATTTGATTGAAACTCTTCAAAAATGTGTTAATGTTTGCACTTAGGTACACCATTCTATTGTAGGGTTTCACACAAGTGCATCGATGGATAATACTGTTTTCTTGAAGAAATTCTTGCATTGAGTTAGAGAGAAACTTAATCCCATTGTCAATATGTAGTTGGTGAACTTGACATTGGAACTGAGTCCTAACCATGGTATAAAACTTTTTTTAACAACAAATACGTTTTAGATTTGAAACGAATAAGGTAAACCCAAGTGTAGTGGGAGTAATTATCAACGATAATGAGAAAATAGTGTGCATTAGTTTGTGATGGTGTGGGATACGCAATACCCTAAATATTATATACAACGAATTAAATCAAAATGATTTGTGCTTCTATTACAACTTAATGAAAAATGACGACGAGTTTGCTTAACCATTTGAGAAATATCACAAGAAGAAAAAAATTAAATACAGTATTTTAAGAAAATTGTATCTAAGATAAGCGAGTAGCAGAGGGTTGATCACGATGAAATTGCGGTGAAGACCGCTTTAGTTGAAGTCGGGATATGCGAATATGTCCTAGAGGGGGGGTGAAATGGGACTTTTTAAAGTTTTTACAGCTTTACTTAGAAATCCTATTTTACTAATCTTATGAATATGCAATTTATCAGGATTACTCAAATGTAACTCTACTGGCTTCCAAGCCTGGTAGAGGATCCAATCACAAACTGTTCAAGAGATAGCAATATATAACTTAGTTTATGATGGATGTGACTGTGTATGTGTGGGGTATGATCAGATATATAAATATGAATGCATTGACATAAATCACACACACAGAAGAAGAGCAATCACAAACATAGTCATTTTTATAGTGGTTCGACTACTTGTCTACTCCACTCCAGGTAACCGCACTCAACCATTGAGTGTACCAGATTTCACTAAGAAGGTTTCACAGCGGTTCACCTCAAACCTAAGGTTTTAAATCAGGTTCACTTTCAACCTTTACAACCTACACTGAGGCTGATTGTTTATGCTCTCACGAGTAAGGGTCAACACAACGCACTCACTTTTAGGCACACTGGCCAAGGATCTTCCATAAGACCCTATTGGAGGTTTCTACACAGTTCACCTCAAACCCGAGGTTTCACAGCGGTTGACCTCAAACCTAAGGTTTTGCTGGTTCACCTTCAACCAGGAGCAAGGGTCCAAACAACGCACCCACCACGTACACTCCTGCCGGAGGCCTCCTTGAGGACTTCAAAGAGTGAGAACCACTTAAAACCCAATCCTACAAAGGAATGATCACAAGTGTCCTCTTGGACTTTAAATACTTACAAATAAGTTGATGAGTCCCGATAAGCACAATGCCGAAGATCTCCTCCTCCTTGTCGACGAAGAGTCTTCTGCTCCCTTGATCCACAACACAAAAGATGTACCGATATATGGTGACGGGTTGGGTCAAGGTTATGATGGAATCCTACTCTCTAAAGGTTTTCCTATAAGGAAGATAGAGTAGTTCCAATCATCTAGGCATTCAAGGCATCCCAGCTTAATGATTTGCCATTAAGATGGTAGTTAGAGGATCCTTGAATGCAAAAGTTCATTCCCTAATCCACTCTATTGAATATCAATGGAAAGGGTGGATTGGAGGATGAACTTCCCTGAGAGAAAGGGCTTTGGGTATAAGATCTAAGGTTAAACACTCAAAAGCTCTCTCTACTTTCTCTCCCAACAACAATAGACAAGTCCTCTATATATAGACAAAAGGTTCCAACGGATATAAAACGGTCACATTTATGACTGAGTTCGATATAATCGAGCAGGTTCGATATCATCGAGCGTATACTCTCGATAGCATCGATGGTCTGCTCGATAACTCGAACTCAAAGTCATACGCTTTTGAAACCTTTTGTCAGCTAGTCGATGAATCGAAACAATTGTCGATGTCATCGGATTTCGAACTCCGATTCCATCGATGATAGGTTCAATCCATCGACATTTGAAAAATGAGAGAGACTTGACTTGAAATATTTCAGGTTTTTAAGAAATGATCGAGGGTCAGTCGATGTCATCGGAATTTGCATATCGATGATATCGAAGGCAGTGTCGATGCATCGATAAATCCTATAGATTTACCAGTAAGCTCGCTGGATAGTTTGTATCCAGTTTCGATGAAATCGACTCAGCCTCGATATCATCGATATATGAATATCGATTTCCTCGAATGGCCCCCGATCAAAGTTAAAAACAACCTGAAATATCTGCTGGAAGAAATGCGCGCCCACGATCGATATCATCGATGGTCTTCCGATATTATCGATATTTGATTTAAGATCATATCGAGAAAAGCATCGATATATCGAAGGAATTTGAGATTTTCTTTTAAAAACAGGGGCGCCGAAAATCTGCCTGTCAATGATATCGAGTCGACTTTGATAGACTCGAGATTTGAATATCGATAATATCGATAGGTGTATCGATACATCGATAATTCGTCCAGATATGTTATGAGGTTGCTGGACATTTTTGGTTCTCTTTTCGATGGTATCGATGGAGCTTCGAGGACTCGACAGTGCAGGTCGATCATATCGAGGGTGTTTCGATAAAATCGACAAGGCAAGAAAAACTTAGAGATTTTCTTGTTTTGAAAAAGTCTTCTGACCTTAAAACCCTATGATTTTCTAACTTATTTTTAAGGGTTTTATTCACCTAGTGTTTTGGGACATGGAATGTGAGGCTTTAAATTTACCCGTGGCGAGCTTGCACACATCCAGTTGAGGCAGACGCTTGATTTGATCTTCCTATCAGACTTTGTAAACAATCTGACTCAACACTCACGTAACTTGACAAACCAGGGCACTTTCACAAGATGCATCTGTTTAAGGTTAGAATGTGGAGTCTGAGTAACTGGTATGGTTGAAGGTGCTTGAACTTAAGGTGAAAGGTAATGATAGAGTCAGCCTCGTACTTCACCTATCCCAATCAATTTCATCGATGACAGGTCGTAAGAGACATAAAAAGTTGAAAAAATATGACAATACAATTTAAACTTTTAGTTGACTAACATATAAAAGATTAAAATTAAAATTTGGCACACAAAGAACATTATAAAGAGATAATAATTGAGATAAAGGAACCAAGCCGATAAAAATAACCAGTATGACTTCTCTAGTTGGTAACGTGATTGGTTTAACAACAGTAGTCTAAATGAATTTTGTAAAAGAAAAAAATGAGAGAGTAGGGGTTATAAGGGCAAATGCCCACACTGTCTATGATGTAGGTAGGAGTAAAAGAAATAGGTAAGTTACAAGAAGAAATAGAAGTACCAGTTGAAATTGTATAGATTGTCTACCACGGCACGCGAAAGCTTAATGGAGCTTAAAATTACAGTTAAGTTCTAAAGGATGGTGAATGGGACAACTTAAAAATTCTTTGCCTAATTAACTAATTTACCAATTATGAATAATTAAAGCATAAGGGTACAATTCTCATAAACTACAAATGATGCAACAAATTGAACAACTAGTCTATGTGTAAGATAAATATCTTATGTGTGCATGTGTGTTAACAATCAAATGCCTAGCATATAATTTATTTAAGCATTAATATAATCCAACCAATTAAACTCATAAGCATAAAGAGAAATGTGCTCAAATCATAATTGCAAACACAATGATATATAATAATTCAGAAACTTGCATACTCCACTCCTGGCAAATGCACTCTCCTCGAGTGTACCAGACTTCACTACTTCGGAAGCTTTAAATCAGGTTCACCTTTAACTTTACAATCGTACACTCTCGTCGGAGGCCTATACAGGAACTTACACATGTACACACTCGTGTTGATAGACCACGTACACACCCATGTCCATGACGACCCTACACAAAGACCTAAACGTACTCACCCGTGTCAGTGGTACACGTTTCCACTCATGTTGGTGGCTCCCATAGAGACTTTGTTGGTTTTCTATCGGATAACCAACAACCACTACGGTCCTAATCCAATGACCTACATATACTCCCGGGGGAGGTTCCCATAAAGACTAACACGTATGCACCCGTGCCCAGTGGCGGTCCTACACAAGAACCTACGTACAATCCTGCTAGAGACAGTCCTACACAAAGACCTATCGATTTTAGGTCACAAACTTTATACTCAATCCTATATAAGGAAATAGTATATTAAATTTAAATTGACAACCTTACTCGTTAGATTGAGTCTCTTTGATGCGTCTTTCTTGAGATGCTTGATCGATGCTCTCCCATACTTCAATCATCTTCTCAATTGCTCTCATGATCATTGATGCATATGCTTTAGCTTTTATGATCAATCACCTTACATTTGATACTCCAACGAGGTGACCAAGGCAATAAGAGGATAGCGTAGAATCTCTTACAACTAATGGATATTTTAGATAATGTAGATAAAGATATACTTATAGTCTTAATGTCTAATCTTCAAAAAAATGAAGGAGTTCATGTACATCTTCATAATGGAGCTTAAAATGCTCATTAGAGTGGTTAATCACATGGAAGATAACATGAAAATTTTTTGTTTGAATTCTAGGAGAGGGATATTGAGTGGAGAATCACCAAGGCTCTACTTGCGCTAAAAATTCATCCTTTTGTTCAAGAATCGAATGCTTATAATATATAAAAAGTTTCCAATAGTTATATAATGAGTAGTCAATGGCTCTGTCAACAGGATTGAACGAGCCTTCGATAGGATCGAAGGTCCTTCGATAAAATCAAACAGGTCTATGATCCCATCAAGAAAATCCAGGAATTTATAATTTGGTTATTAGATTGTTTCTTCAATTATATCTAGGAGATTTTAGATAGGCTTTAGCAGTCTTGTACATCTAAAGCCTATTTAATTATGATCAAATTAAAATCCTAAGGCCATGTAATGATAAAGTAAATGTTTAATTATTAGGGAATGGATCATCTAGAAGCTAAGGTTATTTTAGACTTAAAGGGGTCTAAGGTTAGGGTCACCAAGGCACCTCAATTTACCTGTTTCTTCATTCCTTGATGCTCTAAGTCTTTATGTGTCTTCGGACCTCAACTTCCAAAGGCTTAGTCAACTTACTGACACACTAACACACTTGATTGAAAAATAAGTACACTTACACCAACGAGATTGGTGGTATGTGAACTTCGAGTGGCTTGAGTAGTGATAGCAATTGTTGATATTGATCAGTAGAGAGGCCAGGTAAGGAGAATGCACCAATCACAGATGCTATAATGGCAAGTGATGGAGTGTCCTATTGAGTGTTGGTGTGGCCAAGTTAATAACGATGTTCACAATAAGGATGACCATACTCTTGTCCTAATCCACAAGCGAACTAAGTTCCTCATGGTGCATTAGCTTCCATTGTAACTAAATCTCTGAGATGGTGAAAAGGGAGGCAAACGAGGCATTGTTTCTTTCCTAATTAATCATGGCATAGGTTGTGCTAACATTTAGAAGAGGTTCAATGACTAGGATTTTATCTATAAATTGAAGAATAAGTTTCACAAAGGCCCATGAGGAACTGATAAACACATTTTGTTTTTTTTTTTTAGAAATTCTTTAGTTCTTTGAAGGCCCTACAAGTGCATTCCGAAATAAAATCATTCTTTCTCGATTCATCCCGATATGATTTGAGGATGTTATAATAAGTCATCTAGAGTTGTTGATTTTGTTGAGTACAAATGGCCCTCTTCAGTTGGAAAATGCGATGATTGTTACTTTGAAAAAAACATTCCTTGAGATCCAATCATATCTCATGAGTTCCTCCGTATATAATAATGTTTGTATGAGTTTTGTCAATGGTATTAAGAATTCAAGATGAAGCCATATCATTGCATCTGTTT
Source organism: Magnolia officinalis (assembly GCA_021015155.1). Taxonomy (NCBI): domain Eukaryota; kingdom Viridiplantae; phylum Streptophyta; class Magnoliopsida; order Magnoliales; family Magnoliaceae; genus Magnolia; species Magnolia officinalis. The sequence continues at coordinate 27,934,338 of JAJHSJ010000007.1, forward strand.
GGCCATCCAAAATCGACGTAGGGACGTTCTCCCTTTTTGAAGGAGCATCTTTATGCATTGACCATGCCAGCAGGATTCATGCCTCTTCGGTTACACAACGCAAGACGCAGCTAGCTAACATAGCTAGCTGCATAAGGTTTATTCACAGAGGGATTTCACAGAGGCTCTGCATGAAGATTTTAGTGGGACAGGAAGCAATGATCAATGATCCGAACCGTTCAGAAGAACGGATCGAATGCAAGAAATGTTGGGAGCCAATTTGATGTTAAAAACAGAGACTTGGTTGCTGATTGAACACCGAATGCTAGGACTATTAGGGATAGAAAGATGATCCATCAAGAGATCAGCCTACAACCAACAACGTGAATGGTGTAGATGGAATGATCTCCAAGACAAATCCAGAACAAAAGCCTTCCAGCGGAGTAGTTGCGCACCTGGTACGCAGCCAAAACGCCAACCTCACATTGCGCATCTTCTCACTGCCTCTTGTGCGTAAGCAAGGTCGGTTCCTTGCAACCGACCTCTCCACCGTCTTCCCTGCCTATAAGAAAGGAAAGAAAGAGAGAGAACGTGAGAGGATATCCCTTGGAACGTCCGGACAAAGAGAGAGAAAGAGAGAGAAAGTGCAGAGTTTTATCTTCTTTTACTGTTTTTCTTCTGAATTTTGGAGAGTTAGCCTATTCATGTCAGGCTAAACCTCTTAGCTAGGGCTAAGAGGTGAAGCTTATGGCATGATGGGAAGGATTTTACGGCTTTGATTTATCTTTAGACTGAACTGATGTTGATTCTAGTTTGATTATAAGGAATGCCTTTTGTTTTTAATAGTTTGTTGTAACTTAAATTACAATAGATCTGTAATAGCTTGATTATTTCCTTTTTATTATTATGATTATGAAGTTAGGAAGCCCGGTTGTTCACCATCACCCCTTGGACATAGTTAGATGATGGAATCCTTCCTAACATTCATACATCTTTCAGATTGGTTGTGGATTGGTTTAATTTTGTTGTTTACTTTGTCTCATGGGCATGGTTTTGTGATGGAATCAACTCTAATTCTCATACCTTTCATCCGTTTGAAAAATATATCTTCCAACTGGATGAATATGGACTCGAAGTCCAGTTGAGTTCATGAATCAAGCGTAGATCTCCATGATCTCTACAAGTGGATCCTCTGAATCCCTAGTTTCCCACCTTTGAATTTTCTAAGTTTTAGTTTACTATTTCATCATTATTCCCTTATATTCCCTTGATTTTGATTTCATCTTCTTCTAGTTTTAGTTCTGATTACTTTCAGGTTACATACAAGGTTCAATCCCTGTGGATTCGACCTCGGTCTTACTGAGATTATTACTACATCACAATCCTATACTTGGGATGTGAACAGTCCTAGAGGGGGTGAATAGGAATAATTTAAAATTCTTGCCTAATTAACTAATTTGCCAAGTCAATAAGGCAATTACCACTTTAGGCTTCCAAGCCAAAGTGGGTCCAATCACATAAACTACAAAATGTGTAATAATTAAGCAACTAATATATAAAACAAGATAATGATCTTATGTGTGGAATGTGCTAACCATTCAACACTAACATACATCTAATTATGTATCCATATAATTCAGTAAATTAAACTCACAAGCATAAATAGAAATGTGCATAAATAATAATCTCAAACACAAGCATGTATAGTGATTTGGCTACTTGCCTACTCTACTCCCAACGGATGCACTCTCCTCGTGTATCGGAATTTTACTATCAAAAATTTTAAATCAGGTTCACCTCTAACCTTTATAAGCATACACTCTCGTCGAAGGCTTTCACAAGGACTTGACGCACATATATGTTCACAACCCCAAGTGTAGGGTTGCGATATAGTAATAATCTTAGTGAGACCGAGGTCGAATCCACAAGGACTAATCTCGTGTGTATTCTGAAAGCAACTAGAAGTATAACTAGAAGAAGATGTAAACCTAAATCTGAAAGTGTAGAGAGAGTAATTGTGAGTTATTTAACTAAAACTTATAAATTTAAAGGTGGGAACTAGGGTTTCGAAGGATCCACTTGTAGTAATTAGGGAGATCTATTACTTAATTCAAGGACATAACTGAAATTGGAGTCCGATCCTATCCAGTTGGAAGATATCTCAATAAAACCAAATCTAAATTTTCCTTGATCTAATTCTCAACGGATGAGAGTTATGAGAACTGGAAGTGATTCCATCACCTAGCCATGTCCAACAGACAATGGAAAACAACAGGATATACCAATTCCACAATCAAACATAAGAGAATTGTGAAGATTAGAAGGGATTCCATCATCCAACCATGCCCAAGGGACGATGGTGAACAACCAGATTTCCTAATTTCACAACCTCAAACATGAAAAGAACATACTTAAAGCTATCGCAGATCTATTATAATTTGAGTCACAACAAACCATTAAGAACTAAAAGTATTCCTTAAATATGAAACTAGAATCAAAGAGAATTCAACATAAACATGAATCAGAGCAATAGAAAACATCCCATCACGCTACATGCTTCACCTCTTAGCTCCTAGCTAAGAAGTTTAGCCAACCATATACATGATTATATCTAAAATCCTAGAAGAAAGCATGAAAAACTAAGGAAGAAAGAAGAAAAACGCTTGGTGACCGCTCTCCACCCTTATATTTCGCTTCTTCAAACCCTAGATAGATGCCCAGGGATGCCCTGGGGACTCCTATTTATAATTGTGCAACACCTCCTTTCGCACCTCCTTGGAAAAATTCAAAAACTGCCTCAAATTTACTCACTCTACGTAATTTTGCGCAACTCTGCATAAGTGATTCGCTGACATCGAACTGCCTTCGACGTCATCGAAGGTGACTTTTATACGTGTTTTTTCCGCGCTGCGTAGCTTCGTCTGGACTGCGTAATCTTCTATGTCATCGAACCTATCTTCGATGCCATCGAAGGTGTCTTCGATGTCACTGAGCGTTGTTTGAGGAATCGATAATGTGCTGAAAATCCCTAAAAAATTTGATGTCATCGAACTAGCTTCGATGTCATCGAGCAAGGCTTCGATTCATCAAACAAGTCCTCGAGTCATCAAAAAACGTCTTCAATTTTTCCAGTGACCAACTCGATTTTCTTTTATAAATTTGATGTCATCGACCCGTGTTCGATGTCATTGAACGATGATCGATGACATAGTCGATATGAATTCTACACTTGTTCTTTCGACTTCATTCCTTCTCCACTTGGTTTTCTTGAATCTTCGGACCTTGAAACCTTCAATCTTTGTCTCCTAAGATCCATTCTTTGCCTTGGTGATCTTTGAGCTTCAAATCCATGCTTTTAACACCTTTTCCAATCCAAACTCTTACATTCACCTTGCAACACAAACATGAGTAAAATAGGACATTAAGCGATATCATGTTCATAAAACCAAGATATAAATGGGGGATAATATGAAATATTTGACCCTCAACACAATCCCCAACCAGCATTTTGCTAGTCCCGAGCAAAGTATGCATGAAATAAATCTCAATGCTCAATGTCTAAAACCTCTCTAGGGAAGAATGGATAGAAATAAGATACAAAAGTGAGATTTTGAAAACCTAAAACAAAATCACATAAACAACCAATTAAATAAGTTCTTTTTCATTAAATTGAAGTATAATTTGCATATCAAGTTTTTTTTTTCAATGTGCTCAGTGAAATTCAACTTACTTCCCGTACGAATACTATCTTTTCATTATGTTAGTCATGCTCATCACTTTAAGATCAGTTTGAAACTCAAGTACTGATTCCGAACTTATCCCCTTCTTCTTCTTTTTCCAGTTTATAATTTTATATCGACGGTCAATTTTTATTCATCCAGTTTATAATTTTATATCGACGGTCAGTTTTTATTCATTCTTTTTATTTTTGTATTCTTTTCCAGATTTTTCATTCTTTTCATTCTTTTTCATAATACATGACCTTTTTGTCGATCTCCTGTTTTTTAACTTGTTCTTTTCTTCTTTTAAGGTGGATAAAATTCTCCAAACTTGATTCTTACCATCTATCAATGATTCACATACTAACAATCAGAAATTCTAGTATGTCTTACCGAAGACAAATTGAATGTGTTTTGTGATTTAGATTAACATGATATTTAAACTTCCTTTTAATCAATTGAGCACAAGAACTTAGGTGATGGATTACTTAGCTGATCCAATTCCAACAATCTAAAATTCAATCTCTATCCTATCATACTTAAAGCATTCTTAAGTATACAATTCATTGCTTCTCAAACAAATTTCAACTTGAAACATTGAAAATTTTTTAAAAAAATTGCTCAAAACTAAGAAAACACTAATTAATTTACCTAATCCCCCATTCCCAACCGAAAAATCTACATTGTCCTCAATGTAAAAGAATTAAACGTATAATGCAAAAGAGGCAATGAAAAGAAAAAAGAAGTGATGGAAAGGTAATACCTGAAGAATGAATTCTGAGGCTTTTTCAATTATCTCAGTGTGAAGATGGGTTAGCACAAGAATTAAACCAATAGAAAGCAAACTATCCTAAACAGCGGAAAGCAAACTATCTTAATCCTAACATATATGAAAGTAATAAACCTAACTATAACTCCATCAGACTAGGAGGTCAATCCTAGTAAACAAGATCAATCAGAGGTATGGACATGTCCTCTGAATCGAATTTCTCAATAAATGGCTTTAATCGATGTTCATTCACTTTGAAAACATTATCATTGTTTGTATTTTGAATCTCGACGGCCCCATGAGGATAGATATTAGTAACAGTGAAAGGGTCGGTCCAATGAGATCGGAGTTTTTCAGGAAAAAGATGTCAGGCCCGTATCGTTCCTTAGACTCCCACGGTCCTCCCGGTCGAATTCCGGCGACCCATAATGCATAGATAGCATTTGCGCGCGACCCTAAGTTGCATCCCTTATATTAGAGTCGGCCCGACCCGAGACTTTTATCCCAGCGACCGAGTCGTCGCCGCAGTTCCAACACCGCATCTTGCACACCTATGCGATACCCAGGTTAGGAGTTGTGGGTCCGCGTTTATTTTAAGAAAACACCACACGTTGCAAATCCCGAGAAGAGAATCTCTACAATCTATCAAATCAATCCCATCAATCAATCAAGTACCAACCCATACCTTACCCATCCCTCTCCCTCACCCAAAGTTAAAAACACTCATGCCTAGCCATTCCTTTCTTACCAAAAGTCAAGAGAACCCATACCCTCCATCCCATCTCCCTTACAACCCATCATCTCCTTCTCATTCTCTACCCAAGCAACCAAGAGAGAGGACCGTCCATGGAGATTGAGCTCCAAGGGTAGCCAAGTTTGTGGCCCACTTCCTACCCCCAAACCTCTCAATCCAACCCTTCAATCTTCATCTTCCACCATCAAAGAGAAAGCTTAGGAGCTTAGCATTCCATGGAGCCAGAAGGAACGAAATCGGTGGGTGTTTTATAGGCTTAGATTTATGTTTTGATGGGCCAAGTGGGGCCTACCGATTGATGGTATGGATCCTATTTGGGACCCATTTTGATGTATGTATTGTAATCCTAGGAGGGCTCATAGTGGGGGAGCCCTTCATCACACAATCCTCTATCTCTCTCTCTCTCTCTTGTGATGATGTGTGGACCACTTGTTCTAGACCGCCCGATGGTGAGGCCCACCTTGCTGCTTACCTGTTGGGACAGGCCCTGGATGAAGGAAAATGTAATTATCAGCTTGATCCTGAAAAGGCCGAGCTATATGTCCTAGAGGGGGGGTGAATAGGACTATGCCAAATTAAAAAATAACAGCAGAATTTAAATAACTTAAAATACAGATAGCAATAGACAATCCCAAAATGCTGAATTTAAAGACAACCTCATAAGAACGAGTATTGAGAGGTTAATACAAATGTTGTTCTAAGGACAACCTTGCACCATAAAAACCAAGGGTTTATGGCAGGACAACCTTACTAGAATGGTTTGTGTATCAAAAACTCAAACTAATACTGAGGAATAAAGAAACGAATAGCAAGAAGGGAAATCTAAGCTATTACAACATTCCCACACGTCCACATAAGGATTACAACATTCTCCACAAATGTAAATATAGGGAAATTACAATCATCCATAAAAATTAAATAAACAATCAAACCACAAGACAAGAAATTATAGTGGTTCGCTTGTGTGTACACCAACTGTTAAACAACAGCCACACAACTACTCCACTTCTAATATCCTCACACAGTGGATATTAGTGTTCACTATGAAAATAGGTTTTTCCAGGTTTACCTAAAACCCTCACAATTGTGTCTTTCAAGTAGGCTTACATAATTCAAAAACCCCACACTCTGAGTTTTCTGGATCACCTCAGACAAACCAAAACAGAGAGATTTTTCTGGAACAATCTCAATGAAACCAAAATACAGAAATTTACAATAATGTAAAATACCTGGATATTTTCTTTGATGCAGCCCAGAAGAACAAAGTCGGAGTAGAAGTTTAACATAGAAGCTCAATGTCCAAACTCACTTAAGAAATGGTTCTAGGTTCTAAATTAATTTAAGATTTAAAGCACCTTAGGCTAACTTGATTTGATTTTGATTCCAAGAAATGGGAATATTTCAATCCCTCTTTTAAATAAAATTGGAATGTGGAAATTCAAAATCAAATGCAAAGAAAGCTACTAAAAGAGAATATTAAATGAGCACAATATAGCTTAAAATAATGACTAACTTATCTCTCAGAGTGACGTATTGATTTAGCTTGAATTGAATAAAAAACTCTAAAATTCGTGTTTTATTTATAGATGAAGAAATCGCGTTCACGACTAGTCCTAAGGACACTACGACTGGTCGTAGGACCAACAGATTTTTAAAATTTTGAGCGCGATCAGATAAAGTCATTCAACGACTGGTCGTAGGACCTTCACGACTGGTCAAGGGACATCCACAACTGGTCGTGACCTGTTCACGACTGGTCGTGTGGAGACTAATTTAGTTGCTGGAGTTTGAGTCATAACTGCAAGATTAGTCGAGCACGAGTCTTGCATTGCTCACACGACTGGTCGAGCAGTCTCCAGGACTGGTCGTGACTTAATAAAAAATTCTGAAAATTTTCAACAAACTTATGACTGGTCATGGAATTTCTTGGACTGGTCGAACCGGTGCTAGGACTAGTCAAACAGAGTCCAGGACTAGTCGAGAAACAGTCTATTCACTTATAAAATGAATCAATTGAATTATGTATTCAAAATGACCTACCCTAAGATCAATCTAAGGTCATTTATACCTTGTTAGTGATGTATGAACATTGTGCTTCTTTTTCTTTAGTTGATAGTCGTTCTTTGAAGTTGGCGAAGCTTGAGATCTTGTCATAGGATGAAGCTTGACTTGAGACTCTTGAAGCTTGAAATCGATTAGCATTGAAGCTTGAAATCGACTAACATTGAAGCTTGAACTTGAGTATTAAAGTCTAGGAACGTTGTCTTGACTTGTACGAAGCTTTGAACTCTTGAATCTTGAAAGCTTGAATTCACTATTGACGTTGTACATAAACATGAACTAGTACACTTGCCTTTGAAGTTCTTGAACACAAGACTCTTGTTCTTGAGAGATGCACAGACTTCATTATGTAGATGAGCTACACAAGACACAGATTCCAAGAGAGGTTTTGGCACTACAAAATTTGACAATATAGGAGCTAGAAACCTTAGCACTTACAGATCCGTGGACCCACGTGATGTACGTGTGCCATCCACACTGTCCAGCACCTACACACTGGTGGGTCACGTGTACGTGGACCCCACCTTGATGGACGTATAGCATTCCGATCGTCCAAGTCGTGGAACGTCTAGCAGCAGAGGCTGTTGGACTCCACCAAGGAAAGCAGAAATATCAGCTTGATTCAATTCCTGGTAGCCCACCCACGTGGTGCCACCTTGATGCATGTATTCATCCCCACCATTCAAACCAGCATAGGACGGTGGGGCCTGCTGTAATTTATGTGGTGATCCACACCGTCCAGACAGATGGGACGGTGGGACGTCCCACGTATGATGTATGTGTTGTGTCCACGTTAGCCGTCCAGCTAGGACGTGGACCCCGCATGATGCGCGAGTTTTATCAAAGCCGTCCACCTGCTTGGACCCTACCTAATGAATGTGCCTCATCCAGACTGTCCAGACGATGGGGCCTGGATGAAGGGAAGACATAATATCAGTTTGATTAGTGGGCCACCACATGGCTCCACCTGGTTTATGTGTTTTATCAACACCGTCCATCCAAAGTTGGTGGGTCCCACACGTGTGGACCCACCTGAGAGCTTATTGGTTGGTACCGCACACAACAATATAGTTGTTGTATTGAAGTTAACAAGTTCAGTGGGTCTCGCATTGATGTATGTATTATATCCATACTGTCTATTTTGAGATGTATGGACCCCACGCTGATGTATGGGTCTTATCTGCAACTTCCGTTGCTGGACGGGTGGGGCCCTACCCTGATATATGTATTTTATAGTCACGTCATCCATCTACTGTTGTATGGAGCCGATCATGATATGTGTTAAATCCACACCGTGCATCCGTGAGGCCATATGATGTATCAACACCGTCCACATGGGACGTGGGCCTCACGTGATGTATATATTTGATCCAAACGACCCAATCTGATGTGTATATAGGCCCATTTGGTAAGGCCCGATGTGATGTAACGAGGCCCATTGTGATGTATTTGGGGCCCAGGCGTGAGGCCCATTGTGATGTATTTGGCCCATTATGATTGTATGAAGCCCATTGTGATCGATGAGGCCCAATGTGATGTATATAATGTAAATGCTATATTGTAAATCTAGCACCCAATGTTGTCAAATTTTGTTGTGCCAAATCATTTGGAATTTGTATCATGTATTGATGAGATGTATAGATCAGCTTCGTGCATTTTAAAGTTGTTCAAGTCTTCATCGAACTTCTCTATGTATTCAAGTTGAAGAAGCGTTGTCAAAGTTTAAGATTTCAACCTCAAGGACAAGTACAAGTTCAAGGATCAAGTTCAAGTTTAATCTTCAAGTTCAGTACTTTAAAGACTCAAGAACTCAAGTCTTTCCTCAAGCTCAAGTTCAAGAATTTGAAGACAAGCTTCAACTATTTCAAGTACGTGAATTAACTGAGTGAACGATGTTTCAATTGTTCAAATTCACAAAGAAGGTATGGATAACCCTAAATTGACCATAGGTTAGGTCATATTCATTGCATATGCTATGTGGGTCATTTCATAAGTTTATAGGTTATTTCCTCAACCAGTCCTAGTCTTTGTTCGACTAGTCCAAGCTCTGACTCGACCAGTCCAAGGGTTTTTCGATCAGTCTAAGATTTGTTGTAAATTTTTAGAATTTTCTGTTGGACCCTCGACCAGTCATGGAGACTGTTCGACTAGTCAAGTGAACAGTGCTTGACCAGTTGTGCAGGCTGGACTCAAAGTCCAGCAAGGTTTTTTAGTCTCACTTGACTAGTCGAATAACGACCTTATCTTATCACGCTAGAAATTTTGAAATTTGATTGGTCCTTCGACCAGTCGAACCAGCCCTTAGACCAGTCGAGAGAACAGTATTTTCACCTATAAATAGTGGACGAATCTCAGAGTTTTTCATTCATTCTAAGCTAAATCAAGCCATCACTCTAAGAGATAAGTTCCTGCATTTGTTAAGCTCTATTGTGTTCATTTTAAATTCTCTTAAATAGATTTTTGTATTTGATTTTGTGATCTCCATTCAACTCAATTTCATTAAAGAAGGGAATTATGATTTTACCCTCTTTGAGATCAAAATCAAATCAAGCTAGCCCAGGCTAAATTAATCTAAAAATCATTTAGATCGATCTAGAACCTTTCATTTGTGAGACTGGACATTGAACATTTTCGTTTACATCGGATTGGTTCTATTGGGCTTCTTCAGAAGGAGAATTTTTCAGATAAGTACCATTTATTCTTTGTGTATCTTTTGTGGTTTGTGAGGTTGTGCCAGAAAATCTCATTTTTAGTTTTGTCTGAGGTGATCCAGAAAATCTCAAAGCGTGGGGTTTTTATAATTGTGTAAGCCCATCTAAAGACACAATTGTGAAGGTTTTAAGGTGAACCTTGGAAAACCTTTTTCATATTGAAAGCCAATATCCCTTGAGTATGGATATTGGGAGTGGAGTAGTTGTGCGGCTGTTTGCTAACAATTGGTGTACACACAAACGAACCACTATAATTTCTGGAGTTGTGGTGGATGATTGGATTTGTTTATGTGTGTGAATGTTGTAATTTACTTTAAGAATATATGGTGAATGGTGTAATTTACTTTATGCACTTGTGGTGAATGTTGTAATAACTTAGTTTCTTTCCTTTGTTTCTTTATTGGTTAGGGTTTTTAATACTTACAAACGTTCTAGTAAGGTTGTCCTACCATAAGCCTTTGGTTTTTGGTGTTAGGTTGTACTTAGAACTAAGTTTGTATCAACCTCTCAAGATTAGTACATTTGAGGTTGCTATTTACTTGTGCTATTTTATTATTTGTTTGTGCTATCTATCTTTGTATTCCGTATTTATTTTAAATTTGACATAATCCTATTCACCCCCCCCCCCCCCCCCCCCCCCCCTCTCCTCTTTAGGACGTTTAGCTCGGCCTTTTCAAGTGGTATCAGAGCCTAATAGCTCCTTTTTTTATTTGGATTCATTTCCTGAGTTAATCGATCTGAGCTTATAAGATGTCAAATTTTGATAGTCTCTCAATTACTAAGCCTCCACCTTTTGATGGCTCCAATTATGCCTATTGGAAAGCCAGAATGAGGATCTTTTTAAGGTCCATAGATGAGAGCGTGTGGCAAGCCACAGTGACCAAATGGACCCCTCCTACTCTTGAAGTAACTAGCATTGATGGAACTAAGACTATAAAAGAATCACCATATTTTACATGGACCACACTTCAGAAAAATGAGAGTAGTGTCAATGCAAAGGCTTTAAATGCAATAACTTGCGCACTATCATCGAATGAATTCAAAAGAATTATATCTTGTGATACTACAAAACAAGCCTGGGACAATCTAGAAATGACACACAAGGGTACAACTATAGTCAAGAAATCTAAACTTCAAACCTCACCACTCGGTTTGAGGAAATACGTATGGAAGAAAGTGAAACTTTCATGGACTTCTATAGTAAGTTAAATGGCATAGTCAACTCTATGTAGGGTCTTGGTGATAATATCCTAGAAAGTAAAGTCTATGTAAAGATATTGCACTCATTACCTGATAGGTTCAATTCTAAAGTCACTGCCATTCAGGAACTTCGTGATACGGATAATATGAGGGTTGAAGAGCTTGTTGGTTCTTTACAAACCTACGAGTTAAATTTTAAGGCTCCTAAAGGTAAATCCATAGCTCTTAAGTCTTCTAAAAATATTTCTCAAAATAATACTAGTAATTCTGATTGTGAAAATTTTGAAGATGATATGGCACTATTAGCCAAGAAGTTTTTATAAAATTTCAAAAGTAAAAAGAGGGTAGATTTTCAAAAACCTTCTGAAAAGAAAAGGACTAGATCTAAAAATTGGAAATCTATTAAAGACAGTCAATGCTTCAACTGCCATGAATACGGGCATCTGGCAAACAAATGTCCAAAGAGGGACAAACTTAATAAGAAAGGTATGTTGGCCACATGGGATGAATCATCTTGCTCTAAAGCTTCTTCAGAGTCAGATGATTCTTAACCTGAGTCTACTAATGAGGTCGAGGCCTTAATGACTCTAACCAGAGTCACTTCCTCAGACAGTTGTAATTCAACTTATGATGAAAATCTGAGAAGCGACCCTGAAAATGATGATGATTTACAAGATGCCTATAATGCCCTATACAGGGAAAGTTGCAAGATAGCTGTAAAACTAAAACTTAAAAAAAAAAAAAAAAAAAAAAAAAAAAAAAAAAAAAAAAAAAAAAAAATTAAGTTAAAAGAAGATTTTGATAACTTAGTTTTAGAAAAATCGCATTTTTCTGATTGTTTTGAAAAAGCTAAGTATGATTTAGATTTCAAAACATCCCAAGTTGAAAACCTTAAATCAAAAAATGAAAAACTAAAACTAGAAGTCTCTTATCTCTTGAGTTTAAAGGACACTTGGAGGTATGCCCAGGGTGATCCTAAACTAGAAAGACTACTAACCGGATCAAGGAAATGTGGCGATAGATTTGGTCTAGGCTATAATAAGAATACACCTCCTAAAAGTAAGTCCACTCCTCCTAAGTTTGTTAAAGAGGAGTCCTCTAACTCAAAAGGGAAAAGTCTGAATCAAAATAGTTTCAAAAATCCTAAAACTTTTCAGGCTATGAAATCTAAAAGTAACCATATCAATTATAAAAATCAGAATCATAACCCCTTACCTGAGAAAATTATAGATTTACTCAAGGAGCTTCTAAAATCTAACTCGAATGGTTGAATATATAATAACTACAAGCGTAGAAAAACCAATTATGCTCCAAAACCCAAAATTGTAATGAAATGGGTCCCTAAGGTTGCTTGTCTGGTAGCCCACACCGCTTTCAAGGCTTCGAGTCAATCAAAGTGGTACATACACAGTGGTTGTTCTAGACACATGAAAGGTGACAAAGATTTGTTCACCAATCTTAAAGATATGATTAATGACTCAGTCACATTCAGTGATGGTAGCAACTGCAGAATTATTGGCCAAGGTATGGTTCAGCTCTTTAATCTTCCTCCATTTGAGAATGTTTTATTTGTAGAGGGCCTTAAGCATTTCTCAAATTTGTGATAATAAACATAGCGTCAAATTCACCAACCAAGGGTGTGAGATTTCTAATAAGAATGGTTCTGTGATATTAACTGGTCGCATAACATCTGAGAACTGCTATATAGTCAGTGATTCAAGCTCATCTAAGTTATCGTGTTACATGGTCCAAACCAATGAGACCGAACAATGGCATGAATGCCTAGGACATGTACACTACCGTAATCTTTATAGACTGAGCAAAGGTGAAGTAATAAGAGGTCTACCCAAGTTAAAGAAAATAGATAAAATATGTGGCGAATGTCAGATTAGAAAATTAACTAGGAGTGTTCACAAGAAAGTGAACTCCAATGTCACATCCAAACCCCTTGAACTCCTCCACATGGATCTCGTTGGACCTACTAAAATAGAGAGTCGAGGTAGTAAGAAACATATTTTGGTAATAATAGACGACTTTACCAGGTATACATGGGTAGTTTTCATAATAGGGAAATCTGAAACTCTCGATGAAGTGAAAAGGGTACTCAAGCATATCCAAACAGAGACGGAATCACATGTCTCTAAAATCCGTAGTGATCATGGTTCTGAATTTAATAATAGCAGTTTTGAGAAGTTCTATAGCGATCATGATATATCGCATGAATTTTCCACTCCTAAAACACCTCAACATAATGGGGTTGTTGAAAGGAAAAATTGTGTGCTTCAAGAAATGGCTAATGTAATGATAAACAACATGAAACTTCCTAAAAATCGTTGGGCTGAAGCAGTGAATACAACTTGTTATATTATTAACCATGTTTATACTAGAAAACAAATAACAAGACTGCATATGAACTGTGGTTCGATAAGAAGCCAGCGGTCAAATACTTTCATGTTTTTGGCAGCAAATGCTATATTCTACGCGACTGGGAAAATCTGGGAAAATTCGACACTAAAAGTGACAAGGGTGTTTTCCTAGGATATGCGTTAAATAGTCGAACGTATCATGTTCTCAACAAGAGAACTGGTGTAATTCAAGAGTCCATTAATATGGTTATAGATGATCACCTGAATATACCTATTTCTAAGTTCAGAAGATGATGAAGTCTCTTTATTTGATAAACCAGACTCTTCATCTAGTCAAAATGACACTGAACTGCGATCAGTTAAAGACCATCCAACTGATCAAATTATAAGGAACCCTCTCACTGGTGTGCACACTTGTAGACAATTAGAAAATATTTGTAATTATGTATGTTTCACATCCCAGATTTAGCCGGCCAATGTAAAAGAAGCACTTGCTGATGAAAACTGGATAGTGCCTATGCAAGATGAACTTAATCAATTCGTAAGGAATGATGTATGGTACTTAGTTCCTAAACCTAATGATAAACATATTATTGGAACTAAATTGATTTTAAAAAATAAGTCTGATGAATTAGGTAACATTATAAGAAACAACGCTAGACTGGTTGTACAAGGGTACACTCAGATAGAAGGCATCGATTATGATGACACCTTTGCCCCAGTAACTCATCTTGAATCTATCAGACTATTCATCTCCATTGCTTGTTACAAAATTTTTAAAATCTATCAAATGGATGTCAAGAGTGCTTTCTTGAACGGTGATCTACACGAGGAAGTATATGTAGAACAGCCTACTGGTTTTGAAGACCCTAAACATACTGATCATGTTTATCATCTGAAAAAAGCACTCTATGGATTAAAACAAGTTCCCAGGGCATGGTACGAGAAATTGACTAAGTTTCTATTGAGTCATAACTTTGTAATGGGGAGTGTTGATAAGACACTGTTTGTAAAGAAACACAATGATCACATACTAATAGTACAGATATATGTTGATGACATTATCTATGGATCTACTTGTTCTAACATGTCTGTTGAGTTTGCAGATTTGATGACGTCCAAGTTTGAAATGAGCATGGTTGGAGAACTGAATTATTTTTTAAGTCTGCAAGTGAAATAGCTTGAAGACGAGATCTTTATTTCTCAAACCAAGTATGCTTTAAACTTGGTGAAAATTTTTAGATTCGAGAGCTGTAAAAACTTCAATACTCCTATGAGTACGACACTTAAGCTCTCTAAGGATTCAATAGGTAAAAGTGTAGATCTTAAGTTGTATCACAGTATGATAGATAGTTTATTATATTTAACTGCGAGTCGACCTGATATTGCATTCAGTGTAGGAATCTGTTCTAGATATCAATCTAACCCTAAAGAATCCCACCTGATTGCTGTGAAGCGTATTTTGAGATATGTTGCAAGTACAGCTAATCTTGGTCTTTGGTATCCCCATGATACTAATGTTCAATTAGCTGGTTATATAGATGCTGATTGGGCTGGTAATATTGATGATCGCGAGTCTACTAGCGGTGGATGTTTTTATGTCGGGAACTATCTTGTTTCATGGCATAGTAAGAAACAAAGTTCTGTATCGCTTTCCACAGCTGAGGCTGAGTATATTGCACCCAGTAATGCATGCACTCAGCTTGTATGGATAAAGAGGATGTTAAATGATTACGGATTTGCGCAAGATTCTATGGTTCTGTATTGTGATAATTCCAGCACAATCAACATTTCTAAAAATTCAATTCAGCATTCACGAACTAAGCATATTGACATTAGATATCATTCTATTCATGAATTAGTGAAATATAAGATTATTTCATTGGATTATATTCAAACTGAAAATCAACTTGCAGACATTTTCATAAAACCACTTGACAAAAACAGGTTTACTAAATTGAAATTAGATATTGGTATGTGTAATGTGATCTGAGTTAATTGTGTTTACTTGTACTATATTGCATGTTTTTTTATTTTTTTTTAATGTTTAAATCAAAAAATTGATGAAAAATTGAAATTTTTAAGGTTACACGACCAGTCGAGTACACACTCGACCAGTCGTGGCACGACCGGTCGAGTATGTACTTGACCAGTCGAGTATCTCGGGTTTGGGGGTTTTTAATGTGCAAAAAGCAACTTTTTCTTCATTTCTCTCATCTTCTGCAACAAACCCTTCCACGACCGGTTGAACCCACCTTCGATTGCTACTTGGTTAGTACATTTTTTTTCATTTTCTTTTTGGATTTAGGATCTTTTCACTTCTATTTCCTTAATTTTGAAGTTTATTTCAAGTTTTCTTGTGGTTTCTTTGGTTTTCTATCTTAAAATTTGATTTGGGAGAAACCCTTCATTTCTTTCTTGTATTCTTTTTGTGCATTGTGTAATGGAGAGTAGATACAATAAGAGATCCTCTTGTGGTCTCTCTTCTTATCATTCCACACCGATTATGTTGCGTACTCTTCGACCACCTGAAGGGGACCCATAATACTGCGGGATATTCGTCTCCGCAATGTAATTGTTGAGCGGACAGTTAACTCCAATCATTTGAGTCCTTTCAATATCGTTCCTCTCCTTAAAGCTGTAGGATGGGCTAACATTTTAAATTGGGGCTATCCTGCATACCGGTCCATTGCACAGGCCATGTTTGTTTGCATAAGTGACTTCTCTATTGAAAACTTAACTTTTACTGTGACAACTAGAGAAGGTCCAGTTGATGTTGACCGTCACTTGATATCTGGTTTGATGGATATTCCTGTGAATGATGAAGGAATACCTATCTCTACGTTAGTTGTGAGACCATCTAAATTTGAAAAATGTATGCTAATTAGAGTGTTATGCAATATGAATGCGAAATAGAACTCTGGTATTACGCCCAGTTCCAAAAATATGTTACCCAGATATAGGATTCTTCATCATATTTTCATTTCTAATGTGTATCCTCGATCTGGTAATAAAACTGAGTTAACTTCTTTCATGGCTCGCATATTTCACTCAGTTGTTTCTGGTGTCAAATATGTCTTCCTTCTCTTATTTGTTATATCATTATTCAGTTTCGTCTCCATCCTGGCCATAGTGATATTCCCTTTACTTATCTGATGACCACGCTAGCTATTCATAGTTTTTTGGTTATGCCTGTTGGAGAAGCTCCTATTTTCCATCTACCCTTCAACAATTCCAACATTAACAAGATGAATTTGAGGTTGGTACCCGGCCAATTTGATAGGGATGATGTAGGAGCTGCTGAAGAAGCTAGAGAGGAAGATGTTTTACCTCCTAATGATGTAAACATGGATGATTTATTTAACGAGTTAGAATCTGATTCTGAGCCTAATCCAGACTTTCAGCCTTCTGCTTTTGATGAGCAGTTGAGAACCCTAGAGGAAAAGGTGGAAGGTCTGCATGTATCCCAGGAGACTCAATTCAAATATATGAGCAAATATCTTAGGCGCATTAACAAGGGATTACATCAGATTGATCCTTCTATCCCTGCTCCTTCTTCTGGTTCTGATTAGATTATGTTTGTTTTGGTCATGTATTAACTTTTAACTTTTATTTACGCTTAGATAGTATTTGGGCATGTGAACATGATTTTCTGTTTCCTGAATATATTTTGTTGATTATGTTTATATTATCTATTCTCTTATTTCTTATACTTCTCATATCTCTTTGATTATATCATCTAATTGTATTTCTTTCCTTTGTTATATTGTGAGAAAAAGGGGGAGAAAATGTGGAATGTTATTAATGTTTTATGATGATTGGGGATGTGTGATTGTAGATATGGTGTATTTTTTATTGGACATGTATTTAATTTATACAGGTTCTACATATCACCTCGCCTGGATTAAAGGGGAGTAATGGATTGAGGGGGAGAGTATTTGTTGCACATGTGGTGCGTGATTCTTTATTTTGCATGATTCTGTATTTGATATCTAGTGCATGATTCTTTATTTGGTTTTGTCACAAATTTGACAAAGGGGGAGATTGTAAATGTTATATTGTAAATCTAGCACCCAGTGTTGTTAAATTTTGTTATGCCAAATCATTTAGAATATGTATCATGTATTGATGAGATGTATAGATCAACTTCATGCATTTTAAAGTTGTCCAAGTCTTCATCGAACTTCTCTATGTATTCAAGTTGAAGAAGCATTGTCGAAGTTCAAGATTTTAAGCTCAAGGACAAGTACAAGTTCAAGGCTCAAGTTCAAGTTTAATCTTCAAGTTCAGTACTTTAAAGACTCAAGAACTCAAGTCTTTACTCAAGCTCAAGTTCAAGAATTTGAAGACAAGCTTCAAGTATTTCAAGTATGTGAATTAGCAAAGCGAACAATGTTTCAATTGTTCAAACTCACAAACAAGGTATTGATGACCCTAGATTAACCATAAGTTAGGTCATATTCATTGCATATGCTATGTGGGTCATTTCATAAGTTTATAGGTCATTTCCTCGACCAGTCCTAGTCTTTGTTCGACTAGTCCAAGCTTTGGCTCGACCAATCCAAGAGTTTTTCGACCAGTCTAAGATTTGTTGCAAATTTTCAGAATTTTCTGTTGGACCCTTAACCAGTCGTGGAGACTAGGGCTGAAAGTTGGGCGGGTTCAACCCGACCGACCCATGACCGACCCGACATTGGGTTGTGCTCGGGCAGGATATATCGGGTCCGAGCTCAAGCTTGGGCTATACAAACACCAACCCGATAAAACTTGGGTTGGTCTCGGGTTGCCCAACCCAACCCGAACCCGATCAATATATAAGTTACTTACAAATTATAATTGAGTGTGGATCGTTTGTGTCGAAGGCAGACTAGTGATGTCGGGTCTCATTTGTCCACGTCATTTCCAAGGACTCAAGTTAACAAGATATGCGGGATTTCTCTCTCCCAAATAGATTGTGTGCTATGCTACACGACTTTTAAAGGAGTAGTTGTCCTATATTTTAGCTTTTTTTTTTTAAGAAAAAAAAATGAAGTTCTTTATGACGAATAATCACATATATAATTAATAAAATCATAGATACAAAAAATAAGTCCTATATTGAAATATAATAAACTAATGTAATAACGAAAATATTAGCACGTATACCCAACCAACCCGACCAACCCGACCAACCCGATCAACCTGATCAACCCGACCGAGCCCGCTTGGGTTGGGCTTGGGTTGAGAATTCCTAACCCGAGGTTGGGTTGGGTTGGGTTGGGTTAGGGTTGAGGTATAGGAACCTTGGGTTGGGTTAAGGTTGAGCACCAACCCGACCCAACCCGCCCGACTTTCAGCCCTAGTGGAGACTACTAGACCAGTCAAGTGAACAATGCTCGACCAGTCGTGCAGCCTCGACTCAAAGTCCAGCAAGATTTTTTGGTCCCACTCAACCAGTTGAGTGCATTTTCAACTAGTCGAGCAGGCCACTCGACTAGTCGAGTAACGACCTTATCTTATCATGCCAGAAATTTTGAAATTTAGTTGGTCCTTCGACCAGTCAAACCGACCCTTATACCAGTCGAGAGAACAATATTTTCACCTATAAATAGTGGACGAATCTCAAAGTTTTTTATTCATTCCAAGCTAAATCAAGCCATCACTATGAGAGATAAGTTCCTGCATTTGTTATGCTATATTGTGTTCATTTTAAATTCTCTTAAATGGCTTTTTACATTTGATTTTATGATCTCCATTCAACTCAATTTCATTAAAGAAGGGAATTGTGATTTTACCCTCTTTGAGATCAAAATCAAATCAAGCTAGCCCAGGCTGAATTAATCTAAAAATCATTTAGATCTAGAACCTTTCATTTGTGAGACTGGACATTGAACATTTTCATCTGCATCGGATTGGTTCTACCGGGCTTCTTCAGAAGGAGAATTTTTCAGATAAGTACCATTTATTCTTTATGTATCTTTTGTGGTTTGTGAGGTTGTGTCAGAAAATCTCATTTTTGGTTTTGTCTGAGGTGATCCAGAAAATCTCAGAGTGTGGGGTTTTTGTAATTGTGTAAGCCCCTCTAAAGGCACAATTGTGAAGGTTTTAAGGTGAACCTCGGAAAACCTTTTTCATAGTGAAAGCTAATATCCCGTGGGTGTGGATATTGGGAGTGGAGTAGTTGTGTGGCTATTTGCTAACAGTTGGCGTACACACAAACGAACCACTATAATTTCTGGAGTTGTGGTGGATGATTGGATTTGTTTTTGTGTGTGAATGTTGTAATTTACTTTATGCATATGTGGTGAATGGTGTAATTTACTTTATGCACTTGTAGTGAATGTTGTAATAACTTAGTTTATTTCCTTTGCCACTTTATTGGTTTGGGTTTTTGATACTTACAAACGTTCTAGTTAGGTTGTCCTGCCATAAGCCTTTGGGTTTTGGAGTTAGATTGTCCTTAAAACTAAGTTTGTATCAACCTCTTAAGACTAGTACATTTGAGGTTGTTATTTACTTGTGTTATTTTATTATATGTTTGTGTTATATATCTTTATATTCTACATTTATTTTTAATTTGGCATAGTCTTATTCACCCCCCCCCCCCCCCCCGAAGGACGTTTAGCTCGGCCTTTTCATATAAGGCCCATATGATGAGGCCCGATGTGATGTATATTAGGCCCTTATCTGAGGCCATGGGCCCACTATATGTTAGGCTCTATGTGGGCCACTCCTTGGGAGCAATGTTGGTTAAATGTCCACATTGATGGGCAATAATGGTTAAATGTCCACATTGTGACCTTTCCATGGGCCTTGTTAGGCCCATTCTCATCATTCTCTAAGTGGGTTCACCCAAATCATTGGGCCCCATTGATGTTACAAGTTCCATCATCGCCGTAGACGAATAGCTCTGTGCTATCAGATTTGGTATATCCAAGGCCGAGGGCCGATCTTTATATTATGGTTTAGATCGGTTCTTCATCTTTGGACCCCTGCCTTGCATATAGGCCTATTATCGATGCCGGTTATCGATATCGATTATATGTGACAACATAGCATCATAATACATGCCCATATGCATCATCTGCATGCTTGTTATGAGATGTGGTTTGTGAGACCCGTATCCTAGCCTGTACCGTTCCGTATGCCTCCGCGATCCTCCCGGTCGAATTCTGGCGACCCGCGATCTGTGTTTGCGTGTGATCCTAAGTTGTATCACGTATATCAGAGTCGGCTCGACTTGAAACTTATACCCTTGCGACCGCGCTGTCGCCGCGTATTACACGCCGAGGCGATACCCGGGCCAGGATATGTGGGCCCGTGTTCAGTACGAGAAAAATGCATCACATTGCAAATACCGAGGGAATCTATACGACACATCCCGTCAATCCATCAATCAAGTACACATCGCACCCCATCACTCACCCATCCCCAAGTACAACCACCCATCCCCAAACCCCAAAGTCAACTCTCTCCCTTACACAAGTACTCTCATCACTCACCTTTTCACCCATCACCATCTTACATCACTTCTCTCTCTCTTCTCTCTCTCATTTTTCAAAACTCCATCTCCCAAGCAACTCCAGCCTACATGGCTTCCATGGAGGAGCTTGATGTGGCCCACCTTCCTACCTTCCATCTCCACCATCCAAGTCCAATCTCGACTGTTGAGTCGCATCCATTGGAGCTCTAGAATGTGTTGATGAAAGAAGAAGTCCAAGAAGAAGCAAAGGTGGGTGATTTTATTATTTGCTTTAATGATTTGAGGGCTCACTTGTGGTAGGACCCATCTTGATGTATGCATTGTATAAGGGAGGGCCCATAGTAGCAGGGTCCCTCCCCTCCATCGCGATTTCTCTCTCTCTCTCTCTCTCTCTCTCTCTCTCTCTCTCTCTCTCTCTCTCTCTCTCTCTCTCTCTCTCTCTCTCTCTCCTTCCTTGTCGATGTGGCCCACCTATTATGTGCATGCATGATTCAAACCATCCAGCCATTGATCCAGCCCCGCTGCCCGATCTAGATGAAGGGAAATCATAAATATCAGCTTGATCCCAGCTCGGATGGGCCACCACGTGGACCCACCATATTGTATGTAATTTATTCACACCGTTTGTTCATGTGGGACACACCATGATGTAGTGTATCACCACCATCCATCAGAGACAGGTGGAACCCACCATGATTTTCATCAGCTCCATCCATCTGTTGGATGAGTAGCAGATTGCTGATGTATTGACGCCAGCAAGTTCTGAGCCCCACCTTGAGGTATGAGTATATCCATACCGTCCATCCATTTTACCTGAACACGGGGCCACCTGGACGAGACCCATCCAAATCGTCCATCAAATGGACGTCCAGGAATGGACGGTGGGCCAGCAGCCCTCCTAGTTGCTGGGTTGACGCCACATGTTCTGTGTCGTCCATCCTTTTCTTTCAAGGCAACAGACATATGGGGCCCACCCCACACGTGTTGCACGTGTGGGTGGGACCCACCTTGATGTATCTATTCTACATCCACTTCGTCCGTACGTCCAGGACGGTGGACCCCACTACAATGTATGTGACTTATACATGTCGTTCGTCCAATGTTCATGTTTGAACACTGGATGTCCTTCAAAAAAAATAATAATAATAATAATTATTATTATTATTATATTATAATAATATATTATATATTATATATGTGGTAGTCCCCATGTGGAACCCACCTGATGCTGATGTATGAGCGGATTGGCTAGTCTACCACACACAGTTATAAAGTTGCTGTGGTGACGTCAGCAAATTGTGGACCCTACTATGGTATGTGTTACATCAGGGTTGTCCACCTATTGGACGGCCAGTAGCCTCACCATGATGGATGTGTTCCATCCAAATCGTCTATCCATTTGGCAAGCTCATCTTAAGGCTTGGGACAAATAAATAAAGAAGATTTGATGATCAGGTGGACCACATTGCATAAAATAGTGGAGATTGAACGTCCACCATTAAAACCCTTTTGGGTCACAGAGGTTTTTAGATCAATATGATATTTGTTTTCCCCCTTAATCCAGGTCTTTGTGACCTTATGATCAGATTGGATGGGGAATAAACTTTATGATGGGCCCTGTGATTAGTTTAACAGTGAGAATTATTATCTCCACGGTTATTTATGGTTTGGCCCGGATGATCTCCCGTTATGATTCATTTGGATAACACTCTAGAATGATCTCTAAAAAAATAGATGTATGGTGTAGATAGCTCACCTAGAACTGTGGGTCCGATTAGATGTATTTAAGGCCACCTATTGTGTATTTGGAGCCCATTGGTGTAACCCATTAATACAACCAACTTGATGTATATGAGGTCCATTGGTGTCGCCCATTGATGCGGCCCACTTGTTGTGTATGAGGCCCATTGGTGCGGCCCATTGATGCGGCCCACTTGGTGTATATGCAGCACAGATATGAGGCCCATCGTGATGTATTGAGACCCATGGGTGGTGGCCCATTGTTATGTATTGAGGCCCTTGGGTTATGGCCCATTGTGATGTGTAAGGCCCATGTGATACAACCCATTGTAAATGTACCGTAACCCATTTGGTAAGGCCCATTGTGATATATTTGTGGCCCGTTTAGTAAGGCCCATTGTGGTGTATATTAGGCCCCTTGAGTGAGGTCCATTGCGATGTATAATAGGCCCTTGTGCGAGGTCATGAGCCCACTATGATGTATGGCTCTATGTGGGCCACTCGTTGGGAGCAATGTTGGTTAAATTTCCACATTGATGAGCAGTGATGGTTAAATGTCCTCATTGTGACCTTCCCTTAACACCTTTTATTAGGCCGATTCCGATTCTGATTGTGGAGGCCGATTTCGATTACAGATTCTGATTGTCGAGGCCAACTCTGATTATCGAGGCAGATTCTGATTGTCGAGGTCGATTCCGATTGCAAATTCCGATTGTCGAGGTTGATTTCAATTGTCGAAGTTGATTCCGATTGTAGATTCCGATTGTCGAGGTCAATTCCAATTGTCGAGGCAGATTTCGATTATCGAGGCCGATTCCGATTGTTGAGGCTGAGTCAGATTGTCGAGGCCGATTCTGAATCCGATTGTCAAGGCTGATTGTCGAGGCCAATTCCGATTCCGATTATCGAGGCCGATTCCGATTCCGATTGTCGAGGCTGATTTCGATTATCGAGGTCGATTGTTGAGGCCGATTTCGATTGTAGATTTCGATTGTCGAGGCAAATTCTGATTGTCAAGGCCAATTGTTGAGGCCGATTCCAATTCTAATTATCGAGGCTGATTCCGATTGTTGAGTCCAATTTCGATTCCGATTATCGAGGCTGATTCCAATTGTCGAGGCCCAATGTGATGTATATGCAGCCCATATTTAAGGCCCATTGCGATGTGCATTCGGCCCGTATTTGAGGCCAGTTGTGATGTGTATTTAACTCGTGATTAAGGCCCAATGTGATGTATATGAGGCCTAAGTGATGAGGCCCATTGTGATGCATTTGAGAGCCAGGCGAAGGAGCCCATTGTGATATATGTTAGGCCTAAGTAAAAGGCCCATTGTGATGTGTATTAAGCTCTTAAGTGAGGCCCATGGTGTTGTATATTTGGCCCTTGTGTGAGGCCATGTGTCCATTATATGTTAGGCTTTATGTGAGCCATTCCTTGGGGGCAATGTTGGTTAAATGTCCACATTAACGAGACTGATATCGATGCCAGTTATTAATACCGATTATGAGTATGTGATAGCATAGGATCATGATACATGCCCATACGCATCATCTACATGTTTGTTATGAGATGTGGTTGACCATTACATGTCATTGGGCAGGTTATGAGACTCCCTAATAGGCGGAGGTTATCTCACATGAGTGCACGGTATGCGCAGGATTAATACATGACTGGATTATATGACTCATGCATCTTGCATTGTGAGTTGTGATTACTGTACACCCTAGCGACATCAGGGTCGTAGCCTCCACAGGCATATCGTGGATGGCTAGATGGGACACCAAAAATCTGTTCTAGCATCGGGCTGCCATAGATGGCCCTAGGTGAAAATTCCTAAACCTCCGAGGCCAAGAGACGCCCCAACGTCGAGACCGAGTGGATACATGAGCGCCTGAGTGCCGAATACCAGGAGGTCGCGTCTCCCACTGTGTCGTGGTAGGTTGGGAGGGGGTGTGGCCTTACCCACCCGAGCTAGGGGGCATAGCTAGGCTGAGTTTGACCAGGTCGTGAATGGGTTCGCTATCGACGTACCGGGTATATATTGGCTGACCACTGGTCAGGCGGATAGTGAGGTCTCTTCCGCTTGCATGGTCGCGCGTTAGTGGGCAGCGATTTACATGTAGAGTGTAATAGACCCCAGTGATGATCCCAGAGAGGAACCGTACTGATATGTGGACTTATTGAGCAGGAGTTGCATACTTATTCATTCATTCACTATTCACTCAAGCTGGTGGTGCGCAACCATTTGTTACGTGTACTTTCACAATGGTCAGGATTTCGGTTAGGGCGCGCGACTGACTTGAGATCTGGAGTTTACCACATTGAGTGTGACTATCCAAATTTAGGTATGGGACTGGTTTGGATAGAATTCCCTTATGATGGACCCCATAGCCTGCGATACTACGTACTATCATCCCGACTTCACTCAGGCTTGGTCGTTTCATTTGCACCGCATATTGCATTGCATCATCGACATCTGATACTTGACTCTTTATGGCATTGTATTGAATACTTGACTTACTATGTCTCCGCATTGCATAACTGATCTACATTACTTCCTCAGTATTTGCCTCATTATGATCTACATTGCTTACTCTGATATCGTATGATTCATGACCCTATCAGCATGTTTCCGCTTACTCTAATTACTTTGATATTGCTTACTTGGCACTTATCTTATGCACACTTACACCACCCTCTAAGCTTTCTATAAGCTTATGCACGATAGATGCGTGCAGGTTGCGTTAGGTTGCAGCAGCATTGAACATGGAGCGTGCAACGGTCTTCTGGAGCTTTGATTTTGACATATGTATTTTCGCTTTCAGCATTGTATTCAAATGTTTATATTAGTGGATATGTAATGATGATGTTGCCTTTGTGATTTTGGTATACTTGTGGTTATGCTTCTTACGAGACAAATGTATGCTGAAAAATCTTCCTTGTAGGATCTCAGGATCGAAATCTGGCGTATGGACGCTGGGAGCCGAGAATGGGGTACTACGGAGGCTGTCGGCACCAGATTTGACAATCTAGAATTTTGTAAGCCCGATTTCCAGGTTTGGGGTATGACATGGTTGATCATTGCATATGCCATAGGGCAGGTTGTTTATGAGACTCCCTGATAGGTGGAGTCATCCCACATGAGCGCATTGTATGCGCAGGATTGATGCATGATTGGACTGTGTGACTCATGCATCTCGCATTTTGTGATATGACTACTGTACGCCCTAGCGATATCAAGGCCATAGCCACCACAGGAATATCGTAGATGGCCAGATGGGACACCGAAAATCTTTTTCTACATGGGGTGCTATAGATGTCCCTGGGTAAAAGTCCCTAAACCTCCATGGCTAGGAGATGCTCCAACGTCTAGACCAAGTGGATGGTTGGTTGGAAGGGGGTGTGACCTTACTCGCTCAAGGGTAGGGGGCATGGCTAGGCTAAGTTTGACCAGCTCATAAACGGGTCCGTTATAGATGTGTCAGGTAGATATTGGCTAAGTACTGGCCAGGCGGATAGTGAGGTCTCTTCCACTTGCACGATTGCGCTTCCAGTGGGCGACGATCTGGTGTAGAGTGTACTAGACCCCGGTGATGATCTCAAAGATGTACAGTACTGATATGTGGATTTACTGAGCAGGAGTTACGTACTCAGCATTTTACTCATTCATTCATTCATTCACTATCCACTCGGGTTGGTGGTAACCAACTAAGTGTTATGTGTACCTTCGTAATGGCCAGGATTTCGATTGGGGCGCGCAACCAACTTAAAATCAAGAGTTTATCACATTGAGTCTAGCTATCCAAATTTAGCTATGGGACTAGTTTAGATAGAAGTTCCTTATGATGGACCCCGTAGCCTGTGATACTACGTACTATCATCTCAACTTCACACTACAGCTTGGTAATTTCATTCGCATCACATATTACATTGCATCCCCAGCACATGGCATTTGGTTTACCACGACCCTGCATTATATAGTTGATCTGCATTGCATACTCTAATATTGTTTTGACTTATGGACTTGTTAGTATTTCTGCATACTCTGATATTGTATTACTCATGGACTTGTCAATATTTTTTCTTACTTTGTTATCGTATGACTCGTGAACTTGCCAGTATTTTCGATATTGTATGAATTGTGAACTTGTATTGTATACTTGGCACTTGCATTGTGCACACACGTACACCACTCTCTAAGCTTTCTATAACCTTATGCATGATAGATGCGTGCAGGTGGCGTTAGGTGGCAGCAGCGCTGAGCTTGGAGCGTGCAGCTGTCTTTTGGAGCTTTGGTTATTGATATTGAAAGTGCTATGTTGATAAACCCTAAGTATTGTCAAATTTGGGGGTGCGAAACCAATTCAAGTTTGTATCTTAATTTATACTAAGCTTGTGCATCTGTTCACATTGAATCTTCAACGTCCGTTCTGTTCATGCTGAATCTATCTTGCCGATATCTACGACGAACTTACTGAGATCTTCGATCTAGAAGAAAGTGAAGACTAAGTTATCAAGAACATTGCAGTTCAAGATCTGGAACGAGAAAAGTCGAAGAACTCAAGACCTAGTTGAAGATCATATTTGGTATGTCGAGTTCAAACTTTGAAGATCGCAAGAATTAAAGCTACTGAAGTGATCGATATATTAAGTGTTCATATGTTCTATCTCACAAGTAAGGTATGATTGACCTAGATTGACCTTAGATTATGATTAGATCATTTCATACTTTCGGTCGGTCATTTTGGTCATTTTATAAGTGTAAATTCTGTTCTTTCGACTAGCCCTAGCACTCGCTCGACTAGTCCTAAAATTTCCTCGACCAGTCCAGGATTTGATATGAATTTTCAGAATTTTTCTTTCGGTATACGACTAGTCCTAGAAACTTCTCGACTAGTCATGTGAATAGTGTTTGACCCGTCGTGTAGTGTTCGACTCGTTTTCCGACGTGTAATCTGGACTCACACGACTAGTCGTGTGATGTCCACGACCAGTCGAGCAGGCCACCTGACCAGTCGTGGGACCCACAAGGCCAGTCGTGCAACTGAAAAATCTTATCGCGCCAGAATTTTTGAAAATCTATTTGGATAAGACCAGTCGTAGCTATTCAAAGGCCAGTCATACGAACCAATTTTCACCTATAAATAGTGCTCGAATTACAGAGTTTTCTATTCAATTATTATCATTCTTAAGCAATCACTCTGAGTTAATTTTGAGTACATTCTAAGCTATTTTGTGCATATTTTAGATTCTTTAAAGTAGCTCTTGTAATTTGATTTTGAATCTCTATTCCATTCTTATATTGAAAAGAGATATTTGATTTACCCTTCTTGAGATCAAAATCAATACAAAGCTCTTACTGATTTAATTAAAAATCATCTAGACTAAGAACCTTATATACATGTGAGACTGAATGTTGAACATCTATGTCATCATCAAGTTGGTTCTACCAAGCTGCTTCAGAATCGTCATACAGATAAGTATTTTACTTTTTCTGTAATTTAATTCTATTTATTTGGTTGGTGAGATTGTTCCAGAAAATCTCCATTTGTGGTTTGTCTGAGGTGATCCAGAAAACTTAGAGCGTGGGGTTTTTTGAATTGTGTAAGGTTACTTAAAAGACACAATTGTGAAGGTTTTAGGTGAACCTTAAAAAACCTATTTCGATTAGTGAACGCTAATATCCAGAGGGAGTGGATATTAGGAGTGGAGTAGTTGTGTGGCTGTTGTTTAACAATCGGTGTACACACAAGCGAACCACTATAATTCTGTGTTTGGTGGATGTGTGGTTTATTTCTTTATCTTTTATTATTTAAGATTGTGGGATATATTTGTGGATGTGAATGTTGTAATCTTTACATTTCAGCATTGTGTGGTGAATGTTGTAATAATTAGTTTCTATTTCTTTCATATCCTCTTCAGTTTGAGTTTTTGATACTCACCTACGTTCTAGTAAGGTTGTCCTGCCATAAACCATTGGTTTTTGGTGTGAGGTTGTCCTTAGAACCAAGTTGGTATCAACCTCTTAATACTTGATTTTTGAGGTTGTTATTTCCTTTGGTTATTTGCTTTTCATTTGGCTATCTTATTGTTTATATTCCGCTTATTAATTTTTATTTGGCATAGCCCTATTCACCCCCCCCCCCCCCCCCCCCCCCCCCCCTCCTCTAGGACATATTGATCGGCCTTTTCAAGTGGTATCAGAGCTTAATAGCTTGTTTATTTGGATTTAATTCCTAAGCTAACCGATCTGAGAATTTTAGATGTCAAATTTTGATAGTCTTTCTATCACTAGGCCTCCACCTTTCGATGGATCTAATTATGCTTATTGGAAAGCCAGAATGAGAATATTCTTGAGGTCTATTGATGAGAATGTGCGGCAAGCCACAGTAACTAAATGGACTCCACCTACTGTTGAAGTTCTAGGCCTTGAAGGAACTAAAACTCTAAAAGTTTCTCCTTATAGCACTTGGACCACTCTTTAGAGAACTGAGAGTAGTGTCAATGCCAAGGCTTTAAATGCAATTACTTGCGCACTATCGCCAGATGAATTCAGACGAATTATATCTTATGATACTGTGAAACAAGCCTAGGATATCTTAGAAATGATAGACGAGGGTACGACTACTATCAAGAAATCTACACTACATATCCTCACAACTAGATTTGAGAAAATACGTATGGAAGAAACTGAAACATTCATAGACTTCTATACTAAGTTGAATGACATAGTCAACTCTATGTGGGGTCTTGGAGATAGCATCCCAGGAAGCAAAGTCTGTGCAAAGATACTACGCTCACTACCTGAAAGGTTCAATTCGAAAGTCACGACCATTCAGGAACTTCATGATACAGATCATATGCAGGTAGAAGAACTGGTTGGTTCTTTACAAACTACGAGTTAAACTTTAAAGCTCGGAAAAGTAAATCTATCGCCCTTAAGTCTTCTAAATGTATTTCTCATGAAAATAACAATTCTGATTTGGAAACTTCTGAAGATGATATGGCCCTTTTAGCTAAAAAATTTTATAAGAATTTCAAAAGTAAAAAGAGGGTTGATGTTCAAAAACCTTTTGAAAAGAAAAGATCAAGTTCTAAAAACTGAAAATCTTTAAAAGACAGCTAATGCTACAACTGCCATGAATATGGGCATCTAGCAAAAAAATGTCCTAAAAAGGACAAACCTAAAAAGAAAGGTATGTTGGCTACATAGGATGAATCTTCCTACTCTGAAGCCTCTTCTGAGTCAAAAGATTCTGAAACCGAGTCGGGTAATGATGTTAAACCCCTAAGACTCTAGCCAAGTTCACTTTCTCAGATAATGATACAACCAGTGAAGAAAATCTGATAAGTGATCATGAGAATGAAGAAGATCTTCAGGATGCTTATGATGCCTTATACAGGGAAAGTTGTAAAATAGTTGTTAAATTAAAACTACAAAAAGAAAAGTTTTTAAAATTGAAAGAAATTTTTGATAATCTGATTCTGGAAAAATCACATCTTTCAGATTGCTTTGAAAAAAACTAAGTGTGACTTAGATTTCAAAACATCACAAGTTAAAAACTTAAAATCTAAAAATGAAAATCTAAAACTAGAAGTCTCTTCACTTTTGAGTTTGAAGGACACTTGGAGGTATGCCCAAGGTGACCCTAAATTATAAAAACTTCTATCTGGATCCAGAAAATGTGGTGATCGATCTGGATTGGGCTACGAAAAAAATACTCCTCCAAAATATAAGAATACTTCTCCTAAATTTGTTAAAGGAGAGTCTTCTAACTCAAAAGGGAAAAGTCTGAATCAAAATATTTCTAAAACGACTAAAACTTTTCAGTCCTTAAATAGTAAAAAGAACCATATCAACTATAAAAATCAGAACCGTAATCCTTTAGCTGAGAAAATAGTAGACTTGCTTAAGGAGCTCTTAAAATCTAACTCAGTGGGTAGGACGTATAACAATTATAATCAAAAGAAAACCAAATATGCTCCTAAACCCAAAACTATAATGAAATGGGTCCTTAAGGTTGCTTGTTTGGTTGCCCACACCGTATTCAAAGCCACGAGCCATTCAAAGTGGTACCTGGATAGTGGTTGCTCCAGACATATGACAGGTGACAAAAGTCTCTTCACCAGTCTTAAAGACATGGCTGATGGTAGCAACTGCAAAATTGTTGGCCAAGGTATGGTTCAACTCCCTAACCTCCCTTTATTTGAGAATGTTTTATATGTAGAAGGTTTAAAACATAATTTACTAAGCATTTCTCAAATTTGCGATAATAATCACAGTGTAAAATTTTCAAACCAAAAGTGTGAAATCTTAAATAAGAATAATTCTATAATATTAACTGGTCATAGAACTTCTGAGAACTGCTATATAGTTAGTGACTCAAGCTCATATAAGCTATCGTGTTACATGGTCCATACCAATGAGACCGAACTATGGCATAAGCGTCTAGGACATGTACACTAACGCAACTTGTATAGATTGAGCAAAAGTGATTTGGTAAGAGGTCTACCCAAAATAAAGAAAGTGGATAAGATATGTGGCGAGTGCCAAAATTTGGTAAACAAACCAGGAGTGTTCACAAAAAGATAAACTCCAATGCCACATCTAAACCACTTGAACTTCTCCACATGGATCTCATTGGACCAACTGAAATGGAGAGTCGAGGTGGCAAGAAGTATATTCTGGTCATTGTAGATGACTTTCCTAGGTATACTTGGGTAGTCTTCTTAAGAGAGAAATGTGAAACTCTCGGTGAAGTAAAAACGGTACTTAAACGTATCCAAAATGAAAAAGAGTTATAAGTCACTAAGATCCGTAGTGATCATGGTTCTGAGTTTGAAAATAGTAGTTTTGAGAAATTTTGTAGTGACCAAGGAATACGTAACATCCCGAAAAATCGAGGGTCGAGTAGTAACTCAACTCTCGAGTTCCAGAACATCACTTATGCAACATAGATAATAATGACTAAATGTTGTCTGTGTTAGTACAATAAACATGAGTGAGATTCTACCAAAACAGTAATTCATACTCCAGATCCATGTATAAAACGTAAGCGGAAGACTGAAAGGTGTATATAGATATATATAAAACAAAACATTCTCGATCTCTAGAGTATGAACACTAACTGAGTCACCGTATATATACATGTTGGTTCTGAATCAAAATGTCAAAATAGTACAACTAAAATTATCAACCCTGTAGCCCCGTAGCACTGGACGACCTATGAGAAGCCTCCAGCGAACTGCATGTAGGAGAACTCCTCCTGATCGTCATAGAAGTCGAGTTCAGTCTCCTATGCTCCAGTGATACCTGCATCTGATACAGGGTCTGGTAGGTGTTTTAAAACACCGTCCCGTAACGTGGGAATGAGTGGCCAACTCAGTGGAACAATAAAGCATAAGTTAACATGTTATCAATTTAGTCAAGCAGTAATGATAAAGCAGTAAAATCAAACAATTCTAACTACTCTTATTTAATGCAAGTATGAAATGACATGATGTATGCCCTTGCCAAACCACCCTCATGCGACACCATCTTACGTTCGCGAATGCGTTCATCCCTCAGTGCTTCACATCTACCAGGCACATGCAGTGTGATGATGAGCATGATTACCGAGTAATTATTAGTTCATTTCAAACAGCAGGATTGGGAAACTATGGTACTTCCCTTGTATCATTCCCAAACATGATCCATTATAGGGTCGTCAATCCTAGATAATCTCATACGATAGTATATTTCTAGGTCGCTGCAAAGGCTGTCAGGGCTGTTATGCACAAAGGTTACACCACTCCCCCATCACCTTTTTAACAGTTCATCACTATACAGATACAGGCCTAGTTCATACTCTATACACTGCGGCAACACTCGTCACCTCACCGCAAATTTAGAGTATGCTCGAGGTCACTACAAAGGGCTGTCAGGGCTATTACGCACATAGGTTACACCGCTCCCCCATCACCTTATCAATGTATGCCGATAGCACGAATATAGTGTCTCATACCACCATAATCGGCTCACGAGTCTGGTTGGTCACTGGTCACTACGGGGAAGCACATAGCCCCAGCGTAGGCCGACAACTCGACCACGGTGTCCCATACCACCATGCCCGGCTCATGAGTCTTAGCGGATCGAGGTACCATGGTTAACAGGATTTCACTGGTAAGTTTGGTACCCTAGGTTCAAGCAGTAGCGACCAAACATGGTGAACATACATTAGACATATCAGGTTACTTGACGAGCCTGACTAGCTCGAGCGCACAATCAACTGAACGACATGAAGTGCATAAGCACTTCGCGTGGCCTAACCACTGTCGCCAACTGAAGTACGACTCGGGTTCGTCAAACACATCCTACGTGGCGAAATGAATCTCAACCACGAACTCAAGTCTGGTACCGATTGTCTGGACTATAGACATAGTCCCAAACTCAATCCTTATTCATAACATGTAGAGTAAAGCATAATAAACAAAGTAATTCAAGAAAGTTAATGAGTATGTCATAAAGCATGTTATAAAGCATGTTATAAAGCACTATATAAACAGGAATACTAACACATGTATTTCATAAGTAAGTGGTTAAAGTAAACAACCACGTGGAGGAAATCATACATGTCTCTAAGGTAGTTGAGAATCCCATCTCAACACCTACTTAAGGCACCTTCATCCAAACACTTACTCTCACAAGCATTTTCACAAACACTTAGAATACACTATTTCAACATACATAGTGTATGTTAGTAAAACATGTATTAGAGCGAGTCCTTTCGCCAAGCAAGTACTTTGCGCATATATAACATATTCATACGGCAAATAATCATGGCAAACACATTTCCAAAATATATACGTATACGGTACTTTCTACAATACACCATTTCTACATACATAGTGTATATTAGCAAAACATGTATTTGGGCGAATCCTTTCGCCAAATAAGTATTTTATCCATATATCATATATTCATATAACAAACAATCATGGCAAACACATTTCCAAAATTTATACGTATATGGTATTTTCTACGAATACCTAGAATATGTAAAATTCCATATTCTACATCTTTAATCGAAATGGAAAACAAACAGCACTTTGTACATGTGCAATTGCATGCAGATTATGAATCTATCATTATCTGACATTGAAAGCATTAAAAACCATAACCTATACACCTAAAGTCCGCACCTTTGATCGTAGAATCGTAACGAATCCAATAGGTTTGCTAAGCTTTCGTATACGACAGTTTGGTAACCTATAGAACGAAATAGGTTAGCTATTTCATAACCTACAACCTATACAACCCCAAAATAGATTAGGGTTAGGGTTTCTTACCTAGAAATGAAGTCGGAATCACCGGGAAAGCGATGAGAATGGGGTGGTGCAGCTTGTGTAGTGGCAAGGAATAGCAGTTGGGAGATTCTTCCACTTCTCTCACTCTTTCTCTCTCTTTTCTCTCTCTTTTCCTAGGGCTTTTCTCAAATTCGTATGGCTGCAATGAGAGAGGGTTTAAGGTCCTTATATAGCCTAAAAACTCACCGAAATAGACTCTAGGTCAAAGTATACTTAGGTTATAACCAAAGCGGACCTGTTCCAGCTCAACGGAGGACTTCTGGTGGGCCTCCTTGAGCCAAAGGTCGGACTTAAGCTCACTAACACTGGATCTACGTTTAGCTAAGTTTTCATTTCAGTCGGGATTCCAGATCGCAAATGGCGGACCAGTATCAGTTCAACGGTCAGCGGATCTCGATCGGAGATTCCGAGTACATGGATATGTGTATAAAATTTTTCCTGATCCGAGGGTGTAATTTGGTCTGATTCTGACGGTCTAGTTGCTTAAAACTAATCCGCAAGCGAGAGGTGCCAGATTACTATTTGAGATATTTATTTGTAAAGAAAATCAAGTGTTTTCACACTCCTCGCTCCGGACTCAAGAGAATTACACTGGGACACTATCTGGATTGGATTTCTGAGATGGTTGTCAAGCCCAACAAGGCAGTCCTAATTCCGTAACTTCGTGTTAATCGGGCTTCCGACGTGCGGTCCAGATCTGATACGGAGTTTCGAGATGCTCCTGAGAGCAGCCGGGTAATGAGATTGATCCTAGATTTTAGGGTAACCTAGCGTCAATGATTGTACAAGTTTTGGGTCTTACAGATCGTATTTAAAGTGATTGGTGCTAATTTCACAGGTACTCTAGTTTAACACTAGCTAAATCTCGCCTAATTTCTAAAGGATTTAGTCCTAAGTGATTTCGGCCTGAGGTGGTACTTAGACCTTTGTAGTTTGTATATAAAGTAATCCAAGTTATAATACTTAGCTAGTTTAAGATAGTATCTAGGGTGAAAGTACTTAGAAAAATTGAAAGAACAAGATGGTGAAGGGTGGGATTTGTGAAGGAAAAGGGTTAACAAGCGGTTTTTGACTGTGGGATTGAGTTCTGACAAGTTAATAAGGTGTTAGGAGCGACTCATTGCCTAAGGACGTCTAATTTCAGGTAGGCAAAAATCCGGGATGTTACAATCTACTCCCCTTAAAACAAAATTTCGTCCCCAAAATTACCTAAGGGTAATAAGGAAAGATTTAATTATTTCTTTTGCCTAAGTTTTATTTTACTTTAAATAGCCTGGTTCCTTTCAGTCTACCCCCTTTAAAACTTATTTCTTTATCCATTTCCCATATCCTGATGGTTCGCTACAATTTATTTCTTTACCTATTTGGAGTCTTGACGACAATCCCCAATTATTTAGAGTAAGATAGTTATTTTCATTGTTTGACCAACACGGAGAGACATTTATAGTGGGCTTGATCCCGATACATCGATCATCTATCTGACCAGGGTAGAAGGCTCATCGTATCCCTTCCTAGTCCTGGTAAATCCTGGTCTTCTGCTCGGTCAAGCAGTGAGTCCATTGGTAGTCACCCAGGATTGAGAATTTGGGTCAAGCCGCGAATGTTTCGCAGTTGTATATTTCAGTAACTCCGTAGTCCGATCATTCTAGAAACGTAGGGAGTGTCCATCATTGAAAGGCTCAAATTGTCTATGTCGAAGGTTGCCCTTTAGGTCTTAGTCTAAGAGAGTCCTTGTTATTATTTATGTCTAAGGAAATGGTGAATCAAATCTTATTAGATCATCCTAAAATGGTTTCTCATAGTAGAATTTACTAGGGCTTCTATAATGTTCGTATTTAACGAGCACAGTTTCGATCCTGGGCCAGTGGGATAGGGTCCACCATGCTTTCGCTGCACTACCCAGATCAAAGAGGTGTATAAACTGACTTAACTAGATTGGGCTTATAATTTTCTACCCCCCTTAAAAATTTATTTCTACCTCCAGGGTTCAAGATCTATATCCTGATCCGTATGTCGGAACAAGGTGTAGTCTAGGACCTATCCTTGACATGAAATGCGATACGACCTCCCAAAACGTCGATCTTGGTACCTAGGATTATAGAAAGGATCTTCACTGATGGGTGTTTTGGTAGATTTCAAGGACGGATGTGAGTTTGTGGCAAGCTGCCTAATTCTACTAAGGACTTTTATTACAATCTCAACTTACCCTCTTTATTCCTGTCTAATTTATTACAGTAAGATAATTTATACGTTATTAGTACAAAAGGTATTTGGACAGAATAGGTTAACGGGCAAACTAGGGACCTAATTCCTACTTGTGTGTTGCCCATTTGAAAAATTCCTTGGGCCTAAAAAGAAAATCTCTATTGGCTATGTGTTCTTAATACTTCCCAAAGACGAAGTAATAAACTTGTAGTTGGAAGTGGTCGGGCCAACACGGAAGGAAAGTTGTGTAGTGGGTCTGAGTTGGATACATGGACCTTCTGCCTCGCGAAGACAGAAAATCGTCGTATAAGTTCTTAATCCTAGTTGATTCCGACCTTCAGCTTGATCAGAGCATAGAGTTCATTGGTAACTACCAGGATTGAGAATTCGATTCAAACCGCGAATACCTCGCTTAGATATAGTTTCTTCACTCGTGTTCCCGTTGGTACTAAATCCTTGAGAAGGCGATTCTAACATTAAATCCAAGGGATATATAAGTTTTCCCTCTGCGTGATTAGTTTCTAATCAAAACAACCTTCCTAAGAGTTATTAAAGAAGTGTATGAGTACCGAGGGGATTCAACAAGGGACGGGGTCTCGCTCCAACCTAATCAAGCCAACTAACGAAATTTATTTTTCAATTATCTTAGCATAATGAATCTTCTACATTCCTTAGTTTAACCAGTAGCCTAGTCGCAACGTATAAGTAGCGGTAATTCCACTAGTTGTGATCCAAAGTCTATGCTTCTACACTAGATGATTTCACATCATTTCTAATACAGGAAGGGTTTTATCACTTAGGGTCGAAGTTGTCTAATTGGAACTGAGTTGTCTGTACTTGATGCTCGAGCATTCCACATGTGCTCATCCTAACTAAGAGGGTCCTAAGGTTCATATTATAAATTTGTTGGATTTCCTATACTTTTAGGTATTTCAAAATCTAGGATTAGCATTCTAGGTCCAAAACTCCATAGGCCTATGTGGCCAGTGGTCTTAAGTTGTATTAAATGGGACTGTATTACTACTCCTTCCTCGGGATTGGGAATGACATGTTGGTAGGAGGGTGGGTGGGGATTAAAATTATTGGTATAGGCTTTGGAAAATGAGCCTTGTGTGGGAAAGGGTGAGATGGGATTTTCATATCCCATGATGAGGAATTGCTAAGTGTAATTTGACAGGAAAACTCGGGATATACTTTTCATTGCATACATTCCAAACATGGCATTGGAAAACATGGGATACACCCAATCCAAGGACAATACTTTACACATGCATTTATTGTACCTCTACAGAATATCACATGAACATTCTACTCCCGAAACACCACAACAAAATGGGGTAGTAGAAAGGAAAAATAGGGTGCTTCAAGAAATGGCTAATGTAATGTTAAATAGTATGAAGCTTCCTAAAAATCTCTAGGTTGAAGCCATAAATATTGCTTGTTATATAATAAACCGTGTTTACATTAGAAAATCTAATAATAAAATGGCTTATGAGATGTGGTTTAAGAAGAAGCCTTCTGTCAAATACTTTCACATTTTTGGCAGTAAATGCTATATCTTACGTGACCGAGAACATTTAGGTAAATTTGACACCAAAAGTGATGAAGGGATATTTTTAAGGTATGCTCTAAATAGTCGAGCATATCAGGTACTTAACAAGAGGACCGGTGTAATACAAGAATCTATTAATGTGGTCATTGGTGATCATTTGAATACACCTCTCTCAAGTTCAAAAGATGATGAGGCTTTTCTAATTGATAAACCACACTCTTCATCTACTCAAAATAACACTGAACTACGATCAAATAAAGATCATCCTACTAATCAAATTCTTGGAAATCCCGTCACTGGTGTACTCACTCGTAAACAATTAGAAGATATGTGTAACTACGTGTGCTTTACATCTCAGATGGAACCGGCAAACGTAAAAGAAGCCCTTACTGATGAAAACTGCATTATAGCTATGCAAGAAGAGCTTAATCGGTTTGTTAGAAATGATGTTTGGTATTTAGTTCCAAGACCAACTAATAAACATATTATCGAAACAAAATGGATTTTCAAGAATAAGTCTGATGAACTTGGTAACATAATTAGAAACAAGGCTAGGCTGGTCGTACAAGGGTACACTCAAATTGAAGGTATTGATTATGATGAAACCTTTGCCCCAATAGCTCATCTTGAATCAATCAGACTATTTATATCCATTGCATGCTTTTAAAAATTCAAAATATATCAAATGGATGTTAAGAGTGCATTTTTAAATGGTGATTTGCATGAAGAAGTATACGCTGAACAACCAAAGGGTTTTGAAGACCCTAAGCATACTAATCATGTTTATTGCCTAAAAAAAGCACTCTATGGATTGAAATAGGCTCCCAGGGCATGGTACAAGAAATTAACTAAATTCTTGTTAAGCCATGAATTTGTTATGGGGAGTGTAGATAAAACATTATTTGTTAAGAAACATAAAGATCATATTTTAATTGTGCAAATCTATGTTGATGACATTATCTATGGATCTACCTATGCTAACATGTCTGTTGAGTTTGCAGATCTTATGAAATCCAAATTCGAAATGAGCATGGTTGGAGAACTAAATTATTTCCTTGGGTTGCAAATCAAACAGCTTCCTGATGGATTCTTTATCTCTCAAACCAAATATGCTCTGAACTTAGTTAAAAGGTTCAGATTTGAGAGTGGAAAGAATTTTAATACTCCAATCAGTACCACTCTGAAACTCTCTAAGGATTCAACAAGTAAGAGTGTGGATCCTAAGTTGTATCGCAGTATGATAGGAAGTTTACTTTATTTAACTGCGAGTCGACTGAATATTGCTTTTAGTGTTAGAATTTGTGTCAGATATCAATCAGACCCTAAAGAGTCCCACTTGATTACTGTTAAGCGAATTTTGCAATATGTCGATAGTTCAACTAATCTTGGTCTCTGGTATCCACATAATACTAGTGTACAATTAGTTGGTTACACGGATGCTGATTGGGCTGGTAACATTGATGATCGTAAATCAACCTGTGGTGGTTGTTTCTATGTAGGGAACTATCTAGTTTCCTGGCTAAGTAAGAAATAAAGTTTTATATCGCTCTCCACTGCTGAGGCTGAATATATTACTGCAGGTAATGCATGCACTCAGTTAGTATGGATGAAAAGAATTCTAAGCGATTACAAAATTGCGCAAGAAACTATGATGTTATATTGTGATAACAGAAGCGCAATTAATATATCCAAAAATCCTATTCGGCATTCATGAACCAAGCACATTAATATTAGGTATCATTATATTCGTAAATTGGTGGAATAAAAGATAATTTTATTAGAATATATTCAGTCGAGAATCAACTAGCTGACATATTCACAAAACCGCTCGACAAAAATCAGTTTGTAAAATTGAAATTTGATCTTGGTATGTGCAATATGAACTGATGATTTCTGCTCATTTGTATCGTAATGTATGTATATATTATTTTATATTTTTTAAAATTTAAATATATGCAAAATTATAGATTTTTAGTGTTACACGACCAGTCGAGTACACACTCGACCAGTCGTGGCACAACCGGTCGAGTATGTACATGACCAGTCGTGAAACGCGTGAATTGGGTTTTTATTTGGGGAAAAGTGATTTTTCTTCATTTCTTTCTTCTTCTCCATCAAGCCCAACCACGACTGGTCAAACCCATCTCCGATTACTCTCCGGTTAGTGCTTCATTTTTTTATTTTCTTGTGTATTTAAGTTCATTGATCATCCTTAATCTTGATTTTGCTTCTTGTTTCAAGATTTATTGTGGTTTGAAAGTGTTTCTTCCTTAAAATCTGATTTGCTTGGAATCCTTTCATTCCTTTTTGTAAACCATTGTTTCCTTATTTTCTTGTGACAATGGAAGGAAGAAATAGGAAGAAAACCACTCGTGGTCCTTCTTCCCGTTCCACACCCATTACCGTGCGTCATCTTCGGCCTCCCAAAGAGGATCCCGAGAGTACGCAGGATTTTCATCTTAGAAATGTTATTATTGAGCGTGTTGTCATTGTTGATCATATTGAGTAATTCAACATTGTCCCTCTCCTTCAAGTTGTAGGATGGAAAAACATATTATCTTGGGGCGGTCCTCCATACCGATCCATTGCGCAGGGCATGTACGCTTGCATTACTGAGTTCTCTCAAGATGATTTGACATTTACTATGTTAACTAGAGAAGGTCCAATTAAGGTATAGCGTCATTTGATTTCAGCAATCATGGATATACTAGTTGTTGATGACGGTGTACCCATATCTACTTTGCAAGGTAAACCTTCTGAAAATGTTAAACAATTGATTACGAGAGTTCTGTGTAACATGAATGCAGAATGAAACAGCGGTACTGCGCTCAGTTCTAAATATATGTTGCCTAGATACAGGGTCTTATATCGGATTTTTATTTCGAATGTCAATCCTCGATCAGGTAACAAGACTGATCTGACCTCTTTTATGGCCCGCATTATGCATTCTATTGTAACTGGCATCCATATTTGTCTTCCTTCTCTTATCTGTCATCATATTATTCAGTTTCAACTCCATTCTGGTCATAGCGATATTCCTTTCGCTTATCTTATGACTACCTTAGTTAATCATGCTTTGATAGCTATGCCTGTTGGAGAAGGTTCGATTAATATCCGTCCATTTAACAATTATAATATCAACAAGATGAACCTGGACTTGGCACCTAGTCAAGTTAATGGGAATGCTGGAGAAGATGAAGAAGCTGAAGAAGCTGACATTTTACCTCAAGAAGACATTAATATGGATGATTTATTTGATGAACTTGTATCAGATTCTGAGGATAACCCTGATTATTAGCCTTCTGATTTTACTGAGAGGTTACATACTCTTGAGGAACAGGTGGCTCAGATTTGTGTAACCCAGGATTCTCAATTTGCTTATATGCGCAAATATATGAGGTGCATTAATAAGGGTTTACATCAAATTAATCTATCTATTCATGTTCCCTCTTCAGGATCTGACTAGTTTCTTTTTGATTTGGATGATATCTGTAATAACTTAATTCTAACTCTTTTCCCTTTGATTACTTGGATAATGTTGTTTAAATTCTTCTTTATGGTATTAGTTCAGATACTTTGCTTTGGATGAGTAGTTATTATTTCTACTTGCTCTCTTCTTATATTCTTTTATCATTATTCGCTTCCTTTGTCATGTTGTGACAAAAAGGGGGAGAAATTGTGGAATGATATGAAGATAATGATATGGTGATGATGAAATATGGCTAATATTTTATTTTTATTTTTTGCAGAGAGCAGTGGATTAAGGGGGAGAGTTGATTATTGTGCATGATATCATAATATGTTTATGCAATGTGTTGTTTGAATATCTATTGTATTTTGTAATTTTGGTTTTATCACAAATTTGACAAAGGGGGAGATTGAAAGTGCTATGTTGATAAACCCTAAGTATTGTTAAATTTTGGTGTGCCAAACCAATTCAAGTTTGTATCTTGATTTGTATCAAGCTTGTGCATCTGTTCACATTAAATCTTCGACGTTCGTTCTGTTCGTGTTGAATCTATCTTGCCGATATCTACGACGAACTTACTGAGATCTTCAATCTGGAAGAAAGTGAAGACTTAGTTATCAAGAACATTGTGGTTCAACATCTGGAACCAGAAAAGTCGAAGAACTCAAGACCTAGTTGAAGATCATGTTTGTTATGTCGAGTTCAAACTTTGAAGATCGCAAGAATTAAAGCTACTGAAGTGATCGATATATTAAATGTTCATATGTTCTATCTCATAAGTAAGGTATGATTGACCTAGATTGACCTTAGATCATGATTAGATCATTTCATACTTTCGGTCGGTCATTTTGGTCATTTTATAAGTGTAAAATTCTGTTCTTTCGACTAGCCTTAGCACTGGCTTGACTAGTCCTAGAATTTTCTCGACCAGTCCAGGATTTGTTATGAATTTTTAGAATTTTTCTATTTGTCTACGACCAGTCCTAGAAACTGCTCGACCAGTTGTGTGAATAGTGCTCGACCAATCGTGCAGTGTTCGACTCATTTTCCAGCGTGTAATCTGGACTCACACGACCAATTGTGTGGTGTCCACGACCAGTCGAGCAGGCCACTCGAACAGTCATAGGACCCACAAGGCCAGTCGTGCAACTGAAAAATCTTATTGCGTCAGAATTTTTGAAAATCTGTTTGGATAAGCCCAGTCGTAGTTATTCAAAGGCCAGTTATGTGAACCAATTTTTCACCTATAAATAGTGCTCGAATTTCAGAGTTTTCTATTCAATTCTTATCATTCTTAAGCAATCACTCTGAGTTAATTTTGAGTACATTCTAAGCTATTTTGTGCATATTTTAGATTCTTTAAAGTAGCTCTTGTAATTTGATTTTGAATCTCTATTCCATTCTTATATTGAAAAGGGATATTTGATTTACCCTTCTTGAGATCAAAATCAATATAAAGCCCTTGCTGATTTAATTAAAAATCATCTAGACTTATAACCTTATATACTCGTGAGACTGAGTATTGAACATCTACGTCGTCATCAAGTTGGTTCTACCGGGCTGCTTCAGAATCATCATACAGATAAGTATTTTACTTTTTCTATAATTCAATTCTATTTGTTCAATTGGTGAGATTGTTCCAGAAAATCTCCATTTGTGGTTTGTCTGAGGTGATCCAGAAAACTAAGAGTGTGGGGTTTTTTGAATTGTGTAAGCCCACTTGAAAGACACAATCGTGAAGGTTTTAAGTGAACCTTGAAAAACCTATTTTGATTAGTGAACGCTAA
Organism: Magnolia officinalis; assembly: GCA_021015155.1. Classification (NCBI taxonomy): domain Eukaryota; kingdom Viridiplantae; phylum Streptophyta; class Magnoliopsida; order Magnoliales; family Magnoliaceae; genus Magnolia; species Magnolia officinalis. The sequence continues at coordinate 27,977,459 of JAJHSJ010000007.1, forward strand.
TATCCTGAGGGAGTGGATATTAGGAATGGAGTAGTTGTGTGGCTGTTGTTTAACAGTTGGTGTACACACAAGCGAACCACTATAATTGTTTGTGTTTGGTGGATGTATGGTTTATTTCTTTATCTTTTATGATTTAAGATTGTGGGATGTATTTGTGGATGTGAATGTTGTAATCTTTAGAGTTCTCGTATGCGTCATTCCAGATTTCTTTAAGTTTATTCAACTAAAGTTTGTGTAGTGAGCCAGCGTTGTCCAAACTAAAATTTAGATTTTTAATAGCCCAGTAGGCCTTATGTTCCAACTCCACAAGCAGGTGGCAAGCATTCCCATAGACAAGGCTAAAAGGAGACATTCCAATAGGGGTCTTAAATGCACCATAGTAAGCCCATAAAGCATCGATCAAGTGAATTGACCAATCCTTACGGTCAGGGTTAACCGTTTTCTTCGAAATATGCTTAATTTTCCTATTGGAAATTTCAGCTTGCCCACTTGTTTGTGGGTAGTATGGAGTGCTCACTTTTTAGGAGATGCCATATTTTTTCATTAAATTTGTAAATGGCCTATTACAAAAATGTGAACCCCCATCACTAATGATGGCTCGAGGCATTCTGAACCGGGAAAGGATGTTCTCTTTTAAGAATTTAATGACCGTTTAATGATCATTGTTCCAGCACGGGATCGCTTCGACCCATTTAGTGACATAGTCTACCGCTAGCAAAATATATAAATTCCCAAAAGATTGGGGGAATGGTCCCATGAAATTGATGCCCCAGCAATCAAATGTTTCAATGATCAGAATAGGGTTCAAAGGCGTCATATTTCGACGAGACAATACTCCCAATTTCTGACAACGCTCACAGGCTTTACAAAACTCAAGAGTATCCTTGAACATAGTAGGCCAGTAAAACTCACACTGCAGAATTTTGGTCGTGGTCTTTTTAGCAGAAAAGTGACTACCATAGGCCTGAGAATGATAGAAAGAGATGACACTTTGGTGTTCATTGTCTAGCACACATCTCCTTAAGATTTGGTCTGGGCAATAATTAGACAAATATGGATCATCCTAGAAGAATTTGCGTACCTCGGCGAAGAATTTCTTCTTATCTTATGCAATCCAATGTGTTAGTGTGAAACCTATGGCAAGATAATTAGCAATATCCACAAACCAAGGTGAATGAGAGACTTTAAACAATTGTTCGTCAAGGAACATGTCATTTATATGTGTCGTCTAAAAGGAATCAGAGAGATCAAGGCGAGAAAGATGATCAGCCACTACGTTCTCTACTCCCTTTTTATCTTTTATTTTCAAATCAAACTCTTGGAGTAGGAGAATCCATCTTATCAGATGGGGCTTAGCATCATTCTTAGAGAGAAGATACCTGAGCGCTGCATGATCTGTGTAGATGATGATCTTGGATCTGATCAAGTAGGACCTAAATTTGTCCAAAACGAACACTACGGCTAAGAGTTCTTTCTCCGTAGTTGAGTAATTCACTAAGGCCGGATTTAGAGTTCTACTTGCGTAATGAATAACGTAGGACTTCTTCTCTTTTCTCTGGCCTAAGACCGCCCCAAGAGCATAGTCAAACACATCACACATAATTTCAAAAGGAAGGTTACAGTCGGGTGGCTACATGATAAGTACGGTGGTTAACATGCCCTTAAGCTTAGAAAAAGCTTCCTGACATTGCTCAATCCACTCGTATGGTGCATCCTTTTGAAGTATATTACATAAAGGATGAGAGAGGTGACTAAAGTCCTTTATGAATTTTCTGTAAAATCCGGCGTGTCCTAGGAAGGATTGCACGTTTCGTATGTTCTTGGGTAGAGGTAAGTTAGAGATAAGATCAATCTTAGCCTTATCTACCTCAATGCCTTTGGACTAGATGATATGTCCAAGGACAATTTCCTTACGAACCATGAAATGACACTTCTCCCAATTTAGTACCAAGTTCTTTTCCTCACATCGCTTCAGCACATATTTAAGATTCTCCAAACAATCGCTGAAGGATGGACCAAAGACAGAGAAATCGTCCATGAAAACCTCTAAATATTGCCCCACCATGTCCAAAAAAATACTCATCATGCATCACTGAAAAGTGACGGGGGCATTACACAGTCTAAATAGCATCCTTTGGTAAGCAAAGGTGCTAAAGGGACATGTGAATGTGGTCTTTTCCTGATCTTCAGGGGTTATCTCTATCTGGTTGTAGCCTGAATACCTATTAAGGAAGCAATAGTATGAGTGATCAGCTAGCCTTTCTAAAATTTGATCAATGAAGAGGAAAGGAAAGTGGTCCTTCATCATGACGGTATTCAATTTCCTATAGTCAATGCACATTCTTCAACCAGTAGTAACTCTAGTTAGCACGAGTTCATTGTTGGCATTGGCTACGATGGTGATTCCGGACTTCTTAGGAACTACCTGAGTTGGACTCACCCATTGACTATCAAATATAAGGTATATGATACCCACATCCGATAGCTTAAGAACCTCAGCCTTAACCACTTCTTTCATGTTTGGATTTAATTTACGTTATGATTGTCGAGAAGTCTTCGCATTATCCTTTAGATAAATGCGGTGAGTACAAATCAAATGGTCAATTCCCTTGAGGTCCGTAATCGATCATCCAAGGGCTCCTTTGTGCTCAATGAGAGTAGAGATAAGCATACTCTCTTGTTCTTGCTCAAGGTGGGAAGAAATCACCACCAAGTATGTCTCATCTTGACCTAAATAGACATATTTCAATTCAGAGGACAAAAGTTTTAGGCAAGCTTCGGTGCCTTGAGGTTAGACGGTAGAAGCACTACATCAGTTTGGGGCAATTTTTCAAATTGCGGCCTCTACCGGTTAACTTCAAGTACCGACACAGTATCAAGCATGGCACCCGTCTCCCTAATCCTATCATAATCTAAATCATGGGAGTGGACTAAGCACGTCTCTAGAGGGTCAGAGGATAAGGTCATCAGAGTTCTATCCTCCACAAAAGAATCAATTATCAAGTTAACATCATGGGCATCGTCATCATCCTCTACCTGTTTGCTCATGTTGAAAAAGAATTGAACTCCGATGTCATATTCCCAAAAGACAAATTCATGACTCCATTCCTACACTTGATAATTGCATTTGATGTGCCAAGGAATGGGCAACCAAGAATGACGGGAATTTGAGTGCTCATGTCCATGATGGGTTGAGTATCTAGAACAATAAAATCTACTGGGTAGTAGAATTTGTCAACCTGGACCAACACATCCTTAATCATCCCTCTCAGTACACGAACTGAGCGATCGGCAAGTTGTAATGTAGTCCAGGTGAGTTTTATTTCACCTAGACCCAATTGTTCATAAACCGAGTATGGGATCATATTTATGCTCACTCCTAAGTCAAGAAGTGCGTGCTCAATCCGGTAGTTCCCAATTATACGAACGATGGTTAAGCTGCTGGGATCTTTGTACTTTTGTGGCACATCTTGCTTTATGATGGCACTCACTTTTTCAGTCAAGAAGATTTTTTTGAATATTTTGTCGTCTTTTGGTCGTACATAGGTCTTTCAGAAATTTAGTATATGAAGGTATTTGTTTAACGGCATCTAGTAGAATAATGTTGACCTTCACTTGTTTAAGCACCTCTAAAATGTCCTGAGAGTTAGAGAGCAGTTTTGGTGCAACCAACCGTTGAGGGAATGGTGCAATCGGCTTGCCTTGAAGTTCCGGTTCTAATTCTTGTGGAGCAATGCTAGGTCTATCAGTTTCATCTATTTCTGGATCCTTAGACTTTTCAGCCCTTACCGGAATAGATTTGTCAATTGTTTTCTCACTCCTAAGGATGGTTATAGCTTAGCTTGCTCTATTTGATTTGAAGAGCTTGGATCACTTATTTCGTATTGCGGTTTAGGATTGGGGAAAGGTTGAGCAGGAAGCATCCCCTTGTCTATAACCGTAACACGTGAATCCATCTTTTGCATAAATTTTATAAGTTCTCGTAATGCTTGGGTAAGCTCTTGAGTTTGTGTGGAATTTTGAATCGGTTCCTCTTGAGGTTTCTCTTGATTTGGAATTTGATTAGGGAATCCTTGAGGAGTAATAGTTTGTCCATTCCTCCAACTAAAATTTGGATGATTTCTCCAACTTAGATTGTATGTATTGGAGATGGGTCCATTGAAAGGCCTTTGGTAATTATTCACGGCATGAGATTGCTCATTTAGTACCTCTTGAAAAGCAAGTATTATTGGACAATTTTCAGTTGTGTGAATGTTGCAAGTACAAATACCGCAAACAATTTCCTTAGCCTTATCCTTCTTTAGTTCCATGGCCTCGAATTTCCTTATGAGATTAGCCACTTTAGCATTGATATCGTCATCCTCCTTTAGAAGGTATATTCCGTCCCTCTCCTTTGATCGAGCGGGCCTAGAGGTGGTGCTCAATTTTGGGGAGGCGTCCCATGATTGTGTGTTTTCAGCAAGTCTGTCCAAATAATCCCACACATCATCGACATTTTTATTCATAAATTCCCCATTGCACATTGTCTCGACCAATTAGCGCATGAAGTATGTCAGTCCATCATAGAAAAAGTGTGTAATGTACCACATTTTAAAACCGTGTTGTAGGCATGAACTGACAAGATCCTTGAACCGCTCCCAACATTGGAAGAATGTTTCATCTTCCTTTTGGGCAAAGTTCGTGATTGATTTTCTGAGGGTGTTCATTTTATGGTGTGGGAAAATTTTCTTAATGAACTCCCTTGTCATCTCGTTCCATCTGCCAATAGATCGTGGACGTAGTGAATGCAACCATGTCTTAGCTTTCTCTTTCAAAAGGAAGGGAACGAGTTTCAGGCTAACCGTGTCCTCAGACACATTTGGAAAGTATAAGGTGGCTATGATCTCATCAAATTTTTTTCATGTGTAAATATGGATTTTCATATTCAAGTCCATGAAATTTTGGAAGGAGTTGGATCACCCCTGGCTTGATATCCATATGTCCTGTATTTTTTGGAAAACCATACATGAAGGTGTGCTCACCCCTGCCAATTGTAAATAATCTCGTAAAGTACGAGGCGGGGGTGATTAATGCACCTCATTTTCCTCCTAGATTTCCTCAACCCTAGGTTGACGTGGATTTGAAGGTTGATTGGCCGGTTGGTTGGCAGCCATAATTTTAGTTAACTCTGTGAATCTCAAGTGGTGTCTAATCCTATGATGGATAGATAACCCATCAATCAATCCTTCTTCACTCAAGAGACGTCGAGTGTTATCACGAACCCACTTAGGCATGAAACACTCTCAGCCCTCAATTTCAGAATCTACTCCTAAACCTAAAAAGAAAAAGAAGGAAATAGAAATTTAGAAATAGAAAGAGAGAAAATTAGAAGAAAGTTACCAAATTCGAAGTTTCTATATTGGGATCCTGCAAAAGAAAAAGGAAAGTGAATTAGTTTCTAAAAAAGAAATAAGAAAGCAACCTAGTTTCTAAAAACGAAAAAGGAAAGTTTCTAAAAAAAAAAAAAGGAAAGTAGATTAGTTTCTAAAAACAGAAAAGGAAAGCAAATGAGTTTCTAAAAATAAATTAAGAAAGTTTCTATCCTAGAATTAGAAAGTAAATTAGTTTCTAAAAATAGAAAATGAAAGTTTCTAAACCTAGAAATAGAAAGCTAAGTTAGTTTCTAAAATAATTCAGAAAAAATCCTAACCTAAAAATAGAAAGTAGAAAAACTCTAATCTTAAACTAATTTCAAAACTAGTTAATCTCAGAAATACGCAACCGTTAATCCTTGGCAACAACGTCAAAAACTTGTTCACAACCTCAAGAGTAGGGTCTCGATGTAATAATAATCTCGGTGAGACCGAGGTCGAATCCACAGGGACTAATCTCGTGTGTATTCTGAAAGCAACTAGAAGTAGAATTAGAAGAAGATGTAAACCTAAATCTAAAAGTGTAGAGAGAGTAATTGTGAGTTGTTTAATTAAAACATGTAAATTTAAAGTGGGGAACTATGGTTTCCAAGGATCCACTTGTAGTAATCAGGGAGATCTATTACTTGATTCAAGGACACAACTGGAATTGGAGTCCGATCCTATCTGATTAGAAGATATCTCAATAAAACCAAATCTGAATTTCCCTTGACCTAATTCTCAACGGATGAGAGTTGTGAGAACTGGAAGTGATTCCATCACCTAGCCATGTACAGGAGACAATGGCAAACAACAGGATATACCAATTCCACAATCAAACATAAGAGAATTGTGAAGATTAGAAGGGATTCCATCATCCAACCATGCCCAAGGGACGATGGTGAACAACAGGATTTCCTAATTTCACAACCTCGAACATGAAAAGAACATACTCAAAGCTATCGCAGATATATTGTAATTTGAGTCATAACAAACCATTAAGAACTGAAAGTATTCCTTAAATATCAAGCTAGAATCAAAGAGAATTCAACATAAACATGAATCAGAGCAATAGAAAACATCCCATCACGCTACAAGCTTCACCTCTTAGCCCTAGCTAAGAGGTTTAGCCAACCATAGACATGATTAGATCTAAAACCCTAGAAGAAAGCATGAAAAACTAAAGAAGAAAGAAGAAAAACGCTTGGTGACGGCTCTCCGCCCTTATGGTTCGCTCCTCCAAACCCTAGATAGATGCTCAGGGATGCCCTAGGGACTCCTATTTATAGTTGTGCAACACCTCCTTTCGCACCTCCTTGAAAAAAATTGAAAACTGCCTCAAATTTATGCACTCCGCGTAATTCTGCGCAACTCTGCGTAAGTGGTTCGATAACATCGAACTGCCTTCGATGTCATCGAATGTAACTTTTATACATGCTTTTTTCACGCTGCGTAACTTCGTATGGACTGCATAATATTCTATGTCATCGAACCTACCTTCGATGTCATCCAAAATGTCATCGAAGGTGTCTTCGATGTCATCGAACATTGTTCGTAGAATCGATAATGTGTCCAAAACAGTCCAACTGGCTTCGATGTCATCGAGCAAGGCTTTGATTCATCGAACAAGTCCTCTAGTCATCAAAAAACGTCTTCAATTTGTCCAGTGACCAACTCGATTTTCTTTCATAAATTCGATGTTATCGAATCTGTCATCGAACGATGATCGATGACACAGTCAATGTGAATTCTGCACTTATTCTTTCGACTTCGTTCCTTCTCCACTTGGTTTTCTTGAATCTTCAGACTTTGAAATCTTCAATCTTTGTCTCCTAAGATCCATTCTTTGCCTTGGTGATCTTTGAGCGTCAAATCCATGCTTTTAGCACCTTTTCCAATCCAAGATCTCAAATTCACCTTGCAACACAAACATGAGTAAAATAAGACATTAAGCAGTATCATGTTCATAAAACCAAGATATAAATGGGGAATAATATGCAATATTTGACCCTCAATAGTATATTCTCGTGTCGGAGGAACATGTTTTCACCCATGTCGGTGGCTCCCTCAAAAGACTTTAGTTAATTTTTTATTGGCTAACCAACAACCATTAACGGTCCTAATCAAAGGCCCTACATACAATCCCATGGAAGACTCCTTATAGAGACTAACATGTACACACCTGTGTCTAGTGAATGTGGTCCTAATCTAAGGCCTTACGTATACTCTCATCGGAAGTTTCCCATGGAGACTAACATGTACGCTCCAGGGTCTAGCAAATTTGTCCATACATAAGAGGGTAGGTCCTATATAGGAACCTATTCGAGTTTGGGTTATAAACTCTACACTTAATTCTACACAAGAAATGTGTGTGAAATGAACCCTAATAAATGACGATCTAACTTGTTGGATTGAGCTTCTTTTATAAAACCTTCTTGAGATATTTCTTCAATACTCTCACGTACTCGAATTTCAATTTCTCCCGTCAAATCCACGATTAAACACCTTGCATACAATGCTCCAATAAGGTGACCAAGTTGATGGAGGTGGGTTGAATCTCTTACAACTAATGATTTTAGTTGATTCTGAATAGAGATTTATCTAAATGGGTGTTCTAGAGCATTTAAACAAGGACATGTCTATAGGTTTATATCTAATCTCTAAAACAATATTAAGTTCATCTTGATCATGGAGGTTAAAATTTTCATTATAGTGGTAAAGCTCAAGAAGATGACTTGAATCTCATATGTTTAAAGACTTAGGATGTGGGATATAAATGGGGCATCACCTAAGCTCTAATTGTACCAAAAACCTATCTAAATGTCCAAGAATTGAATATCTATTTTATAGAAATCATGTTGCAATGGCTATAATTAACGACTCTTTCAATAGGATCAAAAAGCCATTCGATAGGATCGAAGGGTCCTTCAATAGGATTGAAGGTCCTTCGATATGATCGAGCTGTCCATCGATCCCATTGAGAAATACTAGGATTTTTCTATTTAATTGCTAGACAATTTCTTCAATTGCATTGATTTGGTCTCGACATCATGTCGATGGGATCAAGAACCACTCGAAAACTGTTGTTTTAAGCTATTTAATTTACAGCAGCTTAGCACCTCTTTTAATTAGTATATAATGATTAAACAAGGGTTTACCTATTTAAGAATGGATCATCTAGAGGCTAAGTTGTTTTGGGTCTAAGGTTAGGGTCACCAAGGCACTTCGATTTACCTGTTCTTCACTACTTGATGCTTCATATCCTCTTATGTCTTCAGTCTTCAACTTCTAAGGGTTCAATCGAATCACTGACACACGGACTCATGTGATTGACAAATAGGTATACAAATAAGTGCACTAATAATTCTCTTTGTTATGCTACATCAAGTACATCAATCTTCACATTAAGTGAGATGGATCATACCATAGGGTGTGGACACCTACCATTAGTTACTATGGGGCTCACCATGGTTTATATTCTATACAATGTATTTAATTGACGTGCCACACCATGAAGGACGCCCCAAACTAACATGGGCATCAGCACATGAATTTGGGGTTTTTATCCAAATAGCCCCATACTATAATGTGGTCTTGGAAGGAGCTCGCCTTTCCAACAACTTTTTCATTTTTTCTCTGTCATAGCTTCTCATACAGTGGGCTCTCGTCTTGAAAGGAGAAAGGTTTTTTGTGAGAAAGGAACATGACTCCCACTAAAATAAGGATTTGTCCCACCTTTGGCCGATCTGATCTGTTCATTTTAATTCAATAGTTGTGAACCCATAGAAGGGTTTTTCTAGTTCTCTGTTTAAAAATGTTTGTGGCTCCCAACCACACTAATATTGTGTATTAATTTTAAATTATTTTCTCCTTTATGGTCCATCTATAATGAGTTTTGCTCTCAAACTTAGGTTGATGAAATGAAATTAAAACCTCTTACAAGTGTAAGGGATGGATTTATTTCAAGACAACCTAGTGTGTAACACCCCGAACTTTTCAATACCCGACTATTGAAAGTTCTCGAGTGTCACCATGAAGTTTAACTTAGTATGGACATGGGTATGATACCAATTTAGTTATCCTAACCTTACATCTATTCTCCAACATGAATTTAACCATTGAGAATGATCTTCATTCATAAATCAAGTCATCCGACCATTGATTTTAAGACAAGATCATCATATGTCCAAGTACTCTCACTTGTCCATCATAACCAACCATTCAGCCAACTATCCACCGATAGGTAAAGATATCTGACCGTCCACTTTGAGTTTCGACCACCCGATCATAATAAACTAACTACTTGATATTTGCATCCACTCGTACACATATCAAATTGAAATTCTGATCCGTTCATCTTGTTCACCACCTATGAATATGCTTAACACCACTAAAACTACAATCTTATGAACTTGCACATGTGAACAAGTCACTTGAATTTAACAGTATACATATTTTGCCTCTTGATCACTCCAAAAACTTACTTGTGATCATGCATTTACAAAACTGACCATACACCCACTTACATACATAATCAGAGTACTAACCATCAAGTTTTTCTATTTTTAACATGTCATCTGACCATCCATTATGTTGGTTTGATATATGTACATTCCCTTAATTAATTTGGTGAATAATTCTTTATTCATAATGATTTACATATAAGTTCTTTTGTAAGAATTACTTAAAAACATGCCTATAACCATGTACAAGCATTAGATTTTCCAAAACTCTCATATTAGCAATAATTACAAAAATGTCATTAACCTTGACCCTTGAATTCTAGATCACGTAATTCTCACGATCAGTTTGATGTGAAATTTTACACCATGCCTATTTATCATAAATTAACCATACGTATCAAATTTCAGCCCTTAGATCATTGTAAAAGTGACCCAATTGACAAATCAACCCCTTAACCATTGATTTTGGTGTCCATCGAGTGAAGAAACCTTGTGGGTAGTCGTAGTTGGATATTTTTCCTCATATGAATGACTTAAATTGCCCATAACATGGACCAAGTGTGAAATATGAAGACCTCACTTTGGTAGGCTTTTCTTAAGCGCGAAGTTATCCTTTCGAGGGTTAACAACTCCTTGTAAATCTGGATCTTCTGATTTAACCACTTCTTGTCATCCCTCGCAAATCAAATTTGGATAATACTTTGGTCTCATATGACTACAAGGTTATACAAAATTTAAACTCTGATTTATGATCCTACACCGTTAAATGTTGAATCTAGTTCCTTCATTTTGGTATAAAGGTAAAATTTTAGATTTAGGCTTTTTCCACCATCGATCAACCACCAAATTTTGTCCAACCGTTTACCTATCCTGACGATAGATTTCTTCTAAAATTGGGCCTTAATCATTAAGTGTGGATCATTAATTAAGAATAAGTTCATTTTGGTACCCGTTAGGAGAATTTTCAAGATAGGTCAATCAAAATTTCGAATCACCAAGAAAATCATATACCCTGACCCTATTCGACGACCCCGACACACTGGATTAATTAGATTTAAAGAAAGATTGCTAGAAAAGGTCAAATTGGAGAAACCCAATACATATGGGATGTGAAATACACCCCCTCTCACAGGCCTACTCCTTTATAAAAGGAGTACATTCCATTCTCCACTCACACACCACATCTCAAACGTCCGAGGAGAGAAAGAGAATGAGAAAGAGAATGAGAAAGAGAAAGAGAGAGAGAGAGAGAGGGAGGGAGAGAGAGAGAGAGAAGAGAGAGAGAGAAGCCTAGATGCCCATCATCCTCTTCCTTCTCCACACGTGTGGTGTCTCCCTTTTGCTCAAGCGATGTCGTGATTCATGTAGAAACTTTTCTACATGGATATCTACCTAAGGTTTAGATCTAAGGCTAAAGTGGGGGATTCATTTAAAGTTTACACTAATTTGAGTTGATATGATTTATCTTATTTTTGCATACTTTCATATTACTGTGATTTTTCATATAATTGATTGATTTACCATTATCAATTATTTATCCTTTTGGGAATTATAGTTAAGGTTTGATTTTAATTATGTGTGATTTTTATGAATTGATGTGGGTTGATGGATACAAGTCTTGCCCTTTGCCGATTTTGAGAGCGACGCGTGCTTCCACTCTATATTGATTTGGCATTTTGCTCATCTCCCCCTTATTCTTGTTAAATTAGCTTATTTTTTACTCTTCTCTTTTATTAAGATAACTTAATGCTACTTTTCTCCTTTATTAGGTCAGTCTTGTGTTACTTCCTTTTATGGATTAGGCATGTGTCTTGAAATTTCAAAACCCTCATGGTTTGAATTATTTATCTATTGATGCAAGTGATGTGTTATAGACCTCATATATAGTGGTTCAAAAATATTATCGTGGACGTAATGCGTTTCAAGTAGCAGCCATCTTGGTCGGCACGTAATCTCGTGGGTTGGTAAGTGGTGCACAATCGATGTAAGTAAATTGTCATGCGTGTTACATCACTTCTCAGGATTGGATGTGGCAAATAGTCACTCCATGAACACATCATGTCACGTAAATCTCTCAATCGTGTTGTTGTGTCACCTTGAGACATTCGCATAAATCCACGTTAACGTTGGACACGCCGACGAATTTCGTAGTATGAGATGCGGGGCGAGCCGAGTTTTCTATGAACTATATTCAACATTATGATAACCTACTACGTATGATGGACCACACACACTATACTAGGCATGCATTCATGTAGATTAGTTGTGCATACTAATACCACTCATAGTGGTGGAGTACGAGACATATCAGAACCCTCACATTATTCTTATAAATTTCATGAATTATTGTTAATCTTAAAGGATAACCATCACTATGAGTAAGACATTGACCATCTCCAACCATATATATATTGCAGGTGAATTACAAGTTGATAATATGTCCGATAATTATTTCATGGAAGATTCTTTCGAAAAGAAAATAAGAAGGATAGCACCACGAATTGTTTTATTTATTTTCCATTGCAAACTTTAGATAATGTAATAAGCTCCCATTGATAGGACATTAAAGAATTATTTGTACGCTTTTTACTCTAATGGAATAATAAATACAATCGATTTTATTGTCATGAATAGTTACCTTCGTAAATGTAACTAAATGTGATTTATCTAAAAACAAAAAAAAAACAAAAAAAAAAAAACAAAACAAAACAAAACAAAACAAAAAACAAAAATAAATAAATAAAACAAAAACAAGGTGCGATTTTTAAGCATCCAATTTTTATATTATTAACACCCGGAATTCTCGAGCACAAGTACATACTTGGGTCATGAAAATTTGGGATGTTACATAGTGGGCCCCATATAAGATGTGGATAGGTTTAAAACATGGAGTCATTGCCGCACAAAGGCCAAGTGGTCATTTGCTTCTTCCTTGGGTTTTTTCATTGGAGGGGAGGAGAGTGTGAAATGGAGGATAGTGTTTTTTTGGTTTCCTTCCGTCTTCCTTCTTTTTTCTTCCTTCATTGGTTTCCTTTATAGTTATTTTTTATTTTTTATTATTGGGTATGAATAGTGGGAGTTTGTTAAGAGAGGAGGGTGCGGTGGTTCTCTTTATGGTTGCTTTTTTAGTTTTTTTTTTATTTATTTTTATGAATGGTGTGAGTTTGTGAAAGAGATAAGGGTGTGAAAGAATGCTGTAATGGATTAATTTTATAATGGAAGAATTTTGTAATGGAAGAATGTTGTAATAGATGAATGTGATAAATGTTAGAATGGATGACTGTTGTAATTGAAGAATATTAAGATGGAAGTATATTATAATGGATAAATATTATATGGTGGATCATGTGGATCACTGATATTCACTGTGGATCGTCAATATTTTCATTATGAATAATCGATATTAACAGTCGACAACTAATATTCATTATGAACCACTAACATTAATAGTGGACCGATGTCATTCACTGTGGACTATTGATATTAACAGTGGATCACTGATATTTTCACTATGAATTGCAGATATTCGTTGTGGATCACCAATCCCACGAAAACAACCATAAGATTTAGGTGATATTGTACTCATTTGAAAGATAAATTGACGAAATTTTAAATGGCTTTAGAATCATCTCATTTTGATACCATTTCATTGCACAAAAGTGGTTTCAAAGTTCATCATTCACTGTGGAGAACATATATTCACTCTAGGTCGTCAATCCCATGAAAATGGTCATAACTGCCTTGTTATATGTCAAATTTTGGTAATCTTGTGCTTGATGGAAACGTAATTTAATAAATTTCCAAATGAATTTATAATAATCTCATTTTTATACCATTTTATTGCCTAAAAGTGGGCCCAAAGTTCATCAATCACTATGGACTGCGGATATTCATTGTTGGTCACTAATCACAAAAAATGGTCATAACTCCCTCGTGACATGTCTAATTTACGTGATATTATACTCGTTGGAAAGATAATTTAATGAAATATCAAGTGAATTTAGAATTATCTAATTTGAATGCATTGATTGTCCAAACATGGGTCCAAAATTCATTATTCACTATAAATTGTAGATGAAATTTGGGCCCACTTTTGGATAATTAAATGGTGTCTAAATAAGATGATTCCAAATTCATTTGAAATTTTATTAAATTACCATTTTAACAAGTATAATATTACATAAATTGAACATATAACAAGAGAGTTATGGCTCCTTCTGCGTGATTAGTGACCCATAGTGAATATCTGCGGTCCACAGTGAATGATGAACTTTGCAACCACTTTTGGTCAATTAAATGGTATCCAAATGATATGATTCAAAAGTCATTTAAATTTTCATCAAATTATATTTTTAATGAATATAAGATCACTCAAATTGGACATGTAATGAATGAGTTATGATCATTTTCATGGGATTGAGGATTCATAATGAATATCTAAGATCCAAAGTGAAAATATCAGTGGTCCATAGTGAATATTAGTTTTTCACTCTGAATATCAGTGGTCGGCTCTTAATATCGACAAACCACAGTGAATATCAACGATCTACATTAAATATTGGCAATCCATTGTGAAAATATTGGTGATCCTTAGTGAATATGGGCACTCCACAATAAATATTGATGATCCACTATACAACATTCATCCATTACAAAATACTTCAATCTAAACATTCTTTCATTACAAAAACTCATCCATTATAACAATCATTCATTACAACATTTATCCATTCCAACGTTCGGCACATTCATCCATTACAACATTTTTCCATTGCAATATTTTTTTTTAATTATAAAATTCATGCATTATAACATTCTTCTATTACAAAATTCATCTATTATGATATCCATCCATTATAAAAATTCATTCATTACAGTATTCTTCCACATCCTATTCTCTTTCACAAAATTCTGCATCTTTCTAGTTAGATCAAATAGAAAAATTCAAAAAACAACTATAAAGAAAATTAATGAAGAATTAAGGGAATAAAAAACATCATTCTCCCCTTCTGTGAAAAAAATATATATATATAACCAAAGAAGAAGGAAACAACCAAATGATCCTCATGCAAAAGGGCTCCACGTTTTGAACCTATCCACATCTTATGTGGAGCATACTGGGTTATCGTAAAGTAAATCCAACATGTCCACACATAAGGCGTTTTAGTTTCATGTCATCGGTTTAAATTTGAGAGCAAACTTATCAAAGATGGACCACACCAAATGAAACATTTTAAAATTAATGCACTACATTTGTATAATTGTGAGCCATAGAGAGCTTCAAACAGAAAATAAAAAATCCTACTTTAGCTTCACGATTGTCCAATTAAAATGAACGGATATTAACAAGGGGTGAGCCAAATTTCAATTTTTATTGGGTCGCATCTCTTTTTTAAAACATTTCTTCTTTCAAGACGAGAGCCCGCCATACAAGTGGTAACTGTGGCATAGGAGTATTTTCATCATTAAAAATATAAAAAAAAAAAAAAAAAAAAAAAAATGTAATTTAAGGACTACAGAAACTAAAGTTTGGAAAGTACATACTCTTACTACGATTATGTCATAAGACGGGGTTATTTGGACAAAAAATTACAAAATTTACGTGCTCTCTCCTGTTGTTCGAGGGATCTCGGGTATGATATATGCTTCCGTGCTAAACTGAGGGAATCCATCCACATTACAAGTACCACCCGTGTAGATTGATACAGAACAACCAGGTTGTGGCCCAATGTGGACGAAGAATAACCCAGAATCGCAATAACAAGACGATTAAACGTTGATCTGTCCACTTGTGATCCTGTGGTTACTGGGACGACACACAGACATCGGAGCTCGCAGACACCTGGCTGCTTTTTAGCTTCATAAAACTTCAGCTGTGACTGAGATTGGTTTGTCACCCTCCTATCCGGATCCAATGGATCGAACGGTGAGTACAGGACCACAGGTTTCTTAGCTTTCTATGATTTTTCCAGTCACTCGTGGGATCATATGGTGGACCACTGCTCCAATCGTGGCCAGACCGTCCATAACTATTGTAGAACAAGCTTCTTCTACAATTTTGTGTATGGGCTCCCAAGTTGATCGTCTACATGAAATCCACTCCGTCCATCATGTGAAACCCCTCATATTCTCCATTAGGACCAAAAATCAGGTGGGCCACACTATGTAAAATCATGCCTAAATTATATAACATCATGTATCATAGCCCACCTTAGTTTTAGAATGGATTTAACTCTCGGGTTTCATCTTGTGAATAGATTGGATAGCATATAAAAATCCAGTGGGCCCCAGATACAATCTGAAAAGTTTCAATGGTGGACTCCCAATCCAGTGGTTTCCTGTGGGGTGACCCACCTGTGCTTTCGGATCGGCCTTAGTTTTGACATAACAAGTGAATTTGAAGGATTGAACCTTATGGACGGAGTGGATGTGGACCATACATCATGGTGGGGCCCACGCACAATATTGCAGAATAAGCTTATAGTCCACAAAAAATCGGGTTTATTCTAGTCGTTTCGAAATGTCGGAGCTGATTTTGTTAAGACAAAGACATGGTCCTGATTTCACGTTAAAATGCGGCATCTCTTCGGGAATCAGGACCTCAAAAGAACGTGACGACCTCTAACAGCATCCTGGCCGTTTAAATACACAGAAATGATCCCTTAAAATCATTTCTGTTTTTTCTTTTTTAACGTCTCTTTTTCGAGCATGGAGCTCTGCTTGCCAAGCGTCCGATATCCGTCCCGGAGCCCGTTTCGTAATCGGACGGCCAGTATCATCCGATGCGCGATTGCGGAACCATCGGGGGTACCAGCACCGATGGGCGAGAAGACTCAATACAAGGACGGATTGTTTGCGAAGGCGTTCATGACTCTATTCGCCCGAAAGATGGAGAAATTCGGTTCCGGTACGCACTCTCCTCTTTTCTCTTCCAATTTTACCCCGCATGGTTGTGTTAAATTCTGACCATTTCGAAGGGCAGAGCAGGTAATAGAGGTAGAAGCGGGAGAGGATTGTATGACTACGAGAGCTTTGTAGACGTGTCTAAGAGAGTAATGCAAGGAAGGTCTCGAAAGGAGCAGCAGCGAGTGGTGAGGGAAGTTCTCTTGTCTATGCTCCCGCCGGGCGCACCCGCTCAGGTGTGCTTTTTCTTTTTCTCGCGCTATTTTTTGTGTGGTTCTGGTTGGATGAAATCTGTGGACCCACTGGTGGATGATATGGTATGGTAGACTCCGGTGGACCATACGCATGCAGCCTGCCCATTGTACCCGTGGCATATATCGTACCTAGATCCAAACCTTACAAATTGGTGGCCCCACTGTGGTTGGGTTATGACTCGAGAATCGCTGAATTGATGAATGTAGAACGTTGATTTAGTGTTTCCATTAAATGGGTGGTTAGAAAGAAAATTACATGTTGGTCCGATTTCTACAAAGCTGGAGTGGACCACACCACAGGAAATAGTGGGATAATGACGTTCATGGTTGAAACCTTCCCAGGCCTGCAATGATGCTTATTTGTCATCCAACCTGTTCATAAAGTCACACAGATATGAATGAAGGCAAAACACAAATATCAGGAAGTTTTCAACTATGGGTATTTAATTTACACTATTTCTTATGGTGTAGCCCACCAGAGCTTTGAATATACTTATATTTTAGTCTCATAGCCTAAAATGAGGTGCTAAAACGGATGGACGGTGTAGATAAGACGCAAGGTGAGTGCCACAGAGTTTATGTAGCACTCGATGGTTTCCTTGAGTACCATCGTGAATGGAACAAGTTCCAAATTTTTTGAAGATTAGACATTCCGATCAATTGATCTAGACCATCCATTAGTCTCATCCTTCACTTACTGGACCCCGGTGGAAAGATATCCAAAATCTCACTTACACTTTTATGCCATCCACTTCCTAAGCCATTGATGAGATGGTTAAGATTGTCTTATCAAAGCGATTGTTCAAGTTGTTGATTGGACTTGATTTTTTGAAGAAATCTTGCCCATCTATTTAAAGGCTATTGATGAGATGGTTAGACTTATGGCCCATGAACTGTGGTTGGACCTAATGGACAGAACGGATTTATTTATCAGGTGTCCACGTGTCCCATGAAAATAGGAGAACATGACCGTTTTTCTAGTACTGTAATATGAAAATAGAAAATTCACCATAAAAACCTCTGTTTGGTGATTGGTCGCAGTTTCGGAAATTGTTTCCTCCGACAAGGTGGGCGGCGGAGTTCAATGCTGCGTTAACGGTCCCATTCTTCGATTGGTTGGTGGGGCCTTCTGAGGTAAATCTTTAGCCATTTTTACTGTTTGTTAGTGATATATTAAATAATAATAATAATAATAATAATAATAATAGCCATTGTTTGGTAGAAAGACTTCGTCGAACCTGACATGGCTGGCCAAACTCATCTGATTCTAGCAACTCGGGCAATACGTCTGAGTTAGACTGAGCCGACCCAGGCCAACTCGGCCAATCAAAAATTTGTACAATGCATGCAAGGTTTTTAATGTTTGATTTGTGGCTTATAACTAGACAGTTGAGAACAGAGAATGATGACGGTACATATTCAATTGAGAAAGGTCCTTAGGTGAACTTTTTTAGGGTATGGTCCATCCAAGAGGTGAATGTAGGACCAATGGTCTAGGTCGCCAAGCCATAGACCCTATCCATTAGAATTTGAAATGGCAGCACCAAGTCGCCCAACTCATCTATTTGACTCAACTCATGATTGAATAAGTGGATCTGATGTTGGAAACTACACACCTTTTTCTTTTATGTGTAAATGGATGAAATTAACAATATAAAATATTTGGTGGATGAAAATCACTTCTAACACAAACAAGTAAATTATCAAATTTGTAAGATGTAAGAGATATGAGATATTTTTATTGGGGGGCCTTGCACAAAACCTTAGGATCTAGCCCTCCAGAACAAATCAGAATTATGAATAATAAAGCAATGAAAACAATCAATGCATCAATCACACACAATACAAGAGATTTTTACGTGGAAAACCCTCAAAGAGGTAAAAACCGCGGGACCTCGTCCAGATCAACAATCCACTATGAAGTAGAACGTTACAAACTTCTTCACTCATGCAGGAGTGGATAAACAATGAGAGAAACAAAGAAAAATGGAGAGATCTCACCGATTACGAGGACGTAGAAGCGCTGAGATATAGATTGCACAGTAAATGACCTCCACGAGCATAATCTCCCTTCTATAAGCTTCTTCTCTCTCTCTTTTCTTCTCTCTCTCACCTTTGATAACCCTAAATCCTTTAGCAAATCCCTTATAAAGCTTTAGGAAACCCTCTTGACATGCCCTAGAAAGCCCTAGGAACTCTTATTTATAGTTCTAGGAAACTCTCTTCCGCATCCCGGTTGCGAAAGGACTTGCGACACGAAATCCGCGCAAAATCGCGGAACGAATCTGCGTAACCTCGACTGGTCGAACCGAGTCCACGACTGGTCGAGAGCCACCTTCGACCGGTCGAGCACCTCCTTCGACTGGTCGAGCACCCCGGAGAAAAATAGTCCACAGTCGCTGGAATTTGAGTCGTGCCACGGCTCGACTCCTACGATTGGTCGAGGCTAGCCTTCGATCGGTCGAGCAGGGCTCACGACCGGTCGACGACGGGTCAAAAAACCCATCAATTTTATGTGAAAAACATTTGAATGTGAAGAGAAAAACCACGAGACAGTCTAGCACAAATCCACTATAATAAAAATAATGGAAAGACAATTATTAAAAGACATCTCTTGAATACTCAAAATACATCACTTGAAGGTAGATGACAAGCAATATAAATAAATAAATAAATAAAACCCTCACCAACTAAAATTTGTAGAAAATTCTTAACCCAACTGTTAGAGATGACAATCGAAGAAAATGAAGTCGTGGAAGGACTCTCACGGATTCAAATGTGAAGATTTCGGGATAGAAGGCCTCTTCTTCTTCTACTAAAGCTCTTCTTCTTCTTTTTTTCCGTTCTCCTCTTTTTCTCTAAGGAAAACAAAAACCAATGTTGTTACAGAACACTCTTTATGCTAAAGCCATTTTTCTCTTTTTTTTTTACTTAGCTAAAAGACCGAAATACCCCCACAAATGTAGAAATAAAAGACTGATTAGGCCCACACATGTGGGTCTCACCTCCACACGAGGGACCCCATCACCGTGCTTTAAAACCATTCTAGAAGTACTAAAAATAGACTATATGAGTACCTAAAAGGGAAGGGGTGTATCCATTAGAAAAATGGTGCATGGGTGGATATCATTTTTCTTTTCTTTCTCATTTCTGAATTTATCCTATGATTATGAGCAAACTATCCATTATTTTTAAGAGGTCTGATAAGCTCACACGTGTAAAACCATGTCCATCTACAAGCAAGCGAGAGATCCAAACTTTCCATCAGATGGGACACTGATTAGATCTTCCACCTCAAAAATAAAGTCGAAATGGATGATCAAATCAAATTCTTTCTAGCCATCCATTCGTTCTGTCCATTTGGGCCCACTTCAGGAGCAAAACAACCTGATTTTTAGATCAGAAGATCTAAAGTGTGTGGCCCATCTGATAGAAAGCTCACGCGAGCTTGCTAGTGGCCCATCTACTTCTGATGCTGACTGAGGAGCATTTTTCTTAGGTAATTGAAGTAGAAGTAAATGGAGTGAAACAAAGAAGTGGGGTTCACATAAAAAAGTGCAGGTAAGAAACTCTCTTCCTTGGTAAATGTTTTGAAGGGACTAGTCCTGTTCTATACAACTCAGAAATTGTGTTTGGATGCACCAGTTATTGCAATTAATATTTTGCAAGAATTAAATACACCGACATTTTATGCCTTCTTGGGTGTAATTAATCTCTACTTGTAATTCAATTTCATTTTTAAAAGCTTTGCCAGAACACCATCGTCCAATAAAACTCATGTACACACCACACATGTGCCATCATGTCACATGCACAATAGATCTAATCCATCCATCAAGTTCATCATGCGAACCCAAATATTGGAAACATGTGAATAGGTTAGAAAACTTCATCCTTGTTTTTCCGAGCCATTTATTTGTTTTGCAAACTATCGCCCACCTAACCAGTGGATACACCTGATTATTGGCATAGGGCATCAATATAGTGATGCCGTTCTGATGTATGTATTGGATCTTGGACCTATCATGCCATGCTAGCACATCTATGGTATGTACATGAGCTTTACGGAACATGCACGAGGACTTAGCAAAGCTCCATTTTTTACTTTCTTGCATGTTGAGAAAATTTATCAAATTCATACAATTTATGATAGTTCTTCTAATTAGATTTCAAATTTACACACTTCGACACACCGTTGGTAACAACCACTAGAAGGTTTTATGCATTGAAATTAATATCCTAATTCCTAACAAACACTTTCAACTTACATTTCTTAATCCTACAAAGGTACTTGGAGAACAGCGGATGCGTTGGAATGTGTGTGAACATGTGCAAGCTTCCAACTCAAGATTTCTTCACTAATGAATTCGGGCTTCCGTTAACCATGACTCCGAGTATGTAACTTCATATCCTTCCACCCATTTATGCAGATGAAACCTTGTTTTTTATTCACAACTCATGCATTAAACCAAGAGCTAATATGTGTTTTGTTCCATGTTTAATTGAGCAATTTCGTTGGAGTAAGATAAGGCGTTCAATGTGAAATCTTGAAGAAATTGAAGCACCAAAAGAGATTAGTTCGGAGTAGAATTTTCCAAGAAAGCTATTTTTCTTTGGGCTTGTTTGGTAAATACATGTAAATGGTGGTAAATAAGTAATTAAAACAAATGCTTGTTGTTTGGTTTAAAGTGGGAATTTTACCTGTAAGTGGGGCAAAACTCAACCTCATAATAGGTGGGCCCAACCTTGATTATGTGCTATATCCATGCCATTCATTCTTTCTTTTTTAAAGATCATTTTAGGGCTTGAGCCGAAAGATGAGGTAGATTAAAAGCCCAAGTGAACTACACCACAGAAAACAGTGGGGATTGAACGCCTACCACTGAAAACTTCTTAGGGCTATAGAAGTTTTGAATCTGCCTCATTTTTTGGCTCATGATTTAAAATAATCTGACAAAATGAATGGATAGCATGGATAAAATACTTACATCATGGTGGGGCCACAGAGTTTATGTTAGTCTCTTTTTAAAATCCATGCATGTCAACATCTTTACTGCTGTAAATACCAAAGTAAGCTAGCATTGCTTAGTAATTACCACTATTTACATACATTTACAGCTAACCAAATAGCCCAGTTTTTTATCAATGATTTCCTGGGTTCATAGAATCCCAATTTATTGAGAATATTGTAATTGCTCTCTCTTTTTCTTTCCTTAATTGCAATTAGAGGTGTTTTGATCACCTCCTTTGCAAGGACGTCATTTGCTAACAGGCCTTCATGGCCATAATTCCTACTCAATGCAAGTTTTGCACTGTTAAAATGCATTTTCAGAAGAACCATCAAAGAAAAATGGCACAAAATACAATAAAGATACCAAAACCCATCCTTCATTGCTAAACATTCCATTCTAATTCCATATTATTACTTAGTTTAGGTGTGATTGGCTCAGGGTGTAGGAATAACAATTCACAAATTTTGGGATTTCTACCCTTTGTAGAATTCCCAAAAAATAATGAAATAGTAGTCATGTGAACATGATAGAGCTCTCTCTTTCCCATGCAACATACAAGCCTCCTTTTGCTGTTATTGGAAATTCTACTAAGAATAGGAAATGGCCATGAGCCAAATACAACCTTTGCTCTAGTATTACTTGAACTATGTTTGCATTATCCTCTTTTATCTTTGCATGTGTAGATTTTGAAGATATGAGTTGTGAGATGGTGTACGGTCAAGTGCCGCCTCCGTTCGAAGAAGATCCAGTAGCAAAACAACCCTGTTATGCAAACATGTGTAAGTCAGAGTCTAGGCATTATGGGAAAACACTATGGTGTGAGTTTTATCGCTCTAATGTAAGCAGCAATATCTTCAAACGGTCGATATTTTACTCTAGGGTGGTCGTCTGCAGGTTCTATTGCAAATCCCAGCTCCACCCTTTGTCCCAAGTTACAAGGTTGAGAAAGTACATTTGCTATATTGTTACTCAAGAACTGGATTGAAGAACAAAAGCATTTCAAGATGGCAACTGAGGTTGGTTCGTGACAGAGGCGGTTTTCTCAGTTTTAAAATATGATGTTGAATGGATTGGATGTCATACACACATCATGTGACCCTACAACAACTAGAAACCATGGATCATTTTCCCATGGGCACGACGTTAAAGTGGAATTACATTCATGTAAACTATCTTAACAGTTAGAAGGGGATACAGTAGAAAAATATAATTGCAAGGGTTTCATGCAGAAATCCCAAACCCTAGATTTAGGAATGACTTAAAAATAAAAAAATTTTTAAAAAAAATCTAATTATAAAGAAGAACAAATTCTCAAGGTTTTTTGGCCCTCACTGTCCATTGTTCTCATACATGAGGCCCACCTTATGGTTTATAAAGCCTGATTTTTATGGCAAAATGATATGGGCCATTTCAGTCGATAAGCACAGGTTGAAATGTTCATGCTCTAGGTCAAGTTCCAAGTCCATGCATAAGTTAGATGTCCCACGTTTGTGTGCTCTTCAATGTTGAAACATGCCTTTTCTACCATTGAGCTAGGGACTTGAACCCAGTATCCACTAGCTGGCACCTATTATACGTTTTGAGTGGTTGCGACTCAGGGTGGCAATGGGCTGAGTTCGGGCTAGACTTGGCCTACTTGAGCTAGCATGAACACAACACTTCATTCCAAAGCCTGAGTCTAAGTATGTTGGTCAGGTTCAGACCTAAAAGGTGACTAAATCCCTATTTCCTATAGCCAAACTCTATTGAATACAACACAAGGATTTGGGGCCTTTTTTCCATGCAATTATTTAAGGAGAGCTAGGATCTTTGAGATTTTACAGGACATTAACGAGATTTTCAATATAGATCAGTGATATTTCTGAAAATTTTAAAATGTGTGCTTGTAAATGAACAATTTGAAACTTAGCCATGTTAATGGGATTTTATCAGCTCCCACCTCTCTTTACATTTTCATGTATCTTATAGGATGAGCCAATTTAATAAAGGCTATAAGGGGGCCACCGTAATGGTGTAAAATCCATTAGTATATCTATTTTGTCGCCATATGTTAAGCACCAATCTAAACAAGAGGCAAACCTAAAACTCGAGGGGGCAACAAAATAGGAGACACTGTGGATGGGCCGCCCACCATTGGTGACCTTCTCTTTCTCCCTAGTTCTCTTTGTGCCTAGTCGCATGCTTACCTTCGGTTTTTCTCTTTTTTTCTCTCCCCTTTATTCCGAAAGTACCTCTCCTCTCACTTCTCTCCCCCTTCCTCTCTCGGCACATACGTTGCACACATGCCAATTCCCACAGGGTTTTTAATGCATCGCTTGATGAAGTAATCTACATAACAAAGAGAAGCATGTGGACACATGAAAACCTTTTTTACATGCAAGATACATGCATTGCTTAACATGTAATTGTTGGGGACACAACAAGCCCTAACACAACTTGTCCGGAGCGGAAGCAACCTCAAACGGAATCATAAAACGTAATAAGAAAAGAAAATTCAAATAACCACAGAGAACACATGAATTTAATTTATATAGAAAACCCCTTGCAGGAAAAAATCACGGCACCAAGTAACAAACAATCTACTATAAACAGAAAGTTCTAAGAGATAGAACAACTTACAAATGTGAAAATTAACCTTAGCTTTTTTCCTCTCAAAACCCTTGGCTCTCAAGCTTTCATGTTTTGATCTCTCATATATTAACCCTAATCATATATTAATATAGTTTATATAACCTCCATACATAATTAGAAAAAAAAAAAAAAAAAACCTACGCACTTATGTAGCAGTTGGGCAAACCATTGATTGAACCGTCAATCGAATCTCCAATCGATGACCTATCAATTGAATCGACATCCATTATCGATCAAATTGAAAGTATCCAAAAGTATCCGGAGAGTATACTTGTATTTTTAAGATTTTCTGAATTGAACCGACCAAACTATCGATCAAATCAAAAATCATGTTTTAGCAACATATTAAAGACACTCAATCCAACAGTGATTTCAATGATATACTTATATGATAAACTACACATGCACATGATGCTGAGTTAAGCCGGGCTGGGTTACACCCAGATCCATAACTAAAGTGGTAGACTAAGTGAAAGATACCTCGTTTCAACTCCGGTCTTGGTATCGATTCCCTAGAGGGGGTGGCTAACAGTGAAGTGTGAACTGACAGTGGGTGTACTAACAAGCTAATTGAGAAAAAAAAAAATTTAATAAAAAAAGCCAAGCTAGGTTGAGCCAAGTTAAAATGAACAAAACCCAAGACTAGCTCAAATTTTTTTATAAGGCTGAATATACCAGGCCAAGCCTAGCACGTTGCCACCCCCTATTTTCAAGGGCGCTGGTTGAGTACTACCCCCATCATGACCCAGCTAGAGAGGACGGTCCAGTTAGGATCTCAATGGGGCCCACCATGACATTTATGTTTTATCCACTCTGTCCAACTATTTTAAGAGATCATTTTTGGGCATGAGTCCAAAACAAGGTAGATCGAAGGCTCAAGTGGACTACACCATGGGAAGCAATGAGGATTGATCTCCTATCATTGAAAACTTTTAGGGCCTGTGGTAATGTATATTTACCATCAAAGCTATTCGTGAGGTCATAGACATGAATGAAAGGAAAACATAGATATCAACTTGATCCAAAACTTATGTGGCTCCAAGAAACTTTCAACAGTAGGATTTCAATCCCCACCGCTTCCTATGGTGGGTCAACTTGAGCTTTCAATATGCCTCCTTTGTTTGCTCATTCCTTGAAATAATCTCTCAAGACAGTGTGTTGGGGATTGGGCTGTGGAATCGCACAGAGATAGATTTATGATAAAAATGCAAGAGCACCAAGCAAACACAAAAGAACACAAAGATTTAACGTGGAAAATTCTTTCAAAAAAAATTTATGGCACAAAGCGACAAAAATCCCTATTAAAGCATAAATTATAAAGACAAAAGACTTACCCGATATGAACGACCTCAAATCTCACCTTTGTTACACTCTTTGAAACCCCATAACCCCTTCTAGAAACTCTTTGGAATACTTTAGAAAGTCTTAGCATGTTTTAGAATAGTTTTAGGAACTCTTATTTATAGTTTAGGAAACTTCACTTTCGCACCGACTTGGAATAGTTCGAAAACCGTCTCAAATTTATGTAGTCCGCGCACAATCTATGTCACCTTTGACTAGTTGAAGTAGGGCTTGGGCTAGTCGAAGGGCACCTTCGACTAGTCAAAAATCTCAAAAATTCCAAGGTACATTGTTGCTGGATTTTAAACCGAGCTTTCTCTGGACTAGTCGAACTTTTCAGACATATGTTAATAACATAGAGACGCATGGATAAAACATATATACATGATGGTATGCTCCACAGAGCCCCTTATAGAGTCAATCGTCTCTAGCCAAGTCCCAATGGAAACAAATTGGCTGCTCCTCCTGCCACCAGCCAATGGCTGGTGGTCAGTGCTATGTGGGCCCCACCATGATGTATTTGTTTTATTCATGTCATCCTTCTATTTTTATAGATCACTTTATGGTATGAAGCCAAGAACGGGGTATATCCCAATCTCAAGTAGACCACATCACATGAAACAGTGTTGAATGAACATCAGCCATTAAAAACTTTTTGTTGCCCATAAAAGTTTTGAATCAAGATGATCTTTGTTTTTTCCCTTCGTCTTGGTCTTTGTGAGCTAATCAATAGATTGGATGTCAAATAAACAGTACAGTGGACCTTAGGAGGATTTTACTGGTGGATATCCAAACACTATTGTTTTCCTGTGGTGTGGTCCACCTGAGATTTATATTCCTCTCGTTTTTGGAATCAAGCCTTAAAATGATATGTCAAAATGGATGAACGGAAGGGATGAAACACATACATCATGGCGGGCCCACAGAGCACCGACCATCAGCCATCGGGTTGGTGGCAGGGGGAGTAGCCAATCCGTTTCCGGTCCTGATGCGGTAGTACCCAATCCGCGTTGTATGTCCGCGTTGGACGCGGATTTCCTGCGAAAGCCTTTTGCAGGAACTTACAACCCAGGTGGGGCCCACTGTGATGTTTGTGAAAAATCTTCCCCTGCTTTCGCAGGAACTTCCAACCCAGGTGGGGCCCACTGTGATGTTTGTGAAAAATCTTCCCCGTCCATCCGTTTTGTGAGTAGATTTTAGGACATGTCTTCAAAAATGAACCGTATCCAAAGCTCAAGTTATCTGTATTAAAGGAAAATGTGGTTAGACAAATTCCTACCGTTGAAACCTTTCTAGGTACAACAGTGATGTTTAGATGCCATCCATACTGTTAATAACTTCATTCCTATTGGGATGAATGAAAACAAAAATATTAGCATGAATCAAAACTTCTGTGGCCTCACGAATATTTCAACTGTGGACTTTTAATTATCACGTTTTCGGCTCACTTGAGCTTTGGATATGGATCATTTTTGGCAACATGTTTTAAAATGAACTCACCAAACGGACGGACGGGGAGGATTTCTCACAAACATCACAGTGGGCCCCACCTGGGTTGCCAGCGCAGGAAGTTCCTGCAAAAGGCTTTCGCAGGAAATCCGCGTCCGCGTTGTATGCCCATCACCCAAACGCATAGCCCAACCAGCGAGCGAGTAGTACTTCACGAGGTGCTCCATCCAAGTCAAGTCTTGTCTGCAGGATGGTTGGTTGACCTCAAAAGACTTCAATCTTAGAAAGGAAGAGCGATGCTCCCCTGCTCTTAAAGCACTATACGTTATGGTGCTCTGGCTGCATCAAGGATATACTTGGACAGTCCAATCCATTGATTTAGACCGTTTATTTAGTCCAGCACACATTTCATGGGCTAGCCTGCAGAAATCACACTGACCAGTGATCCAATCCATCCTTGATTTGGCCCTTTTTCCCTGCCTATCCTTTTTTCTTGATGGATGGTTAAAATTACTGAAGAAAAGTAATTCTTTTTAGAATCATGATAGGCCATAACCAATAGATGAACTGAAATGCTGATTGGACTTAGTTTCCTAAAATGGTCTTCACCGTCCATATTAAAGGTCATTGATCAAACCATCAACGTATGTTTAGATTTGCATCCTAACTCATGGAATCTGAGCTTTACCAAATGAACGGTCTAGATCATGGATAAGATGTCTAAGTGTCCCAATGCAACTAGGAACGCTATATTGTTTAGGCAACACTCGAGAATTACTCAGAAAACAAATATAAAAAGAAACAGCTAGACATCACCAACTATATAAGAAATTACAAAGAAAACGACAGAACGGCCACCGACGGAAAAAAAATAAAAAACAACCCGTGCGTAGACTTTGCCTGCAAGCAAATGTGGCTCTCTTCCTCATTGGAAACAACGAGGAAAGATAGGTGACTCTCAAAATAACTTCAAGTAATGACTCGCGCGCATTTCCAACATTCATGGCCCATATTCCTTTTTAAAAATGGACAGGGGCTCTGAGGGGCCACCGTGTTTTATCTACACCATCCATTCATGTTTCTATGTCATTTTAAGGTGTAAGCCCAAAAATCAAACAGTTTCAAGACTGGAGTGTGATGGGGTTTTTTCCCCGTCTTCGACCGGCCCTGAGCCCCCCTCGACCGGTCGTGGGAGGCGCTCGACCGGTCGTAGGTTCGAGCCCTGGTACGACTCAAAGTCCAGCGAGTTCGTGCTGTTTTTCTTGGAGGTCTTCGACCAGTCGTAGGTGAGCTTCAACCGGTCGTAGGTGGTCTACGACTAGTCGTAGGTGAGCTACGACCAGTCGTAGGAGGCTAAGACCAGTCCTGAAATTTTCAGGACTAGTCGTAGGTTACGCAGTTTGTTCCGCGATTTTGCGCGAAACTGCGGATTTGAGTCCTTTCGCAATTGGGATGCGGAAAGGAGTTTCCCAAAACTATAAAAGGGGTTGCCTAGGGTTTTTCTATGTATCACAAAATAGCAAGAGGGTTTCCTAAAGCTTTGCAAGGGATTTGCTAAAGGGTTTAGGGCTATCAAAGGTGAGAGAGAAAGAGATAAGAGAGAGAGGAAGCTTGTGGAAGGGAGCCGTCGTTTCAGCGCTTCTACGTCCTTGTGATCGGTGAGATCTCTCTAGTTTTTTTTTTTCTTTCATTGCTTATCCACTCCTGCGTGAGTGAAGAAGGTTGTAAACGTTCTACTTCATAGTGGATTGTTGATCTGGACGAGGTCCCGTGGTTTTTACCTCTTTGAGGGTTTTCCACGTAAAAATCTCTTGTGTGGTGTGTGATTGATGCTTTGATTTATTTCATTGCTTTTATTATCCATAATTCTGGTTTGTTTCGGGAGGCTAGATCCTAAGGTTTGTGCAAGGCATCCCAACAAAGTGGTATCAAAGCTAAGTTCATTGAACGGGTAGGATCGGTTTTGAATTATGGAAGGTGGCTCAAGGATGATCAGCCTCAATGGTTCTAACTGGACCATATGGAAGGCTAAGATGGAGGACTTGCTTTATTACAAGGACCTATATTCTCCAATCTCAGGCATATCAGCAAAATTCAAGGATATGACTGATGATGATTGGAAGAAGATGGACCGAAAGACGGTGGGGTTTATTAGACAATGGCTGGATGATTCTGTGTTCCACCATGTGTCTACGGAAACCTCAGCCGCTGGCCTATGGCTAAAATTACAAGGGCTGTATGAGAGAAAGACAGCCGGTAATAAGATATTTCTGATAAGGCGACTTGTGAATCTCAAGTTCAAGGATGGTGGTTCTGTGGCCGAGCACATGAATGAGGTCAGCAATATAGTGAACCAACTCACCTCTATGAAGATGGTCCTGGATGATAAATTGCAGGCTTTACTATTGCTTAGTTCATTGCCTGACAGTTGGGAGACATTGGTGGTGTCTCTAAGTAACTCCGCGCCAGACGGAAAGATATCCATGGAACAGGTAACCAGTTGTCTCTTCAATGAGGAGACAAGGAGGAAGTCTCAGGGGTCTACTCAGCAAGAGGCTCTTGTGACGCAAGAACGGGGGAGAGGAAAGAACATGAAGGGCGGGAAGGCCCGAGATAAATCAAGAGGCAAGTTGAGCAACAGAAAAGATGTTGAATACTGGAATTGTGGCAAGAAGGGCCACTATAAGCATGAATGTCGTAAGAACGACAAGAAAGGAAAAGGGAAGGAAGATGAATCAGATTCCACTGCGGTTGCCTCAGATGGCGACATGGTAGTTATTCTTTCTACAGATCACAATGTATGTCTCACGGCTACGAGTCAGGGCACCGACTGGGTGATAGACTCGGGAGCTTCTTTTCATGCGACTCCACACAGGGACTCCTTCACAAGCTACAAGTCAGGTGACTATGGGACTGTGAAGATGGGAAATTCTGGCGTATCAAAGATCGTGGGAGTTGGTGATATTTGTGTGAAAACTGATGTGGGCTGCACATTGGTTCTCAGGGATGTGAGGCATATCCCAGACCTTCGCCTCAACTTGATGTCGACGGGAAGGCTGGATGATGATGGCTATGAAAGCCGGTTCGCTGGTGGGCGCTGGAAGCTCATCAAGGGTTCGTTGATCGCAGCCAGAGGAAAGAAGTATTGCACCCTGTACAAGGCAAGTGTCAGTGTATGCAAGGGTGGGTTGAACGCAGCGGAAGATTCAGCTATTGACATGTGGCACAGGCGTCTAGGTCACATGAGTGAAAAAGGGCTTCAGGTACTAGCAAAGAAGCAACTCCTTCCAGACGTGACAGGTATGCCTCTTAAAACCTGTCTTGATTGTTTATCAGGGAAACAGCATAGAGTTTCATTCGTTAAAACTGCTTCTCATGTTAATAAAGTGCATGCATTAGATTTGGTTTATTCTGATGTTTGTGGTCCTATGAGGACAAAAACCTTGGGTGGGGCATTGTATTTTGTTACTTTTATAGATGATGCATCTAGGAGGGTTTGGGTTTATGCTTTGAAATCCAAGGACGAGGTCTTTGGTGTGTTTAAATTGTTTCATGCTATGGTCGAGAGAGAGACAGGTAAACCATTGAAGTGCATCCGCACTGACAATGGTGGTGAATACATTGGCGACTTTCACGAGTACTGCAAGTCCCAGGGTATACGGCATGAACAGACGGTTCCCAAGACCCCCCAGCATAATGGTGTAGCTGAGCGAATGAATCGCACCATTGTTGAGAGAATCAGATGCATGTTATCCCATGCGAAGTTGCCCAAGACGTTCTGGGAAGAAGCAATGCGCACGGCGGTGTATTTGATAAACAGGTCTCCATCAGCCCCGTTGAATGGAGAAGTACCTGAGAAGGTGTGGACTGGACAGGATCCATCGTACAGTCATCTTAGGGTGTTTGGATGCAGGGCATCCGTTCACGTACCAAAGGACGAGAGGTCCAAGCTCGATATGAAGATCAGGCAGTGTGTGTTCTTGGGGTACGGTGATGAAAAATTCGGTTACAAGTTATGGGATCCGACCGAGAAGAAGCTCGTCAGGAGCAGAGATGTGGTTTTCTTTGAAGATCAGTGTATCGAAGACATTGGTAAGCCAGAGAAGAACCAGCCTAGTTCAGGTGAGCTAGAGGACATGGATCCGATTACTCCTCCCGTGGTGCCTGATGACGGGGGAGTACAGCAAGGTGCAGAGGACGAGGGAGTTCCTTCAGAAGATGGACCAGGGGAGCAGCCCCCACTTGATCCACCTGTTGAGCCACAGGTGAGGGTCATCTAGGGACAGACAGCCGTCCAAGAGGTACTCGCCGCATGAGTACATTATGCTAACCGATGGGGGAGAGCCAGAAGATTATTCTGAGGCCCTAGCCGACGAGCATAAGGGGAGTGGTTGAAAGCTATGCAAGAGGAGATGGAATCCTTGCATAAGAACCACACCTATGACATGGTGAAACTGCCTAAGGGCAAGAAAGCTCTGAGCAACAAGTGGGTGTTCAGGAAGAAGATTGAGCAGAAGAATTCACAGACGAGGTTCAAGGCCAGACTTGTGGTGAAAGGGTTTGGTCAGAGGAAAGGCATAGACTTCGAGGAGATATTCTCACCAGTGGTGAAGATGACATCCATACGGGTGTTGCTTGGGTTGGCGGCTAGCATGGATCTGGAGATAGAGCAGTTAGATGTTAAAACTGCCTTTCTCCATGGTGACCTGGAAGAAGAGATCTACATGCACCAACCAGAGGGGTTCGAAGTCAAGGGCAAGGAGCATATGGTGTGTAGGCTGAAGAAGAGCTTGTATGGGCTGAAACAAGCTCCACGGCAATGGTACAAGAAGTTCGATTCGTTCATGTTACAGCATGGGTATGACAGAACGGAGTCGGACCACTGTGTGTTCACGTAAGTTCTCAGACGGTGATTTCTTAGTTCTGCTGTTATATGTTATGACATGCTCATCATGGAAAAGACATCAAGAAGATTGACAGGCTGAAACAGGAGTTGGGCAAGTCTTTTGCGATGAAAGACTTGGGCCCGGCTAGACAGATCCTAGGAATGGAGATAACCCGTGACAGAAGCAGCAGGAAGCTTTGGCTGTCACAAGAGCGGTATATTGAGAAAGTCCTAGAGCGGTTCAATATGAATGCAGCGAAGCCGGTCAGTACTCCACTGGATGGTCACTTCAGATTGAGCGACAGACAGTGTCCCAAGACGAAGACAGAGGTGGAAAGATGCAGAAGATACCCTACGCGTCAGCTGTAGGAAGTTTGATGTATGCTATGGTGTGTACACGCCCAGACATAGCATATGCGGTTGGTGTTGTCAGCCGGTATCTTGCCAATCCTGGCAAAGAGCATTGGGCAGCGGTAAAGTGGATACTGAGGTATCTAAGAGGCTCATCCAGGTTGAGCCTATGCTATGGTGACGGTAAACCTGTGTTAGAGGGCTACACAGATGCAGATATGGCAGGTGACATAGACTCCAGGAAGTCTACATCGGGGTTCATGTTCACGTTTGCAGGGGGAGCGGTTTCTTGGCAGAGCAAGCTACAGAAGGTCGTAGCATTGTCGACGACAGAGGCCGAATACATTGCAGTCACAGAAGCATGTAAAGAGATGCTTTGGATGAAAAGGTTCCTACAGGAACTTAGCCTAAAGCAGGAGGAGCACGTGGTCTATTGCGATAGTCAAAGTGCTATACACTTGAGCAAGAATCCAAGTCAGCATTCCAAGTCGAAGCACATAGAGATTCGGTATCACTGGATCAGGGATACTTTGGAACAGAAGGTGTTACAGCTTGAGAAAGTCCACACGGACGATAATGGGTCAGACATGATGACCAAGGCTTTGCTCAAGGGCAAGTTTGAGGTTTGTAGAAACCTGGCTGGCTTGAAGAAGGTGGATCCCTCCTGGGTCAAAAAGGGGGAGATTTGATGGGTTTTTTCCCGTCTTCGACCGGTCCTGAGCCCCGCTCGACCGGTCGTGGGAGGCGCTCGACCGGTCGTAGGTTCGAACCCTGGTACGACTCAAAGTCCAACGAGTTCGTGCTGTTTTTCTTGGAGGTCTTCGACCAGTCATAGGTGAGCTTCGACCGGTCGTAGGTGGTCTACGACCAGTCGTAGGTGAGCTACAACCAGTCGTAGGAGGCTAAGACCAGTCCTGGAATTTTCAGGACTAGTCGTAGGTTACGCAGTTTGTTCCGCGATTTTGCGCGAAACTGCGGATTTGAGTCCTTTCGCAACTGGGATGCGGAAAGGAGTTTCCCAAAACTATAAAAGGGGTTGCCTAGGATTTTTCTATGTATCACAAAATAGCAAGAGGGTTTCCTAAAGCTTTGCAAGGGATTTGCTAAAGGGTTTAGGGCTATCAAAGGTGAGAGAGAAAGAGATAAGAGAGAGAGGAAGCTTGTGGAAGGGAGCCGTCGTCTCAGCGCTTCTACGTCCTTGTGATCGGTGAGATCTCTCTAATTTTTTTTTTCTTTCATTGGTTATCCACTCCTACGTGAGTGAAGAAGGTTGTAAACGTTCTACTTCATAGTGGATTGTTGATCTGGACGAGGTCCCGTAGTTTTTACCTCTTTGAGGGTTTTCCACGTAAAAATCTCTTGTGTGGTGTGTGATTGATGCTTTGATTTATTTCATTGCTTTTATTATCCATAATTCTGGTTTGTTTCGGGAGGCTAGATCCTAAGGTTTGTGCAAGGCATCCCAACAGAGTGAACCATACAGTGGGGATTAAATGTCTATCATTGAAAACTTTCGTACACTAGAAAAGTTTTGGATCAAGCTGATATATGTGTTTTCACTTCATCCAGGTCTATGTGACCATATGAACAGATTGGATGGAAATTAACCATCACTGTAGGCCCTACGGTGTCCTTATCACCATTGCTTCCTAATATCTACTTAAGACTTGGATCATTTTTGATATAAAACAGATGAACAATGTCGACAAAAGCCACACGTCACGGTGGTCCTCAAAACCCCTGTCCGTTCATAGCTTTTCAGTTGCTAAACTAGCGGGTCCCACCATTAATTGATTCAAGATGGTAATAAGCATCTCATCTGTGTCCGTAAATGGGCCGTTCAAACTTCAAAAGGACACGGATTTCCTCCCAAAGGATTTCGCAAGAATTCCTGTGCAAGGATGCTGGGTGGGACTCACCTCTATGTTCGTGAGAAATCCACTCCGTCCATCAGCTTTTCGAGCTCATTTCACAACATGTGACTAAAATCAAGAGGATTCAAAACTCAAGTGGGTCACACGAGAGGAAACAGTGGGTTTAGCAAGAACCTTTGAAATATTCTACTGGCCATCGAAGTTTTGTATCAGCCTAAATTTGTTTTGTTTTCACTTCATCCAAGTGGTAATAACCTTATAAGCAGTTTGGATGACATATAAACATATAGGTGGAGCCTAAAAAGGTTTCCACGGTAGGAATTTCTTTCCTCAATTTTCCTTATGGTGCGACCCAATTGAGTTTTGAATCCTCCTGAGTTTTTGTAGAATGTCATGAAATGAGGTCACAAAACGGATGGACGGAGTAGATTTCTCACAAAGATATCGGTGGGTCCCACCCAGCATCCTTGCGCAGGAACTTCATGCCAAGGGCTTTCGCAGGAATTCCGCGTCCGCCATAATGAAGAGGCTGAGGGTCCATTGATCTGATGCGCGGCACCGATTGGGTACTTACCCCACCAGGACTAGCTAGAAAAGGATGATCCTGTTAGGGTTATGTGGGCCCAACCGTAATGTATATATTTTTTCCATGCAGTTCATCTATTTTGATAGATTATTTTATGCCGTGAGGCCAAAAAATATACAGGCTGTAGTCTCAAAGTGGACCACACGACAAAAACAGTAGGGATTGAAAGTTTACTGTTTAAATTTTCTTGGGACCACAATAATTTTAGATCAAGCTGCTATTTATGTTTTTCCTTTATAAATGTAAATGTGACTTTATAAACGGGATAGAGAATAATCGTCCCACGAAGATTTCTAATTCCAACTGCTTCCTGTGGTGTGATCCATTGAGGCTTCAATCTACATTTTTTTCATCTCATTATTTAAAATTAATTTTCGGAATGAAGAACCACGTGAATATATATATATATATATATATATATATATATATATATATATATATATATATATATATATATATATATATATATTGAGGCTTCGATTGCATTATTTTCATCTCATTATTTAAAATTAATTTTCGGAATGAATGAACCACGAGAATAATATATATATATATATATATATATATATATATATATATATATATATATATATATATATATATATATATATATATATATATATATATATATATATATATATATAGGAAAAGGTACTATACGCTCGACCTTACCGTAGCCTTCCGTAAGGTCGAGCGTTGGCATACTACTGGTCGTGGAATGCTGGTGTTTTTAAATCAATGGATATCCTCAAGATGGGATTTACAAGAGAGACCGGTCGTTCCGGTTACCGTGCAACCTTCTCTCTCTCTCGCCCTCAATATTAGCCCTCTCTCCCTCAATCCTTACCAGGAGATGCGTCCACGTGCAGCCCTCTCTGTCCCTCAATCCCGACCACCAGCAACGTTCGCCTCCACCTCTCTCTCTCTCCTTCTCTCCCTCAATCGGTACCACCAGCCGCGACCGCCTCCACCTTTGTTTTTTGGTATTTTCTTTGTTTTTTTTTTTTTCCAGATTGAGATGCTCTGGATCCAAGTTTTTTTTTTCTCCAAGATGATGATCCCATCCATCACTTGGGATGGTTACGAACGGTAGAAAGTTTGGAATTGGATTCTTGTTTTGATCTCTATCTCTTCCCTTCGTCTGGTGGGCCGCAATGTATATTTCTGTGGTTCGGACACCAGGCCAATATGGTTGTTATATTTCTATTTTTTGGTTTTTTGGTTTATTTTTTTATTTTTTTATTTTTTGTATCTGTATTTATTTTTGTTTTTGTTTTTATTGTTCTTTTAGAAACAAAAACAAATACAAATAGGTTTGCAAGTGGGGCAGTGTATGTTTGGGGATAGCATTTTGTGTTTTAGTGTGCGGATGACGGCTCATCATCTAGAATTTTCTTGATAAACTGCATGTTTATTGAATTTCTCAAATGCATTATTTTTCAATTCAAAAGTTCGTGGGGCCACATATATGACTAATGTAATCTACATCGTATTCATTTAGCCATGGCCCACAGCATTATGCTCTTTTTGATCAAGCAGTTGGGGAACTGATAGAAATGAATAGTGTAAGTAATAAGATCTAGAACTCCAAATAGGGAGCCAAAACCAACCGTAAATCAGTATTCAGTCATATATACTTCTGGCTGAGGTTCAGCTGCAGAAAAAGAACAGATAGGTAACTTGTTTTGCTCTCAAGTGAAACAGAGTCAACTTGGTTACAGGAGCTTTGGTTCCATGTTCAAAAAAAGTAAAAGTAAAAAAACAAAAGTCAACTTGGTTACAGGAGCTTTGGTTCCATGTTCAAAAAAAGAAAAAGTAAAAAAACGAAAGTCGACTTGGTTACAGGAGCTTTGGTTCCATGTTCAAAATAAAACAAAATAAAAAAGTAACAAACCAAAAAAAGTCCATCTACATATGTCAGTTCCTTGAACTGTAAGGGAACTACAACAATTAAAAGCTACTTTTATAGGGAATTTGATAACACCATGAAGCTACTTCTTGCAGCTTCTCCTATAGAGTAGAAGGTATTCTAAAGTATAGAATGGCTTCTACTTTGAAAAAAGAAGCTGCCACCAAATGCACTTTTAGCCTAAAAATTTTGAAATCTAGAAATCCTTCCTAGACTCAAAAAATAGCACTGGAATCAACTAAGACTCCCTAAGAATGTCATAAAATAACATTACTTTTTAAAATTAAGAACAGCTAACCCTATGAATTTTTTATCCCACCAGAAGTGGGATGACCCCACTGTGATGTCAGCATCATTTCATGGTAACCTCATCAGATCATGAGTCCTAGTGACCCCATCCTTTGGCCTTGTTTCTTCTTTCAGTGTTCTACTTTCCCATGAGAAGTTGTAATTCTACTTGTTTTTTTTTTAGTAATTACTTTATTAATCTGGTAGCTATCTTTATCATGATATGATGATATATCGGTATGTATCGACAATATTATTTTTGATATGTTAGATTCTTGTACTCTAGGACAGTATTGTATTGCTAACCGGCAATACTGAACATGTTAGGTGATATCAACAATACATAGAACACTGAATTTACCATTTCTCTGTGATGGACAGTATTGTATTGTGTTGCAAGTTTCTTCCGCATGACACACCTACTTTGAATTAGTTGGGCGTTCAAGTCCATGACTGGTAGGTAGCTCGATTGTCACGCCCCAAACCGGAAAATCGGGCTCACAAAATACCCGATCGCCGAAGCCGGTAACAACAGCCTCTGTAGTACCCCATTCTTGGCTCCCAGCGCGCATACACCAAATTCCGATCCCGGGATCCTACAAGGAGGATTTTCCAACATACATTTGTCTCAATAAGCATAACCACAAGTTTACCCAAATCACAATGGCAACATCATCATCACATATCCACTAATATAAACTTGAATACAATGCTGAAAGGGAAATACATAGGTTAAATAAAATCAAAGCTCCAGAAGTTCGTTGCATGCTCCAAGCTCACCGCTGCTGCAACCTAACATCACCTGCACATATCTATAGTGTATAAGCTTATAGAAAGCTTAGAGTAGTGTTAGTGTGTGAGCAATATATGCATGCTCAAAATGTAAAATCAGAGTAAACGGAAATACTGGTAAGTCCACGAACGATACAATATCAGAGTAAGCAGAAGTACTGACAAGTCCTATAAAAATATCATCAACCTAATCCAGGATATGCGATAAAAAAACATAACAAGCCAATGTCATATACTGAGAAAGTAATGTAGGTCAGTAATGCAATACAGAGACATAATGAGTCAAATATCAGATACTGATGATACAATACCATATGCAATTCTGAAGAACTACAAATACCATCAATCTCATCTAAGTCATATGAATGCAGAAACATAGCAACCCAAAATGCCATATGCCGAGGATGTAATGCAATATGCAATATGTGGTGCGAATGAAATGACCAAGCTGTAGTGTGAAGTCGGGATGATAGTACGTGATATCGCAGGCTATGGGGCCTATCACAAAGGACTCTTATCCAAACCAGTCCCATACCTAAATTTGGATAGATAGACTTAATGTGGTAAACTCCTGATCTCAGGTTAGTCGCACGCCCCAACCAAAATCTTGGTCATTGCGAAGGTACACGTAACAAATAGTTGCGCACCACTAGCCCGAGTGGATAATGAATGAATAAATATGCAACTTTTGCTCCACAAATCAATACTATACATCTTTGGGATCATCACCGGGGTCTAGTACACTCCAAGCTAGCTACCGCCCCAGCCGGCCGCGTAGCCCAGCGAGTGGAAAAGACCTCGCTACCCGCCTGCCAGTAGTATACCAATGCCTACTTGGCTCATCGATAGAGGACCCATTTGGGAGCTAGTCAAACCCAGCCTAGCTTAAGCCCCCTCACTCGGGAGGATAAGGCCACACCCCCTCCAACCGACCACGGCACAGTGGGAGACGCGACCTACTGGTATTCAGCACTCGGGCACTCATGTATCCACTCAGTCTAGACGTTGGGGCATCTCCTGGCCTCAGAGATTTAGAGACTTTCACCCACGGACATCTAAAATGCTCAGATACTCGAACCAAACATTTCTGGTGTCCCATCTGACCATCCATGACATGCTTGTGGAGGTCACAGCCTTGATGTCGCTAGGGCGTACAATAATCACAATCACACAATGTAATATGCATGAGTCATGTATTCCAATCATGCATCAATCATGCCCATACCGTGCGCTCTTGTGGAATAACTCCACCTATCAAGGAGTCTCATAAATCATCTGTACTATGGCATATGCAAGGGTCAATCACATCTCACAATAAACATGCAGATGATGGGTATGGGCATGTATCATGATGTTATGCTGTCACATACTCATAATCGGTATCAATGACCGGCATCAACAATCGACCTCGACAATGTGGACATTTAACCAACATTGCCCCCAAGGAATGGCCCACATAGAACCAAACATATAATGGGCCCACGGCCTTACACAAAGGCCTAATATACAACACAATGGGCCTTACTCAAGGGCCACATATACACAACAGGTGGGCCCTGCTCATGGGCCTCAAATACATGACATGTGGGCCCTACACATGGTTCTCGAATACATCAAATGGGTCATGCATCATGGGCCTAATACATATCACAATGGGCCTTGCCCATAGGCCACGGATACATCACAATGGACCTTGCCCATGAGCCATGAATACATCACAATGGGCCTTGCCCATGGGCATCAAATACATCACAATGGGCCCCATCACATAGACCTCTTATTCATCACATTAGGACTTAAACACGGGTTGCATATACATCACACAGGCCGAATACACATCACAATGGGCCTCAACTACGGGTCGCATATACATCATATAGGTCTCGACAATCGGCTTTGGCAATCGAAATCAGCCTCAACAATCGGAATCGACACTCGGAATTGGCCTCGATACTCAGCCTCGATACTCAGCCTCGACAATCGGAATCGTCCTATACAATCGGCCTCGACATAACTGAATCGGCCTCGATACTCGGCCTCGACAATCGGAATCGACCTATACAATCGGCCTCGACAATCAGAATCGGCCTCGATACTTTGCCTCGACAATCAGAATCGGCCTATACAATTGGCCTCGACAATCGGAATCAGCATCTACAATCGGAATCGGCCTATACAATCGACCTCGACAAACGGAATTGGCCTGGATACTCGGCCTCGACAATCGGAATCGGCCTATACAATCGGCCTCGACAATCGAAATCGACCTCGATACTCGGCCTCAACAATCAGAATCGGCCTATACAATTGGTCTTGACAATCAGAATCGGCCTCGACAATCGGAATCGACCTATACAATTGGCCTCGACAATGGGAATCGACCTATACAATTGGCCTCGACAATCAGAATCGACCTCGATACTCGGCCTCGATAATCAGAATCGGCCTATACAATTGGCCTCGACAATTGGAATCGGCCTCGATACTCGACCTCAACAATCGGAATCGGCCTCGATACTCAGCCTCGACAATCGGAATCGGCCTATACAATCGGCCTCAACAATCGGAATCGGTCTCGATACTCAGCCTCGACAATTAGAATCGGTCTATACAATCGGCCTCGACAATCGGAATCGACCTCGATACTCGGCCTCAACAATCGGAATCGGCCTATACAATCGGTCTCGACAATCAGAATTGGCCTCGATACTCGGCCTCGACAATCAGAATCGGCCTATACAATCGGCCTTGACAATCGGAATCGGCCTATACAATCGACCTCGACAATCGGAATCGACCTCAATACTCGGCCTCGACAATCGGAATCGGCCTATACAATCATCCTCGACAATCGGAATCGACCTCGATACTCGACCTCGACAATCGGAATCGGCCTATACAATCAGCCTCGATAAATCGGCCAGATAAGGCCTAAGGGAAGGTCATAATGTGGACATCTAACCATCATCGCCCGTCAATGTGGACATTAAACCATCAATGCTCCCAAGACATGGCCCACCATAATCATCATTACATACATCATAGAGGAATCACACATCGCAATGAACCTAATATACATCACATTCGGCCCCATACAAAGGCCTCACATACGTCTCATTAGGCCTCACTCGTGGCCCTTATATACCTCACATTGAGCCTCAACCCATGGGCCCTCAAATACATCAAGTGGATTGCATCCACAGGCCACACCAATGGGCCTTATATATATTAAGTCGGTCATATCACATGGGCCACACCAGTGGGCCTCACATACATCAAGTGGATCGCATCCACAGGCCACACCAATGGGCTTCATATATATCAATTGAGTTGCATCAATGGGCCGCACTAATGGGCCTAATACATATCACAATGGTCCTTGCCCATAGGCCACGAATACATCACAATAGGCCTCAAATCCAAGCAGGTGGGCCCCATCATATGGGCCTTGTATACAACACATCGGTCCTCACTCATAGGCCCAATATACATCACAATGAGCCTCTCCATCTGGGCCGCAATTCCATCATAATGGGCTCTATCCCGTGGGCCTGAAATACATCACAATGGGCCTCTCCATCTGGGCCTCACATACATCACACTGACCCATATAGTAAGTGGGCCCTGCACAACCAGCAAGTGGGTCTGCACCTCCCAAATGGGCCCACCAGATGAACAACATGGATGTACAGCTCATACATCAAGGTGGACCCTACCATAATGTTTATTTTCCATCCAATCTGTTCACAAGGTCACAAGACCTGGATAAAGAGGAAAATAAATTTCATACTTATCCAACACTTCTGTACTCCCGAAAGGAGTTTCAATGGTAGGCGTTCAATCCCCATTGGTTTTTGCGGTGTGGTCCACCTGATCAATGGCTGGAATGCACAGTGTGGCCCACCGTGATGTGTTTGAGATCCAACCTATTCATAAGTTATCATAGAGACGGATGAAGTGAAAACAAATTTCAGTTTGATAGGAAGCTACTGTAAGACCTGTGTCCTAGTCCGTACTGTTCCGTCGACTCCCGCGATCCTCCCGGTCGAATTCCGGCAATCCGCGACCTATATCGATGTTTGCGCGCGACCCTAAGTCGTATCCTATAGATTTGAGTTGGCTTAATCCGAGACTTGTACCATTGCGACCGTACCATCGCCGCGGTTCCAACGCCGCGTCTTGCATACCGATCTGATACCCTAGCAGGGAGATGTGGGCTGGGGTTTATTTCAAAGAAACGTCGCGTGTTTGCAATCCCAAGAGAATCTCTACAACATGTCCCATCAATCAATCACTCAAATCAATCAATCAATCACATCCTGTCAAGTACAAGAGCAACCCATGCTTTCTTTCTCCACAAGTCAAACAAACCCTAAAAGCCAACAAGTCACTCACCTCACCCATCACTCACCTCACATCCATCACTCCATCACCCATCACTCTCTCTCCTTACATTCTCTCTCTCTCTCTCTTTCTCTTCACAAATTCCAAGCAAGAGAAGAGGCTCACGTCCATAGTTTTCCAAGAGAGAAAGTGAGTTGTGTGGCCCATTTTTCCATCCCAAAATCCCTCATCCTAGCCATTCATTTCCTATCTTCCTCCATCAAAGTGAAGCATAAGGAGATTGGCTTTCCAAGGGACCAAGAAGATCGAACGGTGAGTGCTCATTAGGCTAGATTTTTCATGTTTTGATAATCAGCCAAGTGAGGCCTACCGATTGATGGTATGGATCTCACTTTGGACCCTAGGTGTGGCCGATGGCCCACCTTGATGCTCATGATCATTCCATGATGGGGCCAATCTCCATGGACCCCATCATGATGTTTATTTTCCTTGCATGAAAAGAGGTCATCTAGACCGTCCATTTTGGGTGGAGAAGGGATCTCCACCGTTGATCCTTGATTTGGTGGGCCCACATGTATTGGGACCCACTTGATGTATGATTTCTTGCAAGGGAGGGCTCATAGTGGCGGAGCCCTCCATCACACGTGTCCCACTCTTTATCCCTATCTCTCTCTCCCTCTTTTTTTTATTTTATATGATGATGTGATTGTGAGGCCCAATCGGATGGACCCCACATTGATGTATGTCTTATCCACACCATCTAACTATTTGGTGGCCCACCTAGGCAACAAGCCTGTGGGTGGGGCCCACCTTAGATATGTGTCATACAC
This sequence comes from Magnolia officinalis, assembly GCA_021015155.1. Lineage (NCBI taxonomy): Eukaryota > Viridiplantae > Streptophyta > Magnoliopsida > Magnoliales > Magnoliaceae > Magnolia > Magnolia officinalis. Next base: position 28,020,761 of record JAJHSJ010000007.1, read on the forward strand.
AACCGTCCAGCGTCCAGGGACGCTGGACACGTCTTCAGAGTGGAGTGAGAACAGACAGTGAGGTGCACTGTCGGTGAAACACAAATATCAGTTTGCTTTGAAACTTGGGATGGGTCACTCATATAGGCCCCACCTTGATCCATTGATTAAATCCATGTCGTCCATTACATTCCCCAAATTATTTTAGGCGTTGAACCAAAATAGGAGGCAAATCTAATTCTCTGGCAGGCCATAGCGTTGTAAACAGTAGTTGTTACCGTTAAAATTCACCTTGACGTTTTTACCCGCCCAAACACATCGCATATTGGGATTATTTGATCCATCTTGAGTCCTGGAATCCAGTGGTTAGGCTGGATTCACCTGATGCGGGTCCCACCTAGGAAAAACCCTAAGATTTCATTTTTATCAAAAAAAAAAAAAACACAACAGCAACAGCAACAGGCGCTGTTGTTGCTGACAACCCAAGGACGCGGCAGCGTCCTGCGCTGGCGGGCAGACGGACGGACAGCAGGACCCACAGCCCCCGTCGTGGGCCCCAACGTGATGTGTTCCGGGCAATCCACACCGTGCATTTGATGCCCCTTAGGGCCGTGGGCCCCCACTCCAAAAATCAGCATGATCTGAATCTCAAATGGCCCACATCATAGGAAACAGTGGGATGGAACGATCTGAATCTCACACACCACCGACCTCATTGCTGTGTTGACATCACCATATTCTCACACAAGCATGTCATGGATGGAACGATCTGAATCTCACACACCACCGACCTCATTGTTGAATCTCAAATCAGCACGAATTAGCGGGTGTACCACACACCACCGACCTCATTGCTGTGCCGACATCACCATATTCTATGGGTCTCACTATGAGACGTGTGTTATATCCAAACTGTCCATCCATTTGGTGAGCTCGTTTTAAGGCTTGAGCAAAAAAATAAGAAAGATTCAAAGATCAAGTGGACCACACTACAAAAAGAAGTGAGGGATTGAACATGTACCATTAAAACCCTTTCAGGGTCATAGAAGTTTGGGATAAATATGATATTTGTTTTTAGTCTTCATCCCGGCCCGTGTGACCTTACGAACAGATTTTATGGAAAATAAATGCTATGGTGGGCCTAACAAATGTTTTCATGGTGAGAATAATTCTTCCATTTGATTTTATAGTGTGGTCTACATGAGCTTTGGATATGACTCATTTTTTAGATCATGCTCTAAAATTATTTCGAAAAATAGATGAATATTGTGAATATAATAAATATATCATCAGGGTTCTGTAACTATTATCTCCTTTGAACCATTTGTACTACCCACACTAGGAGCATGGCTGGTCTACCACACACCAACGATCTAGCTCGTCTATTAACATCAGCAAGTTCTGTGGGTCCCATCATGAGGTATGTTTTATATCCAAACTATCCATACATTTGGTGAGCTCATCATAATGCTTGAGCCAACAAAATAAGAAATATCTAAATATCAAATGGACCACACTACAAAAAGCAGCGGAGATTAAGCATCTATCATTGAAACCCTTTTGGGGTTCACAGAATTTTGGATCAATATGATATTTGATTTTTTCCATTCATCCGGGACTTTATGACCTTATGAACAGATCAAATGGGAAAAAGAAAAAAAAAAAACATTATGATGGCCTTGAGAATGTTTTAACTGTGAACATTATTATTGCCGCTACTATTTTTGGTGTGGTCCAGTTAAACTTTAGATATGATTATTTTTTGCTCTTATTCTAACATGATCTCAAAAAATGGATAAATAATGTGGATATAATAAATACATCATTTTTAAACCACGTTACTTTGACCTACTTTGAACGTACAATTCAAAATTTAGAGGTCGAGGAGCGAGCGCTCGTTTTGCACGACACTACCCACACCAATTATATCGTGGTACAACAGCTAATCCGCTTGGCTGGTATACCACAGCCCATGTATTGAAATCAGCAAGTTCTGTGGGTCTCATCATGAGGTATGTGTTATATCCAAACCGTCCATCCATTTGGCGAACTCATCATAAGGCTTTAGCCGAAAAATAAGATAGATTTAAAGATCAATTGGACCACACCTCAAATAACAGAGGGGGATTGAACGTCTACCGTTGAAACCCTTTTGGGGTCAAAAAAGTTTCGGATCAATATAAAATTTGTTTTTACTCTTCATCTATGTATTTTTCTTATTAATAGATTGGATGGAAAATAAACGTTATAGTGGGCCCTACGGATTTTTTTTAACAGTGAACATCATTATTCTCGCTGCTATTTTGGGTGTGGTCCAATTGAGCTTTGGATACTATTCATTTTTTGTCTAATGCTCTGAAATGATCTTGAAAAATGGATGATAGGTTGGATATAATAAATACATCATTATGGAGACCATGTAAATTTATTTTTTTATTTTTTATTTTTTGTTAGCTTGTTAGTACACCCACTGTAAGTTCACACTTCACTGTTAGCCACCCCCACTAGGGAATCGATACCAAGACCGGAGACCATGTAAATTTGATCTCCTTTGAACCATTCGTACAACCAGCCAATCCGCTTCCCGTCTTCGCAGGAGAGGTAGACTGTTGCAAAATATTGATTTTAATATATAATATATATATATATATATATATATATATATATATATATATATTATATATATATATATATATATATATTACAAAAAGTGTTTGAAAAACACCTTTTTGTGGGTTTTTAGGAATAGTCCCACATTGAAAAAAAAAACGGAGAAGTTTTTTGGGTTTAAATGAAAGTGTTGGAGTACTATAATATTTGCTTACCTAGTCCGAGGACCATGGGACTTGCGTGTTCCAATGCTACAGGCACGGTCACAGGCACGGTCTCAATCATGAGCATGGTCTCGGTGCACGAGCACGGGCTCGGTGCGAGGGCGTGAGCATGTGAGGCAGTGTGGTTGTAGAGGCACTAGTGGCGCACTTCGCACGTCCGCATCGTGTCGCAGAGGGTCGCTCCTTCGCGACCTTGAGCGAACCGGAGCGAGACGTGTCCGAGTCGCAGTGCGACTAATTGTCTAAGGCAGATGGATGGTTGACGAAATCTAGAAGACTGAATGAGAGTCCCTCTGATTATATAGAGGCTGGAAATATAGTTGTTACACAAATGTTTAACAGCTATGAACTTGATTGCAGAAGTCATGCAGAGACTGTTGCATGGCTAGCCCAACAGCTAAAAAACGGCTAGCAAGCTCTCACAACAGTAACATGCAGCTGCTGTAATGGGCTATGCACAACAGTCAGAAATAGCCATAAAATGGCTAGTTTCTCAACAGCTAGAAATTGCGTTAATGGGATTTATGTCCCTGGACCATAACCCCCACCCACCATAGCCTATAAAAGGAGGGCCTGGATGGGTTTCCAATCCATCTCTCAACCCACTCCAGCAGACCCATACGAAGTGAGACAGCCAACCACTCCTCTCCTATACTCCAGTGATTCCAGCAAAACAGCAAGGGTTGAACCTTTGCTTGAAGAACAGACCAGCGGTGTGGTCTAGAACGGTTCAATTGAACTAATAGCTGAAGAACAAGAAGAATATACCAGTGCAGTGGTCTCATTTACATACATCTTCTTCTCTCTTTTTCTTTTTGGGATTTTTTCTCTTTTATTGTATTTCTGTCAAACTGAGTGTAACAGAGTTCCATTTGGTGGGCCTTCGTATTTGCTGAACGCAGACCCACACCAGGCTCATCGTATCCTAGAAGTGGTTTGTCTGTAACCTATCAGCATACTCAATTCACTTGAGTAGGGGCAAATAACGCTTTAAGGACAGTGTCCCAGACGTGCTTCAGCCTGTCCTTATTTAAGCTATTTTTTTATTTTCGATTTCCACATTATACAGAAATAATATTATTCTATATAATTTTCAACAATCTTAAAGCGTTATTTGATGGAAGCCGACAGTGTTTCATCCATCAAGTTAATGAATCAGGACTTGATACATCTTGATCGGTTTGATGGAACCAATTTTACGAGATGGCATGACAAGCTGAAATTTCTTCTGACGGCACTAAAGATTTACTATATATTATATCCAAATCTGCAAGCACTACCTGAAGCATCCGACATAGACACACCTGAACAGGTAGCTGCCCGTACCAAAAGAGCTGAAGACGAACTCTTGTGTCGAGGACACATTCTGAACGCGCTCTCCGACCGCCTGTACGATCTGTACCAATAGACGTCATCAGCAAAGGAGATTTGGGCCGCTTTGGAGTTCAAATATAAGGCTGAAGAAGAATGAACCAACAAATTTCTCATTGTCAGGTATTTTGACTTCAACATGGTAGATAACAAACCGTTGGTGCCCCAAATCCAAGAACTGCAGCTAATAGTAAACAAAATCAAAGCCATCAAAATTGATCTTCCTGAATCATTCCAAGTCAGGGCTATAATCGCTAAATTGCCACCGATGTGGAAAGACTATAGAAAGAAGTTGCTGCATAAAACTGATGACTACACACTAGAACAAATCCAAAAACACCTCAGAATTGAGGAAGAATCCCGTAACCACGACAGAAAGAATGATAACGAGAATACTTCGTCCAAGGTACATGCGATAGAGAACACTAATAATAAGAATCTAGAGAAGGACGATTCCCTGAAACCCAATAAAGGAAAATTCAAGAAAAATGCCCAAAAGAAGAACGGAAAGTTCAAAGGCCCATGCCATGTCTGTGGAAAAATCGGGCACTATACTCGAGTATGCCGATATTGCAAATCTAAAAAAGAGGCAAGTGCAGTAGAAGAATGCAATATTGTAACTATGATCACTGAGGTGAATATCATCCAAGGCAAAGTTCCAGGTTGGTGGTATGATACTGGTGTTACAGTACATGTGTGTTACAACAAATCAGCCTTCAAAATCTATGAGGAATTGACCAATGGTCAAGAAGTCCAAATGGGTAATGAAGTCCGATCGAAGGTCGTTGGCAAAGGAATTGTCGAACTGATATTCACCTCTGGGAAGAAAGTGATTCTGACTAATGTACTGCATGTCCCAGACATGAGGCGAAACTTAGTTTCTGGGGATCTTTTGGGAAAACCAGGCATAAGGGTGGTGTACGAGTCAAGTAAACTAATTTTGTTAAAGAATGAGAATTTTGTCGGAAAGGAATATGCTTGTAACGGGATGGTTAAGTTTTCTCTGAATGAAAGTAGCACTTCGGCGTATATGGTTGAATCCGCTGGACTGTGGCATGATAGACTAGCCCATATAGGGTATAGTACCTTGAAATCCATGGCTAAGAATGGTTTAATCTGATACACAGATAATGAAACTGATAAATGTGAAGTGTGCATACGATCCAAAATGACGAAGAAACCTTTTCCAAGTGTTGAAAGATTGTCTCAAGTATTGGATCTTGTGCACAGTGATATCTGTGAGTTAAACGACATTCTTACTCGTGGAAGTAAACGGTACTTCATAACCTTTATAAATGATTGCTCTCGATATGTGTATGTTTATCTATTAAAAAGCAAAGATGAAGCATTAAACATGTTTAAAATATATAAAGCAGAAGTAGATAATCAACTAAACAAGAAGATAAAAATTCTCTATAGCGATAGAGGAGGAGACTACTTCTCCAATGAATTCGATAACTTCTGTGAAGAACATGGACTAATACATCAATGTACTGCGCCATACACACCTCAACAAAACGGAATAACTGAAAGGAATAATAGAACATTAGTAGAGATGGTCAACTCAATGCTGATAAGAGCAAAGTTGTCACTAAGTATATGGGGTGAGGCACTGCTTCCAGTGTGTCATATACTAAACAGAATTCCATTTAAAAATATAAAATATCTCCATATGAAACATGGAGAGGTAGAAAACTTAACTTAGGATATCTTAAAGTGTGGGGGTATCTTGCATACTGCAGAACTCCTGATCCAAAAAGAACTAAGTTAGGACCAATAATTATTAAGTGCGCCTTCGTAGGGTATGCACAAAATAGTAAAGCTTATAGACTTCTAGACATAGAGTCTAGTACAATAATAGAATTAAGAGACGTTGAGTTCTTTGAAAACTCACTATCCTTGAAGTCAAAGGATAATGAAGTCCAAACTCCTAATAGAGAACCAGATAGCATAGCTCCACAAATAGTGGAAGCTCCTGTTGAACCTCGTAGGAGTCAAAGGACAAGAATAGAGAAGAGTCTAGGAGATGACTACATAGACTCACAACGCGTCATTTTTCATCTTGTAGAAGGAGATAGAGAAAATGTTACAAGAAAAATACCTATAGTGATGACTATAGAAGATGATCATAAAATATATAAAGAGGCTGTATCCTCTAGAGACTCAGCTTTCTGGAAATAAGCTATAACGATGAAATGGAATCCATAATGTCAAATCAAACATGGGAACTATTAAACTTACCTCTAAGTTCTAGACCCATAGGTTGTAAGTGGGTATTTAGAAAGAAATACCACATTGATGAGACTACCCAAACCTTTAAAGCTCGACTAGTAGTTAAGGGTTTTAGATAAAAAGAATGGATGAATTATTTTGACACATACTCTCCTGTAGCTAAGATAACATCCATTAGGATATTATTTGCGCTAGCTTCCATACATCATCTTCACATCCACCAAATGGATGTAAAGACCGCATTCCTGAATGGTGACTTCAATGAGGAGGTATACATGGATCAACCTGAAGGATTTGTTCTATCAGGAAATGAAAACAAAGTATGTATATTAGTCAAATCTTTGTATGGATTAAAACAAGCACCAAAACAATGGTATGAGAAGTTTGATTCCAAAATACTATCTCATGGTTTCATGCATAATGTAGCTGACAAATACATATATTTTAAAGTAAATGGTAGTTGTATCATTATTATTTGTCTATATGTTGATGACATGTTAATAATAAGTAATAAAATGGAATGTGTGACTGAAACAAAGAGGTTTCTATCTTCTGTATTCAAAATGAAGGATCTTGGACAAGTTGATACCATCCTAGGTATCAAAGTTAAAAAATATTGTGGGGGTTATGTTTTGTGTCATTCTCATTATATTGAGAAGATACTAGACAAGTTTAACCATCTAAATATAAAAGAAACAAAGACCACATTTGATCCAAGTATCAAACGAAAAGATAATAACGGAAGAACAGTTGCACAATTGGAATATGCGAGTGCTATAGGGAGTCTTATGTATGTTATGTAATACACTAAACCTGATATCGCATATGTTGTAAGTAAACTCAGTAGGTTTACTAGTAACCCCAGTACTGAACACTAGAATGCAATCAGTAGAGTCCTTGGGTACTTAGAAGCAAACAAAGACTTAGGACTATTTTATTCAGAATTTCCTACTGTATTGGAAGGATATACCAATGCGAGCTGGATATCGAGTGTAGGGGACAACAAGTCTACTACAGGGTGGGTATTCACCTTAGGAGGTGCAGCTGTATCTTGGAGATCTAAGAAACAGACTTGTATAACGCACTTGACTATGGAATCTGAATTCATAGCCCTGGCTGCAACAGGCAAAGAGGTAGAGTGGCTAAGGGATCTTTTATTAGAAATCCCTTTCTGTGTAAAACCTATCGGCTGTGTCATTACATTGTGATAGTGAAGCCAGATTAGCTAGACCTTATACCGGCACATATAATGGTAAGTCTAGACATATCAGTCTTCGACATGATTATGTCAGACAATTGATTCGAGATGGAATCATTGTTATTTTCTATGTGAAATAAGCAATAACTTGGAAGACCCTTTCACTAAACCTCTACCGAAAGAGGTAGTAAAGGCTACATCTAGAGAGATGGGGTTGAAACTCTTCAACCAAAGTTCCACCAGTGATGGTAACCCAACCTAAAATCAGAAAATCTCTAATTTTGGGTTTAATGGGTAAGAACAAGTCACTGATATGTGGAAAAGTTTTCAGTACTAAATTATAAAACCCCATCCATAATAGATAAGTGTTGAACGTTACGAAAGAGGGTTGAGTCTTAGAACTCTTAATGAAATCTAGTCTAAAGGACAAGTGTCTTATAGTAATAAAGACACTAGAAGCATTTCACTTACATGAACGTAGAGATGGTGCCGTCTCTCATGAGAGTTAGGAGTTTCTCTCAGGATCGTTCAAGAAATAGGATAAGTACATGGCCATTAATTATACAGAGGAAGATTGTGGGAACTCTAATAAACACTTAGCGAATATGTGTGTGGTTTCTCCGACTTTGTTATCTAGGAATAACTGGTTCAACGCTGCGACTACAGTCATTTCGACAGAGTTTTGAGATACTTACACTAAGGAAAGATTAAAATCGAAAGATATCTTTCTTTATGCATATAAGCTGATTATTTTGGCAGAAATGTTTTTTATAAAAAAATACATTTTTAAAATCAAGTGGGGGATTGTTGCAAAATATTGATTTTAATATATATTTTAATTAAAGAAATAATATATATATATATATATATATTATATAAAAAGTGTTTGAAAAACACATTTTTGTGGGTTTTTAGGAATAGTCCCACATTGGAAAAAGAGGAGAAGTTTTTTGGGTTTAAATGAAAGTGTTAGAGTACTATAATATTTGCTTACCTAGTTCGAGGACCATGGGACTTGCGTGTTCTAGTACGTAGCACTGGAACACCAGCGATCCCTTGGGCTCGGGCACAGTCACGGTCTCGGTCACAGGCTCGGTTCGAGGGCGTGGGCGTGGGCATGGGCATGTGAGGCAGTGTGGCTGTAGAGGCGCTAGTGGCGCACTTTGTACTTCTCACGTCCGCATCGTGTCGCTCCTTCACGACCTTGAGCGAACCGGAGTGAGACATGTGCAAGTCGCGATGCGACTAATTGGCTAAGGCAGATGGATGGCTGGATGAAATCTAGAGGACTGAATGAGAGTCTCTCTGATTATATAGAGGCTGGAAATATAGCTGTTACACATTGTGTAACAGCTATGGACTTAATTGCAGAAGTCATGCAGAAACTGCTGCATGGCTAGCCCAACAGCTAGAAAACGGCTAGCCAGCTCTCACAACAGTCAGCATGCAACTGCTGTAATGGGCCATGCACAATAGTCAGAAACGGCCATAAACGGCTAGTTTCTCAATAGCTAGAAATTGCATTAATGGGATTTATGTCCCTGTACCGTAACCTCCAGCCACCATAGCCTATAAAAGGTGGGCCTGGATGGGTTTCCAATCCATCTCTCAACCCACTCCAGCAGACCCATACGAACTGAGACAGTCAACCATTCCTCTCCTATACTCCAGTAATTCTAGCAAGACAGTAAGGGTTGAACCTTTGCTTGAAGAACAGACCAGCGGTGTGGTCTAGAACGGTTCAATTGAACCAATAGCTGAAGAACAAGAAGAATAGACCAGTGCAGTGGTCTCATTTACATACATCTTCTTCTCTCTTTTTCTTTTTGGGATTTTTTTTCTCTTTTATTGTATTTTTGTCAGACTGAATGTAACAGAGTTCCATTTGGTGGTCCTTCGTGTTTGTTGAACGCAGACCCACACCAGGCTCGTCATTTCCTAGAAGTGGTTTGCCTGTAACCTATCAGCATACTCAATTCACTTGAGTAGAGGTAAATCCGCGTCCTCTTGAACGGGATCGGATTGGCAACTCCCCTGTCATCAGCCAACGGAGGTGGGCCCCACCATGATGTATATATTTCATCCATGCCGTCCATATATTTTTCTAAATTATTTTATGGCATGAGATAAAAATTGAGTTATATTCCAATCTCAAGTGGACCACATGACAGGAAACAGTATTGAATGAACATCCACCATTAAAAACTTTTTAGGGGCCATAAAAGTTTTGGATCAAGCTGATCTTTGTTTTTCCTTTCATCTGCGTCTGTATGACCTAATCAATAGATTGGATGTAAAATAAACAGTACAGTGGGCCTTAGGAGGATTTCAATGGTAGATATTCAATCACCATTTTTTCCTGTGGTGTGGTCTACCTGAGATTTATATCCCTCTCATTTTTTGGAACAAGCCTAAAATTATCTGTAAAAATGGATAAATGGCATGGATGAAACACATACATCATGGTGGTGCCCATAGAGCACCGACCACCAGCCACCGGGCTGGTGGCAGGGGACTAGCCAATCCACTTACCCGGTGAACACGTCAGTATTAAGAAATGGTGATCTGGAAAGACCCAAGTGGTTTCCACAAGGAAAGGATAACCGACGCGAGCAAATGCGCGTGTCCAAACTACCGTGTGTTGTTCCTGAAAGACCCTGCAGTCCTCGTAAAACTACCAAAACGCCACCCTTTGCTACTCTACGTCAAACGCTAGAGCATAGATTGAAATTACCCCATATTCGGACATGTTTACTTGTGATCAGAGCCGATCAGGAGGCATGTCCCATCACTAATTGTCTCTTGCAAAAGTAAATTGGATTCCCTGTCATTCGAATCTACCGGACAAATATAGGGAGCGTCATTTTGTCTGAAAATTTTGATGCTAGGACGCCTTTTGATGCTTTATACGCATGCACATGGAAATTTGTACACGTACGACACGTGTACCTCATATCTAATTATCCAAATGATGGGTGCCACAATAGAAGTGTCGTAAACCCAAAAAATTAAAAATTAAAAATGCTGAAGTTGTAATATGAGGGGTTGGGATATAATGCATGGCTAAGATGGAAGGTGGTTGACGGTAAAAAATCAGTAAAGAAATGTCCAATTAATCAGCGGTCAGGATGTCTCGTCAATCTGATCACAAACCTATCAAATAGACTGTCGAGATCGTTTCCTTGAAGGAGGCGCACTCGTGGTACTAGGCAGATGTGGGGCCATATGATGTATGAAAGCCATCCAGCCGGTCCAACAGATACGTCACCTCATATTAACCCCAGGTGTCCAAAATCATCCTGATCCAACGGTAAAGTTAGCTGCAAAACAGAAATAATGTGAGAGTGTAAGCCCACCCTTGATTTACTTGAGAGCCTATCTGAATTTTCAAACAGCATGACTTTATGCTCAAGGCTTATTTGTTAACACTGATAATTTTTACTTAACGCAGAATTCAAAAAGTGTTTAATGTTTAGTGGTGTTTGTTAACACTAAATGTGGAAAGTACTATGTTGAATTTTTTTGTAGACTGAAGCCTAGCTTAATGGTAAATCCTGAATGAGTTTTGGGAACTTTTATTTTAAAAAAAAAAAAAACAGAAAGAGTCCGCGTGATGAAGATTTTATCATCTGCCTAATTCATTACTCAACTTTTAACGTGTGACACTTCTTTAAATTCATAATGATTCATGTGTTAGACTTACACAGTTCATCAACTTTTCTATATCGTACTGGAGCATGATCTCAAAAAATAGACGCATCCAAAGCTCAAGTTGACCTCACCACAAAATAGTAGAAATAAAACAGCTACTGTTAGAACCTTATGCGGGTTCACTGTAAAGATTATTTACTATCATAAGGAAACACAAACATAGGTGAAAGGAAAACACAAAAATCAACTTTATCATAGCTTGATGTGGCCCCACGAAGTTATCAATGGTAGCCTCCCAATTTCCATTGTTTCTTGTAGTGTGGCTCACTTGAGACTTAGAACCGCGTTACTTTTTTTTTTCTTAAAATGATATGGAAAAATTGATGGATGGTATGAATTCAATTCCCACTGCTTGGTGTGGTGTGGTCCAATTTAGCCTTTAATATGCCTCATTTTTTGTCTCATGCTTTAAAATGATTTTCCACGATGAATGAACGTCATGGATAAAACATATACATCACTGTAGGCCCCGGATCTCCTTACTAGACTATCTATCTCTAGCTGTCGGGGTAGCACTTAGTCTACACCCTCCAATTTCGCATGCTCTCATGGACTGCGTTTGGTCCTCCTATATCCCTCCTTATTCGTTATTCAGGAAGCGGATCGACTAGTGTACCACACACCACCGACCTGGCTAGTGTGTTGACTTCACCAAGTTTTGTGAGTCCCACCGTGAGGCATGTGTTATATCTAAACTCTCCGTACATTTGGTGAGCTCGTTATAAGGCTTGAGTCGAAAATTAAGAGAGATCCAAAGATCAAATAGACCACACTGGGGAAAGAAGTGGGGAATTGAACATCTACCGTTGAAACCCTTTTAAGAGTTATAGAAGTTTTGGATAGAGGTGGGCATCGAGTCGAGTCGGACCGGATTAGGTCCAACTCGACTCGATCCAGTTTTTGCAAGTACCTGACCTGAACTCGATTCGATTCGGGACCGAATCCAACGAGGCTGACTCAATCCGAACCGATTCCTTGCTAGCTTAACCCGAACCGAGTTCGACTCGGTCAGGGAAACCGAGTAGAATCGAGTTGAGTTTGTCCGGTCAATTCAGATTGGGCTGAGTCAAGCCAAGTTGGAGACTCTGGTGCTAGAAAGGAAACATGAGAGAAATCGGGAGAAAAAGAATGAGAGAAGGGAAATCGTGAGAGAAAGAATGAGAGAAAAGAGGAGAGAAAGGAGGGAAGGAGAGGAAGTTGGCTCGGGCTGCAGTGCCGCATAGGTTCATCTGGCGGCGCCGGCTCGGGTAGGATTGAGGTTCGGGTAGAAGAAGGATAAAGGTAAAAATAAAAAAAATAAAAAAGGTAAAATCTGACTTTATACTACCCGATTTCAGTCCAGATTATATCGGATCGGATCAAGTTGCTACATGACCTGAACTCGACTCAGTTTAACGTCGAATCCGAGTGGGTCTACTTGATCCGACCCCACTCTGGCTTTCGGGACTATTCGGATCTTGCCCGCCTCTAGTTTTAGATCAATGTAATATTTGTTTTTCCTCTTCATCTGGGTAGGCTTGACCCTATGAACAGATTGTATGGAAAATAAACATTATGGTGAGCCATTCGGATGTTTCAACCGTGAGAATCATTGTCACACTGCTATTTGTGGTGTGGTACACTTGAGATTTGAATATGACCCATGTTTAGGCTCATGCTCTAAAAAGATCTTGAATGTGGATGAACGGTGCCGATAAAATAAATATATCATTGTGGTACATCTTTGATTTCCTTTGAATCGTTCGTACTGCCCAGACTTCCAGGAGCGTCAGCGCTCGTCGAAGACACGTTAACACACCAGCTAGATCAGAGGTGTGTGGTACACCAGCCAATCCGCTTCCCGTTATTCCCCGTGAAGACGTCACTGATAAGAAACGGTGATCGCGAGCGTTCCTCGCCCTATTACCTCTCTGATTTACTTCCTGTGATCGAGATCCACGTGTATGAAACTTTCATTAGATCCACCCCGTCCATCAGGTACATGACTCATTTTGACCATGCAACCAAAAAATAATGATCATCCAGAATTCTGGTAAGCCACACTTCACTAAAAAGGTTGGTATGATATGCCGACTGTTAGTTTTGTGCAGGACCCACCATGGTATTTATATGACATCCAATCCATTCATCTAACGTGAATAATGAGGATGAAATAATTACCAAAAAAAATTAACAATATTCAAAAACTCTAGTATGACAGATCAGAAATGGTTAGAGGTTGTATGTTGAGCAATTTCTAACTGTACGACCCATATATGCCCACCAACCTTTTTAAGCCCACTTGCTTTTAATCACCCAAGATTAACCCCAGCTGTACGGCCCCATTTCTCAGGTCGAAAATGCCCCTGCTTTCCTTCCGGAGCCCGGATCGCCTGTGCTCGAAGACGAGCGCTGACGCTCCTCGAACTCCGAGTTGTACGAACGGTTCAAAAGATATCAAAGTTACATGGTCCACAGTTATGTATTTATTATACCCACAACGTTCATCCATATATTTCGAGATCCTTTTGGAGCATTATACAAAAAAAAAAAAAAAACAAAAAAATACCATACCCAAAGGTCAACTGGACCACACCACAAAGAGCAGTGGGAGAATTGATTTTCACAGCTAAAAATTGTAGGGCCCACTATAACATTTATTTTCCATCCAATCTATTCATAAGGTCACAAAGACCTGGATGAATACGAAAACCAAATTTCATAATGATGTAAAACTTCTGTGACCGTTAAAAGGGTTTCAATGGTATATGTTCAATTCCCATGGCCTTTTACAGTGTGGTCCACTTGATAATTAGATCTGTCTTATTTTTCATCTCAAGCCTTAATATTAGCTCGCCAAATAGATGTACGGTTTGGATATAGCACAGACCTTATGATGGAACCCAAACAAAGCAACGAAAATTTCAGATTTTTTTTTAAAAAAAAGAAAAAAAATAATAAAAAGGTTGCGGCACCGCACCATTCTAGCAGAAGTTTTTTGTTTTTTGTTTTTTGTTTTTTTTACCAAGAGAACTTTTTCTCTCTTACATTTTTCTCTAATACATAATCATATATATATATATATATATATATATATATATATATATATATATAAAAGTATATAAAAATATTTTTCTACCTTTAATTCATTTCTTTGTCTATTTATTTAACAATAATATCTCTTAAACTAGAATGAGTTACCTAACGTACCACTAATGATTTGGGGTATGAGAAGCTAATTTAGCCAACCAACGTAGTTATCTTCCAAGATTCTATCGGGTCGATGGTCAAAAATCCATTTCATTTACCTCGCGGTCAATTTCATTCATTTTATTCACTTTGCGGTAAATTCGCTACACTTCGGTCATTTCCATGTATTTCACGGTCATTCCGGCAATTCCGTTTAAATTCACGGTCATTTTCATGCACTTCACGGTCAATTCTCTTCACTTCATAGTCATTTCCATGCATTTCATGGTCATTTCGCTTCACTTCACGGTCATTTCCATGCATTTCACGATCAATTCCGGCGATTCCGTTTAGATTCACGGTCATTTCCATGCACTTCACGGTCAATTCCCTTCACTTCACGGTCATTTTCATGCATTTCACAGTCAATTCGCTTCACTTCAGGCTCATTTTCATGTATTTCACGGTCATTTCCGGCGATTCCGTTTAGATTCACGGTCATTTCCATGCACTTCACGGTCAATTCCCTTCACTTCACGGTCATTTTCACGCATTTCACGATCAATTCGCTTCACTTCATGGTCATTTCCATTCATTTCACGGTCATTTCCGGCGATTCCATTTAGATTCACAATCATTTTCATGTACTTCACGGTCAATTCCCTTCACTTCACGGTCATTTTCATGCATTTCACGGTCAATTCGCTACACTTCACGGTCATTTCCATTCATTTCACGGTCATTTTCGGCGATTCCATTTAGATTCACGGTCAATTCCCTTCACTTCATGGTCATTTCCACGCATTTCACGGTCAATTCGCTTCACTTCATGGTCATTTCCATTCATTTTACGGTCATTTCCGGTGATTCCATTTAGATTCACGGTTATTTCCATGCACTTCACGGTCATTTTCACGCATATCACAGTCAATTCGCTTCACTTCAAGGTCATTTTCATTCATTTCACTATCACTTCCGGTGATTCCGTTTAGATTCATGGTCATTTCCATGCACTTCACGGTCAACTCCCTTCACTTCATGGTCATTTCAACGCATTTCACGGTCAATTCGCTTCACTTCAGGGTCATTTCCATGCATTTCATGGTCATTTCCGGCGATTTCATTTAGATTCACGGTCATTTCCATGCACTTCACGATCAATTCCCTTAACTTCATGGTCATTTCCACGCATTTCACGGTCAATTCGCTTCACTTCGCGGTCATTTTCATTCATTTCAAGGTCATTTTCGACGATTCCATTTAGATTCACGGTCATTTCCATGCACTTCACGGTCAATTCCTTCACTTCACGGTCATTTCCACGCATTTCACGGTCAATTCGCTTCACTTCACGGTCATTTCCATTCATTTCATGGTCAATTCGCTTCACTCCATGGTCATTTCCATGCATTTCACGGTCATTTTCGACGATTCCGTTTAGATTCATGGTCATTTCCATGCACTTCACAGTAAATTCTCTTCACTTCACAGTCATTTCCACGAATTTCACGGTCATTTCGCTTCACTTCACAGTCATTTCCATTCATTTCACGGTCATTTTCAGCGATTCCATTTAGATTCACGGTCATTTTCATGCACTTCACGATCATTTCCACGCATTTCACGGTCATTTCCATTCGTTTCACGGTCATTTTCGGCGATTCCGTTTAGATTCATGGTCATTTCCATGCACTTCACGGTCAATTCCCTTCACTTCACGGTCATTTTCATGCATTTCACGGTCAATGAATAGAAATCGCCGAAAATGACCGTGAAATAAATGGAAATGACCATGAAGTGAAGCGAATTGACCGTGAAATGCGTGGAAATGACCGTGAGGTGAAGGGAATTTACCGTGAAATGCATGAAAATGACCCTGAAGTGAAGTGAATTGACCGTGAAATGAATGCAAATGACCGTAAAGTGAAGCGAATTGACCGTGAAATGCGTGGATATGACCATGAAGTGAAGGGATTTGACCGTGAAGTGCAGGGAAATGACCGTGAATCTAAATGGAATCGCTGGAAATGACCGTAAAATGAATGAAAATTACCGTGAAGTGAAGCGAATTGACCGTGAAATGCGTCGAAATGACCGTGAAGTGAAGGGAATTGACCGTGAAGTGCATGGAAATGACCGTGAATCTAAACGGAATCGCCGGAAATGACCGTGAAATGCATGGAAATGACCGTGTAGTAAAGGGAATTGACCGTGAAATGTGTGGAAATGACCGTGAAGTGAAGGGAATTGATCGTGAAGTGCATGGAAATGACCGTGAATTTAAATAGAATCGCCGAAAATGACCGTGAAATGCACAAAAATGACCATGTAGTGAAGCGAAATGATCGTGAAATGCGTGGAAATGACTGTGAAGTGAAGGGAATTGATCGTGAAGTGCATGGAAATGATAGTGAATCTAAACGGAATCACCAGAAATGACTGTGAAATGCATGGAAATGACCGTGTAGTGAAGCGAATTGACTGTGAAATGCGTGGAAATGACCGTGAAGTGAAGGGAATTGACCGTGAAGTTCATGGAAATGATCATGAATCTAAATGGAATCGCCGGAAATGACTGTGAAATGAATGGAAATGACCGTAAAGTGATGTGAATTGACCGTGAAATGGGTGGAAATGACCATGAAGTGAAGGGAGTTGACCGTGAAGTGCATGGAAATGACCATGAATCTAAACGGAATCGCCGAAAATGACTCTGAAATGCATAGAAATGACCGTGTAGTGAAGTGAATTGACCGTGAAATGCGTAGAAATGACCATGAAGTGAAGGGAATTGACTGTGAAGTGCATGGAAATGATCGTGAATCTAAATGGAATCGCCGGAAATGACCGTGAAATGAATGAAAATGACCGTGAAGTGAGCGAATTGACCGTGAAATGCGTGGAAATGACCGTGAAGTGAAGGGAATTTACCGTGAAGTGCATGGAAATGACCATGAAGTGAAGCGAATTGACCGTGAAATGCGTGGAAATGACCGTGAAGTGAAGGGAATTGACCGTGAGTGCATGGAAATGACCGTGAATCTAAACGGAATCGCCGGAAATGACTGTGAAATGAATGGAAATGACCCTGAAGTAAAGCGAGTTGACCGTGAAATGCATGGAATGACCGTGAAGTGAAGGGAATTGACCGTGAAGTATATGGAAATGACAGTGAATCTAAATGGAATCGTCGGAAATGATCGTGAAATGAATGGAAATGACCGTGAAGTGAAGCTAATTGACTGTGAAATGCACGGAAATGACCGTGAAATGAAGGGAATTTATCTTGAAGTGCATGGAAATGACCGTGAATCTAAACGGAATCGCCGAAAATGACCGTGAAATGCGTGGAAATGACCCTGAAGTGAAGCGAATTGACCGTGAAATACATGGAAATGACTGTGAAGTGAAGGGAATTGACCGTGAAGTGCATGGAAATGACCGTGAATCTAAACAGAATTGCTGGAATTGTTCGTGAAATGCATGGAAATGACCGTAAAGTGAAGCGAAATGACCGTGAAATGCATGAAAATGACTGTGAAGTGCATGAAAATGACCGTGAATCTAAACGGAATCACCGAAAATGACCGTGAAATGCATGGAAATGGCCGTGAAGTGAAGCGAATTGACTGCGAAGTGAATAAAAAGAATGAAATTGACCGCAAGGTGAATGAAATGGATTTTTGACCATCAACCCGATGGAATCTTGGGAAATAACTACGTTGGTTGGCTAAATTAGCTTCTCCTACCCCAAAATCATAGGTGGTATGTTAAGTAACTCATTCGAGTTTAAGAGAGATGCTTGTTAAATAAATAGACAAAGAAATGAATTAAAAGATAGAAAATATTTTTATATACTTATATATACATATTTCCGTAATTTTGTATGAGAG
Organism: Magnolia officinalis; assembly: GCA_021015155.1. Lineage (NCBI taxonomy): Eukaryota > Viridiplantae > Streptophyta > Magnoliopsida > Magnoliales > Magnoliaceae > Magnolia > Magnolia officinalis. Next base: position 28,039,147 of record JAJHSJ010000007.1, read on the forward strand.
AAAAATGTAAGGGGGAAAAAGTTCTCCTTTTAAAAAAAATAAAAATAAAAATAAAAATAAAATAAAATAAAATTCTTCCAGTACGGCACTACCGCGCTGCACTCTGGGCGTTTTTTTTTTTTTTTTTTTGCTTTGGAATTTTTGTTGCTTTTGTGGGTCCCATCATGAGGTCCGTGTTATATCCAAACCATCCATCTATTTGGCGAGCTAATATTAAGGCTTGAGACGAAAAATAAGACATATCTAACTATCAAGTGGACCACACTGTAAAAGGCAGTGGGGAATTGAACGTATACCATTGAAATCCTTTTAGGGGTTATAAAAGTTTTGGATCATTATGAAATTTGTTTATCCTATTCATAAAGGTCTTTGTAACCTTATGAATAGATTGGATGGAAAATAAATGTTATGGTGGGCCCTACAAAAATTTTAACAGTGGAAATCAATTTTCCCACTGCTCTTTGTGGTGTGGTCCAGTTGATCTTTGGGTATGATTTTTTTTTGATAATGTTCCGAAATGATCTCAAAATATGTATGAACGTTGTGGATATAATAAATACATAACTGTGGGGCCCATGTAACTTTGATATCTTTTGAACCGTTCGTACAACTCGGAGCTTGAGGAGCAGCGCTCGTCTTCGAGCACCAGGCAATCTGCCTCCAAAAGGAAAGCAAGGACATTTTCAACCTGAGAAATGGGGCCGTACAACTGGGGCTTATTCTTGGGAGGTAAAAAGCAAGTGGGCTTAAAAGGTTGGTGGGCCATATATGGGTCGTACAGTTGGAAATTTCTTGTTTTATGTATAATTTTATAATCATCGGCCTAAATAAGTGTTGAATCAGCATTATCTTTGGGATCAATACCAAAAGAGTTATTATGGTGTAACTCATGAACGGATTGGATTTCATGCATATTAAATCCTTTCCCCACGCTTGAGAAAGTGGTAGCTAGTCGAGGTACCCAAGCAATTTCCACAGGGAAAATAAAACCGATGCCAGCAAATGCCTGTGTCCAAACTACCCTGCCTTGTTCCCTAAGGGCGTGTTTGGATGGGCGCGCTGCATTGGAGTAGCCTGTATTAGGCTGGATAGGGTACTCCAATCCTACGTCGTCAGAGCAGCCGCCTGTTTGGACGGGCTGGATTCGATCTTGGAGAGAAAATCCGCTAGATTGGGGCGGATTTCATCGTTGGATTCGAAGGGTTATCGCCCGTACGGCGCAATCCTGTGGGATTCGACGCTGGATTTCTCTATTTTCATTCTCCCTGTCTTCCTCCTTCCCGATGTCAATCCTTTCCGTTGAAATCTCATCTACAGGGAGATAGGTGGCGGGAGATGATGAGGTATGGCGCGAAAATGGGTTTATAAGAAGCCGTATCAGGTCGCAATGGTTGTCACTAGTTGAGCCGGCGCTGCCATCGCGAACTGACAGTCTTCTCCGGCGGAGGTAGGTCCTCTTCCTCGCCTAAATGCTATGAGTAAACCCCCATTTAAATTGCATGTTGGATCTTGACTTAATCTGTGTTGCGGCTGAGATGTGAGATGAGGTGGTTTTTCATGCTTGTCTTGTATGACGCTTCGTCATAGGCGAGACAGGCCCTCCGATATGGAGTCAGCCTGTGTCGTCCGCTCCGACGACATTGTTTCACCTACCAAATTATACGAGGGTGGATTTTTGTATTCTGTTTTCAAACGTGATTCCCGTCATGCTTTTCTTGTTATTTTTTTTGGATTGAGTCTATGGTATCTTCTGCTTTCATAATGAGATGGTTTTCTGGTATCTGTCTCCTTGAGTTTACCAGAATTATCTCAGAGCGTTTGCTGTGTTGGTAGATCAACCACGGGATTTCTCTGTTGTTGCTATATATGAGATGGATTTTCCGTTGGAGGATTTTACACTTGCACATTATTTACCTGCTATTTATAATCATGTTCTGCAGATGGATTTTTCCCATATAAAGTACATTTATATATGAACTGTTGATATCTGTTTTATAAGGCAGTTATGAATTTTTTCGGCTTCCTTTCTCGGCCAAACAAATGGCTGCAAATCATGATCTGTGGAATTTCTGGGATCACCTTCAGTGTTACAATGGAATTATTCTGTGAACCCTCTTCCAATCCCGTCTGTTCGGGTTGCATACAGTGTATATTTTTAGACTCTTTGACAAGTCACTTGTGACTGTAGTTGAAGCCTCCTCATTTATGTAATTTCCATATCTGGATAGCTAACTCCTTGCAAAACGTGCAATTTTTAGCCATTTTTCGATCTTCTATATCTGCCATGAAAAATATATGTTAGAAGTCCTTATGTTGGTGTTATTGTTGACTGTTGGTTTTTATCATTTCCTTTCAATCTTTTCCTTCTCTTCTTTTTGATTGAGTATATATGTATTTTCTTCTTCTAAGTACTGAATTCTTTGATATATACCAGATAAATTTTTGCTACATGTCACATGGAATTTCCAAGATTACATCAGATGGTTTGTTCTGTTCGTATATCAATTGCATGATTTAAGAGTTGTTGCTATATCTCATCTGGATTTGCTGTTGCTGGATTTTTCACATGGACATCATAATCTTATTTTGAATAATCAGGTTCTTCTTTCCAATTGTACATGTATGATAGTCTCATCAGTGTATAAATGAGTCATATGGATTTTCATGGCTTGTTCAGGGAATGGACTGTATGCCTTGTAATCCAGTGGATTGATTTTTTGTGGCTCTTTCTACATGGATTAAATGACAGTTCTATTAATGCATACATGCAAGCTGTTTAATTTGACACTATTCATCTGTTAATGCACTGTTCTCCTTGGATTCTGGTGATGAATTTTTTAAGCTTTTAAAATACATGTATACATGATACTTCTATCAATGTATACATGTATACAGATTAACTGTTCTTTATATTTCTCTTCTAAAACCAGTGTTGTATTTGGTATTCCTCACGTAGCATTACTGAAATGAGATTGTCTTAGCTATAACTATTGTGAAATATACATACCTTTGATAATGACCAAAATGTAGGCAATTGATTGAGTGTTTATTACTGTTGTCAGTGCCTCAATATTATTTCATTTGCTTGTCCCATTCTCTCTATCATGTCCTTCAATTACAACTTCTCTTGATATGTGAGAAGGGTGTATTCTGTTTCCATTTTTCGCATAGACCTGTTGTTAATGTTGATTAGCCGTTCCACATTCATCAACATCTTTCCCATCTAATTATTTTGGAAGAAGATTTGCACTTATATTTCATTTTGCCAGTTCTAATAGCTTTCTTTGCTCAGAACACTGTAAGGCCTTCGCCTCTTTCTGGCGGTTATAGCCAGCAAACCTATCGTCCATGCGGACCACCTGGTCCACCTACTTTTGTTGGTTGGCTTCTATTATTATATTTTGAATCATAAACTAATATCTAACAGTTGTGTAGCCCACTGTCTAATCTTCAGCACATGAATTAGTTGTGATTCTCTGCAGTATATCAGCCCACTGGATGAACATGTACTCAATGTACAGTGGGAGACTACAACTTAATGTGTTTTATGAATCCTGACTTAATGTGCTTCAACGGAAGATTATGTGTATCATACTTTGGCTGCAAAAGCTAGGGGAGAATTGTCCTTGAAGTATATATTTTCTTTTGGAGCATTTGCACAGCAACCCCTTCTGCACATGTATGTATTTGCAACTGTGTTTCTTACTGTCTATAAAGAATGGAAATGCTTCCTTAACTGTTGTTAATATAACGATTGTGAAATATGCATTTTCCCGTATAAAGTACATTTATATTTGAACTGTTGATATCTGTTTCATAAGGCAATTATGAATTTTTATGGCTTCCTTTCTCGGCCAAACAAATGCCTGGAAATCCAAAGTTTGTGGAATTATTCTGTGAACCCTCTTTCAGTGGTGTCTGTTTGGGTTGCATACAGTGTATATTTTTAGACTGTTTGCCAAGACAATTGTGACATTCTGTGAACCCTCCTCACTTATATATTTTTCATATCTGGATATCTAACTCCTTGCAAAATGCGCATACAGGGTATAATTTTTTTCACTTATGGGATCCACAAGACTGCACTTTTTGAGTCGTGGGTTGTGTTTGCTTTATCGAGTTTTCTCTTGTAGAACTAGAAATATTGCATTTTTGTTGTGGGTGGTGTTGTTCACTTTATTCTCTTCTTGTAGAAGTCAAAAGATTGCATTTTGATTGGTGGGTTACTTTCTTGATTTTTCTCTTATAGGAAAAAAAAAAAACACTTGCAATTCGTATCGTGTGTTTGTTCACTTGCTATTCTTCTTACAGAAGATGGAATTTGGAATGTGGATTGTTCTTTTTCACTTGATTTTTTCCATTCTTACAGAACAGAAAAGATTGCATATTGACTAGGGTGTTGTGTTTGTTCACTTGTTATTCTTCTTACAAAAGCCAAAAGATTGCATTTTGATAAGTAGGGTGTTTTTTTTTTTTCTTGAATTTTCTCTCACACTACCAAAAAGATGGAATTTGGAATGATGGGTTTTGCTTGTTCTCTTGATTTTTTTACTCTTATAGAACTAAAAGATTGGATTTTGATTGGTGGGTTGCTTTGTTTTTTCTTGATTTTCTCTTAACAAAAAAGATTGCATTTTGAGTGGTGTGCTGTGTTTGTTTACTTGCTATTCTTCTTATAAAAGCAAAAAGTTGCATTTTGATTAGAGGGGCATTTTTTATTTTCCCTTGAATTTTCTCACATAGGACATAAGATGGAACTTGGAATGGTGGGTTATTCTTGTTCACTTGATTTTCTTCTTACAGAACCAAAAAAAATAAAAAATAAAATTGCATTTTTTTTCTGGTAGTGAGTATTTTTTTTTCCCCCCTTAATTTTTCTCTTATAGAACAAAAACAATTTTATTCTGAGTGGTGGGTTGTTTTCTTTCTATATTTTTCTTTTTCTTTTCTTTTTTCCACTTGATTTTCTGTTTTTCAGATGGTTAATGATTATATTTTTGGGTGGGGTGTGTGTTTATCTTCTTAAATTCTCTCTTACAGAAACTAAAAAAGATTGCAATTTGGGCAGTGAGTTGTGTTTGTTCATTTACTTTCATCTCACAAAACCCAAAAGATTTAATTTGGGTAGTGGGCTTTGTTTGTTCTTAATTGTAGATATTTTTGGCTCTTTATCTAGTAGTTAATATTGTACAATCCATTCATCTTTGAAAAGCCAATGATCTTTATCCGCACAATTGTATTTGTTCTATATGCAATGGTGTATGACGGGACTTCCTTATTATAGTCATGTGATGTCTTAATGAAGGAATATTTCCATTACATGTTGTTCTATTTTTCAGGAAACAGTGTTGAGCACACCGTTCTTGTTCATTACAGAGACGTTTAGGAGGTACATTTCTACACCATTGTATCATTTTGGAAAACTGACATTTGCGTTATTCACTACATATTATATCATTTTAATTTAACTCTCTGCCTCTTATTCAGCTAGTTTTTTAGAGTTCTGTCGTATAATCTTAACTATTTTAACCCTCGAACCAGATTCTAGACATGGGTCAGGATTTGGAATTGGAATCCATCTCTTCAGAATTTGTCAGAAAATAATGGGTTGTGAAATGTGAACTTCTTAACATGTAATCATATGTGAACTTATCCCACCATATAAATTATGCAACCTTTTCTCGAAGAGTGGATGGAAGGACTTCTGAGTATATGAACCTGATGGTGTTGGTTATCAGTTGGCGATGGAGTGTGAAGAATCGGGAGAAGATACAAATAGTGTCATGGTTGCAAGGGCGATGATGGCTTGTGTGGCAGCTGTCGGAGAATATTGTTGTGAATACATGTTCAAACAGCCCTCTCGTCATGGAGAGGATAAGCGCACCAGGTTCATCCGTTTTATCATTAGGCCAGTAACTGGGATTGTGTCACGTAACTTAGGATGAATCGAGCGACGTTCTTCGATCTATGTACCCAGCTAAGCGATAAGATCGTGCTGCGTGATACTCGGCGTGTGAGTCTTGAAGAACAGTTAGTAATGTTCCTACACACATTGGGGCACAATATTCAGAATCGCATAATTGGTCATAGATTCATTCGATCGGGTGAAATTGTGATTCGCCACTTTCATAGTGTATTAGATGCAATTGTGTCGCTGTACCCAATTTTTGTTAAACAGGCTGGACCAACAACTCCATCTGACATTCAGACAAACACAAATTGGGCTGCTTACTTTCAGGTATTAATTATGGCGGGTCATATTTCCATATACGGATTTTATACTATCCTTCATTCACACCTTTATCCAATGTATCTAAGATTGTGTTGGGGCAATTGATGGTACACACATTCCTTCTCATGTGTCTGCCGGTGACCATGCAAGCTTCCGCAATCGGAAGGGGGTCCTCTCCCAAAACGTACTGGCGGCGTGTTCATTTGATATGAACTTCATTTACATATTGGCCGGTTGGGAGAGTTCTGCTTCGGATGCGAGGGTCTTACACAACGCTCTGAGTCGATCAGATGATCCATTGCTTGTCCCACATGGTATTTGGTTATCTTTTAAGAGATTTTCAGTCTATTTCATCACGTTGACTTATGTTATTGTAAATTCAATGGGACTTTGATTCAAATGTGTAGGAAAATATTACGTTGTCGATGTCGGTTATGCACATTCACCCAGTTTTATGGCTCCATATCGAGGCGTTCGATACCACTTACAGGAGTATCGAACCGGGAAAGCACCTGCCAACATGAAGGAGCTGTTTAATTATCAGCATGCACAGTTGCGCAATGCAATTGAGCGTTATTTTGGTGTTATGAAAGGCACATTCTCCATCCTAAAGACCGCCATGCAGTATGAATTCCACACACAGATCCAAATTGTGATAGCATGCTGTGTCTTATACAATTTCATACATACTAGACCAGAATCTCAAGAAGAGATGGACTACGCTGGAGTATCTTCCACTGATGGGGAGAGTAACCCAACGCCTCACCAGGTTTCAACGAACGACGAGCGACAATGGTTACTGCGAGTATATCGGCGTGAAAAAAATGATTGGAATTACATGCGCGATGCTATAGCAACCAGATTGTGGGCAGATGCGCAACAAAATAGTAGGACTAGATAATTTATCACTATTTTTGGAACAATTTCCATGACTTGCTGTTATTTACTTTCTAAATCATGTTATGTACCTATCAATGGAATTGCAATCTTCTAATCTCTGAGATGGTAGAGTCATCATATGGAGATAGCAGACGATGTTTTTGATAATCGATCTTTTAAAATAGGGATCATATTCTTATGATTATGGCTAACTTTATGCAAATCATCATATATATTTGATATTCAGGTGGTATGGTAAACAGGATGTCTAGTGATCCATCGACACCAACATATTCACCGGCCAAGACACCAATGGTGCCAACACGATCCTCCTCACGCACGAGGATGGTGAAATCCCTGGCCGAGCCTGCGTCCCGAGCCTCGAAAATAAAATGGACTCCCGATATGGATCAGGTTATGATTGACATATTTTTGGAACAAGTGGCATTGGGACGCAAGGGCAATAATGGTTTCAAACGTGAGACGTACTAAATTGTCGCCGACGCCGTTACAAAGCATACCAATGTAGTCCTCAAGTGGCAAAATGTCTCTAACTAACTAAGGTATTACAAGAGGGAGTATACTGCAGTGAAGGATATACTGGCGGCGAGCGGGTTCGGATGGGACAACGAGCGGATGGTGGTGATGGCTCCTGATGAAGTCTGGGAGGAATATCTCAAGGTATAATTTTTTCAATATATAATAGAAATATTCGCATCAGTATACACTTCTTACTGTACTTACTACTCATTAATGTACGGCTGCAGTCTCACCCGCGTGCGGAGAAACTTCGCGGTAAACGGATTGAGAGAATGGATGATCTCGCAACTATCGTCGGTTCGGACCAGGCATCGGGACGTTTTGTCCAAGGCAGTAGGACTATAGCCGCATCAGCATCATTATCTCGTCTTTAACAAGAACTCAATAATGCATGGAGAGAGCTAGATGATGACCTCGATGATACAATTGACTTGTCAGATGATTTTGCCACTAACTCCGCAAGGACCATCCCATTTTCGCCAGACAGTCCTTCGATTGGACAACATGGCTCACGTAGCACTCCCACTCACACGTCTAATTCTAATGCCACTCAAAGTGGGAGCGCAGGTAGGAAACGATCGCGCCCTGCTCGTCCTTGTGAAGTACTCGGGGCCTCTCTACAGACTGTTGTTGACTCAATGCTTAAATTTGGCCTCGGCAAGTCAGTGAATCGCACTTCTAAAGTACTTGATATACTAGAAGAGGTCCAGGGCCTGACTAACTCAGAGTTCTTTGAGGTTGGTCAGCTCTTGAGTAAGGACAAGGATCTGACATCGTTTTTTGTGAGTCTGCAACCTGAGCGTCGCATTGACTGGTTGAAGAAAACACTTCATGACCACTTTGGTGATCGAGGTGTCGGATCCATCTGAGGATCTGCATTTCTAGGTTTGTTGTTTTGGTTGTTAGTTGTTGGTCTGTAATAACTTTGAATTACATGATTTTCTTGGATGATTTGATAACTTGCTAATCTTTTTGGGATAGACACATGGTAGTATATATGAAAATGACAATTATGTTATGACCATGACTTTTATGTAATCAATTATACTTTTATGGTTTCGCATGCATCCATTGGTTAGTTTATTTACTTTAGTGATTGAGGTGTCGGATGCATCTGCTTTCTTGGAAGGGTACGTATATACGACAACTTTTTGTTTTCACTTGTGTAATTTTTTTTTCTACTTTCCAATGTTATTCGATAGGAGAATACTGCATGTCCACTTAGCAAATTTTTATTCCAACACACGTATCTCGTGCCAATTACGTCCATGTCATTGCAGATGAGAAATGATAAATATTACGTCGTCTTGGTGGGGCATAGGCCTGGCATATACATATCTTGGGACGATGCTCGGGTGGAGGTGGAGGGGTATAGTGGAGCGAGACACCGCGCATTCAGGAACTGGAAAGAGGTAATGGCATGTTGGGACGAGCACTTCAGTAAGGCATGTGCACTGTCAAGACCTTGCACGGCATCTCAGGCGGTTCAGGTCACTGCATTTTCTGATAACCTCTACATCTGCCATTCTTCGTCACACTCCAGCCGACAGACGACGCCTGAGGCACAGGCGTCGACGGTCATGGTTTCTAGGACCGTGTCAACTGATGATCTTCCCCCATCACCCCGGTCAGATGGGGAGATATTTTGTGCTCTTCTAGTTGGCGTCGTAGTCCTGTTTCTTGCCTTCCTTGTGATTTTTAAATTCTAGCCCTATTCGGATGACTGTCACTCTTATTGTATCACTTGATACTTTTTCTCTCTTTTTGCCACACAACGTTGGTTCTCATGTTTTCATACATCGTTATTCTAGCTTGCTGTTGATATTTTTTGGGATCTATCTCTATCACACCACTGCCACATGATGTGGTCTATGCGGATTTCTAGACATGTCCCCTGCTGATAATAATGTTGATTGAATTCACTTTTATTTGCCAATTTCATGAGACATAAATCGGTGGGCCCCACACGATTTTATGACCTTTGTAAATATCAGTGTGGTCCACATATAGCAGTTCGATATATATTGATATCTGTTTTATATCTTCATCTGGGCCTGTATGGCAGGTATGAACAAATTTGATCTGGGAGTAACTGGTAAAATAAAAGGTTGAGCCGCTATATGTTGAGGTGTTGTGGTTCACGTGAGATATATAGCGCTCTGATTTTTGGGACAACGGTGTAAGATGTCATGTCAAAGTGGATGAATGGCATGGATGAAACATTTTAATTATGTAAATAGGTAGATGGCACGGCCTCCCTGCCATGGAGTTGATTCATTTGACACCACTGCAAGGGAACGGATTGGCTAATTTCCCTGACACCATTTCAATATTGATGGTCGGTGCTCTTTGGAAACCATGATGTATGTGTTTCATCCTTTCCGTTCATACATTTTTACCAATCATTTTATAGCTTGATCCCAAAAATGAGCGGTGAATTGATTTCAAGTGGACCACACCACATGAAAACAAATTTGATTGGACATTCAGCTCTTAAGTCGTCGTAAGGCCCACTATACTGTTTATTTGACGTCCAATAGATTGATTAGGTCGTACAACCCCAGATGAATGGAAAAAAAACAAAAAATGAGCTTGATCCAAAACTATTATTGGTTGAAATTGTATTTTAACGGTCGACGCTCTCTCAAAATTGTTTCCTGTAATCTGGTCCATTTAAAATTGGGATATAAGAATATTTGACTTCAGACAATCTTAAAATGATCTGTTCCAAATTAGATGGACAGCATGGATGAGATATGTACATCATGGTGGGTCCCATGGAGCAGCGACCACCAGCCAAAGGCTGCTGTCAAGGGGAGTACCTAATCCGTTTCCCCGGTGCAAGCAGCCCCTGGATTGGCGGGAGACGGTTATCACCGTCCTTTGCACCCGTCTACAGTGAGAGCGCCTGTATCCAGCTTCCAATCCCACGCCTGTCCAAACATGCACTGACTGAACCCAATCCCATCCAGGCACATCCAAAAAAGGCAATAGTTGGGAAGTTGGATACAGCAATCCAATGGGATTGCATGGAATCCACTGACACTGCAGTGGATGGCGTGCAATCCACCGTAATCCAATCCAATCCCATCCAGCGTGCCCGTCCAAACAGGCCTAAAAGACCTTGTATTCCTCGTAAATAAAACGCCACCCATTTGCTACTCTACGTCAAAAGCTAGGGCATAAATTGAAATTATCCTGTATTCGGACATGCTTACAAGTGATCAGAGCCGTCAGGAGGCATGTCCCATCACTTATTGTCTATTGCAAAAATAAATTAGATTCCCTGTCATTCGAATCTACTGGACAAATATAGGGAGCGTCATTTTGTCCGCGAAAAAATTTGATGCTACGACGCCTTTGATGCTTCATACGCATGCACGTGAAGTTTTGTACATGTACGACACGTGTACCTCATATCGAATTATCCAAATGATGGGTGCCACAATGGAAGGGTCGTAAACCCCAAAATTAAAATAAAAATGCTGAAGTTATAATATGATTGGTTGGGATATAATGCATGGCTAAGATGAAAAGTGGTTGACGGTAAAAAAATCAGTAAAGAAATGTCCAATTAATCAGCGGTCAGGATGTCTCGTCAATCTAATCACAAACCTATCAAATAGACTGTGATCATTTCCATGAAGGAGGCTCTCTCTTGGTACCAGGCAGATGTGGGCCAAATGATGTATGAAAGCCATTCTGCTGGTCCAACAGATACGTCCCCTCGTATTAACCCCAGGTGCTGAAAATCATCCTGATGCAACCGCGAAGTGAACTGCAAAACAGAAATAATGTGAGTGTAAGCCCACCATTGATTTACTTAAGAGCCTGTCTGAATTTTCAAACAGCCTAACTTGATGCTCAAGGCTTATTTGTTATGGATGATAATTATTACTTCATGCAGAATTGAGAAAGCATTTAATGTTTGGTGGTGTTTGTTAACACTAAATGCAGAAAGTGCTATGTAAGTTTATGTTGAATTTTTTCTCTAACCGGAGCCAAGCTTAATGGTAACTCTCCGAGTGATAAAGATTTTGTCATTTGCGTAATATGCAACCTAACTTTTAACCTGTGGCACTTATATAGGTTTATTATGATTTATGCGTTAGACCCACATTGTCCATCAACGTTTGTATATTATTCTGGAGCATGATCTCAAAAAACAGGCACATCCAAAGCTCAAGTTAACCTCACCACAAAATAGTAGGAATGAAACAATTATGTTAAAACCTTACGGGGGTTCACTGTGAAGCTTATTTGCCATCAAAAGGTCACACAAACATAGGTGAATGGAAAACACAAAAAAATCAACTTTATCATAATCTGATGTGCCCTGGGAAGTTATTAATGGCAGCCACCCAATTTCCACTGTATCTTGTAGTGTAGCCCACTTGAGACTTAGATCCGCATTATTATTATTATTATTATTCTTAAAATGATATGAAAAAAATTGATAGACGGTGTGGATAAAAAAATATATATTACAGTGGGATCCAATGCCCTTTGACATGACAATCTATCACTATCCCAATCCCATTTGGGAGAAGTGAATTAGCTGACCCTAGATCCACCGAGGTGGGTGGGACCACTGACCATGGGGCTCACTCTTATATATGTGACTACAACCGTACCGTCCATCCACATTGAAAGCTTATTCTAAGGAATGATCCAAAAAGTGAAGCAGCTATGAATCCCAGATGCACCATAGTACAGGAAACAGTGATGATTAACCATTAAAAACTTCTTACGGGGCATAATAGCTTTGGATCATTATGACATTTATGTGGTCTCTTCATCTTAGGTGTTTGTGACCTTGTCAATAGGTTGGATGGCAAATAAACATCTTGATGGGATCCATGAAGTTTTTAATGGTGAGGATTAAATCATGACTATTTCCTATGGTGTGGTTTGCCTAAAATTTGTATCAGATTTATTTTTAGAATAATCCCCTAAAACAAACTTTCAAAATGGTTGGATGGTGTGGATTTAAGGTACACACATTACTGTGAGCCCTACAGTCAGGGTCCCACCTATGTCGGTGGATTTAGGGTCGCACCTGATCTGCTCCCAAAATTTTGGGGAGGGGGTGGCGGGAATTTTCTACGACACCCTTTCATAAGAAGCTGGATGTTAGGTGGGGCCCACCATGATGTTTGTGAAAAATCCACCCCATTTATTCGTTTTACAAGCTCATTTTAGACCTTGATATAAAAACCAAAGTTGATCCAAAACTCAAGTGCACCACATGAGAGGAAATAGTAGAGATTTAGTGACCGTTGTTGAAACATTAGTATGACCACAAAAGTTTTGTATCAACCCAAGTTTTTTTGTCTTTTCACTTCATTCCAATAGTAATGACCTTATAAATGGTTTGGATGGCATATAAAAATCAAGGTGGAGCCTAGGAAGGTTTCAACCTTAGGCATTTCTTCCTCCAATTTTCCCTCCCGTGTAGCCCACTTGAGTTTTTGATCCACCTCATTTTTTTTGTCTTTTGTCCTAAAATGATCTCTACGGGTGAATTTCTCACTAACATCACGGTGGGACCCCACCTACCATCATAACACTAGAACTTCTTACGAAACCCTTTCACTGGAAATCCGCATCCCACTGTGATGTGCGTGACTACATGCATCCATGTTGTTCATCTTTATTAAAAGCTCATTCTTGGACATGATACAAAGCATATTCAAATCTTAGATGGACCATAGTACAAGAAATAGTGGTAAATGACCATTAAAATTTTCTTGGTGGCTACGAAAGCTTTGGATTAAGATGATATTTGTGTGGTCCCTTCATTTAGGTCTTTTTTACCTTATCAATAGGTTAGATGGAAAATAAACATTCTAGTGGAATCCATGAAGTTTTTAATGGTAGGGATTCAATCACAATTATTTTACAAGGGCAAATATATCAAATTAACATATTTCAAACAATTTAGACCTTAATTAACAAATAAGTTATTCTAGACTTACTACTAGTTTTCCGACTTCAGATTTTGAGTATAGATTTAGATTTCAGATTTAGACTTTAGACTTACAGACTTCAGATTTAACAAACAGGCCTTAACTCTTTATCCAAACTAAAAGAAGGGTGTAAATGGCGTAGATTTCATATACCCAACACATTGGGTCCTCTAAACAAATCAAGGGTGAATGTTCTCTCCTGACTTTTTCCGTGTACTTTGGTCCACCTAGCATTCACAAATCAGCCTAATTTTAGGCATGAAGGATAACATGTGCTAGTGCATACGATGGTTGATTGGATTTTATACTTGCATCGTGTGCCCTGAGCACGACTTGGCTAGAACCTAGAATAGTGCCAACCTTACTGCAAGCTCACTTCGATTTATGCATTGTACATCCAAGCCATCCATCTTTTTTGAAAGATTATTTTAAGATATGACCTAAAAATGAAGTAGATACAAATTTCAGGTGGACTCTGTTGTTGTGTCAATTCAATCAAACACGAGGTTACACATGATCGAGGGCCTGTATTTAGATTTTATGTGTAATTATGATACACGGGCGTGCCAGAGTCTACTTAACTCAATGTTTTATTGAACCACTGGTGTCCCTCGTGTCAAGTCAGGTTGACTAGAGACTGGACGCATGATCTATCTATCCTCTCAACCACTAATTATGATCAGTGATCCAGCGATTTGTGATAAGGTAGGGATTTGCGCTTCCAAATGGATTCTTCTTATTTCGTGTCTATGAACTTAAGGACTTGGTTTTTTAACGATAATTTAGTTTTGTTTCTCAAAGGTATAGAAATGGACGGATAAAAAAGAAGGTTAAACAATACCGATTTTATTAATATTTGAATGTATGGCTCATTACAATGGATAAGGTATAAAAAAACCAAATAAATAAATAAATAAGAGATAAATACCTGATTCATCTATCATAACAAATGATTAAGGTGAATGGTCAGCAGGATGTGACCATATAGGTGTGATCACCTAAGTCAGAACTCAGTTTATCAGGATTATTCGATAACTTAAGGTTGTGGACATTACTCCTATGATACTGTAACATGAATTGCTAGGTAGTAGCCATCTGTGCTAGAACTAGGCTAGACTGCCAGGATAAAAGAATGATAAATAAAAGATAAGTTGAAAAGTAGATATGTATTTTTGGCGTATGGCATCGAGTTCTTCTTTGCGTGCTCCTTTTATAGCTCGCTAAAGCGGCAAAACCTTTGTTGGGTTAACTTGTGACTGCATTGATGTCGTACATTTCAGATAAAAAAAAAAATTATTGGACAAATTCAAAACTACTGGCTTATTGGATCTTCTTCTCGTAGATGATCTTTTTGACAGGAGATGTTCATGGCTCACTAATCATATGGAAGATCAATCAGGGGAGTTTCTAAAGATGTCCCAAATATCAAATTAATCATGGCCACTCATTTGGTGGCCCACCTCCTGCACTTCCAATCAAGGTGTTGTATGGTCCAGATCGAACCACCTTCTACGTTTAACTATTCACTACGTGATGATTTGGAGTGTTAGAGAGGATAGATGGACAAGATCCACCTGATACCGATTTGTTATCGATATGGGTCCAACCAGATCTTCCATCCAGTTCTACCATTCTCTTTATCCCAATTGAAGCATAGCCATGAGATGAGGTCATCAGGCTTTTACGTTCTTTATATTCTAATTATTGTAAGCTTGAGACCTAATATGACCATTATCCATTTTCTCTTAATTTGGGTCCGAACCATAATCGGATTTGCTTAGATAAGGGTCCGATCTTTAGATATTCCAAACCTTTGCAATGATCCAGACTGTCCAAACATATTTGGGAAGATCTCTCATTTTGAAAGGACTATGAGAGATGACCTCGTCAAGTGTATCATAGCCAGATGTGTGATAATATACATTTTCTCAACGGGTCTTTTATAGACATGCTTGCTACGATGCTTTATTAATTAGCACATTAATCATGGCCACATGGCATTTGCCGATTTATTCTTCCAAAGGCACATATAAATGTTAGTGCCTCCGCATTAATACTGGAATATGTATAGCCAAAGGAAAATCAACGAAGATACTCCTAAGTGTGAGTATGATTTTCACCGGTACTAACACATTAGTATCACACATTTAGTGACTTTCCATTGGTCCACGTCAGGTGCCAAAAATGGGTTAAACACATACCACATGAAACAGGGGTATTGACCATTAAAAACCTTTTGTGAGGTACCAAACTTTTGAATATAGTTAAATTTATCTTTTTTCCTTTCATCTAGATCCGCATGACCTTATCAACATGTTGGATGGTCAATAAAAATTACAATGGATGTTAGAAAGTTTTTTAATGGTGGGTATTCATTGACCACTGTGTGGTCCACTTGAAATTTGTATCTGCTTCAATTTTAAGACCATACTCAAAATAAGCTTTCAAAATAGATGAATGGCATGGATATACAATTCATACAGCTTGGTGGGCCCTACAGTCAGGGTCCACCCACATGGCTGGTTTCAGGTCACCTCTTTCTAAACCATCGACAGATTAGGTGTGGACCTTACTGTGGGACCTACCTTGATGCATGTATTCTAGATCCACATTGTACATCCACTTTTTCATATCATTTTAAGGCATGAACCTAATATTGAAGTAGATCCAAATCTCAGGTGTACCATACCATAGAAAACAGTGGTGATTGACCATTAACAACCTATAAAAGTTTTGGATTATCATTCTAATTTTTTATTTTTTATTTTTGCCCTTCATATCCAGGTTTATGTGACCTTTTCAATAGGTTGGAGGGTAAAGAAACCGTATGAGAACATTAGGGTGGGCTCTAGGAAGTTTTTAATGGTGGGGCGTTCCATCAACACTGTATTGTATGATTCTCCTTATATTTGAATCTATTTCATTTTTTTTTTGTCCATCATGCTTTAAAATAATCTGCCAAAATGGATGGACAGCATGAATATAGAATACATATATAAAGTTGGCCCTACAGTAAGGGCCACACCATCTTGGATGAAACCAGGACCCACCTAATCAGCTTCCCCGGTGCCATTGGAGTGCGTCGGCCCTCATATAGAAACTGGTCCGGTCAACATGCATGTTATCTGTTTGTTGGACCTATCATGTCTGTGGAACTATCCTATTATCAACCATTTAATTTGGTCTTAGAAAATAGATAGCTAAAAGGAACTCGACCAACTTAAGGACACATCATACCAATCCACTCATCAGGCAGCTAAATGGACGGCTAAAAAAACTTGCGAATGATCCAAACTCAACACCGGCATGGCTCGCATATATGCACATTGTGCTCTTCCCAATGCATTCCAGCCATTACACCAACACATTTATGACGTCGCCCCGTGCGCCACATGTAAAAGTGCGTGTGCAGATAACAAACCTTTATCTCGACAGTGGGCATGTGTTATCCTCGCCATTGAATAATTATAATTAGACGATTAAGAATGTTCTATCAACTTAAATTGTGGGCTATGCCCAAGTCACAGCTGGTTTCAGAGCCGCATCGGGGCTAGTTCTTGTTCTGGCCTTTGGATGGTACACATGTTAGAGATTCGGGCCATTAACCTATTGTTTAGCCTTTTACAATAACCTGAACAAAAAGTAACATTCATCCGCCGAGAAGATCAAAGTTGCAATGAAGTTATTTGATACTCTGGCTGCGGGTATACCTGCTACTATGGCGGCATATGACACGATACGCAGACACTTAAAAATGGTACAGGTTGCATGTCCTAACCAAATTAAAAAGAGTAAATTGTTGAATCCACTGTAATTAAATTACATCTAAAAAAATCAGATGGGTTATACAAATCCTGATGGATACTTGTAGGTTGGAATACGACCATTTGATATTTTTTACTTTCAACCATCCAATACATGGCCCCCAATTTTAAAGAATGAAAATCAAATGAGCTTAATATTTAATTCATTATACATCTTAACTTGTGCCTCTAATTTAAAGGTTTTAAAGTGAATGACACATGTTATCGTTGGATTTTGGGTTAACAGATGTAATCGGTTGTGGAGGTATGTCGACTGATGGACCTGCAAAGACAAGGGAGATATAGACAACGGGGTGTCAGATGGACAACGAAAGGTGTTGGTAACTAGCTACAAACCCTCTGATTCCTAAGTTAGCTGATAAACTTGGATCAAGGACTGAAATATAGGTTTTGAGCTTCCCTTCTCTTGTTTATGGTAGTTGTATTTATAGGGTCCTTGGACAGTTCTAAAATTATTGTGTCTTAATGGGATACGCTGGGGGGAGTCCCTATTTAGGTAGAAAATTGCTTCCAAAAATGTCGTCGAGCCTACCTCGGTCAGTGTGATATTTAGCCAAGATCAGGTCGGGCCCTCCTTTTCCAAATCTGAAGCGTTATCCCCTTCGGGTTACTCATACTGTCTTGGCGATACTCGGTCGGGTTAGCTAGAATGCAGGAGAGCTCGGATCTCGAGCTCCTTTCCTTATGGGTCTTTTGCCTGTATTGTAGATGTTCCTGATGAGACAAATCTTCTCCCATCGAGCTCTTCCTCGAATAGCTCATCCCGGGGGCTCATCTCTTCGCCAACAGTAGCCAACTTCTCTATCTTTGGGTAGCGCAACTCTACATTGGCCATAACTTTGCTCACGTAATAGATAGGTCATTGGGCACCTCTGTCCTCCCTTACTAGGACTGAGTGACTATTGTTGGTGAGACAACTAGGTACAACAATAGCTCTTCCCGTTGCATAGGTTTCAAGAGCAGTGGGAGGACCCTAGATAAGCCTTGAGCTGTTTGAATGCTTGCTCACATTCCTCTGTCCAAGTCAGCTTCTCACTCCCCTTCAGCTGTTAAAAGAAGGGTAGGCATTTGTCTGTGCCATGGGATACAAATCTTTTCAATGCTGCTGCTCCGCCCATGAGGTGTTATATCATTTTCATTGAGCTAGATGAGCTCATTTCTATGAGAACCCAGATTTTGTCAAGATTCGCCTCAACCCTCTTTGGTGGACCATGAAACTTAGGAACGTACCCGAAATGATGTTAAAGGTGCAATTGCTCAGGTTGAGTTTCATCTGGTATCTCCTCAGGATGCCAAACATTTCTCTCAGGTCCACTACGTGGTCCTTGGTCATAGTGCTCTTGACAAGCATGTCATCGACATAAACTTCCATAGTTTTCCCGATCTGCATGTTGAACATCTTATTTACCAATCTTTGATACGTCGCTCTGGCATTCTTCAACCCGAAGGGCATGACTCGGTAACATTACAATCCTCTATTTATAATGAAGGTGATCTTTTGCTTGTCGTGCTTGTACATGTTGATCTGGTTATACCCTGAGTACATGTCCAAAAAATTGAGGAGTGCATACCTAGTAGTAGCATCCACCAGTTGGTCAATCCTCGGAGGCGGAAAACTGTCTTTTGGGCAGGCCTTATTCAGGTCGGTGTAGTCCACGCAGACTCGCCATTTTTCGCTGGCCTTTCTCACCAACGCCACATCGGCCAACCAATCGAGGTAGTATACTTCCTCGATAAAGCTGGCCTGAAGAAGTTTGCTTACCTCTTCGTTGATTGCAACGTATCTTTCTGTGTTAAATGCTCATTTTTTCTATGGAACAAGCTTGTGGTCAGGGTCTATGTTCAGTCGATGGACCACGACTCTCGGGTCTATCCCAAGAATGTCTTGGTAAGACTACGAATATGTCGGTGTGTTCTCTCAGAAGGTTTGTTATTTTTTCTTGGAGTTGGGGTTCAAGTAGCGACCCAATCTGAACTATCTGAGTTGGGTTGGCTTCAAAGAGCTGCATGGGGATGAGGTCTTCCATAGGTGATCCTCTCTCAGTAGCTTCTTCCCTGGGATCAAGGGAGGTGACATGCATCGTTTGTTGTTGTTGTGCTCTACCTCGAAGAGCTATCGAGTAACACTATCGGGCCTCATTCTGGTCACCCCAGACCTTGCCAACCCCATGATCAATCGGGAACTTCGTGGTGAGATGATAAGTAGATACTACGACCCATATGGCGTTCAAGGATAATTTGCCCAGAATTACATTTGCACTGAGGGGCAATCCACCATGAAAAATTCTACCATGGTGCTGACCTAGTTGGAGCCTTCTCCCATTGTCATCGGTAGAAGGATGTTTCGTTCCGAGGTCACCTTCTCTCCTATGAAGCCAGGTAAAGCGGTATACACGGGTTGTAGTCGCGATCTCCCTACCCCCATCTTGTCGAAAGCAGCTATGAATAGAATATTTACCGAGTTGCCTTTGTCGACCAACATCCGATGTACCTTTTGGTTGGCGATGGTCATGGCAATCATGAGTGTGTCGTCATAGGGGTGTTGAATCCCCCTAGAATCCTCTTCTTTAAAGGCGATCGCGCATGAATCTAGCATGGGTTCTTTCCTAAGGCGGCCAGTGAGGTTTACTTAATGGACCTTGTCGATGGCTCTCGCACTCCGGGCATGAACTCGGCGTGCTTGGTTTGAGTCACCGCCTCTTTCAAGTCCATTGAAGATGGTGTGAATCTCTTCAATTGGCTCATTATTATTGCACTCCTCGCGTTGTTCCTACAGAGGAGCTGGTCAATCCTCTATGCGCCTTGCAACAAATTCGCATAGGTAGACCATCTAAATGAGAGACTCGATCTCCTCCTTGAGATCAAAGCAATCAATTGTGTTTTTACCGTGGTCACGATGGAAGTGACAATATTTAGTCATGTTCATTTTTCATGGGTTGGCCCTCATCTTGTTCAGCCATTGTAGGATTCTCTTCTCTCTGGCCTTCATAAGCACCTTGTAGTATCGTGAGTAAATTTTAGGGTTAATTTTTATTATTATTATGCCTTGAATGTGTCATTTATTGCATACTCTATATTTAGAAAAGTGATAAATTTATCTCATGATATGAAAAATTGTGAGCTTTGTGGAACATAGAAAACTTGTATTAGGTTTCCCTTTTCGATTCTACAAAAATTACGTACCTTAGAAGTGAAAATTTTCAAATACATGGATTTATGGTCACCAAAGGAAAAATATGAGTCCACCGGATTGTAGAGCGCATAGGTTTCCATTAGCAGCACGATCAATTTTTGATTTTGACGTAAGAAAACTGTTAATTTTATCCATTAATGGAAGACCATCCGATTAAGGGATCCATTAGGGAAATCTGTGTCGACCATCTTATAGCACTTATTGACTTTAGTAAGACTATTAGTCAGAATAACCAACTTATACCCGAGGAGTGGGCCAGAGAAAGAGAAGAATTTAGGAGCATCCGTTGGAGATAGGGTTATCCCTTATCCTAAACCATCTAGCGAACCAAATATTTTAGGGTCATATTTGGATAACGGAGTGTCCAATTGAGGAATTGTCTAAAGGATTTTGTAAGTCCCTCCATGGCATACAATCTGAACTGTTCATATTAACAAAAAGATGTTCCATGATTGCACAGGACCCACACAAATAAAGGGTTCTCGTTCCTCTTTCATGGAGTTACTAAACTCCATCCAAAAGTTGGATACATATGAGAAAGATGAAATAAAAGATTAATTAAGATATAGAATAGTGGTGGAAGAGTCCCACCAGTCCACTTTGTGAATAAAGTGAGATAGGACCCTTTAACACTTTAAATTCTAATTTTAGACACCATCTCACTGTTAAATAACATTCTTTTGATCAAGAATTGATTTTATGTCGATCAATGGCCCAATCTAATTGAAAATTTAGTGTGTTAGAGAAGACTGTATTTCCTTTAAGATGAGCAGTTTACATTATTTTTTATGGGCCACCTTAAGCCCAGAATTGAGAGATGGATAAACTAGTCATGCATCATGAGGATCACCCGAGGAGAAACTATTTTAAAAGGATTCTTCCATTGTACATCTGTGATTAATGGAATCATTGTTATTTGCAGAGGATGGTTGGCTATGGTTGGCTATGAGTTGGAGAATCCAACTGTATCAAATGATTCAAAATCTCAAATGATTCTTAGTGATAGGACCGTCTTCAATCTATTATTCATCTTAACCGTTAGTTTTGACCTTTTTAATATGAATCTATCTTAACCATGTGACGTCCATGGGAGGAACCAAAAACACCACTAAATCCTTTATCTATCATATGTTAAGATGATCGAGTCAGATCATGCTAATGGGCCATAGGTGGATCTTAATCAAATGCCACTTAAGAGTTGAAACTTAATTTGAAAGTGATATGATTCAATCCCTTAAATGAGGAATGAAATCCGCTCGTTCTAGTGATTGGGCGTTATCCCATTTTAGTATAAAAGAGGGGTGGATGAGTGCACCTCTCCACCAATCATATCCATTCATAATGTGGGAACTTTGGTGTGTTGTATTTGGCAATCCTATCCTCTCCAAGTTGATCCAGATTGTTAATTATCAATATCTGTACAAGTTAAAGATCCTTTCTTTTGATTTTTATTTGATTGTTCAGGTTTATATATATATATATATATATATATATATATATATATATGGTAAAGATCTAGATATCAGATTGGTCTCAACTTTGGTAGATTCCACATAGGTGATTCATCTTGATGTATTCATTTTATTCCATATTATTCAACTATTTAGTGTGGCCCTCATAATCAAGCAGATCCATGTGTCAGTGGACCATACTATTACATGAGATAACTATTATTAAAAAAAATTTCGTGGGATTTTTTTTTTTTTTACCAACTTTAGTAAGAGGTTGGCAAGGTGCATACTTTGGATGAGAAGTCATCCTATGAAGGGAGTTCTCATGTGTGGTTCAGATGGAACCCACTAGAAGAATGAGGGATAGCCACACCGTTTGGTTAGTCTACTAGAGTACCACCTTATGAGGAGGGTGCCTAGATTGAAGCAAAATCAAATCTCATGTGGGCCATAAAGACGCCTTGAACGACCAATATTAAAAACGTTTTTATGCCATTCGAGTGGCCCACAAGAGATCCACCATGATGGATAGTGAAATACGTGCCGTTCATCCCTTCTGACAACTTATTTTATAGCATAATTCTAGAAAAAATAGATTAATAAAGAATAGGTAGTATTTTTCTTTGCAAAAATATTTAAGATAATCCAAGCCACCCAAATACTGGTTTGAGCCTTGGATAGGCTAATTAGTAGGCGTTAAATATAATTGGTTAAGAAATATATATAGGATGGACAGAGATTGGAATGTATAATGAAAATTTTGATTAAATAGAATTTTTTATGTGAACTAGGGCCTAAGTATATGAATATTATTATGGTGGAGTAAATAGCACAAGTCTGTGACCAAGGAGTGCAAGGAAATGAAGAAGACTTAAGATAGTAAGCAATTCTAAATCAAATTTTTAGTTATGCATTTTCTATTGTGCTGATATCTTGATATTTTGTGAATTATAATGAAGGTGCATCGGTTGTGAATTAACATAATGCATACTTTCTAAGTGCATCGGTTGTGAACTAACACCTTGCAAATATTTAAAACCCTATCCGGTACCATTTAGGAGACCCATTAGCCATGTTAGTAACTATACACGCTATTCGGCTACGACCAACATGTTATTGGAAGTTGCATAACGATTGGGTGGGTTTGGATAAACATGATGGCATATTTATGATTCAGATCCTGATATCAACTGATGATAATGTTATGAATTGTTCCTTTTATTTATTATTCTATTATTATTATTGAACATTCCTGTTATTGTATATTTGTGTATATTAAATTTGTTGTTCAAAGTTATTTACTGGGTTACGGAGCACCTGAGCAACCTTAAAACTTTCACTAAAAGATATTGGACTCTAAGGAGCAGCTGATATAAGACTTTTGTTGTTTTAGTTATTAAGAGAGAGAGAGAGAGAGAGAGAGAGAGAGAGAGAGAGAGAGGACTGATAAATGTTTAAGTGATTAGTTATTATTGGCATTCATGAATAATGATTATTATAGTTAACCATTGATGATGGTTATTTCTTTATGATCTTGAATGGGTTGTATATTAATGATTTTATTAAGAGACATTTGATAATAGATCCACAATCACATGTCGGGTGCGGTGCTTTGGGTCGAATAACCCGAATACCGAATTTGGGGTGTGACACACCTGCTCTAGCGTGGTGTTTAATGGAGTGTATCGACGAAATTGCCTGTCAGTGTAACGCCCTGAAAATCGGGGGTCGAGTAGCAACTCAACTCTCGAGTTCCAAAACCTCACTTATGCAACATATATGCTTATGATTAAATGTTGTCCATGTTAGTGCATAAATCATGAGTGAGATTATACCAAAACAGGAATTCATACTCCAGATTAAGTTATAAAAAACAAGCGGAAGACTAAAAAGCATAAATAAACGTATGTAAGTCAAAAGATCATGATCGGTCTACAGAGTATGAATACATCACTGAGTCACCATATATATGTAATAGTCTCAAAAATCAAAATGTCAAAATAGTACAACTACAATGATAATCCCTGTAGTCCCGTCAATCCGGATGGCCTAAGCGAAGCCGCCGGAGAACTGCATGTAAGAGAACTCGTCCTGATCGTCATAGTAATCAGGCTCCGCCTCTCGGGGTACGTCGTCATCTGAAATCAAGACAGGGTCTGGTTGGTGTTTACAACACCGTCCCGTAACGTGGGAGTGAGTGATCAACTCAGTGGAACTATACAACAAAGGTTAACATGTTATCAATCCAGTCAAGCAGCAATGATAAAGCAGTACAATCAACCAATCCTAAATATTCTTATTAATGCAAGGATGAAATATAATCATGATGCATGCCCTTGCCTACACTCCCTCGTGCGACACCATCTTACGGTCGCGGCATGCTTTCTTCCCTCTGTGCTCTTCAACCCGGGGCACATGCAGTGCGATGTTATGAGCGTGATTACCAAGTTTTTTATTAATCCTTTTCATACAGAAGGATTGGGAAACTAAGGTACCTCCCTTATATCATTCCCAAACAAGGATCCATTCTAGGGTCGTCAGTCCTAGTAAATCTCATACGATGTTGCGGTTCTAGATCGCTGCAATGGGCTCGTCGCCAAATCAGTACAGGCCTAGTTTATACTCTTGTTGCTACGGAAGGGTCGTCGCCTCCATGTAGACTCAGAGTACGCTCAAGGTCACTACAAAGGGCTCGTCACTAAATCAGTGTAGGCCGACAGCTCGAATACAGTGTCCCATACCACCGTATTCGGTTCACGATTCTGGGCTGCTCACTGGTCACTACGGGGAGGCTTGTCGCCCCAGCATAGGCCGACAGCTCGACCACGGTGTCCCATACCACCATGTCCGGCTCATGAGTCTTAGCGGATCGAGGTACTAAGGTTAAACGGGGTTCACTGGTGAGTTCGGTACCTTAGGTTCAAACAATAGCGTCCATACATGGTGAACATACAATAGGCAAATCAGGTTACTTGGCTAGCTCGACTAATATGAGCGCACCTGAAGTTGATCGACATGGAGTGTGTAAACACTTCGTGTGGCCTAACCACTGCCAACAACTCTGGTACGACTCGGGTTTGTCAAACACGTCCTACATGGTGAGTAAATCTCAGCCACGAACTCAAAGCCTGTTACCGAATGCCTGGACTATACTGTAGTCCCAAACACATTCAATCCTTAACCGGTAAGCATGTGGAGTAGTCAGAATAGAATTAACCAAGTAATTCAAACATATTAACAAGCATGTTATAAAACACAATGTAAACAGGAAATCCAAACACATACATTTCATGAGTAAGCGATTAAACTAAATAACTTGCATGGAGGAAATCATACACATCTCTAAGGTAGGTGAGAATCCTATCTCAACACCCACCTAAAGCACTATCTCCTAAGTATCTACTCATACAAGCATTTTCACAAACACTTAGCCTACACTTATTAACATACATAACGTATGTTGGCCAAAACATGTATTAGGGGGAATCCTTTCACCGAGGAGTTGTTACACATACAACTAGCATACACACATAGTAGTTAATCATGGCAAAAATACTTTCATATTTCATACATATATGGTATTTTCTACACAGACACATAATACCCTAAACTCCACATATTTTATATATAACTGAATCGCAAAACGAACATCGTATTTTGCATGTGAAATGACACCCACATCATGAATCTATCATTATCCGGCATTGAAAGCTTTGAAAACCATAACCTATACGTCTATAGTCCGCACCTTACGCCGTAGAAGCGTAACGAATTCGCTAGAAATGCTAAGGCTTCGTCAACGATGGTATATTAACCTATAACATGAGTTAAGTCAGCTATCTCGCCACTTGTAACAATTGAAACCCTAGAACAGATTAGGGTTAGGTTTTCTTACCTAAGAACGAAGTCAAAATCGCTAGAGTAGCGATGTGATAGTGATGGTCAAGCATGTGGAATGACAGGATAAAGCAATAGGAATCTCCTCCCACTTCTCTCACACTTTCTCTCTCTTTACTCTCTTCTCTCTCCTAGGGTTTTCTCAAATTCGTATGGAGTAAATGAGAGAGGGTTTAAGGTCTTTATATAGGCCTAAAACTGATGGGAATGACCCCAGGGTCAAGGTATACTTAGGTTATGTCCAAAGAGCATCTGTTTCAGTTCAACGAAGCTCTTCCGGAGCCCCCCCTTGAGCCAAATGTCGGACTTAAGCTTCCTGACCATGGATCTAGCTTAAGTTAAGTTTTCAGTCCGATCGGATTTACAGATCGCCCGTGGCGGACCAGTTTCAGTTCAACGGTCCACGATCACCGATCAGGGCCATAAGTACTCTGGCCTGTGTAGGAAATTTCCCTTGATCCGAGAGTGTATTTGGGTCAGATTCTGATGGTCTAAATCCTTATATTCGGCTAGCAAGCGACAAGTCTCAGATTATTTAAATTAGACTTAATTTCTAAAGAAAACCACGTTTCCTCATACTCTTTGCTCCGGGCTCAAGCGAATAGCCCCGGGACACTATCTGGAGTTGATTTTCAAGATGGTTGTCAAACCCAACAAGGCGGTCCTAATTATACAATTTCGTGATCATCAGACTTTTAACGTGCGGTCCAGATTCGATACGGAGTTTCAATGTGCTCTCAAGAGCAACTAGGTAATGAGATTGATCCTAGATTTTAGGGTAACCTAGCGTCAATGATTCTACAAGTTTTGGGTCTTGCGGATCGTATTTAAAGTAGATCAAATGGATTTCGTATCTAATCTAGTTTAACACTTAGTTAATTTTATCTAATTCCTCAAGGATTTGATCTTGAGTGATTTCTGCTTGAGGTGGTACTCGGGTCTTTGTACGAAATTTTCCAAGTCGTTACAATCTACCCCCCTTATAGAGGCTCTTGTAACACAAGAACGGGGGAGAGGAAAGAACAGGAAGGGCGGGAAGGCCCGAGATAAATCAAGAGGCAAGTCGAGTAACAGAAAAGATGTTGATTGCTGGAATTGTGGTAAGAAGGGCCACTGCAAGCATGAATGTCGTGGTAAGAAGAACGACAAGAAAGGAAAAGGGAAGGAAGATGAATCAGATTCCACTGCAGTCGTTTCAGATGGCGATGTTGTAGTTATTCTTTCAGCAAATCACGATGTATGTCTCACGGCTACGAGTCAGGACACGACTAGGTGATAGACTCGGGAGCTTCTTTTCATGCGACTCCACGCAGGGACTTCTTCACAGGCTACAAGTCAGGTGACTATGGGACTGAAGATGGTAAATTCTGGTGTATAAAAAATCGTGGGAGTCAGTGATATTTGTGTGAAGACCGATATGGGCTGCACATTGGTTCTCAGGGATGTGAGGCATATCCCAGACCTTCGCCTCAAGTTGATGTTGATGGGAAGGTTAGATGATGATGGCTATAAAAGCCGATTTGTTGGTGGGCGATGGAAGCCCATCAAGGGTTCATTGATCGTGGCTAGAGGAAAGAAGTGTTGCACCCTTTACAAGGCAAGTGTCAGTATGTGCAAGGGTGGGTTGAACGCAGCGGAAGATTCAGCTATTGACATGTGGCGCAAGCGTCTATACCACATGAGTGAAAAATGGCTTCAGCTACTAGCGAGGAAGCGGCTCCTTCCAGACGTGACAGGTACACCTCTCAAAATCAGTCTTGATTGTTTATCAGGGAAACAACATAGAGTTTCATTTGTTAAATCTACTTCTCATGTTAATAAAGTGCATGCATTAGATTTGGTTTATTCTGATGTTTGTGGTCCTATGAGGACAAAAACCTTGGATGGGGCATTGTATTTTGTCACTTTTATAGATGATGCATCTAGGAGGGTTTGAGTTTATGGTTTGAAATCCAAGGACGAGGTCTTTGGTGTGTTTAAATTGTTTCATGCTATGGTCGAGAGAGAGACAGGTAGATCATTGAAGTGCATCCGCACTGACAATGGTGGTGAATACATTGGCGACTTTCATAAGTATTATAAGTCCCTCGGTATACGGCATGAACAGACGGTTCTCAAGACCCCCCAACATAATGGTGTAGCTGAGCGAATGAATCGCACCATTGTAGAGAGAATCAGATGCATGTTATCCCATGCGAAGTTGCCCAAGACGTCTGGGGAGAAGCAATGCACACGGCGGTGTATTTGATAAATAGGTTTCCATCAGCCCCGTTGAATGGAGAAGTGCCTGAGAAGGTGTGGATTGGACAGGATCCATCGTACAGTCATCTCAAGGTGTTTGGATGCAAGGCATCCGTTCACGTACCAAAGGACGAGAGGTCCAAGCTCGATATGAAGATCAGGCAGTGTGTGTTCTTAGGGTACGGTGATAAAAAAATTTGGTTACAGATTGTGGGATCCGACCGAGAGGAAGCTCGTTAGGAGCAAAGATGTGGTTTTCTTTGAAGATCAGTGTATAGAAGACATTGATAAGCCGGAGAAGAACCAGCCTAGTTCTGGTGAGCTAGAGGACATGGATCCAATTATTCCTCCCGTGGTGCCTGATGACGGGAGAGTACAGCAAGGTGCAGAGGACGAGGGAGTTCCTTCAAAAGTTGGACCAGGAGAACAGCCCCCACTTGATCCACCTGTTGAGCCACAGGTGAGGAGGTCATCTAGGGACAGATAGTCGTCCAAGATGTACTCGTCGCATGAGTACATTATACTCAATGATGGGGGAGAGCCAGAAGATTATTCTGAGGCCCTAGCCGACGAGCATAAGGGGGAGTGGTTGAGAGCTATGCAAGAGGATATGAGATCCTTGCATAAGAACCACACCTACGATATGGTGAAGTGGATACTGCGGTATCTAAGAGGCTCATCCAGTTTGAGTCTATGCTATGGTGACGAAAAACCTGTGTTAGAGGGCTACACAGATGCAGATATGACAGGCGACATAGACTCCAGGAAGTCTACATTGGGGTTCATGTTCACGTTTGCAGGGGGAACGGTTTCTTGACAGAGTAAGCTACAGAAGGTCGTAGCATTGTCGACGACAGAGGCCGAGTACATTGCAGTCACAGAGGCATGTAAAAAGATGCTTTGGATGAAGAGGTTTCTACAGGAACTTAGCCTAAAGCAGGAGGAGCACATGGTCTATTGCGATAGTCAGAGTGCTATACACTTGAGCAAGAATCCAAGTCAGCACTCCAAGTCGAAGCACATAGAGGTTCGGTATCACTGGATTAGGGATATTTTAGAACAGAATGTGTTACAGCTTGAGAAGGTCCACACGGACGATAATGGGTCAGACATGATGACTAAGACTTTATTCAAGGGCAAGTTTGAGGTTTGTAGAAATCAGGCTGACTTGAAGAAGGTGAACTCCTGAGTCGAAAAGGGGGAGATTTAATGGAGATTTTTTCTCCTCATTGTTGGGATCGATGAAATCGAACAGGTTTCGATATCATCGATAATTGCAGGATTTTTCACTGCTGGTTGCTGGACAGTTTTTTGTCTTGTCAATATCATCGAGAGACTTTCAGATGATATCGAGGCTGTCATCGAGAGTGGCTCGATGGCATCGATAATTGTTGGAATTTCCACCCCTGCTCGCTGGACAGTTTTTGTCCCATCTTGATATCATCGAGAGACCTTCAAATGATATCGAAGCTATTATCGAGAGACCTTTGATATCATCAACGGGTTCTGCAGATGCGATTGCGGAAACGCAGATTTTGCGGATTTTGTTTCCTATTTGGATTATACCTCTTTCTATTCTTATATAAAGGGGTGTATGCGGGATTAGAGTGTATTTCTAGGGCATTCTAAGTTTCCTAAAGGTTTTTTAGGAGGGCTTAGGGCTATCAAAAAGTGAGAGAGAGAGAGAGAGAGAGAAAGAGAGAGAGGAAGCTTGTGGAAGGGAGATTCTGTTCATAGAGGTGATCTACTTCGCAGTCCACGTCTCAGCGCTTCTACGTCCTCGTGATTGGTGAGATCTCTCCGTTTTCTTTTGTTTCTCTTATTGTTTATCCACTCCTGCGTGAGTGAAGAAGGTTTGATCCAAGTAGTGTGTGCTTGTGATCGGTTGTAACGTTCTGCTTTATAGTGGATTGTTGATCTAGACGAGGTCCCGTGGTTTTTACCTCTTTGAGGGTTTTCCATGTAAAAATCCCTGGTGTGGTGTGGTTTATATTTTGATTTAGTTCATTGCATTATTATTCTATAATTCTGATTTGTTTCAGGAGGCTAGATCCTAAGGTTTTGTGCAAGGCCCCCAACAGTTCTTGCCGATTGAAAAGAGGATCTTTCCTCGTTTGAGCCTAGCCATCGTGCTACGAGGGCTACTTGGTCAGAATAACCATCTACCTGGACAACCTCAGCATTAAACCGGATGATGTAGTCTTTCAATGGTTCATTCTCCTTCTGGGTTACCGTGAGGAGGTGGGTTGTTGGCTTCCTTATATCCTTGCCCCCGATGAATTAGGTGGCAAAAGCTTTACTGAGCTGAGTGAACGAGCCAATGGATTTCAGCTTCAAGTTTCTATACCACTTATGAGCTGCCTTGGTCAGTATTAGGGAGCACGCCTTGCACATCGCGTGTCCGAAAGCACCGTGAAGTTCCATTCATGCTCTGAATAATTCTAGGTACTCGGTTGGGTCTCTTGAACCTGAGTAGGGCAATATCTTGGGCATCAAAAACCTAGGCGGCAACTGGGCTTGCATGATGTCGTCTATAAATGGTGGCTCCGTCTGCTCGAGGAGGGCGTCTACATATGCTAGGGCTTTTGCTCGGTAAGCCTATTGGATATTATCAAGTTGTTCCCAGATCTCTCTGATTTTTGCCCCCAAGGGATTTCACTTTCCACAATAACTTTTGGGGCCTTCCCCCTGAGCTAGTCACCTCTGGTCTAGGGTATGACACAGGTCTGACACGGTGAGCTCGATAGTTGTTGAGGTCCACATTGGGGCGATGAGGCTTCCCCCAACTTGGGCCGACCCTTGGTGCGACTTCGGGCGCGACTACATTGGGTGAGACTGGTCGGTTGTTGCTTTCGCCTCCTCACACTAATTGGTCGGGGACGTCTATTGCCTTTCTAACAGCCTCATGATTTGGTCTACATTGCCGGTCAAGGCTCTCAATTGGTCTTCGAGGGAGATGAGATGACCACCTCAGTTTCAAGACTTCTACACAATTGCTTGTGAGGCCAGTTGAGACTGGGGTAGTGACTACGAGGCTTGATCCTCACCAAACTGAGCCTGGTGGACAAATTTGGTTGCAGCGGGAGCTTTCCCTTTTCTTTTGGCCATTGGGGGAAGAATGGGTGGTGGTTCGAGCTAGAGACGGTGAGAACTTGACTTTATTGTCATTCCCATAGACGACACCAATCTGTTATCGCCAGATTTTGGGCTAACATATGTAATTGGTTGTGGAGGTATGCCCATCGATGGACCTGCAAGGACAACAGAGATATGGATAACGGGGGGTGATGATAACCTGTTACGAAACCTCTGATGCCTAAGTTAGGATGATAAACTTGGATCAAGGACTGGAATGTAAGTTTTGAGCTTACATTCTCTCGTTTAGGGTAGCTATATTTATAGGGTCCTTGGGTGGTTCTGAAACCATCATGTCTTAATGGGATACGCTGGGGAAGTCCCTATTTTGGTAGAAAACTACTCCTGAAAATATCGTCGAGTCCACCTCGCTTGACGTGATCTTCAGTTGAGATAAGGTCGGGCCCTCCTTTTTTTGGATCTGTGGGCATAATCCCCTCCAAATTACTCGTACCATCTTGGTGGTGGTCGGTTGGGTTAGCTCGGAATGTGGAAGAGCTCGGATCTCGAGCTCCTTACCTTATGGGTCCTTTGTACGTGTTATAAATATTTCTGGTGAGATGAATCTTCCCTCATTGAGCTTTGTCCTCGGATGGCTTAGCTCGGTGGCTTATCTATTCGTTAGGAGAGTTGCTCATTCTATTTCTGAGCCCTATTCTCTGACAACTCAGCTCAGAAACCCATCTTAGGCTTTCGATCACCTCGGTTTGGAATTGTCTCATAATTAGTCAAAGGTTCTTCCCGTGTGAGGGACCGGTTCAGTTTTCCCCACAATAACATATACACCACGTACCAAATTTTTAATCGAGATCCAAATTCTAAGGACCTACTCATCATCCGTCACACTATGCTAAAACATTAATATTTCTCTCACGAGTGAATGGACAGTAGAATAAAAAACAAAGTAACAAATAAAAGTTCACTCACTCAAATTCAACGTAGATGTGGCTCACTAAGGGCCTATTTAGATACCACCAAATAAGTAGCTTTTTTAACTTATGTAAGCCAATAAGTTACTTTTCTTAATTAAGTTAGTTTGGTTAATCAACTTAAATAAGTAACATATAACAAAAAGTAACTTATTTTGATAAGTCTTTTTATTTTACTTTTCAACTTACCAAAAGTAACTCACACAGGGTCATTGTGAATAACATGCGTGCCCTGGACCATGTTGAATGGACATGCCATGTTGAGAAATATTTTCCGTGATGTTTTTGAGAAATTCACCCCATTGGCTATTTTATTCATATCATTTTAGGAGGTGGGCCTAAATATGAGATAGATCCAACACTCAAGTGGGCCGCACAACTTGCAACAATGGTATTGAACACCCATTGTTGAAACTGCGCCCATTGTCGTGTGGCTCACCATGATGTTTATGAAAAATCCACTACGTTTATTAATTTTTCCAGCTCATTTTAATTGGTGTGATACAATGAACATCTAAACCTTAGGTGGGCCATAGAGCTTCAAAAAGTACTATTAAACTCCCAAATTAAAATTGAAGTATCCCACCATAATACTTTTGAGAAATCCACCATTTTCATTGGCCCATTTTAGTTTATGGGCTCAAATATGAGGAAAATCCAATATTCAAATGGGCCACACTACTTGAACAGTGGTATTGAACCTCCACGGTTGAACAACGCACGCGCGCGCGCCGCGCGCACACCACACACACACACACACACACACACACACACATATATATATATATATATATATATATATATATATATATATATATATATATATATATATATTCACCTGTCGACCTTTTTCTTCATATGATCTTGTGGGGGTAGGAATGGCCTTACGACCGATTTGAATGGCATATAATCATCATAGTGGGCCTTAGAAAGATTTCAATTTTGGTCATTCAATCTCCGTTGTTTCCTTTAATATGCCCACTTAAGCTTTAGATCTCCCTCATTTTTGTCCCCCCTCCTAACATGACATGGTAAAATGGATGGATGGGGTGGATTTCTAAGAAGCATCATAGTGAGCCCTAGGCATGCAAAGTTGGGTTCATCTAGTGATCACGTCCAACAAAGTCGGGTAACAACATTTTGAGTCAAGCAACGACATTAGACCCACTTTGATGTATGTGTTGTATATCAATGCCGTCCATCCATTTGTTGGATCATTTTAGGACATGAGCAAAAAATGAAGCACATGCATATCTTAGGTGGATCACACCATAGGAAACATGATGATTGTACGCTTACCATTAAAAACTTTTTTGGGGGCCATGAAAATTTTGGATCAAGTTGGTGTTTATGTTTTCCCTTCATCCGGGTTTATGTCACCTTATCAATAGGTTGGATGGAAAATAAATATTATGATAGGCCCTAGGAAGTTTTTAATCATGGGCATTCAGTGACCATTGCTTTCTATAGTGTGATCCACCTGACATTTGGATATGGTTCATTTTTGGGCTAATACCTCAAAATGAGCCAGCAAAATGGATGAGTGGAGTCGATATATAACACATAAATTAAGGTGGGCCCTACTATCGTGACATTGTTCGATTGGGTGTTTCCTAACCAAATGTGCTTTTGGGGCAAATGAGTTTTCAAAAAAATACTTACCAAACATGCTTATCTATTAATCAAGCAAAAATTAATATAAGCTATTTGAGGCATAAGTAACTTATTTTGGGACTATTGTGATATGTGGAAGATATCCGATCTATCTAGTGTGTGCATACTTTGATGCTCTCTTAAAACCCTAAAAAAAATAAATCCAAGCCACCTCTAAAAGAAATGTAAGCCAAAGGTAAAAGTGGCCCGGGATATTTATTTATTTATTTATTTTTTTATGGTGGGCGTACAATCACTAATGTTTTCTTTGGTGTGGTCACTCAAGATTCGGAACTATCTCATTTTTGGGATCATACCCTGAAGTGATAAGGAAAAATAGATGGACAGTGTAGATGAAACACATATATCATGGAGAGGCACACAAAGCACTGTCCATTAACCACCTTGCTGTCGTCAGCTAAGTAAGCAATCCGCGTCCCACGCTGAGATTGCCCGATGATTTCAGCCATCCAATTTCCGGTTACCACCGTAACCAGGCCATTATTCTATGATCAAACCACTGTGCTCCTTTGACTTTTGACGTTGACAATTTTATTTTTCATTGTTTCAAATTCATCTCCAGATCGTGATGTTCATGACTTTAAACCTAAAAATTTCATGAAGTGGCTCGTATAGTAGATTTTCGGACGGTTCCGATCATCGGAACACACAGCATGTGGCCCCCACTGCCGGCAACACACGCAGGCTCCTGAGTCGCGCGACAGAGCAACGAAATCCTGTCTCTTATACCGTATATACGTCGTAGAAGCCAGTGGCTAAACCGTAATTCATCTCCAAGAACAAGGCATTCTTGTCACAGCCCCTCACCAAACCGACGAAAACCCAGATCGGTTTCTCCAAGAAATCTACTCTTCTCCAAAAACCCTTCCTCTCAGTCTCCAAAGCCTCGCTGTGCAGATCTCGAGATCGAGAGAGAAAGATCTGCAATCGCCATGGCGATCTCTTCGCCTCGGATCCATTTCCTCGTTGTCCTCCTTGTCTTCCTCCTCTCCATCTCCCTCTCCAGAGCTGAGATCCGCTTCTCCGAGATCCGATCTGATGGCCGATCCATCATCCCTTTCGACGAGTTCGGATTCACCAATACGGGCCACCTGGAGCTCAAAGTCTCCCGCATCTCCTTCTCCAGCCCGAATCAGGACCTCTCCCAGCTTGGCTTCTTCCTTTCCACCCGGGATTCATGGCTGCACGTCCTTCAGGAGATCCAGAGCGGAGACATAACCTGCGCCCTCCAATCCAAGCTCATCAGGAAGGTATATAACTTCGACCAGCTCAATCCCAACACTGCCAACACCGACACATCCTCCTTCTCCATCTCCCATGAAGAGCATGAGCCTGGCCAATTCACCCTCGTTTTCGCCAACTGCATCGGCCAGCTCCAGGTCTCCATGGATATCCAATCCGCCATGTACAATCTCGACCCCCAGTCGGGCCGCCGCGATTACCTCTCTGCGGGGTCCACCATCCTCCCCAAGGTCTACTTCCTCTTCTTCGTTGTTTACTCCTCCCTCGCTGCCTTATGGGTCTTTGTCCTTTACAAGAAGCGCCTCACCGTCTTCCGTATCCATTTCTTTATGCTTGCCGTCCTCATCCTCAAAGCCCTCAACCTCGTCTGCGAGGCTGAGGACAAGTCATACATCAAGCGCACCGGGTCCGCTCATGGGTGGGATGTTCTCTTCTACATCTTCAGCTTCTTGAAGGGGATCTCGCTCTTCACGCTCATCGTCCTGGTCGGGACCGGCTGGTCTTTCTTGAAGCCCTACCTCCAGGACAAGGAGAAGAAGGTGCTGATGATCGTGATCCCGCTCCAGGTCATTGCCAACATCGCCCAGGTCGCAATTGACGAGAGCGGGCCGTACGCCCAGGACTGGATCACGTGGAAGCAGGTCTTCCTTCTTGTTGATGTCATCTGCTGCTGTGCCGTCCTGTTCCCAATTGTGTGGTCGATCAAGAACCTCCGAGAGGCTGCCCGCACTGATGGGAAGGCTGCGGTGAATCTCATGAAGCTGACCCTGTTCCGGCAGTACTACATCGTCGTGATTTGCTACATCTACTTCACGCGGGTTGTTGTTTACGCACTCCAGACAATCACGTCGTACCGGTTCATGTGGACCAGCCTTGTTGCGGGTGAGCTTGCCACGCTTGCATTCTATGTCTTCACTGGGTATAAGTTCCGGCCAGAGGTCCACAACCCATATTTTGTGATTGATGATGATGAGGAGGAGGCGGCTGCTGAGGCTCTGAAGCTCGAAGACGAGTTCGAATTGTGATTGCTGTGCAGTTTTTTTCCTAATTGCTATGCAGTTCAAGGGTTTGATTCTTCCATTGGTGGTAATAAATACGAGAAAGTGGCAAGGAAGGGCGATTGCTCATGGGGCCTAAAATTGGGGTGGTTGAGGTAGGAATTCGGTTTTTCTGATTCGATATTTTAGGAGGAATGAAGCTCTTGTCTGCATGGAGTATCTGTTTTGATTTCTTCTCTGTTCTGCCTTTTTTTCCCTTTAAAAAACGCACTTGTATTGTATTTGAAGCAATTTATATATGTAGACTTGGGATATTTGTTAGTGCTATTGATACTTAGTGGAATTTTACTAGCCCCAGGCCCTTTGCCTTATATTCAGTTAATGGTTGAATGTTTCATCTGTCAATGCTATAATTATGTAGTTTGTTCACATGAAATTCCCTTGTATTGGCGATCAGTCCTGCAGGCTGGGTTTCTCTGAGGAACTTTAAATGTTCTTTGCACAGGAGGTAGGTGTGAGTGGTGAATGTTGAGCTAATACATTGATTGGTTATTGGTGTCAATAATTTTCAATGTATGAAGTTACTTCTGTTGATGCTTTTGTTGCTGGTCATGGTTCTGATATTTGACTTGGGGTACCCTTATTTAGCAAAATGCCATACCATGAAAAAAAATGGCATGCGATATGTTCGTTTTTAATTCGGTTGCAATCCAGAAAAAATGTCAAAAATTTGGTCGAAGAAACTAAAATACCAAAAAAAAAAAAAAAGTAACAAAAAATATCAGAGAATGAGAAGTTTGGCTTAATACAGTTTCGGTTAAAAAATAAGTTGAAAAAAAAAAAGGATTCTATATGCACATAAGTATGCATCAATATTATATATGAATAATATCAAATAGAAAATTCAAAATTCGATTAAAATGACCAGAAATTCTTATAGTAAGTAATGATGCTGATAGGTAGTTAAGCGAAGAGTTAATATCATTCTTTCTTTCTCTCGACTCCATTTCTAAGTAATTAGCACAAAAATCAATCCCCTTTCCGCAAAAGTGTCTTACCTCAACAATAGTCATTTTGAATTAAAGCTAGATCTATAGAAAAAACGGCTCAATTTGGTTTGTCCAAAAAATGGTTCTAAACTTTTAACCAACAATAGTCATTCTGAATACAACAATTCTATTGAAAAAAAAAAGAGGCTCAGTTTGGTTTGTCCAAAAAATGGTTTTAACCGTCTGAATAAAACAAGTTCTATAGAAGAAAACGTTCAATTTGGCTTGTCCAAAAATGGTCTTGTGCTGATCTTCTGAAATATTAAGAGTTTTAAATGTCAAAGCAATTATGAGTTTTTTATTATTATTATTATTATTATTATTATTATTTTATTATTATTATTATTATTATTATTATTTTTAGTGCAGAATTTAAAATTGAGTTATGTCTCAAAAAAATAATAATTTAAAATTGAGTTTTTCTAACTACAGACACACCTAGGTCACACATCATACCTATTTTATACCCACTTGGTAAATTTTGGGGTTGGAATTTACTTTAGGCTGTGTTTGGACATGTTTTTTAATTGAATTGTAATAATTGTTTCAATGTAGAGAAAATGTCTAAATTTTTATAACCTTGGCATTTGTACATGAGGAGGCTGCCCTCAAATTGCTGTTGCATTCCTTTTCAACTTTCAAACCCCCAAATTTAAAGTAATGTTATCGCAATTTGAACTCTCAATGCCGAAACTTAAAAAGTGACTGCTACATTTGGTCATTTCCACTTTATGAAACCAGTTATTGCAATTCAATTCAACTGTCCATTGAAACAAAGCCTTACATGGGACTCATAAAAAAGTCATAACACCTATTTCAATTGCTTGCAGTACTAAGTACCATACCAAGCTTGTGCTCTACCTGATAGTAGAGGCTAGAGTGTTGCTGGTACTTCTGTTCACTCTCCTTGGGTATTTTTAACATCGTCAACTTCCCCTTAGCTTCAATAAGTAACATGGTTATTTTTAACATCGTCAACTTCCCCTTACCAGCTCTTCCAAGTACAATGTTCACCATTCCCTTGAAACTTGGTTTCAGTCCAAAATGTTATTGTTTACTTTTGATTCCTTTGTATCCTTCGATTTTGATTTTCACATGTTACTCGGCCAAATTGTGCATGAATCAGTTGATACATGTGTGACTTGGATGATATGTGTGTTGCAACTTGCAATTCTTGATCTTTGTATGTTAGTCTGAATCTAAATGTATTTGATCAGATCTGAATCTGATTTTCTGGCAAAACCACCAAGAAATAAAGATAGACAGGTATAATCACTCTACTGTTATGGTGGCATTGAACCAAGCAGAAAACTAACCTAATTTCAAGATTTTAAACAAAGAAAACATTTTTATTCACAACTTTCAACTGATGTATGGACTAGAAGTACCTTTTATAGACCTAAATACAAGAAAATTTCAATGAGCTCTCACAAACGTGGCCTTTATTTTTAGGCCTAAAGGCATATCCTAAATCTATAGAGAATGACATCCAGATCTAAAAATGAAATAATCATGTAAGTAAAGACTCTAAAAAGAAGGGGTTGTTTAAAAAAAAAAAAAAAAACAACTCTAAAAAGAAAGGCGGCGTGGGCAACCAACTAAAGACTAAATGGGAAATAAAACGAACATCAAACCATGAAGAAAATTCCCTATTTCATTATTGCTTAGGGGCATTCTTCAGAGATCAAAGGATGTCTTGCTTAACTCCCACACGTGGGGATCATGTGAGGCCCACTTTGATGCACACGTGAGGCTGGAGCATTGGAGCCTGGTTACATCATGTACTTACTGATCTTGGCTAATATCTTGAGTCAGTTTTGTATTCCAGGTTGGTTGCTTGAAAAAACAAATCTACATAAATTTGGGGGCATTGGGAGATAGCCTTTGAAGACCCCGACATATTTTCTAGATTAGTTTTGGCATTACTATTCTTAAGTGTTGGATGTAAAATCCAACAGGGAAACCACAGTGGTCCATTGCTGGTTGATCGAAGATTGGGCTCATCCAAGGTTCTTGATTAAATATTCCACTGTCTAGATTGGATGTTTGGCCCATGTTCGAAGTTTAGATTGATCAATGGTAGTTCTATACTCAGATCATTCTTTCAATTGGACACAGGTCATACCATTTATTAGTTAATTAGTTGTTAACATTTGGTCATGTGCAATGGAGACCAAGAACTGTGCTAGGTAAGAGTGAGTTGGTACAAGTTGGTCCAAGAGCAGTGCAATGGTAGATCATACAAGGGCCAGTTATCAAGTACTACATCATGCAATTGATCAATGACCATCCATTCTTGGATGTCCCAAATTATACATCTAATGGATGATCTAAGCCGTATATTTGTAGTGGGAGTTACATCATGTGTTTCTGGAAATAATGGTGATATTGTTGCCACATCAATCCAAGGTGCTGATAGTGTGCAAAATGTACGACCGTGATTGGATCTTTCTTGTTTTGTTGATATCTCGCTCATCCTTAATCCGATTTAGACAAAATTTTACATGCTTTCATTGATAAATAGTTTGGATGGAGCTGATCAGCATGCTGACCACTGGATCTGAACAGATTGAATCAAGACCATTCGACATAGGATATTTTAGATCTAAGCCATTAAAACTCAGATTGGGCTCAAACTTTATCCTTAGTCCAATGTCAAAGTTCTAAACACATCTAAAGGTTCAGAATTTGTGTTTGATTAATAGATCATGGAAATTTGATCCCGACCGTCCGCTGTGTGCATTGGTGAGATCTACACCATTCAACTTTCTTATTTTGATTATTATGAGGCCAACCTAATTTATGGGATAGAATGTTGGGGAGTGAAGGAACAACCTGCTCATTGGATTAATGTAGCTAAAATGAGGATGTTGAGATGGATGAGTGGCAAGACGAAGAAGGATAGAATTAGAAATGAATGTGTTCGAGGGAATGTACGAGTAACACCAATCAGTAATAAGATGAGGGAAGTAGACTTAGATGGTTTAGCAATGTGTACTGGAGATAGAGAACCGGGTCAGTTAGGAGTGAGGTGCTTCAAGATGAAGGCTTTAAAAGGGCAAGGGGAAGGCCCAAAGGGACATGGACGGAGGTGGTAAGAAAAGACTGACCTATGGTCTAACTAATGGTATGACCCTTCATAAAGTGGAATGGTTGAACATTATTCATGTGGCTGACCCCAATTAACTGGGATACGTCTTTTAGATGATAATGATGATGATGAGAGTTGTCACGACTTGTTGAACAAGTAAACTTTAGTATTTCTTTTACTCATTTTGTGGCCCACTTTTTGGGTTTGAATTACATGAAATTGGTCCTGTTTGAAAGCCTATTTCATTAACTTTCAAACATGCCCAACCTCATGCAATTTCAATACCATTTGTGTTAGATGGTTGCTTTATGAGAAGCACATTTGTTTGTTGTGGGATTTAGTGATATTGATGTTTTAGTCAATTTTTTTTTGAAATGGATTCTTAGAGAAGTAATAGATGCTTATGATTATATTAAGGTTTTTTTTATTGCTTGAGAAAAAAGTATATAAGCATTTGATTCTTCTTCTTCTTCTTCTTCCTTTTTTTTTTTTGGATTCAATACTCTATAGGTGTGATGCCTCTACAGTCCCTTTGCTGCAATGCCATTGGTTTTGCGTGGAGTGTTTTGGTGTATTTACCCTTTTAATTGCTTTTTTTTTTTTTTTTTTATATTCCATCCGGATTGTTGTTTTTATTCATATTTCTTATTTGGAGATTGATTGAGCATAAAATCGTGGCACATTGGAAAGGTTTGAGCTTCTAAATTGGCGTGCATTCATCCTATTCTAGAAGCTCTTATTCTTTCTAATCTTGCTACATCCTCTTGCTTTAATTGTATCTTGATTTTGGATTCAACATTTATTTGTGTAATGACTTGGTCACTGGCATTTGGGTCACAAAATTGTTGGCAAAGGATGGAAGGTTATTAGTTTGACCAAACCCTTTCATTAAGTGTATGTGAATTCAGCTTAGTGACCTGCGATAGCACATAAGTTGTTGTGGTAGTGGTGTGATCTGAGACTTCAATAGAGCTAGATGGGCTTATGGCTGTCAGGTTTGAGTTTGCACATTGGATCACCTAGATCTAGGTTCAGATTTGGTGAATGGTCCAGGTCTGGGGTTTGCGGTCTTCGTCTTCCATTTATGCATGCTTATTGAGACTTCCAGTGCTCCAAGTTTAAACCTTATCTCAAGTAATTGGGGTTGGCCCCACGAATCCTTTTTTGCCATTCTACTCTAGAAGGACAACATCCTCAGTATCTCCTGCTTGTTAGATGTGCTGGTAGACACAGTGCAGTGTGTGTGAGTGATCCAGGGTTCAATCCCTGGTAGTGTTACCTTAAAAAAAAGACAACATCCTTAGTTAAACCATAGGTCATCAAGTCCTTTCTTATTGCCTCTACCCACATCTGTTTGGGCATTCTCCTTACCTTTTTAGAGCAGTAACTTGAACTACCTTGTAAATACGTGGAACGATTAAATAACACCATCAAAAGTAACACATGTAATGACCAAAATAATGCTAGCAAATTAAAGTCTATAATTACCATTCATTAACAAATAATATTATGGAAATAGATTTAAAAAACTCAAAAATGTACTACTAGCAAAGAAAGTTCAGAGAAGTATTAAAAAACATTATGCATTCAATTAAGATTAGCCTCTGAATTGAATGATTGGGATCCTTAAGCTTGAGAGACTATTGAACATCCCACGTCAATCATGGATACTATTTTATCAACTACTTGATTTAGTGTGTTAGGAGTTGTATACTGCAGTGGTTTGTCCCATACAAACTCATGTTGACTTTTACTTATTTTAGAAAATTTGGGCTATGAGTAACTTAATTCTCAATTAATTGAGAAAATCATATTAATGGAATAATGCTAAAAGGGAAAGTGAGTCCTTATAGGATTCAGTTTCTATGATGGGAAAGAGGAACTAAGGTTATAAATAGGACTATTGGGACTATTAGATCAACTGGATGATTTAGTGTGTTAGAGTCATTTACTGCGATGGTCCGTCCCATGCAAACTCCTGTGGGCTTTTACTTGTTTTAAAAATTTGGGCTCTTAAGTAACTTAATTCTCAATTAATTGAGAAAATCTCGTTAATGTGATAATGCTAAAAGGGTAAGTGAATCCTTATGGGATTTGGTTTATATGATGGGAAAGAGGAGCTAAGGCCTATAAATAGGACTCTTGGCCCTCTCTATATGCTTTAAGAATGTGTAGTGCTAGTGTGCTAGCCATTCTTAGAATACACCTAGAGAGGGAAATAGAGACCTAAAAAGATTGACACTGTTGGACGTTGGTTTCTATGATGAGAAAGAAGAACAATGGCTTATAAGTAGAACTCTTGGTACTCTCTATATGCTCTTAAGAATGTGTCGTACTACCATTCTTAGCACATGTCTAGAGAGGAACATAGGAACCTAAAGAGATTGACATTGTTGGGCGTTGTTTTTTATGATGAAAAAAAGAGGAACAAAGGCATATAAATAGGAATCTTGGACCTCTCTATATGCTCTAAGAATGTGCCACCTAGAGAGGGAAATAAGGACCTAGAGAGATGACACGGTTGGACGTGTGGACTGGCGAGCACTCTCAAGAGTAATCTTGGTCTCTTGGATCATATGGTGCTACCGTGATAGGTATGTGCTTGATCCTTAAAATTTTGTGGTTTTTGATTTGCATAAATATGCATTTTCAATCCTTGAAACCTGAACTTTTACCATTAATGGTGTTCTGATTACTAATAACATGTTGTATCAAAGTGTAGGTTTTGCAAACCATACATGTATGTAAATTCTTGATTAATAGAAAATCACATGGGTGTTTTTGTCCATTCAATAGTATTAGAATCATATTGTGTAGATACTATCAATGAGTTTATATTAGTTGCATACAAGGGCCGAATGCTAGTGCATAGAGACGGCCAATAGTCCTTTATTGTGTAGATACTATCAATGGTTCCTTTTTCGTTATAGAAACAAAATTTCATAAAGACTTACCCTTTTAGCATTAGCCCATTAGTAGGATTTTCTCAACTGATTGGCAATTTTAAGTTTCTTAGAGCACAAG
Organism: Magnolia officinalis; assembly: GCA_021015155.1. Taxonomy (NCBI): domain Eukaryota; kingdom Viridiplantae; phylum Streptophyta; class Magnoliopsida; order Magnoliales; family Magnoliaceae; genus Magnolia; species Magnolia officinalis. The sequence goes on from JAJHSJ010000007.1 coordinate 28,082,515, forward strand.
TTTTCTAAAATAAGCAAAAGTTAGTACGTACTATAAGTGTGGGCTACACCGCTATGATATATAGTTCTAACACTAAATCAAATTTGTTGATTTGATGGTGCCCATGGTAGACATGGGATGTTCAATGGTCTCTTGGTCCAAATGATTATAACCATCTAATTCAAAGGCTAATCTTAGTTGAATGTGGAATCTTTAATGTATAGTTCTTCGAACTCTCTTTGTTAGCAATATGTTAGTAATTTTTTAAAATCCACTTTAATAATGTTATTTGTTTACGAGTGGTGATCGTAGACTTCTTTTTTTTGGCACTATTTTGGTAGTTGTTGCGTAAACGCTCTGCCAAGATGACATAACACAAGTATTTTGTTAGGGTGGAGCACAGATAATGCATGGGCATTTTCACACCGTGATCGAGTGGGGTTGCCTGTGGGATGCAGGGGCACACTCGGGGTGGGCAGCCCATGTGAGGCGGTACCCATGTGATTTGGGGCCCACAAGGGGGGTTCGACCAAGGTCCTAACCCATGAGATGTGGGGCCTGGGCTATGAGATAAAGGGATTGATTCGCCATGCTCTAACAGTTCGAGCTTTTAGAGCAAGTGGTTAATTGTCCTGCATCAAATTGGTATTAGAGCGAGAGGCAAGGTGTCCCGTATCGGTATCGGTTGACGTAACGGTTAGGGGTGCACACGGGTCGATTTGGTCCGGTTCCGGGGTAAAACCGGAACCGAACCGTTCCTAACGGTTCTAGGATTTTCGGAACCGGAACCGAACCGTTAGCACACTAGAACCGAACCAGAACCGGACCGTGAAAACCGGTTCGGTTCCACGGTTCTGGGTTTTTCAAATATGGACAGGCAAATACCCCCATCTTTCCTCGCTTTCTGTTGAAAAGGGGAACGTCCCTTGGGATATTTTTGAGCACCCTACATGATGGACGGTTCAGATCGCGAAAAGGGATGATGGATGGGGCCCACTGTCAAAACCTAATCCATGCACGTCCGTCCCTGGACGTTTTTGCATGGTTTGAATATTTTGAAAAATAAAATAAGCGGGGCCACTTCTGATGGCATTCTCGGAGATCTACTCCGCTCATCCTCTTCGTAGTAACGACTAACGTGTAAGAAGAGGTGGGGACCACGGTTCGGGTCGGTTCTACCTGCCCCTAAACCGGAACCGAACCGTATCCAACGGTTCTTGTACTTTTGGAACCGGAACCGAAACTGGTGCTGTCCAGAACCGGACCAAACCGGACCGATCCAACGGTTCCGGTCCGGTTCCACGGTTCTACCGGTTAAATGTGCACCCTTAGTAACGGTGCCCTCCGAAACCGATACGGATACGGGGGCGTAACGGGCCGTAACCCCGTAAAATTTTTTTTTTGCCAAAAAAATATGAAAAAATATGGATTAAATCCGGAATATTCTAAGCATTCCAAATATGCATTCATTTATAAATTGGAACATGTTTATGGTGGTGTAACGGTCCACTCTTTGGTGAGAAGTTGTATCGGACTGTCTGATGAATTTATGAACCAAATAACCTGAATTTGACTACAAAATTCATATATTTAATTTTCTAAATATCTAATTTATATACTTAACAATTTGATATCATTTCTCCCAATAGTTCTTTTAAAAAATGAAATTAAATTCAGGTAGATCGCGTTGCCAATTTGGGGCTGACTTGGAGGACCAATCCATGCCCTAAATCAGCCTCAAATTCATGCAATTTATTGGCATTATCCCACTCGTGAATTGGTGGACATTTATTGGACAGTGAATCATGAAAAAAAATCAAAAGGCTCTATTTTAAAAAATAAGTGTCCACAAATTAACAATTAAAACTATTCAAACAATTTGATTTTGACATTTTGAGTTAGCAATTACAATCCATAATTTAATTTGTAAATTTTAAGTCAATACATGTCTTGTGTACAATTTTTTAAGGGCCCGAATTAGGTAGGACTCAGATTGTGAAGTGTAGCACACGAGTGTCAAAGTTTTTTGGACCCCACTCGTGATGAATGTGTTATATCCACACTGTCCATCCATTTTGCCAAATAATTTTAGGGCATGAGCCCAAAAATGAGGCAGATCCAAAGCTCAGGTGGACCACACCATAAGAAACAATAATAATTAAATGACTATCATTAAAAATTTATCGGGGCTACAAAAGTTTTAGATCAAGCTGACATGTGTGTTTTCCCTTCATCCACGTTAGTGTGACCCTATTAACAGGTTAGATGGAAAATAAACATTACAGTGGACCCTAAGAAATTTTTAATGGTGAGCATTCTATAACCACTGTTTCCTATGCTGTGGTCCACCTGAGATTTGGATGTTACGAATTTTTTGAATCATAACCTAAAATGATGTGGCAAAATGGATGACCGGCATGGATAAAATACATATAGCATGGTGGGGCCCATGTGGCACATATACATTTTATTAAATTGTGCAACGTGCTGTGTAACGCGTACTAGTCAGTCCATTCATTTGACGCAAGCAAGTCTTGTGGGTCTGATCATGAGGTATTTGTTATATCTAAACCGTCCATTCATTTGACGAGCTCGTCTTAAGGCTTGACACGAAAAATAATACAGATCTAATTATCAAGTGGACCACACTGCAAAAAGCAGTGGGGGATTGAACGTCTACCATTGAAACCCTTTTTGGGATCATAGAACTTTTGGATCAATATGAAATTTGTTTTTCCTCTTCATTCAGGTCTTTTTGACATTTTGAACAAATTGGATGGAAAATAAATGTTATGGTGGGCCTATGAATTTTTTAACGGTGAAAATCATCTCACTGCTATTTTTGGTGTGGTCCAGACGATCTTTGGATACGATTCATTTTTTGGCTAATGCTCTAAAATGATATTTAAAAATAGATGAACGGTGTAGATATAATAAATACATCGCTGTGGAGCCCATGTAACTTTGATCTCCTTTGAACCGTTTGTACAACTCGGAGCTCGAGGAGTGTTAGCGCTCGTCTAAGCATGACACGTACCTACAGCAGCTACCAGTCAAACCGCTTCCGATTTCAAAAGAAAAAAACGGGAGGGAAACCAAAAAAAAAAGAGGGAAAGAAGAGAGAGAGAGAGAGAGAGAGAGAGAGAGAGAGAGAGAGAGAGAGAGAGAGAGAGAGAGCCCGGGCCGCAGCAGGGCGAGAAGAAGAAGAAGAAGAAGAAGAAGAAGAAAAGAAAAAAAGGGTATGTTTTTTTTTTTTTTTTTTTTTTTTTTTCCATTTTTCTTTAGGGTTATGGACCGTAACGTTTGTTACGGTACCGTAACGGCCGTTACGAACCCAAAAACAGAGGTACCCCGTTTCGGGGCCGAATCGCGTAACGGTTGATGTCGTTACCGTTACGTATCGGCCGTTACGGCTGAAAGGTAACCGATTTGGGATACCATGCCGAGAGGTTTTGTGTTCGAGACTCACCGGGGGTGATTAATGCAGGGGACATTTTTACATCAGGCTCGAGTGGGGTAGCCTATGGGATGCGGGGACACACTCGGGGTGGGCGGCCCGTGTGAAGCGGTACCCATGTGATTTGGGGCCCAAAAGGGGGGTTGGGCCGAGGTCCTAACCCATGAGATGTGGGGCCTGAGCTATGAGATAAAGGGATTAATTCGCCATGATCGATAAGCTTCGAACTTTTAAAGCAAGTGATTAATTGTCCTGCATCAAGTTGGTATTAGAGCGGGAGGTCTTGTGTTTGAGACTTCTCACTGGGGGTGATTAATGTAGGGGCATTTTCACACCGGGCTCGAGTGGGGTTGTCTGTGGGATATAAGGGCACACTTGGGGTGGGTGGCTCGTGTGAGGCGGGCTCCACCCGTATGAGGTGGATGGCTCGTGTGAGGCAGTACCCATATGATTTGGGGCCCACGAGGGGGGTTCGGCCAAGGTCCTAACCCATGAGATTTGGGGCCTGGACTATGAGATAAGGGGATTGATTCGTCATGCTCTAACAGTTCGAGCTTTTAGAGCAAGTGGTTAATTGTCCTGCATCAACAGATGTGCTATTAAGATGATGCAGCACAGGTGTGCCATTGCAATGGTGTAGTGCAGGTGTGTTGCCGAGGTGACACAGTGCAAGCGTGCTGTTAAAATGGTCCAGCACAGGCGTGTTGCTTAGATGATACAGTGTTGTAGTGCTGCCCCTCCTGATTATTGAGGTAGCGCTGTGTTATTGTTTAGTGTAGGATGATCCTACGAGGATTACACTCGGTGGTGTAGGAGACAACACTAAAGAGTTTCTTCTCACCTGTGTATTTAGTGCGATGCCCATAGCAAGAATGGAGCTCTGCTTTCACTGTTTTGAAATTGTCATTGCGTTGCGAATGTCTACTCTCGCCTACAAAGTTGGTGCTCGAACTTGTCAGTGCCATGCCCAATGTGTGCAAAAAGTGCTGGTGGTCACCATTAGCGAGGATATTGGCACTGGCAGCTTCGGACTTGGCCATTCCCTTTGGTGATTTGGGCTGCTTTTGATGAATGTTGGATATTGGAATGAGATGGGATGTGCCAGATTGATCTCTGTATACTGATAATTACTTTCAACGGTAGTATCTCGTCGAATACATTGATTGTGTCTGATCATCATTTTTGGACAGTTGGCTCACATTAGGTTGATCTCTGTATATGCCTTTCCAATTTTGGGTCTTTTGTCATCCTTGTTGATTAGAGAGCATGACTATTGGGAACAGGTAGTACTTGGAGGATGTTGTGGATGGCTGTTAAGGGAGTTAGCTTAGAAGACCAAATTTGGCCAACCTAATTTTCATTGCTTTCAGCCAACCTATTTTTCATTGCCATTGTTCTATTTCTTCTCTTCGATCCAGTTCCAGTGTATCTTGAACCTTCTAAAATTTACTTGACCTGTGTTGATGAATCACTCTCTTTCAGACAAATGGTGGAGCAAGGGTTTGGTCACCATTTCTCTCACATTTGTGTACAATTGCTGGATCCCAAGGACAGACTTAGCATTTAATTGTCACAGACTTGCTAACTCTTTACCACCATTGCTTGTGCAACACTCATGCAGCGCCCCAACGCTACTTGAATCAACCTAACTCCTATTTGCAACACTAAGAACTACACCCCAGGATTTGGTGAGAATGCATGGGAGCACAAGAGAGTGAATGCTTGAATTGCACCAGACGAGAGAGAATTACAGCTCGAGTTGTCTCAAATGAGGGTGACTGGTGACCCCTTGTATAGATCTAGGAACAATCTAGAAACACTATATCAATGGCTAGGATGGTGCCATGTGGCATTCATGCAATGGCCAAGAACCCTATAGAAACATTCTAGAGTCTTCCACACTAGTCTACCAACCAAAGTTCTCTAGAGAACTCTGGAACATTCTAGAGATCTCTGCACAACTCAATGACAGTAGACCTGCTATGTGCCTCTGGTCCTTGGACAAATATAAAAATGATTAGTAATTGGTATTAAGGTTAGTAGGTTGGTTAGGACCTAGTGTTTCTTTCAAGAAAGAACATTTAATGTTTTTCCCTTCTTGTGATGAATTGAATTTTTTGATGAGATTTTTAGGTTTTTGTCCTGCATAGTCGCATTCTCCTTTTCCTCATGTGCACATTTCTTTTCCGTTGTGCGGTTTTCGTCATCTTTGTCTTGGTATGAGAGCAAGTTCATAGCTCTGGTTGGTAAGCTGTGGTTCTCAACAATGAAGATGAACGGTAGACTTGAAACCAGGCACTGGACCCAGCTAATGAGAACCTTTATAATTGATCAGCAAAGCCACCTTAGGTTCCATGTAATGGGAAAGCCTATATCTGCTGAATCTCAATCCCAATCATGGCTAAATTACTGAATTTGATGAAAGTCCTAGTACTGCCAAGGAAAATTTCCAGAACCGATTGTCAGCAAGCCTGACTTTTGCTATATTCTGGGCTTTAGGAAAAAAGTATGCAGATAAGGCCTCGTCATTTGTCAAGAACATTCCAAATAATTGGATGTGCCTTCAGGAATCCAGGAAGAGTTGGGTGAATCCAGTTGCCCCGACCCAGGTAAATGACTTAACCCTGGGTGTTGAACTTGTGTTTTCTTGTATTTCATGTGAGCCCATGGTGTATGTTGTTCGCAGATGACATTGTCTTGATTGACTTGATTGACAAGACAAGGGAGGGTGTAAATTAGGAACCATTTAAGATTGTTGTTGATCAAGAAGTTTCCAAAAATGATCACTTTTGATACCTTCGGTCAATAATTTATGAGAGTGAAGAGATTGAGAAGGATGTTGCCCATAGAATTCACGCTGGGTGGAAGAAATGGAGATGTGCCCTGGAGTTACATGTGATCGTCTTGTACTACTAAAATTGAAAGGGAAATTTTATGGTATAGCAATAAGACTAGCCATGCGTTATGGGACAACATGTTGGACAAACATATTCATAGGATGAGTGTAGCTGAAATGAGGATGTCGAGAACTTGAGATGGATGGGTGGCAAGATGAGGAAGGATAGAATTAGAAATGGATGCATTCAAGGGAACTTAGGAGTATCACCTAGATTATAAAATGAGTGGAAGTAGACTTAGATGGTTTGGTCATGTGTGCCTTGGAGACCAAGAACTGTGCTGGTTAGGAGTGAGTTGGTATAAGTTGAAGGATCTAAAAAGGCAAGGGAAAGGCCCAAAAGGATGTGGATGGAGGTAGTGAGAAAAGACTTGTTGACTTATGGTCTAACCGAAGGTTTGGCCTTTAATAGGGTGGAATGGCAGAATGGGATTCATGTAGCTGACCCCAATTAATTGGGATAAGGCTTAGATGATGACGATGTTGATATTATAAAAGGTGTAGTAAGGGTGGAGTTCTTGAATGTTGTTAGTAGTATTTCGAGCATTACTGAATCTCTGGGATGATTCTCATCTTGTTCTGCTTCACAAATGTTGCATGGCTATGTTTTTTGCACCATGAATGCTTTTTCCATGCCATGAAAAGCATGAATGATACATGGATGGCCTTCCTGCTCCATTGCTTGGTATGTGAGGATCATAAGTTTTTTTTTTTTTTTTTTTGAACATTGACAATATCAATTATAAAAGGCAAAAGCTAAATTTACAAGTATACAAAGCAAAACTTTACAACTCCCGCCAATCATCTAGAAAACGGGCAATGACATTTGAAGCCATCGTCCCCTCCATAACGAGGCATTTAGCCCTCCTATACACCTCTATAGCCGATGCTTTGCAGTTTCTAAAGCATTGATCATTTCTCTCTAACCACAAAAGGCCAAATGCCTGCTAGCATGCACAAGCACCAAATTTTCAACCCCACTTTCCTATCTCCCCTTCCATGCCATGACAGGAAGAAAATATCAATAGAGCTCGCAATACCCAACCCACTCCGAATAGTTGGAAATTTTTTTCCCCACACTTTGCAAAAGAACAATGAATTAAAATCTGATCCTCCGATTCCGCATCCTGAGTACAGAGCAAGCAAGCATTTGTGGCAGAATCATCTTCCTTTTGCATAGGTTGTCCAGTACAAGAACCTTTTTCCTCCCCACTAACCAAGTGAATGCAGCTACCTTCAATGGAGTGCCATAACTCCACACATATGACATCGGAGAGACCTCGATGCTAATGTCAAACTTGAGTGAGCACCTGATATAGAGATTTTGCTGAAAACTTGCTCAATTTATCTGTCCTCAACCATCCAAGTGAGTTAGGATTTGGGGGATCCGGAATCACCTTAGATAATAAAGTTAGGAGCTTAATGAACTCCTCAACTTCGACTTCCTCCAAATTCCTTCTACACAACAGAGCCCATAACACTACCTCTCCCCTCTTCGAAAAGCATGTGGTCACCCTAAGTCTGCCTCCCTAGCTATCCCTGCTAACCTTAGAAATAATTCATTCAATATCTGCTCACTTAACCATACATCCTCCTAAAATTTTACTATTCCCATCACCCAAATTGAATCCTATCCCTTCCCAAATTTTTTGTTTTAATGATGGCATTGATTTCCAGATATGAGATGATTGATATAGTGAAGAAGCCTTGGTCCACCACCTACTCTCATCTACTCAATATTTCCTAATTATCTCTCTCCAACGGGAGCCTGCCCCTTTGCCAAACCTCCATTCCCATTTCCCTTATAGTGCTAAATTGGACTCCTCCAACTTCCTAATCCTGCTCCCCCTTGATCCCAAGGTTGACACATCTGCTCCCACTTCATGAGATGAAATGTCTATTTCTCTTCCACCCCCTTCCACATAAAATCCCTCCTAAACTTCTCCAACACCGATTTCAGACATTTAAATGATGAAATGTAATACACTGGCAGATTAGACATTGTTGCTTGAATTGATGTGATTCTCCCACCCAATGAAAGATGCCTAGTTTTCCACATGTACAATTTCCTTTTGAACAGTTCAATCACCGGTTTTCCAATGCATAACGGAAGCCCAAGATAAGAAGGAAATGGGCCTTCCCTACAGCTGAGGAAACATGTGTGCAAGCCCAACTCCTCTTTTGAAATGCCCACTTCCCAAATCTCACTCTTTTCTAAGTTGACTTTCAACCCCCAAACCCCCTTAAAACTGACAATGATCGAGCAAAGGTTGTTTTGCACTTTTAGGACCTTAGCCTCACAAAATAATAGCGTGTCATTAAGCATACTGCAAATGGGAAACCTAGAAGTCCAATCTGTCAACTTTAAAATCTTTCACAAAGTCCAAATCTGCCCCTCTTTCTAGCATTCTACTAAAAGCCTCCATAACTACCACAGATAGATACAGGGATAGTGGATCTCCTTGCCGGAGGACCTCTAGAAGCTGAGAAGAAATTGTTTGGCGAGCCGTTCACTGTAACAGAGAACTTTGCCGATCTCTCACACGCCTGCATCCGGTGTAACCATTTGCTCCACAGCCCAGTCTGTCCAACATGTAATCCAAAAAGGGCCAATCGATGTGATCATATGCCTTTTCAATATCAAGTTTGAAAACAATACCTTTATTCACTCCTGTTGCATGAATTTATACATTTGTTCGCTATCAAGGAGCTATCTACTGTTTGTCTTCCTTCCACAAAAGCCCCTTGTGAGGCCAAAATTATTTCTTCCAACACCTGATGAAATCTAGAAGCAAGCAATTTTGTCAGAATTTTGTAAGGACCTCCCAATAAGCTAATAGGACAGAAATGTAGACTTTCAGCTACTTCTTTCCTGGGTATAACCGCAATGAAGGTGGCCCCTAGTTCTGCCGCAATTGTACCTTTCTCATAAAATTTATTCGTGAATTCAATCACATGATTCACATCTCTTTTAACTGTCCCCCCAACACTTTCGGAAAAACGCAAGCCGGAAGCCATCAGGTCCTAGTGCCTTATCACTGCCCAATTCTTCCACTGCTTTCTTGATCTCTTCCTCAGAGAAGGCCCCTTCCAGTGACTCTGCCGATTCTGGAGCCATAGATTAAACTCCCAAGTTATCATATGTTGAAGTCAGGGAGATGCTATTGCTGTCCTAGAAATTTTTGCACTCTGTTAAATTCATGTCATTCACACATTGCAGTGGTATTTTGTTATTCTGCCTGATTTTGAACTACCCACCTTGAAGGTATTGAAGTCAGGAAACGTGAATATTTGGTCACCAAGCTGTTAATTCACTCCCTTCTTAGAGCAGTAGATCCTGGGCTTGAGCCCCAGCCCAAACCAATATGTAATCCGCCAAAAAATTAGTTTAGAGGACAGTCCCCTGCTGTGCATGTGGATATGTGGATCCCATTGTTCACGTCATGGTTTTGATTGTGTCCACTGCCAAAGTTTTTTTTTTTTGAAATGGTTTGTCAAATACTTAAACACATTGAAATGAAAGTTGAATTGAAACTGTAATTTACTTAGCATGAAATTTTTATCTTTTCTTATTGTTCACTGGTGCGAGTGATTTGCTTTGTTTTGATTTGTCAAGATCAGTTGGCCGCTCTTGGGTGTGACTCCATTTGGGAAAGTTTGGATGGGTTTGGGATCCCAGTGAATGTAATTCCCTGGAGTTGGTTGCTCCAATCATATTTTAAAAACCTGGAATCTTGACTTGATGTATCCAATTCAGATGAGTCTTTAGTTGACTTGGATCAGTGCTTAATGTAAAAAGTTATTGATGGTAAAATTCATTCTTAAGTTAAAAAATAAAATAGCTATAAAACAAACAGAAACTTGTCGATGGTGCAGGAATGGAGGTGCTAGAGGACGTGGTTTCAAAACTCCACCCTACAGTAATTCATGAAATGACCGGTTTGACCAGACGAGTGATTTGGTCCGATTTATGATGACTTGCATAGAGCCGGATGAGGCTGAGGCTGTCTCTGTAGTAAGTTTCACAGTGACTCACTCGAAATATCACTGAGTTAACTTGCTTGAATTTCGAGTTGAGTCGGTGAGTTTTAGAACTATGGCTCCAAGTTCATTGCATCATTGATTAACTAAAATTCACAGATCAGATCCATTTGAGCTCCAAGTTAACATGTGAAGTTAGGTCCATATTCTAGAGGTCCAGACCAACAAACGGTTGGGGAATTCATGTTAAAAAATAGGCCAATTTGTGAATTTGAAGATGAATGACATTGATCTTGATGGTACCGGGAGAACCGTGCCCTCCTAAGTAAGAGGACTTGATGGCTGGGGTTTGGTAGGGCATTGTTAGAAGTTTGGTTTTGTTTACCTTTTATCGTTAGTAGGTTGGATGCTTGCAGTAGCTGTGGATATGTGGTGTGGTTTTGATCCCTCCCTGTTTTTATCATGTGGAGATTGTGCCCATCAAGCATGTCTCGCATTGCATGTGAGAGACCTTAAACCATTTGCAAAGAATGCACAATAGTTGTTCTACCTCATTTCTGCCCGTTCCTGTGAGAGCCAATCAGAAAGGGATACGTGTAGTTTTACAAAAGTTGCGTGGTATATTTGAGATTTGCAGGGATACCTGAAGAGGATTTTGCGGTAATACAGCTGACGTTTATTGAGTGGTGCCATGTCATCCACGAAGCAAGAGTGGCCGAGTGGAACGTAGTCGAGTCGATAAGGAAGCCTACAGCGGTTACCAGGTAGGCATGCTTAGAAGGAAGTTTTCAGAAGGTCAGTGGTGCTGAAATGGTTACAGTAACCGTCAGAACATGTGAAACATTCAGATGATCAATTTAAAGCTAGTAAGGGAATTCAGTAGAAAAGTGTCTTATACCAACCAAATTAAGTTAAATCTATTTTTTAATTACTCTGTGCTTTTTAGCATTATCAGTCGTTTACATTCCTTAATGTAATCGATAGTAGTAATCAAGTAGCTGTCAACTTTAATTGTAATTCGGGTCTAAATTCGTACGTTGGACTCTGTTCAAATATCAAGCAAGTTCTTCGTTTAGAAAGTTTAGAAAGCCGCGCTGCAGTTCATCTTCTTGGTTGATTGTAAGAATTTCCCTTTTTGTTTTACTATATTGAAAAAGTCCTTTCATACATGAGGCAAAGGTGCAACCCATTTTTAGAGGACAAATCCTACCCTCCGATGATTGCCTGATCATCTTAAACAACACTGTACAATTGGTTGAATAGGCGACCAATCTTATTTGATCTCAGTCATATATGATTGATTTCGATGTATCTGCCTATCTTGATGCTTGGGGTCTTAGTTGTTTTGTTTGAATTGAGCCGCACATTCGATTTTGTAATGCCCGCACCAGCCACGTGACTGGATTTGAAACTGAGAGGCAACAATAGTTAGGCTAACTTGTGTTAGGCAAGATTTTGTTAGCATGTTAGTGTTTAGAAAACCTATGTCGCTAGGGCCCTAGCCCTTTCTGATATTTGCAGGCAACAAACTTATGAGTATCTCCTTTTCACTTTTGGTCTGATTTTCATACATTTATTTGCCCCTCGGCCAACTTCGGTGCTCCGGTTATGAGGCAATTCATTTGTTCGTGGATGCCGACGCCCTGTTTGATAGATACTGAAAAATGACTTCATCTCATTTCAGTTAACAGAAATTATGCATTAAAGATCATTATCTCCACTAGATAATGAGTTAAAACTCATTGTAATTATGTATTAGAGATCAAGATATCTAATATATGATGAACTCATTGTTAGGTTTAGGTGTTTGAAATTCCCTTTTGGTGGCAGCGTGATGGTTTTGTAAAGGTGCATATGTGGGGCATAAAACTGTGTTGGCATGGGAGTTTTGTTATGTTTGGTGTCACCCTTGCTATTTTGAGCAACTACTTTTTGAGTGTTGACCTTTCATGTGTGTGGGTGCTTATGCAAGGTGGTTTGCTTGACTTGACAACTTCCCTTCCACCAATCTACTTGCTAGCCCTTTTGGTTGTTCTTGTAATAGTCAGGCTGTAGGTCATTTCTTTTTATTGGCAGGTGAGTGGCGTGAATGTGAGCCTTTGCTACCACCTCTTGTAAGAGCCGAGCCAGGTAAAAAGAAGGTTAGTGGTTAGCAAATTTCATTTATTAGCCAACCGCAACAAATTATAGGATGGTGCTGGTAAGCCCCAAAGACGAATTCATCTCATTTTGGTTAATAGTAATTATGTATTATAGATCAAGATGACAAATACATAATTACTGCAAGTAAAACGAGATAAAGATATCAATGGTCCACAATTTTGGAGGGTATTTTCGATGTCTAGGGCCTGTTTGGTACCCTCAACGAAATGTATGGTATAAGAAAATGATGCCAGGTAGTTATTACAGTTGTCTGACATCTAACCAAATATCATATCATGTCCATAGTGTCTGTATCTTAAAAAAACAAAATGGAGGGAGGATGTTAATATGGCTGATATAATTATGGACGTCTATCAGAGTAATGGGCTCAGATCATTTCATCAAATTCGGGTTGAATTTTTGGACCCAGACCCAACCCATTCAAATTCAGGGTGGGTTCTGCATCAGGTCCAAGCAACAAACCGAACCATCTATTGACTAGTTAGTTCTGAGGTCATGAGCTGGGTTTGGGTCTAGCTTCAGTCCAGTATAGAAATTAGAAGTGGGTTTTCACCACACAAATGATGTTTCATGTGTTGCTTGTTTCAGGGTTTAAATCAAATGGGATTCAAGAGCACATGGTCTCATGCTACCCTCACTAAACTTGAAAAGAATTTAAAAAGGACATCCAAAACAATTCTTAGAAACAGAGTAAAAATATAGGAAATTCACCAAAATAAAGTTATCTTATTTTATTTTTAATTATTTAGAAGCCACTTAATCAGGCGTAATTCACAAGGATGGAGTGAAAAATACAAAAATTAGTCTGATCCAAATATCAGGCGGGCCACAACATGTCTTAGAGGTTTTAAGAGCATTTTTACATTGTTCCTATTAATGTGCCCATCAGATTCTTTATTGGCCTGGTTTCTTGTATGTACTGTTCAAATGATGGTTCTCACCGGGTCGATAGAGTGGATTTACATATAAAACAAAACTTGGTGGGCCAATTACAAAATGACTCTCGTCTTTTGAGTGATTTTACAATGAGAAAAACTTTGATAGTCTGTAAGAGTGCGATGGATGATACGCAGGCGCTTAGAAATTATTTTGACATTTCACATGTGACTACAACTAATCAAATTGAGCCGTTCAAATTATAATGCTCAGTGTAGATTTATTGTGATTTAAAAATTAAGCTTATTTGATTATCTGACTATTGGATTTGCAGACATTTATGGGACGGTCAAAACTGAAAAATTATCCAACGGTCCTATTTCTGCAAACAAGTGTCTACGAACAGAGGTTAGGATTGTTTAACCAATTTGATATTGGGATCGTGACTTGGTGACACTGGCTGCACAATCTAATCGGTGTTATTTGATCTAATATATGCCACGTGTACAATTTCTGAGTGTCTGCATATCAATCATCTTAAGCAGCCAAAGCATCGTATAACACTTTTTTTTTTTTTTTTTTTCTGAATTGTAGGGACCGGAATTCTTGCGGGAAACACCCTAGCTTTCTAGTGTCCGCTATGTTTTATATGTAAATCCACTGCGTCCATTAAGATGAGAACCATCATTTCAACCGTACATTGAAAAGATCAGGCTAATACAGATTCTGGTAGGCCACAACAACGTAAAGCTGCTCTTAAAATTTCTAAGTTTGCACGGTGTGACCCGCCTATTGGATCAGGCTGATTTTTATATTTTCACTTCATCCTTGTGAGTTACACCTGTTTAGGGCGGTCTGATGGAAGCTACATACCATGGTGGCCCTACACAAAAACCCACGGTTGGCATCATATCCCAATTCTTTCTTGTGAAGTAGCCCACCAAGTTGTGGATGATTCTGAAATATATATATATATATATATATATATATATATATATATATATATATATATATATATATATATATATATTTCCACCCGTTAGAATCGAGGATAGAACCTGATGTACGGAGTGGATTTTACATATAGTACGGTGGGCCCCACAAGTGGCAAGTTTAGGCGTTTTAATCAATTTTTAATATTGAAGTAGTTTTTAGATAAAAAAAATTTAAAATGAATTATTTTGATAAATTTCTTTTAAAAAAAAATCATGAACAAGAAATAATAATCACTATGGTGGATGCCACCCTTGATGTCCACCATTGTTCCCTTTGATGGGTGGCGCATCTGACTTATGGATCATGTTGGATTCGGGTAACCACCCCAAACATGGGGTGTGCACCTGAAATGTTGGAGAGAGCACACATCATGGTCCCAAGTCACGGAATTTCTTTGGACTCATCACAGAGACTTTTCGAATCCACGAGAAAATAAATTCTATAAAATTCGAAATTGATTGATGAATAAAATAAATGAGTATACAACCCTTTAAATAGGGATACTAAGCCAATGGAAGAAATTTTGAAATCAAACTACAACTAAAACTCTTAGAAATCGCGACTTACTATAAATAGTAAATGTTGATGACATCGAGCTCGCCTTCGATGGAATCGAACCTCCCCTCGATGACATCGAGAATTGCACCCATATGTCCAGTAACTAAATTTGATTTTATCTGATTTTTTCAATGTGATCGAACTTCCTTCGATGACATCGAACATTTACTTTGATGTCATCGAAGCGTGTTTGATGTTATCGAACAGTCAAGTTCAGCAACTTCAAAATTATGCACTTTGCAAACTTAAATTTCTTCCTTATTCACTTGGTTTTCTTGGATTTTGGACTCTTGAAATCTTCAATCTTAACCACCAAAGATCCATCATTGCTTTGGTAATTCTTGAGCATCAAATTTCATGCTTTTAGCATCTTTTTCACCTTAAGCTCTTGAAATCATCTCGCAGGTCAAAACATGCATAAATAGATTGATTAAACGCTATCATGTTCATAAAACCAAGGTATAAACAGGAAAAAAATATGCAATATTTCACACTCAACACTACGCAATTTTCATTTCATGTTCATGAAGACCGTGCTTCGACACCATTATATTTAATTCTCTCTGATGTATGGATGTCCCTTGTTTCTTCTGTTTATGGTTTTCACTATTATGTTCTCTTTACTGATAATGTTACTCGTTATTCATGGATCTTCCCTTTGAGTCATAAATCTGAGGTGTTTTTATGCATTGTTAATTTTCTTGCACTCATTGAAATTCAATTTTCTAAATCCATTAGAATTTTCCAAAGTGATGGTGGTTCTGAATATGATAATAAGTTTTTTTTTTTTTTTAATCAAAGACTACCAACAACAAATCTACTAGGTTGGGCTTCACCACTTGAGGCACTTTTTGTTTCTAAACCAACTTACTTAGATCTTCAGTCCTTTGGTTACGCCTGTTATCCTCATCTTGGCCCTTATGTTACTCACAAATTGGAATCAAGATCTATAGAATATGTTTTCTTAGGTAACAACTCTCATAATAAAGGTTACAAGTGTCTGGACTTTGCTCCAGGACGTCTCTACATCTACATGCATATCTCATTTGATGAATCAAAGTTCCCTCATGCCACTTCGAGGTCCACTGTCTCGACCTCCTCACCTACAGACTACTCAAATATGGTGTTTGTTCTTGTGATCTACCCAGCGTAGCTGATGTATAGTAGGTCGCGGACAGTTTCATGGCCAAGATGGATCAGAAAAGGGCCGGTCGACGACAAAAGTGATCTGGACTGTCAGACCTTAAATCGGGCATATCTTGCCGTTCAGAATGAGTTATTGGATGTAAAATATATGATTTTGGGGTAGAACAAGCTACTTTAGCCACCCAACTTGCTATGCCGGGTCACACAAGCTGGATTTGTGAAATACCATCAGATCGACGGTCCTTTTCCTATTTAATTCCATTTTTACTATAAATAGTAAGTTTTAGTTTAATTATAACTCTTCATCCGTTGGGCTTTAGGAGTTGCACCCAACGTGAAAAGTACTTAGAATAATTAGGAGAGCAGCGTGGTGAAGCCAAATAGGACACTTACTTTTTTGGTTGAAAACCTTGCACACTAGTAGACATCACGACTGTCTATAAATAGTAAGTTGCAAATTCTAGGAGTTTTAGTTGTAGTTTGATTCTAAAATTTCTCTCATTGTTTAGTATCCCTATTTAAAGGGTTGTGAACTCATTTATTTCATTCATCAATCAAATTACGAATTTTATAGAATTTATTTTATATTTTTCTTGCTTTTTCCTCGTGGATTCAAGAAGTTTCTGTGAGGAGTCCAAAGAAGCTTCATGGATTCAGAGTAGTTATCTTTAAGGAAGATGGTGATCGACCTCATCACGTTCATCCCTACATTAATTGGTATCAGAGCGAGGATTCCCCTCGGGCAGATAACAAACAATGAAGGTATGAATCAAAATCCCGTGGACAATAATCTAGGGATTCATTATCTTTCGGAAAGAATGAAAGTTTTCCACCAGGAGAATCAATTGACCATGCAAGGGCTGCAGGCAAACCTCGATCATCTTGCGGATGCACTACTTCCGCCCCGAGCCTCAGGCGATGCTCCACTGCCTTACTGTACGATACAACCCCAATTTCCATAAAGTACTACCAGCAGTAAATCATAGGGGTACACCAGATTGTTCAAGTTCTAGTGACGAGGACCTTAATGAAGGTTTTACCCGACGACCAATCCATGGAGGCGATCATGCTGAAAGAGACTATCGAGGTAAGGCTGAACTTCCTAGTTTTAACGGTTTATTATGTATAGAAGATTTCCTTGACTGACTAGCTGAAGTAAAATAATATTTTGATTACATGGACGTGCCAGAGCATAAAAAGGTGAAATTAGTAGTGTTTAAATTAAAATCTAGTGCTTCTACATGGTGGGAATAATTACAACTCTAATGTGCCCGACAGAATAAGGCGCCCATTTCATTATGGCCACAGATGAAACACCTTCTTTGATGTGATTCCTTCCTAGTGAGTACGAGCAGGTACTGTTCCAACAATACCAAAACTGCTAACAGGGGAATCGAACCGTCACCAAGTACATCGAAGAATTCTAACGGTTGATAACTCGAAATGAACTGTCAAAAACCAAATCACAGAAGGTAATAAGATTTATAGGTGGGTTACGATCGACGATTCAGGACCGAGTTCAAATGCACCCAGTTGGGACCGTGGATAAAGCAGTTCAATTGCTAGGTAGGGAAGAAACACAACTTGCAAGAGTTTCTGAACGTCCTTATCTTTCAACTCGACCCCCCATGACGGGTTCCACACATGATCCAGTGTTGGCAGGAGGAAAAGAACTAGTAGGAGAACCTCCTACAACCGCGAACCATGATACAGGGAGCAACTCATCTAAGCCTCAACGTGTAACACCCACAACAATGGGCTTGAGTAGGATTCCAAATCCTTACCTTTGACGAAGGTCGAACAATTGTTACCGTTGTGGCCAATCGGGATACGTATCAAACATCTGTCCTCAACGTCCCGCGACACACTTGACCATAAACGAAGGGGGCACTGAAGGTGAGGCCGCAGAAGATCCTGGTTTTGATGAACATGAACAAGCTAGTAAGGAAGGAGTAGATGTTAATGAATGGACGGGCGAGGATCGTGACAAATCTCTAGTTGTGAGGTAATTATTGTATACCCCACAGAAGGAATTACATCCACAATGACACAATATATTCCGTACATGGTGCATTGTTAACGGAAAAGTCTGTGATGTAATCATAGACAGTGACAGTAGCTAGAACATCATCCCAAGAGTGATGGTGGACAAGTTGTATCTACCAACGACAAAACATCATTCCCCGTACTTAATTGGATGGATAAAAAAGGTGAACGAGACGAAGGTAATTGAATAATACACTATCTCGTTTTCAATTGGCAAAAATTAAAAGGATAAAATACTTTGTTACGTAGTCAACATGGAATCATGTCACATGTTACTCGGTCGACCATGGCAGCCGGGCCGTGATGCGACCCACCGAGGATGAGACAATGTTTACATTTTCGTCAAGGATAGTCGAAAAATAATCCTTGCCCTTATGGCACCAGAGAACCACCTTGAAGCCTCTAAAGTGGAGGGGAGTTTCCTCCTGACCATTTGGGATTTCATGGAGGAATATAAAGAAACCTAGTAGGTATACGCCGTAGTGGTGAAAGACGAGGAATTAGAGCCTTTAAACATTCCTCCAAGTTTAAGGATATTGCTAAACGAATTCAAAGAAGTCTAGCCTAAAGATTTACCTGATGGATTGCCCCCCATGAGAGACATCCGACATCACATAGACCTACTCCCTGGGGCTAGCCTGCCCAACCGCCCTCATTATTGGATGAGTCCGAATGGGTGTGAGATACTTTAGGGGCAAGTGGAGGAATTGATCCGTAAGGATCTTTAGAGAGAGCATGAGCTCATGTGTTGTACCAGCATTATTAATGCCAAAAAAATATGGGAGCTGACGCATGTATGTCGACAGCCGGGCAATCAACAAAATTACCATCAAATATCGGTTCCCAATACCGCGGTTGGACGATATGCTCGATATGTTAGAAGGGCCAAAGTGTTCTCTAAGCTAGACCTGAGGAGCGGATACCATCAGATTCGTATCCGACCCGGTGATGAGTGGAAAACAACATTTAAGATCAAGAAGGAGTTGTATGAGTGGCTAGTCATGCCCTTCGGTCTATTGAACGCACCAAGAACTTTTATGCGTTTTATAAATCAAGTGTTTAAACCGTTCACTGACCAATTTTTGGTAGTAAATTTTGATGACATCCTGATATATAGCTAGGATGAGACAGAGCATAAAGAACATCTCAGGCAGGTGCTGTAAGTCCTACAAGTTAACAAGTTGTACCTCAACTTGAAGAAGTGTAGTTTTTAACAGACAGTTTGTTGTACTTAGGATTTTTTGTAATGTCCATGGGCATCCGTGTGGACGATTAAAAGGTACGAGCCATTAAGGAATGACCGATCCCGACAAACATTCATGAAGTGAGGAGTTTCCACAGGTTGTCGACCTTCTATCGTCGATTCGTGCAAAACTTTAGTACGATAGTGGCACCTATTACAAATTGCATGAAAAAAGGACCATTTTAGTGGACTGATGAGGCTGATAAGAGCTTTCATGAGATCAAGCACCAGTTGTCCACAACACTGGTTTTCGTTCTTCCTAATTTCGACAAGCTGTTTAAGGTTGAGTGTGATGCTTCATATGTCAGAATTGGAGGAGTATTATCACAGGAAGGGAGGCCGATAGCCTTTTACAGCGAGAAGCTCAACGAAGCTTGAAAGAAGTGGTAGAGGTATGAGCTTGAGTTGTACGCAGTTGTTTAGGCGCTGAGACATTGGCATCATTATCTAATTCAAAGAGAGTTTGTTCTGTACATTGACCATCAAGTATTAAAGTTTATTAATAGTAAACTAACGTGAATCGTGTGCATGCTAGATGGGTTGCGTTTTTACAGGAATTCACGTTCATTCTGAAGCACAAGTCAGGGCAACAAAATAAGGTTGCTGATGCACTTAGCCGTCGTGCATCACTACTTGTTACAATGAGTAATGAGGTGGTTGGCTTCGACTGTCTCAAGGACTTGTATGCCGAGGATGAGGACTTGAAAGATTATTTGATGAAGTGCTAAGAAGGTCATCCTAATGACCTACATATACAGGACGATTTTTTCTTCAAAGGGAATCGATTGTGCATCCCCCAAAGTTCTCTGAGGGAGCAGATTATTCAGGAGTTACATGGAGGTGGCCTTGGTGGAAATCTTGGGCGAGACAAGATGTCAGCTCTTGTGGAGGAGCGGTATTACTGGCCGCAATTGGTACGTAATATGGAAAAAATAGTACAACGTTGTCATGTTTGTCAGATCTCCATAGGACAATCTCAGAATACGGGCCTCTACACTTTGTTACCTATGCCTGACGACCCTTAGGAGGATTTATCTATGGACTTTGTGCTTGGTCTCCCACGAACACAACACGGCGTAGATTTGGTGTTTGTGGTGGTAGATCGTTTCCCCAAGATGACACACTTTATCCCAGGCAAGAAGACCCTCTATGCATCACATGTGGCGAATCTATTCTTCAGAGAGGTTGTGCGGCTATATAGGGTTCCTAAGACCATTACTTCTGATCGTGACAGAAAGTTCATTAGCCACTTTTGGCGGACTTTATGGACTTAATTCGATACATAACTTCAATTCAGCAATGCCTACCACCCACAGACTGATGGGCAGACTGAGGTTGTGAATTGCATGTTGGGAAACCTCATTCGATGTACTCTAGGAGAAAAACTGAAGCAGTGGGATTTATCCTTGTCTTAAACAGAGTTTGCATTCAACAACATGGTGAACCGCTTAACAGGAAAATCCTCGTTGCAGATTATTTACGGACGAGTGTCTTGCCACACACTTGACTTGCTCCCTTTGCCCAAGCTCCCAAGCATGAGCATTATAACAGAACATATGGTAGACAGGATCATGGGCATTCATGCAGAGGTGCAGACTAAGCTACATGCCTCGAATGAGAAGTACAAGGAGCAAGCAGAGAAGCATCGACGACAAAGTGTTCGAGGTGGGCAACCACGTTATGGTCCATTTGCGAAAAAAGAGATTTTAGATCGGGACGTACAACAAATTGAAGAATAAGAAGATTGGACTGATATCAATCATCTGAAAGATCAATGACAATGCTTACGTTGTTGATCTTCCAGATGAGATGGCGATCTTACGAACTTTTAACGTCGCGGACATGACCGAGTATCATGAACCAAAGCAGGATGAAAACTCGAGAACGAGTTCTTTTGAAGTAGAGGGGACTGATGTAGAGTGTGCCGCGTACAGTTTCATGGCCAAGATGGATAAAAAAAGCCCGGTCGATGACAGAAGTGATCTGGACCGTCAGACCTTAAATCGGGCGTATCTCATAATCCAGAATGAGTTATTGGACCTAAAATATATGATTTTGGTGTAGAACGAGCTACTTTACCACCCAACCTGCTATGCTGGGTTACGCAAGCCGGATTTGTGAAATACCATCAGATTGACGGTCCTTTCCCTATTTAATTCCGTTTTTACAATAACTAGTAAGTTTTAGTTTGATTATAACTCTTCATCCGTTGGGCTTCCGAAGTTATGCCCAACGTGAAAAGTGCTTAAAATAATTAGGAGAGTAGCGTGGCGAAGCCAAATAGGACACTTACTATTTTTGGCCGAAAGCCTTGCGCACTAGTTGACATCACGATTGTTTATAAATAGTAAGTTTACTATTTATATTAATTTGTGAATTCTAGGAGTTTTAGTTATAGATTGATTCTAAAATTTCTCTCATTGCTTAGTATCCCTATTTAAAGAGTTGTGAACTCATTTATTTCATTCATCAATCAAATTACGAATTGTATAGAATTTATTTATATTTTTCTTACTTTTTCCTCGTGGATTCGAGAAGTCTCTATAAGGACTCAAGAGAAGCTCCGTGGATTCAGAGTAGTTATCCTTGAGGAAGACGGTGATCAACCTTATCACGTTCATCCTTGCGTCAATAACCTCCCTTTACCTCCTCTGAGCAGCAATTTACCTCTCTCACAACCATAGCCACACCACCCTCTACGCTGACAGCTAAACCTATGTCGCAACAGTCCTTAACGGCTCCCACATCTCTGAATCTTGTTGCCACCATTGAATCTCCTTCACCACCTCCTTCTAACGCATCAATTGCCCCTATTTTGCAATGTACTACCACCATTCATCTTATGGTTATCCTCCATCGCAATGATACTCGCAAGACAAAAGCTTGGCATGCTAGCCGCTATCCTCTTCCTCAAGCCTATGCCACCAAAGTCTTGCCTCTGCATCAGTTGAGCCCATTTACTTCTTGTTGGATGCTCATTTTCCTGAATGGCGAAATGCCATGATCGAAGAATTTAATGCATTGTTGAAAAATCAGATTTGGTCTCTTGTTCTGCAGCAGTCCAGTCTCAACATAGTGGGTTGTAAATGGGTTTTTAAAATCAAATGACACTCTAATGGGAGTATAGAACGTTACAAACCTCGTCGTGTTGCCAAAAGCTTCCATCAACAACTGAGTCTTGACTATTATGAGACCTTTCACCTTGTCATTAAACCTATGACTATTTGGATTATTCTCAGTCTTGTTATACAACATACATGGCCTATCTGTCAGCTAGATGTTGAAAATGCATTTCTTCATGTCACCCTTTCTGAACGAGTATTTATGGCTCAACCAGCATGTTTTGTTCATCCACACCATCATTGTCTTAGTAATTTCATCCTCAGCCTTGGCTTCGTACAGAATAAGGCTAATAGCTGTATGTTTACCCTTCATTGCTCCTCCGAGATTATGGTTCTACTTTTTTATGTGGATAATATAGTTCTCACTAAAATTTCTTCTTCTCTTATTCACTCTTTCATTGATATCTTGGGCAAGAAGTTTGAAATTAAGGACGTTAGTTGGGTTCCAGTCCTTCCCTTAGTGGTAGACTTTGAGGAGTTTCAACACGAGGTCTTGGGTTTGAAATCCATAGGTGGTGAAACCCACTACGACGTGCGTGGGTGTGTGTGTGTGTCAAGTGTGTGTATTAAAAAAAAAGGACGTTGGCCCTCTCTACTATTTGTTGGGTCTTGAGGTCTCTATACTACAACAAGGCTTACATCTATCTCAAACGAAGTACACTCTTGATCTCCTTTATTGTAGCAACATGATTGAATGCAAGCCTATTCCACACCTCTTGCTGGCAAGACTCAATTGTTTGCATTAGATGGCGATGTTCTCTTCGATCTTATCGAATATCATGATCTTATCGGTGCTCTTCAATACCTTACCCTTACACATCTGGAAATTGCTTTTGCGCACTACAAGAAATACCACTTTTAGCGACGAAAATTTTCGTCGCTAAAAGCCAAATTTTCGCAGCTACAAACTTTTAGCGACGAAAATTTTCGTCGCTAAATTCGTTGCTAAAAGACTGGTGCAAAAAGGTTTTATCGGTAGCAACGAAAATTTTCGTCGCCAAAAATATTTTCAAAGACTTTTGGCAGCGAAAATTTTCGCTGCAAAAAAAAATTCCCATGAATTTTTAGCAGCGAAAATTTTCGCCGCAAAAAAAAATACTAGCAAAATTTAGAAAACTTTTAGCAGCGAAAATCTTCGCTGCCAAAAAAACAATTTCCAAGACTTTTGGCTTCGAAAATTTTCGCTGCAAAAAAAATTCCCATGACTTTTTAGCAGCGAAAACTTTCGTCGCAAAAAAAATACCCAAGATTTTTTAGCAGCAAAATTTCGAAAACTTTTAGCAGCGAAAATCTTCACTGCCAAAAAAACAATTTTCAAGACTTTTGGCTTCGAAAATTTTCGCTGCAAAAAAAATTTCCATGACTTTTTAGCAGCGAAAACTTTCGCCAAATTTTCAAGACTTTTCAAATTCGCATAACTTTTTAGCAGCGAAAATTGTCGCCGCAAAAAAAATACCCAAGACTTTTTAGCAGCAAAAATTTTCGCTGCTAAAAATAAATTACAAAACTTTGAAACTTTTAGCTACGAAAATTTTCGTTGCTAAAAGTCTCTTTTTTTTTTCTCAAAATTCCGCACAAAATTCTTAATATACACCTGTTAACAATATATTTCATCATATTCATCCTGATATACACCTATTATACAATATATTTCATCACATTCACATTCACCATCCAGCTAAACCCAAACTAGTGAATCCATCCAAGCCTCGGTTACAAATTGAGGCTAAAAATGTTTAATTTTTTAAAATATTTATTTAAACTACTAATCCATCATTCAATCCACTCATGAAACAATCAATCATGAAAGCCATAATACCAACAAAATAGTTAACAATCAATCAAACAATCAATCTCACTTGTTTACTATTTAAAGTTTTCAAAACAAACTCGATCAAACTATTACACAATATTAGGTTCCACAAATAATACAAAGTCACAACGCAAGATTTGGGTATGACTTTTGCTTGGCTGATGAACAACTACAGCTTGTTCGGTAGTCTGAAAGCATTTGCAAAGAAGAACTCGCCATTAGCAATACTGGATAAATAACTTAACAGGGTCATTTGGATGCCAGGCTGAAATCAATGAATACCAAACCATGCCTGCCAGAAGATGGATGGTCCAGATTCAATGTATATATGTGACTTTTAGTACGGTAGCAGCTTGATTTCAGGTCATGGAGTTGCAATGGCAGACCATCCAATGAATTATTTGGATAGCAGTCACACATGTGACTATGTTGGCACTCTGCAGTGAAGAATGGAATTCCCATTCCAAAGGGGCATGCTCCGGTGGCATCAGTACAGATGTGGGGCCAACGTAATGTGTTCACGACATCGAACCCGTCCATCAGATGAATTGACCCAAAATACCCACAGGACCCAAAAAATAGGCTGATTAAAGACTTAGGTGGCCACAGAGCAGGGAACAAGCTAGGAGAGGACGCCCATCCTTGATTTGCGTGTGGAGGGCCTCATCATGTTGTATATATGGAAAACCAGGCCATTCAGGGCATTATCTGGCTGGATGAAGGGTGAGGCCAAAAATCAGGTTGTTTTGCAACTCCAATGGGCCCCTATGAAAAATCAAGGGTAAGTGCCATCTCCCTCTTTGTTCCTTATAATGGTCCACTGAGTTTTTTTATGAGGCTGAGTTCTGGGCTCGGGCGATTATTGAAGTGACACATCTAATGGACAGGTTGGATGTGATACATACACGACATGAGCCCCACATCTATCCATCACTTCCCTAAGCTTACAGTGGTACGGGTGCCCCTAGAGCGCACCTCTTCAGAAGAATGAGCTCCTCTCCTGGAAAATGCTCAAACTTATGGCCTTTCAAATAATCATTTCACCTTATATCACACCAGCTACTTCATGGCACAAGTTCATTAGAAATGAGTTTGGCCCAGCATCCGAATGGGCCCCCTTAGATAACATTGATAGAACCTGACCTTCTCTCTATGAAGGTGATTTAGCATATAATGCGAAATTATTAAAGAACAGAGTTACAAATAAATCTCACCGTCCCCATGGAAGGCTTTTCCATCGTTGCCTCTGTTAACAACAAACCGCCAGCAGTTTTCACCTCAGCTTCAGCAACCTGAAATTAAAGTAAATGCAGAATATATTAACATGAGGGGGAAAATCCAAGACAAGAAAATAACAACTGGAAACTGTGCTATTTCTTTATCAGGTGCTGGGGAATGATCCGATGGAATCCACCAGAGCCACTGTTGGAGTCCTGCTCTATGGGGGCCGCATGATATGTGCATGAATCCAATCTGTCCAAAAGGTGCACTCACATATATATAGGAAAATGAGCTTTGCTAAGCCAAGAAGTGCGTGCAATAAAGCTAACATACACACCGCACATGCCAGCAAGGCATTACAGGTTCCATATTTAATCCATTCATCAGAACGGCAACATTGTATTGGTGCCTTAGCCCAAGAATCAGGTTGATCCACTGGTGAGGTGGGCCACAGTTTGCAAAACAAACATATATAGGGCTCCAAAAAAACTTGCCTGAAGTTTTCCAACCCATCTACCAATTTCCAATATTGGGTCCCACATGCTTATTGGACCAGATTTTATTTTGGGAAAACATGTTCAAGGTCGGACCAACCTGATGGATGGATTAGATCTCACACCTATGTGCCATGCTGGCACATATGTGGCATGTACACAAGCTTTTCTGCACACGTGTGTGCTTAGCAAGAAAAAAAAAATCCATTTTGCTCCATTAGAAAGTAATCTTTTAACATTGTTAGATTTCCTGCAACATCTTTCCAATATGGCAACTCTTATCAAATGATATGTATAACAATGCAAATTCACTGTACGGGCGCCTACTTGGGTATATTCCCACTTCCAACCGCAGATGGGATGTGCTCCTTGCAAATTAACATTAGTTTTCTTTTAGCCTCAGGAAAAGGTGGGTAAAAGGAATCCACTTAGTTCTGATTCCATTTTCACTGGCACCCCAAATACTTTCAGTAGAATGGTTCTTCCAGAGAAGCCAAACCAAAACAACTTGGAGGTACACCCAAACAGACCGTAAATCACTTGTTAGATATGCAGACATGGTAATCTCTATGACTCTATCATGTATTTTCTTGTGTGAGGGCATATTTTTCAGCATGCCTTCTTAATAATATGTACTTGTGACATATAAATTTTTAACATTTTGAAACATGACCTAAAATTCTCTATGGAGGCAGTTGGTGTTACATTGACCAAGCCCTACAACTGAAATTTTCTTTTTCTTTTATGCTCAAGGTAAATTGGAAGAACAAAAAGCTAATTTAGAAATCTTCAAATTTTTTTTAGGGTCTGTTTGGATAATGGGGAAAAAATAACAAAAGAAATCAAAACAGTAATGATCACCCATTTATGATTTCTCAAGATATCCATGAGACGGATTCCATGGATTCCACTTTCAGGGGCTTGTTTGGATAGGAAGTGAAAATCTGATAAAGCTCTCACATTGGTTACCTCGTATCTTTAGGGACTGTTTGGATAATGGGAAAAAAAAAGAAAAAAAATAAAAATATAAAAAATTTCAACAGTAATGATCACCAATTTATGATTTCTCAAGATATCCATGAGACAGATTCCATGGATTCCATTTTGAGGGGCTTGTTTGGATAGGAAGTGAAAATCTGATTTAGGACAGCACGTTGTGAAAGGCTCCACCATGGGAAAAGTCATCCATTTTCTTCTTCTTTTCCTTTTTCTTTTCCCAATCCAAACAAACTGTAAATCACTTGTTAGAAATGTGGACATGGCAATCAGGAAGCTCTGAGCCTTGGATATTCAGGGTTCTCTATCATGTATTTTCTTGTGTGAGGGCATATTTGCCAGCATGCCTTCTTTTCATATATATACTTTTTTTTTTTGACAGACAACTGATTATATTAAAAAAGGAAAAACAGAAATACATCTGATAGAATCTGGTGAGGGAGCAGAAACTAGTTAGGCCCCTAGAAAAGCAAAATCAGCATCCTTAAGATCTGATAGAATCACTTATTATCATATATACTCGTGACATATAAATTTTTAATGTTTTGAAACATGACCTACCATTCTCTATGGAGGTAGTTGGTGTTCGATTGACCAAGCCCTACAACTGAACTTTTTGTTCTCTTTTTCTACACTAGAGGTAAATTGGAAGAACAAAAAGCTAATTTCAAAATCTTCAAATTTTTTCTTTAGGGCCTGTTTGGATACTGGGGGAAAAAATCAAAACAGTAATGATCACCCAATGATGATTTCCCAAGATATTCGTGAGAGAAATTCCAGGGATTCCATTTTGAAGGGCTCGTTTGGATAGGAAGTGAAAATCCGATAAAGCTCTCATATTGGTTACCTCGTATCTTGTGAGTAAGAATTTGACTATGGTACTTGGGTAATGATTGCTCCTTGAAATCCAATATTTCTTTGCTATCCAAACATTGTGAAAGGTCCCATCATGGGAGAAGTCATCCATTTTCTTCTCTCTCTCTTTTTTAAAATTTTTTCATTTCTTTTCCTACCACCCAATGAGGCCCTTAAGGGTGTGTTTGGTTGCACTTGCAGCAAACTTCATGAAATATCATAAAATTTTACAACAAATTAGACTTGATCAGTCATAAATATCATGATATTTGTGCAACCAAATGCACCCTAAGAGAAAACAAGACCAACCATGACTCTGCAAACATGAAGGGAAGAAGAACAAACCTTGATCAAGACTCGGTCATTGAGAGGCTTGAGATCCTTCACATCATCAGTCTCAAGAATGCCAACTAGATCATCCTCCTTCAACAAAAGATGTTTCGATCCATTGAACTCCAACTCCGTGCCTGCATACTTGGAGTATACAACCTGGGTACCAGACTACCACCACAAAGAGTCCATCCATCAGCAAAACTTAGTTCAACAGATTTCCGTCTAAATAAAGCAGTACAGCCAAGACGAAACTCAAGGTATAGGCAATAGTGTGAAGCTTCTGTTTTGAGAGATGAGGATTGAACTTTTATTTGTCTTTTAAATAATAATAATAATAATAACAGAGAAATGCTCCAGTGCTCTCAGAGCACTATAAGTGATAGTGCTCCACTGCTCCTAGTTGCATTTAGTGTATTGGGGCAGTTAGACTTTCCAAGCCATTGATTTAGACTGCGCATTAGGTCCAACTCACATTTTATAGGCAAACATGCAAACATCAACCAATCTGACAAATATCAACCATTCGATCATTGTCTTTAATATGGATGGTCAAGATAATTTACATAAAGGTTATCTAAGGCATCACTTTTTTTTTTTTTTTGAAGGTTATCTAAGGCATCACTTTTGTTAATAAATCATAGCATCCCATCCATGGTGAAAAAAGGATGGCTACAGAAAATAAGGCCATATCAAGGATGGATTAGATTATCTGGTCAGTGCAGTTCACGCGTGGTCATGTGAGAAATCTGTTTTGGACTTAATGGACAGTTCAGATCAATTGTTTGGACTGCATAACTGAACTTAGGAAACTGGAGCACTATAATTTATGTGCTCTGAGAACACCGGAGCATTTCTCATAATAATATGGAATTAAAATTGAGACCTTGTGCATGATAAATTTTATGAAGTGCAAAAATATTGTATTCTGTTAAAAATTCAGACCCACATCAGTGTATTGACCCTTGCCTACCACATGAGAGAGAGAGAGAGAGAGAGAGAGAGAAAACTCAATATCACCTGGACACTGATGTCAACTTTGTTATTGCCAATGGTCTTACCCTCTCCAACAACAACAACTTCACCTCCTTGGGGCTTGGTCTGGGCAGTCGTGGGAAGAAAAATACCGCTAGTAGTTTTCTCCTCAACGGTTTTGATTTTCACAAGCACTCTATCGCCCAGTGGATTAATTGAAGTGTACTGCAGAATCGGACAGTGTATTAATACAATGCAACAAAAAATGAAAAGAACAAGAAACATAAAAACCCACAAGCACAATCACTAAAAACCACGTGTCACATAAACCCAAGAGAAAGTCCAATACCGTAAACATAATCGCATGGGGAAGTAAGATTCTACCAACATACAGGACTCTAGCCAATCCAAATCTTCAAAAATCTACATGGCTTATCACATTCATTTGTGACCCTAGAATTCCCAAAAGGAAACAATTGTGCAGGAAAATGAGCATGAAGCCAGAAACTTCCACACATGTTGGAAACGATTATTGTCGTATAAATACTAGCTCACTTCATTCTTTTAAATAATGATGAAAATTTTAATGGCAAGCAAAAAAAAAAAAAGAGAAACAAAATAAGAAGGAAGCAAAATACACATAATAACAATGGGAAGGTCCCACCTGCAACTAGATGTAGATGAGAAAACCATGCAACAAGCTATGTGGGCGCCCACCATGGTTTGTGTATGGAATTCAACGTGTTTAGAAGGGTTTTCCCACCATGAATAATGGGATCCCCCGAAACCAGGCGGGTCGAATCATCAAGTGGCCACACCAAAGAAATAACAAAGAACCACTTAAAACCTCCAAATTCATGTGCTGGCCCACCTGAGAGTTGAATGGGCCTGATCTTCATGGTGGTGAAACTCTGCTGCAAGGGTTAGATGCCATACACCCCACAAACAGCTAGTTCAATAGCTTTTTAATCAACAACTAGCTGCAGGTGAGACATTCCCCTTAAGAAAAAGGAACTAAATAGCATTGCATTGCAGAAATGGCACTTTACTCATCCCAGAAATGGCAGTTAATGTAAAACAATTTCGCCTACTCCATCCATGGAAAAATCACGTGCAAGCAAGCATTGCAGTAAAGAAAGCTATGATGCAAATAAATAGCATTTACGATAGTACACACGCAATTAATAAATTATGAACATGGAAAATGAATTTCAACATTACACAACATGGAACAATAAGAATTTTTCTTTTTTTCTTTTTTGAATGGGACAATGTTTCTATAGTAACATACATTTTATTAAAGTGAAAAATGAAAGAACTGTAAAGAAGAATTCACCAAAGATAATTGAAGGAAGATCCTACGCATAACACAGTGTTGGTACTCCTTCCTTCCCTGGCTTATTCCACATGGTTTACCTCCATAGTAAGGTACAACACAATAGCATGCAATACATGAATGAGAGAATTTTCCATTGTAAGTTTGTAATATCCATTTTATTAAAGTGAGAAGCAAAAGATCTATAATGAAGAATTCACCAAGATAATAGAAGGAAAATCCTACACAAACAGTCTTGGTATTGCTTCCTTCATTGGAATTGGCTCTAAACATGAGTGCTCTAAACAGAGATACTAAAAGGTAGTTATAAATTCCAAATGAAATCAGAATTCCAAAGAAAGCCCAATTCAGCTACAAATTATAGATTGTTGTCATTCCAAAATTACAATTGGATATTAACTTACAAAAACAATAAGCAGCATAAAAGAAAGCTAATGCTTACATGCTAAGGCAATGCAACTGTCACCCTACGCTAGTGGACATGGCTCATGTGCAAATGGGGTGACACAAGGCTTGATGCGATGTCTGACAAGAATGCCAAATGGTGAGATGGATTTGAGGCCCTGCCCCATCTAAAGATGGGCCCATGGTTTGAGTTTGGAACAATACATGTATTCCCATGATTTTGTATCCAGCGAATAAAAACAGATGGCCCACCTAAGGGGCACTTCATCACCTTCGTCAAACTTTATGTTACTTGCTCTCCTTTGCATCTTATGCATGTTTATCCATAACTATTTTGTCAACTTCTATCTTTGCGATCAAATCATCAGTTGACGCTTCTTTCCAAATATGGCACAGAACTTTCGAAACGCCTCTCCTGCGGCAGATCATCATTCAAGGGTGTCCCAATAGGGTGCAGCTAACTTTCATGGGAATTGCATTATGCAAAACAGAGTTGGTGTAATGGGAGCCCATTGAACAGTCAACAATGATTACAGATCAGAATAAATGTAGTATTCACCCACAGATTACAGTATGGTTTCAAGTGCCTTTCCACCTTAAGCTGCAATTCATCGATCAACTCTTTTGAAGCTGCCACTTTTTTTGAAAGATGAACTATTATTAGGCAAAGTTCCAAAAAGAAAGGAAAAACAAAACAAGACGGAAAAAGAAAAGATCTCAAGACAAGACCCTAAACTATACAAGACTAGCAGCAGGAAAACCTCAGCTGCTACTAAAACCAGCACCCAACATTATAAAGCCCAATCCCTAAGAAAACCTGCTACCCTGAAAGCAACTCTCCTTCCGACTCTTTAGAATTACAAAAACAAATATCGTATTGCTCCAGCCAGATAGCCCAAAACAAAGACAAAAGCGCTAGTCTCCACTTCTTCCTGCCAAGGCTTCCTCCTTGGTCATAGTGCCAGGAAAGGAGGTCAGTGCCTGATGTGGGCATCACCCAGGAAACAGATGCTGCTGTCCAGATGCTTGACCAAACCATCAGGCAGAAGGAACAGTGGAGAAAGAGATGATTCACTGACTCTTCTACACTGAGGCAAAGCAGACATCCATTGGGTATGATAGTAGAAGATGATTTGTGATTGGAAATCTCAATGAAAAAGGGAAAAAATATCCATAGAAACGAATTGAAACGCCTTAGGAACCACTGAAACCGATCTCAAGCCCTAAAACAGTACAAAATCAAGAAAACTGCAATGAATTGAAGAATAATGGCAACACATCTCCTGCCCTAAACGGTACAACTACCAAATACTGAAATTTCTGAGAAGCAGAAACTATATCACATGAATGCAAAGAAAAATGGAAAAAGAAAAAGCATCTTCTCACTTCAATCTTCTGAAATCCAAACCCTAGCTCTAGATCTAGTAAATCCCAAAAAAACCTCGCAAAGCGTAGAGATCTTGATACCTGATGGGTTATCGAGTTGCTGCGGCTGGAGAGAGCCGAAGGCAGCCGTGAGAGAGAGAGAGAGGGGGGGGGGGAGGTGGGGGGTGGTGGGGGGGGGGGGGGGGGGGGGGGGGGGGAGGGAGGGTGAGAGATCGAGAAAAAGAGAGAGGGGAGAGGGAGGGGATTAGGGCGAGAGAGAGAGAGGAGAGGGATTTGGGTGAGAGAGCACGCGCCCAATTTGGGGATTGTTTGGGCGCTCAATTTTCAATGACGCGCGCCGAATTTTTGTGTGGGTCTGGTATGGCTCCGTGGGCCCCACCATGATGCGTGTCAAACATCTACCCCATCAGTCAGATGCACCATCCCATGGTGGGCCCAGGTATTAAAAATCAAATCATTCTATGACTTGTGTGGGCCACACCACATACAAAAGTTGAGAGGGGTTACCCTCCATTAAAACATTCATAATTATTTGTGGGCCCACCATGATGTATATTACATATCCATGTCATCCATCTACTTTACCATGGCATTTTGAGACATGAGCCAAAAAATGAGGCAGATCCAACGTTGAAGTGGCCCACACCAAAGTAAAAAGTGGCCCCAAGAAGTTTTTAACAGTGGGTGTTCGATTCCCTTTTTCCTTTTTCCTGTGGTGTGGTCCACTTGAACTTTAAATCTGGCTCCTTTTTTGGCTCAGCCCTAAATTTCAGCCGGGGTCTAGCTCTGTTGGCCCCATCACGGTGAGTTCCCATGAGCTTCTCAAACACACATCATGGTGGGGCCATCTTGATGCATCTGTTGTATGTTGAAGCCTGTTAATCTATTTTAGCCACGAACAACTAGATGGACGGATGAGATTGATGCATCATCTCTATGACAGTGTCTTCAGCCTCGGATGCCATGTTCCTGTAGGCAAAAGTTGCGTGGGGCAAACAGAAATTCCCATGACAAATTCACTCCGTTCATTAGTTTCTCAAGATTGAAACATAGGAGTACAAAAATCAAGTAATCCAAAATTTAAGTGGGTCACGCCACATAAAACGGCGGGATTGAACGCCCACCATTGGAAACTTTGTGGAGGCAATGGAAGTTTTGTAAAGGATGATATTTGTTACTGTAGCTTGTATGAATGATAATAACCCTGTGAACGGTTTGGATGGCAAATAACCACAATAATAAGTGCATTATTCAGGTTGTCACCCTACCATCATCAAAGCCTGTTTTGACTCACATTGTATGGACATTGGGATCTCGGATGTTTTTATATTTTAGCCATGTAGCCCATAAGCTACGGCTCCTTATAGATGAATGGCTTGGATCATATCATCACAGGGATGTCAGTGACTTAGATTGGCCCATCGTTCTTCGGTCTTGGACAACATCAGGCTAAACAAAAGTTGTCAAGTTGAGTATGTACTCGACTGATCCCATTTCTAACTGCACCACTTGATTGAATTACATCTCGGCATATCCTAACAACACCAAACTATGTGGTGTTGGGTCACCACACAATCTGCATCCGCATTGTGGAGAGATGGCTTTTATCATATATGTTTCTCCCTGCCACACTAGTAGAGGTGTACGAGAGTTGAACCGAGTCGAGCTTCACATACATACCTTACCACCGAGTCGAGCTCGATCAAATACCTTGCAGGTAACTTGAAAATCAAGAAAAAAAAAGGGTATTTGTTTCATATACATACCTTACCACCAGCCAACACTTTGTTGAGTCATTTCATCGAACACTTGGTGAGCAACATCAATATCAAAGTAACCAAGTCACTGAACTTGTTCGATTCGAGCTAGGGTTCGATCCGAGTCGAGTCGAGCTTGGGCAAGCTCAAACTCAGTTCAAAATTTTTTCAAGCTAAAAAAAAAAAAACCTATAGAGTTGGGGTGTTTTACTGGCTGCAAACATCATGTCTTGATGGTAGCCGATTTGATCAGGTCTACGTAACACGTACTTCCATTAGGCCATGACTTAGGGCCATCTTGATGCATTTGTTGTATGTTGAAGCTTGTTAATCTATTTTGCCAGCTTATATTAAGTTATGGGTCCATAAATGAAATAGATCCAAAAATTTGAAGTGAACCGCATCACATGAACAATGATGATTGACTATCAAAAATTATTTATTGTGGACCACGAAAGTTCTGCATTAGGCTGATTTTTATTTTTATCTTTCCTTTATCTAAGCTCGTATAACCTTATCAATATGTTAAGTGGCAAATAAACATTTCAGTGAACCGTAGAAAGATTTGAATCTGCTTTATTTTTAAGCTCATACACTTAAAATAAGTCGGCAAAATGTATAGACAACATGTACATACATCAAGGTGGGCCCCACAATCACAGTCAGAACTCACAGCTACCTAACGGAATCCGCCCGTCTTTGATAAGACCGTGGGCCATTAAATGAATAGGATTTTGAAAGTATTTATGAATTATTAATGATGGATATCCAAGGTTAAGGTTTTCATGTCGTGTGGTCCACCTGATATTTATATACCTATCATTTTTGGGCTCCACTATGATGTATGTTTTACATCCACACCTTTCATCTATTTGGAGAGATCAATTTAAAAAAATATCGAAAGATAAATCCAAATCTCCGGTGGACCCCATCACAAAAAATAGTGGGGACAGTGACACCCACCATTAAAAACTTCTAAAGGCCATGAAAGTTTTACATCAAGCTTATATTTGTGTTTTACCTTATTTCATATCTTTTTTAACTTTTGAATAGGTTGGATTTCAAAAAAAAAACTATGGTCATCCTTAGGATAGTTTCAACGGTGGGAATCACCCTCCCCAATGTTTTCTGTGGTGAGGTCCACTACATCTTCTCATTTGCCTCATTCTCTGCCTCATGCCCTAAAATAATATCTCGAAATGGATGGATGGTGTGGATACAACACATCCATCATAGTGGGGCCCACAGAACTTGGCGACGTCACTTCAGTAGCCAACTCGCTACTCAACCTGGTATTAAGCCATGCCCGCGCCCGTGAGAGAGCTGAGAACTCTCTCTCTCTCTCTCTCTCTCTCCTCTCGTACCCTCCCCCTCCTCTTGCTGTCGATCTCGATCTCGATCTCTCTCTTCCTCTCTCTCTGATCTCTCCACCCTGGCACACCTCAGTCTCTCTTGCAGCCTCTCTCTCTCTCTGAGCTCGGAAACCCAATTGGAGATCTCTCAGCTCAACTCTCTCAATCTGTCTCCTCAAAGCATGAAAACCGGATTGGGGCTCCAACTCAAACCCTCCTCTCGTTCTCTTCCTCTCACCTCGAAAGGTAAAAACCCTAACCCATGACCCAAGCACACACCGACAAAATGAAGGTGGCCCTAATCCCAATTTGAATTAGGGAATTTTGGTACCCTAACCCAAATCGAATTTGGTGGTTTTGAAATTGGGATTTGGGTACCCAACAACTCCCGCTGCGAATTTGGGGATTATGGTACCCTAATCACATTGCGAATCTGGGGGTTTTGAAATTGGGGATCATGGGGTTTTGAAA
The DNA here is from genome assembly GCA_021015155.1 of Magnolia officinalis. NCBI lineage: Eukaryota > Viridiplantae > Streptophyta > Magnoliopsida > Magnoliales > Magnoliaceae > Magnolia > Magnolia officinalis. The sequence continues at coordinate 28,118,369 of JAJHSJ010000007.1, forward strand.
TTGCAATATGATGTGTCGGGATTAAAGGCATTGGATTGGGGATGATATTCAGTGATCCACATTGTTAATTTGACGAAAAACAATGATGAAGGTGGCTGTCTCAAAATCTCAAGATTGTAACATCGATCCTAGACTTTCAAATTAATGGCCCACACAACAACAATTAAGAGATGGTCAATATTAACATATGGATATGTTAAATATTTTAAGCAATCTAGGTGCTAGAGTACTCCAATTGGTGGCCTTTTTTTTTTCATACACACACACAAGCACTCACGCCACAGTGGATTTTCACCACAATTGGAGGGCTTAGTTATTAGGTATCCTCAATTGACCGCAAGGCATATCTTGTGAATGGAAAGGTACTTATTTAACTTGAATATTCATGGTGTTTCATGAGAGGTGATTAATGGGCATAGGGTGTGTTCCAGAGGTGATTAATGGGCATAGGGCATAGGTGATTAATGGGCATAGGATCTTCCAAACTGGGAAATTTTCAGGGCATCCCCAATCTAAAGTGGGGTCCATCAGATTAGCGGTTAGGATAACCCTGCCATGAACCTCGCATGTGGAGGATCCTGCACATCAACAACCTTTTCTTTTGCCAACCATAAGACCCTATGACTCTTCATTCAGAAAATGTTCTTGAATGTGTAAATTCACAGAAAATCCATTCCCTGGAGATCGCCAGCAGCTTCGACTCAAAATGCATTTTCTTGCTGCAGTTAGAAATGGCTGAGGAATGTTTATCGCATGCCATGGACTTGAGCGGATTGTTGCTTTCTTTATTCCGCCCTTGGAGATGCTGAAGGGATATCTAAACTTGCATCTCTTGCAAAAGAGCAAGGGAAGAATAATGTTGCCTTTCTTTGTCTATTCATGTTAAGTAATTAGAGGAGTGCCTCCAGCTATTGGTAGAGAGGTAACTTTTTTGCATGGGAACCAGCTCTGTATGTTACACATAATTTATCATCTACTAGTTTCTGTAAATGAAGATAAGAGGATTGATCTTAACATTATGGTCGTCATGCACATAGACAGAAAATGCTTACAATGAATTTTTATGAGTACTAGGTAGCCTATTAATGAAAACAATGTCTTCGTCCATAATACATCTGTTTATGATTGACCAACTTTCAATATGTATGTCCTTTTGAACCTTCCCTAGTTGCACAAGTGGCTGAACCATCTCTGTATGTTATATAATTTTCTTCTACTAGTTTTCTGTAAATGAAAATAAGAGGATTGATCTTAACAGTATGGTCGTCATGCACATGACAGAAAATGCTTGCAATGAATGTTTATGAGTACTTGGTAATTTTGGAGTCCAAGGTTAGGGTTTGGGCTGAAGTACGAGTGCTGGAGCCGACGCTTTCGTAGTCCGGACTCATTCTTTGAAAAATAGAAAAATGGAATATTAGTAAATATGGTTTTCTTGTTAGAAGAAAATGGAGGATGGATTGAAAAAAACATAAAAGAGATTTTATTTTTTGGGTGACTTTGTTGCACTGAATGTTGGCGGTTAAAGACCACAAACTGGATGGCTAGGATCATTCCCTCCATGTGTTTTTCA
>JAJHSJ010000007.1:28120041-28200792 GCA_021015155.1 Magnolia officinalis
TTCAACCATACCCCTCTCATTACCTTGGTAACCTCTTTGGAGCATTAAGTGAAAGGAATCCAATTCAAGAAAGTGGGCTTCAAATATTGGGGGGCACAAGAGAAGCTGATTGAAGTACATGAGAGCATCAATCAAGCATATCAAGCAAGGCGATACAAACTGGCTTAATTTGACAAGTAAGTTGTCAATTGTTAGAATCCACATATTCTTTCCTTGCGTAGGATCGAGTATAGAGTTTGTGACCCAAACTTGTGTAGGTTCTTGAATAGAACTGTATCGCCACCAACACAGGTGAGTATGTGTAAGTCCTTATGTAGGCCTCTGATGGGAGTGTACATGTGTCAAGTCCTTGTGTACGCATCTGATGGGAGTGTATGTTTATAAGACCTTCTTTAGGCCTCTGGTGGGAGTGCAGGTTTGTAAAGGTTATGGGTGAACATATTAAAAATTCTTAGGATAGTGAATACCAGTACACTCAAGGAGAGTGCATCTGTCAGGAGTGGAGTAGAAAAACTGAATCACTATACATGCTTGTGTTTGTGATTGTCAATTGAGCATAATTTTATTTATGCTTGTGATTATTTAATTAAACTATATGAATGCTTGAATTGGATTGTATGCTAGACACTTAACTTACAAAGTACACACAAGTATATTATTTATATAGATTATTTTCTTATTGGCATATCTCTTGTAGTCTATGTGTTTAGACCTACTTTGGCTTGGAAGCCTTAGTGTTAATTCACCTTGATTTATTTTAATTGATAAATTAGTTTAATTAGGCAAGGAATTTTAAATTGGTCTTAATTAGCACTAGGACTTAGCCATAATTATATAGATCTGCCAAGCTTCCAGAAGTGCCGTGGTAGATTATCCTACCACGCAATTTCAAGGTCTCCTATCATACAACTCCTCATGTTTGCAAAGAGGGAAGAACTGTCACGCCTCAAACCCGGGACGGACAACTTCTGTGATGCCCCAAATCTGGCACTCGACTTCCATACACCAAGTCTCGAGTTCGACGCACCACAGGAAGACTTTTTGACTGATTTATATATATATATATATATATATATATATATATATATATATATATATATATATATTTATTTACATAATAATACATGTGCATGAAGATCCATGATCAAAATACCAAGTAACACTCTCCATTATAAGTCGTGATGGTTACAAGTACAACGCTTTTCAAAAGGTACACAATGTCAACATTGTCAATTCGAAAAATAGATATAATGCATCGAGAAAGCTAAGACTTCCAAGCTACTCTTGCCCTGAAAAAAAAAAAGAGAAATAGGAAGCTTAGGCAAAAAGCCTAGTGAGTACACACGTGTGTTTAGTGTGTCCTACATGTAAGCAAGATAAATATGCCACAAAGAAATCATGTATGATGAAAGGCGTATAGTACGTAAGGAATAATGTCGACGCCAAGTCAATGCAATACATATGCATCATAGTAATACTCCGAGTCAATGCTATCAGCATCACCAAGTCATATTTTCATTTCTCCTATACCATAGCCATAACCATATTACATGCATCTGTAATCCCATCATCATCATCAAATTGTTATGCCATAATCATACAATATCAGAAATACTTGTAAGATCATGAATCATACGATATTAGAGTAAGCGGAAATACTGACAAGTCCATGAGTCATACAATATCAGAGTACGCAATACAGATCAGCTACGCAAATGAGGAGTTGTAAAGAGCCTAATATCAGATGCCGATGATGTAATGAAATATACAATTCCTAATGAGTTCACGAATACCTTCAGCCGTGTCTAAATGCAAAAACACAATAATCCAAAACGCCATATGCCGCGGATGTAATGCAATATGAGGTGCGAATGGAATGACCATATTGGAGTGTGAAGTCGGGATGATAATACGTAGTATCGCAGGCTATGGGGCCCATCACAAGGGACTTCTATCCAAACTAGTCCCATACCTAATTTGGATAGTCAGACTCATTGTGGTAAACTCCTGATCTTAGGTTAGTCGCGCGCCCTAACCGAAATCCTGGCCATTGCGAAGGTACATGTAACAAATAGTTGCACACCACCAGCCCGAGTGGATCGTGAATGAATGAATGAACGAGTATGTAACTCATGCTCAATAAGTCCACATATCAGTACTGCTCATCTCTGGGATCATCACAAGGGTCTATTACACTCTACACTAGCTTGCCGCCCCTATCCGACCGTACAACTGGGTAAGTGGAAGAGACCTCATTATCCGTCTGCCAATATCGGGTTCGGCTCGTCGATAATGGACCCATTCCTTAAGCTGGTCAAACTCAACCTAGATATTGCCCCCTCACTTAGGCAGGTAAGGTCACACCTCTTCCCAACCGACCACGACACAGTGGGAGACGCGACTTACTGGTATACGGCCCTCATACGCTCATATATATCCACTCGGTCTAGACGTTGGGGCATCTTCTGACCACAGAGGTTTTAGAATTTTCACACAGGGACATCTATGACGCCCGTATGATAGAACCAAACATTTTTGGTGTCCCATCCGGCCATCCACGATATGCCTGTGGAGGCTACAACCCTGATGTCGCTAGGGTGTACGGTAATCGTAATCACACAATGCGAGATGCATGAATCATACAATCCAGTCATGCATCAATCCTGCCATACCATGTGAGACAATCTCCACCTATCAGGGAGTCTCATAACAACCTGCCCAATGACAAATGCAATGGACAACCACATCTCATAACAAACATACAGATGATGCGTATGGGCATGTATCATGATGCTATGCTGTCACATACTCATAATCGGCATCGATAATCGAAATTGGTGAGAATGGGCCTAACAAGGCCTAAGGGAAGGTCACAATGTGGATATTCAACCATCATCAATGTGGACATTTAACCAACATTGCACCTAAGGAGTGACCCACATGGGGCCAAACGTATAGTGGGATCACACATTACATTGGTCCGTATATTCATCGCATTGGGCCTTACCAAATGGGCGAAAAATATATCACAATAGGCCTCATCATATGGGCTAGAAATATATCACAATGGACCTTATCAAATGGGCCGAAAATATATATCACAATGGGCCACAACCCATAGGCCTTAATACACAACGGATGGGCCCTACACATGACCCTAATATTCATCACAGGTGAGCCCTGCACATGGGCCATATACACATCAAGTGGGTTGCATCAATGGGCCGCACTAATGGGCCTCATACACATCAAGTGGGCTACATCAATGGGCCGCACTAATGGGCCACATACACATCAAGTGGGCTACACAATGGGCCGGACTAATGGGCCTCCTAGATGGGCCACAAAATACATCAAAGTGGGCCCGACAAATGGGCCACAAAATACATCAAGGTGGGCCCGACGAATGGGCCACAAAATACATCAAAGTGGGCCTGACAAATGGGCCACAAAATACATCAAGGTGGGCCTAACAAATGGGCCACAAAATACATCAAAGTGGGCCCGACAAATGGGCCACAAAATACATCAAGGTGGGCTCGACAAATGGGCCACAAAATACATCAAAGTGGGCTCGACAAAGGGGCCACAAAATACATCAAAGTGGGCCTGACAAATGGGCCATAAAATACATCAAGGAGTGGCCCACATGGCACTCACTCAAAATGGGCCTTAACCTTCTTGGGCCCACACACCAATGGAATTTACAATGGGTCCTATGTGGTGGAGTCCATGGGGATTTCCCATGAGGTTGAGTTGTGTGTGACCCACCTGAAGTTAGGATCTGCTCCAACAATCCGGTGAAGTCAATGGATGGTATGGATATACATTGCATCATTAACCTCGGCCCTAGGAAAATTTTAGTGATAAGAATTCGTTCCTTACTGTTTTAGGTGATACGGTCTAGGTGGACTTTGGATCAGCCTGATTTTTGAAACTATACCATGCAATGGGTTGGTCAAGGATAATGTATGGACTAAAAAAAAATCAGATACCTCGTGGTAGACCCACAGTGAGTCTTTAATGGTAAATGTTCCATTTCTACTGTTCGTGTGGTGCAGCCTACCTAAAATTTGGATTAGCTTTATTTTTGGGCTCATGTACTAAAATGGTCTATCAAAGACAATGTACGGTGCACATTACATGGGCCTCTTAGCTTAAAATCAAGTCAATGTGTTGATAATGTGGACCACACCACACACAAAAGTTGAGAGGGTTACCCTCCATTAAACATTCATAATCATTTCTTGGGTCACCAAGGCGTGGTTCACAAATCCAGCCCATCCATTATGTGTGTCCCACTTGGTTGAGGGTTCAGTCCAAGTTTCAGATACATCCAAATTTCAGGTGGACCTAACAAATGATTTTACATGCTTGGGCTTCGAGTTGTATGAATGGTTCAAGGAGATCAAAGTTACATGTGTCCCAAAGTGATGTATTTATTACATATACATAGTTCATCTATTTTAATTTTAATTTTTAATTTTTATTTATTGTTAAAGATCATTTTATAGCATTATCCAAAAATGAATCAAGTCCAAAGATTATCTGGACCTTACCACAAACAGTAGTGGGGATAACGATTTCACCGTTAAACAATTTACAGGGCCCACCTTAATGTTTATTTTCCATCCAATCTGTTCATAAGGGCACAAAGACCTGGATTAAGGGGAAAAACAAATTTCATATTAGTCCAAAACTTCTATGACCCAAAATTCAATGGTAGACATTCAATCCCCTATTGTTTTTGTAGTGTGTCCCACTTGCTAGTTAGATCTATTTTATTTTTCTTCTCAAGCCTTAAGATGACTCGCTAAATGGATGTATGGTTTGGATATAACACATACCTCATGATCAGACCCATGGATTTATTCAGCTTCACATACATTTATTTATTTATTATTATTATTTATGGTGAGGGCCATCTGAGTTCCGTGTAAGGCTGAATTTTGGGGGTGACCTATTTTTAAAGGGGACCCATCAAATGCACAGTGTAGATGCTCGACAAGCATCAAGGTGGGGCCTGTGGTGGGGCCCACTTCCCTGCCCATCCCAAGCAGCAGCGTCCTCTGGACGTTGGACGTCAGCAAGGGGCTGATGCCCGTGGCTACATATATATATATATATATATATAATATATATATATATATATATATATATTATATTATTTTTCTGTTTTACGATGGTTTTTCATAGGTGGGGCACACATCAGGATAATCAAGTCCGTCTGTTGCATTCTCTGGCTCGTGACACATCCAACAAGTCCAATATGCAGTATGTTTTGACGCACAGAAACCTCACAGCGGGTCTTAACAGTTTAACGATATTAAAATAGTATTTTTGATGGTGTGGCCTACTAGAGATTTGGATTGGCTTCATTTTTCGGCTCAAAGCCTAAAATGAGCTGGAAAATTGAATGGACGGTGTGGATTGAATACATACGTCATGGGTGGGGCATGCTGTGGTCTCACATATATATATATATAATTTTTTGTGTTGTGTGCACGTGTGTGCATGGGTGTGTGTGTGTGTGGCCAGTCCAATGGGCCATATTTGGATGGTTTAGATGGCGTAAAAAAAAAACATCATAGTGGATCCATGCCCATTTGTCAATTGATATTCATGTATTCCCTTCATCTTGGTCTTGGAATGTTATGGACATTAGATGAATACTAAACATCATAGTGGGGCCATGATCAACGGATCCCACATCATCATCATCATCAATAACAACAACATGTTATCATAATGATCATCATTATCCAAACCATAAAAGAATAAAAGACTAAGTGAAAAGGGGGTGTACTCACCTTAACGGACTAGATGGATGGTTGAGATGGGTGGAAGAGATGGGGTTGACGGAGTTGATGGCCCACCAAAATCACTCCTCTCTCTCTTTCTCATGTGTAGAAAAATGATGAAATGCTATGGGATGGAGGGGTATTTGTAGAGAAATTGATAAAAATTTGTTTAAGTTAGGCTAATGTGATTAATATTAGCCTAGGCTAGGATTATGACAATTAATTCATTATTAGTATTTAATGGTGGATTAAAGGAGCATGGGATGACATGGTGTGATGATGTCATGCTTAAGGTGTGGCATGGAAAAGAGTTGACTTAAAGTGTACATGAGAGAGGGAGAGGTATGGGTGTGTGACATCACACACATGGGTAGAGATTCTCTCACTCATGTGTGGCATGTACATGTGTGCATGGCATGTGTTGTGCACATGTGTGGAATGGAGTACATGGCGCTATGCGCACATCATACAACAATGATTCTTCGCTGCGTATCTCACTAACGGAGTATCATACAGACGCACGGGTGGTACTTACGCGATCGCAGTGACGGGGCGGTCTATATGAAATAAGTTTCGAGGTCTTGGGGTTCCGGTCAGTTGGTTGTGTACTATGAACGACCAATCTAGGTCTAGCTAAGGGCATCGATCATTGTGTACATATGCATAGAAAATGGTACGGAATGGACGGGGTGTTACAATCTACCCTCCTAATAAAAATTTCATCCTCAAAATTTCTAGTTCCAAGCACACTATCAAACTCATAACATAGAAAGCTAAACATACATATCTGCCTAATGCCTGGGTGCTAAGTATAGCCTTTACGTTCTTAACTAGGGAATCTTGCTTTGACTAAGTTCTCAAACTGGGAATCTGAGATTCATGTCTCTAGATTCATAGAAATCAGGGGTACTAATGACATCTAGGTTTTTGATCAATCTCTATGAGAGACCTAAATTAAGTTCTTCTATGTTTTCCAATTACTGACGCAAGTGATCCCAAATCTTATGCTCTGATACCATCTTCTGTCACGCCCCAAACCCGGAGACGGACAACTTCCGTGATGCCCCGAATCCGGCACTCGACTTCCATACACCAAGTCCCGAGTTCGGCGCACCACAAGGAAGATTTCAACTAATTAATATATATATATATATATATATATATATATATATATATATATATAATATATATATATATATATATATATATATTTCTTTACATAATAATACCTGAACATGAAGATCCATGATCAAAATACCAAGCAACACTCTCCATTATAAGTCTTGATGGTTACAAGTACAATGCTTTTCAAAAGGTACACACAGCGTTAACATTGCCAATTCGAAAAATAGATACAATGCATCGAGAAAGCTAAGTCTTCCAAGCTACTCCTGCTCTAAAAAAATGAGAAATAGGAAGATTAGGCAAAAATCCTAGTGAGTACACACATGTGTGCAGTGTATCCTGAAAGTGCCCTGGTTTGTCAAGTTACGTGTGCGTTGAGTCAGTGTGACTACAGAGCTTGATAAGAAGATCAATTCAAGTGTCTGCCTCAACCGGATGTGTGCGAGCTCATCACAGGTAAAACTAAAGCCTCACATCTCATGTCCCAAAATACCAGGTAATTAAAACCCTTAAAATAAGATAGAAATCATAGGGTTTTAGGGTGAGAAAACTTTTTGCAAAATAGGAAAATCTCTAAGTTTTTCTCGCCTTGTCGATTTTATCGAAGCACCCTCGATATGATCGACCAGCACTGTCGATGTCCTCGATACCTTAACGATATTATCGATGAGAGGACCAAAAGTGTCCAGTAACTAAATATTCATCTGGACGGATTTATCGATGTATCGATACACCTATCGATATCATTGATATAAGCACTAAATATGTCCAGCAACTTCACAACATATTTGGACGAATTATTGATGCATCGATACACATATCGATATCATCGATGTTCAAATCTCGAGTCCATCGAAAGTGACTCGATAAGATCGACAGGCAGATTTCCGACACCCTTGTTTTTTAAATGAAAATCTTAAATTCCTTTGATATATCGATGACCGTCTGATATGATCTGAATTCAAATATCGATAAGATCAGATATCCATCGATGATATCGATGGTGGGCGTGCATTTCTTACAGCAGATATTTCAAGTTGTTTTTAACTATGATTCGGGGCCCTTCGATAGAATCGATATTTCAAATATCGATGATATCGGCACCAGGTCGAGTGCATCGAACAAAGACATAAATCGTCCAGCAAGCTTAAAGTCAAATCCGCTAGATTTATCGATGCATCGACTTTGATCTCGATATCATTGACATTCAAATTCCGAGGATCTCGACGGTTCCCTGATCACTCATAAAAACCTGAAATATTTCAAAATCAAGTGTCTCTCATTTTTCAAGTGTCGATGGATCGATCCTATTATCGATGGAATCGGAGTTCGAAATCCGATGACATCGACAATAGTTTTGATTCATCGACCAATTGGCAAAGAGTTTCAAAAGCGTATGACGTTGAGTCCGAGTCATCGAGCAGACCATTGATGCTATCGAGAGTATATGCTCGATGATATTGAACCTGCTCGATGATATCGAACTCTGTCATAAATGTGACCGTTTTATATCCGTTGGAACTTTTTTCCTATATATAGAGGACTTGTCTTTTGTTGCTGTGAGAGAAAGCAGAGAGAGCTTTTGAGTGTTTCAACTTATATCTTATATCTAAAGCCCTTTCTCTCAACGGAGTTCATCCTTCAATCCACCCTCACCATTGACATTCAATAGAGTGGATTGGGGAATGAACTTCCGCATTCAAGGATCCTCTAGCTACTACCTTAATGGCAAATCATTAAGCTGGGATGCCTTGAATGCATAAGATTGGAACTACTCTATCTTCCTTATAGGAAAATCTTTAGAGAGTAGGATTCCATCATAACCTTGGCCCAACCCGAAGCCTAGTACTGGTACATCTTTTGTGCTGCGGATCAAGGGAGCCGAAGACTCTTCAACAACAAGGAGGAGATCTTTGTCATTGTGCTGAATGGGACTCATCAACTTATTTGTACGTATCCAGAGTCCAAGAGGACACTTGTGATCATTCCTTCCTAGGATTGGGTCTTAAGTGGTTCTCACCCTTTGAAGTCCTCAAGGAGGCCTCCGGCGGAAGTGTACGTAGTGGGTGCGTTGTGTGGACCCTTGCTCTGTGGAGAGCATAAACATCCGAGTGCGTTGTGTGGACCCCTGCTCTGTGGAGAGCATAAACATCTGGTTTGGAGTGAACTAGTAAAACTCTGGGTTTTAGGTGAACCGGGTAAAACCTTAGGGTTAGAGGTCAACCGTGTAGAAACCTCCAGTAGGGTCTTATGGAAGATCCTTGGCCAGTGTGCCTAAAAGTGGGTGCGTTGTGTTGACCCTTGCTCGTGAGAGCATAAACAATCAGCCTCAGTGTAGGTTGTAAAGGTTGAAGGTGAACCTGATTTAAAACCTTAGGTTTGAGGTGAACCCTGGGAAACCTCCTGAGTGAAATCCGGTACACTCAAGGGTTGAGTGCAACAACTGGGAGTGGAGTAGATTTATCGTCGAACCACTATAAAATGACTGTGTTTGAGATTGTTATTTTGATTGAGTGATTTGCATTAATACTTCCATATCTGAATATCTGATCACTTCTCACACACCTACACAGTCATATCCATCATGAACTAGACTTTATATTGTTAACTCTTTAAGCAGTTTGTGATTGGATCCTCTATTAGGCTTGGAAGCTAGTAGAGTTACATTTAAGTAATCCTGATAATTGTATATTTAAAAGGATTAGTGAAATAGGATTTTAAATAAACCATAAAAACTTTTAAAAGTCCTATTCACCCCCCTCTAGGACATATTGGCATACTCCTTCAACTCAAGCGGTCTTCACCGCTATTTCAATTGGTATCAGAGCAGGTCTCTCTTTAAGGGCTTCACCGCCTAAAGAGTGATCTTGACTGTAGAAGGAATCATGTTCAAAAGAGTCCAAGAGGGTGTGATTAACCAGAACAATTGCCTTGTAATCCACACTGTTATGAAAGCAGGTAATAATTCAAAGTGGTATCTTGATAGTGGATGTTCCAGACACATGACTGGTGATCAAACTCACTTTTGTGAGTACTCAAACTTTGATGGAGGATCTGTCACATTTGGTGATGGAAGCTCAGCCAAAATTGTTGGACAATGAACAATAGCTATACCAGGCCTTCCTATAATTAAACATGTCCTATGTGTAGAAGGTCTAAAACATAATCTCCTGAGTATCTCCCAAATCTGTGATAAAGAACATCTTGTCACCTTCTCAAAAGATGTGTGTAAAATTTTAGATCATACAAGAAAATCTCTTATAAAAGGTTTACGCACTAATGATAACTGTTATGTCATTGAAAGTACAAGTGAGAATGTGGTAGCCACAAAATGTAATATGGCTATAAAAAGTGAGTCCAGATTGTAGCACCAAAGGTTGGGACATGTCCACTACCAAAATTTAGCAAAGCTCAGTTCAAAGAATTTGGTTAGGGGACTTCCCAAGATTAGAAAAGAAGAAAAAGTTGTCTGTGGAGAATGTCTAAAAGGAAAACAGATAAAGGTCGGACACAAGAAGACAACCTCCATAGCAACAACGAAACCTTTGGATATGCCACATATGGATCTAGTTGGACCGACTAAAGTGGAAAGTCATGGCAAGAAAAGATACTTCCTGGTGATAGTAGATGACTACACTAGATTTACTTGGGTCGCATTTCTTCGAGAAAAATCGGATGCCTTTGAGGAATTTGTGATCCTGGCAAAGCGACTCCAAAATGAAAAAGGATACGGGATCAATCACATCAGAAGTGATCATGGTGGGGAATTTGAAAATGAAAAATTTAAAAAATACTGCAATGAGAAAGGAATTCATCGTGAATTCTCAGCTCCAAAAACTCCACAGCAAAATGGAGTCGTTGAAAGGAAAAATCGAGTATTGCAAGAGATGGGGTCAGTTATGCTAAATGGAAAGGATATGACAAAAAGTTTTTGGGCAGAACCTGTCAATACTGCTTGCTACATCATAAATAGAGTATATCTTAGAGCAGGCTTGAACAAAACTTCGTACGAACTATGGTATGGAAAACTGCCTAGTGTGAAATATTTTCGAGTCTTTGGTAGCAAATGTTATATCTTGAGAGATAGAGATCACCTAGGGAAATTTGAGTCTAAAAGTAATGAAGGAATCTTCTTGGGGTATGCCATGAATAGTCGTGCGTACAGAGTATACAATCTAAGAACTCTCACTATTCAGGAATCAGTGAACGTGGTAATCGATGATCAACCTCATGAAGAAGATGCACCTGTGAATGAATTAGAAGATGATGTAGATTCATGCATACTGGAAAAACCTGAAAACAAAACTTTATCACCCAGTGAACCTCAACCGTCATCTGACATTCCCATCATAAAAGATCATCCTCGAGAACAGATCATTGGAGATCCTAATGCTGGTGTAAAAACTCGACGACAGATAGAAAATATCTATAGTCATTTCTGCTTTACCTAAAAAATTGAGCCTAAGAACATTGTGGAAGCCCTTCAAGACGAACACTGGATAAATGCTATGCAAGAAGAACTTCAACAATTTCAAAGAAATGAGGTATGACAATTGGTTCCCAGGCCACTCAATACAAATGTCATTGGAACCAAATGGGTGTTTAAGAATAAATCGGATGAATTAGGAAATGTGATTAAGAACAAAGCAAGGCTTGTAGCTCAGGGGTACTCACAGATAGAAGGGATTGACTTTGATGAAACATTTGCTCCTGTGGCTCGCCTTGAGTCTGTCAGAATTCTTCTATCCATTGCATGTGCATTAAAATTTAAACTATTTCAAATGGATGTTAAGAGTGCTTTTCTTAATGGGGAACTTGTTGAAGAAGTCTATGTTGAACAACCAAAGGGATTTACTGATTCCAAGTATCCTCACTACGTAGATCATCTGAACAAAGCCCTCTATGGTCTCAAATAAGCACCACATGCTTGGTATGAACGATTGACAAAATTTCTTTTGGACCATGAATTCTGCAGAGGTAATGTTGATAAGACTCTGTTTACCCAAAGAACAAAAGACTCACTACTTATTGCACAAATTTATGTGGATGATATAGTCTTTGGCTCAACATGTGAGGATATTGCATACAAATTTGCCGACCTCATGAAATCAGAATTTGAAATGAGTATGGTTGGTGAACTAAACTTCTTCTTAGGATTGCAAGTCAAGCAGCTAAATGATGGAATCTTTATTTGTCAAACCAAGTATGCGAACGAGTTAGTGAAAAGGTTTGGTCTTGAATTTGGACGCTCTTATCACACTCCCATGAGTACCACACTCAAAATCTCCAAAGATGCAAATGGTAAGAGTGTGGATCAACATCTCTACCAGAGTATGATAGGAAGTCTATTATATCTCACAGCTAGTCATCCCGATATATCCTTTAGTGTTGGAGTATGTGCTAGATATCAAGCTGATCCTAAAGAATCTCACCTAACAGCTGTTAAAAAGATAATTAAATACATAGCTGGAACTACCTCCTACGGTATGTGGTATCCATTTGAAACATCCATGATTATCATTGGGTACTCTGATGCCGACTGGGCAGAAAATTTGGATGATCGAAAATCAACTAGCGGAGGATGTTTTTATATTGGAAACTGCCTAGTCTCCTGGCAGAGCAAGAAACAAAATTCAATATTACTATCTACTGCCGAGGCTGAATACATTGCCGCTGGTAGCTGTTGTGCACAACTTCTTTGGATGAAGCAAATGTTGTTGGATTACGGGATTGAACAACCCACGATGGGTCTTTTCTGTGATAACACAAGCGCAATCAACATTTCAAAGAATCCTGTTCAACATTCTCGGACTAAACATATAGACATCCGTCATCACTTTATCCGAGAACTTGTTGAAGACAAGATTCTTACATTGGATTATGTTTTCACAGAAAAGCAACTCGCAGACATCCTCACCAAACCTCTTGATGCAAATAGGTTTAGTGACCTACAAAAATCCATTGGGGTCTGTACTCACTAAATCTCAGAGAACATGAGCCACACAGGTAAAATCTTCACATTGAGGCATTCATGGTTATATGTAATCACAAGTCAAAATTCCCTGTATTAACCATGTCATTTTGAGCGCAAAGTTATGACAATCTCGATAATATCCGAACAATATCAGATCAATGATATCAATATTCAACATCGATACTATTGAAGAAACTTGGAAATGCACGATGATAATTAGGCTTTCCTCAAATGGTGAGCCTGAAAATGTTTTGCTCTGATAAACTTTAATCTACTGCTATCTGTGGCAGTATGTGTGCTGATAGTTGAATAGCTGAATATTTTGGGATTTTTTTTGATTGATTTACTACTGTCTGGGGCAGTTTTGGTTTCATTTTGAATATGGCTGTGTAGAACTCATATCCTTAATGCCATATTTCTATTTTTATGCTACCCTGGTTTATCAAGTTCTGGAATGCATGTGATGTCCTTAATGAATATTTTTCACTGCTATATAATTGTTATATCGTATCTAATATGCATTCATTCAGAAATTGATGCTTGTTGAAATTGAGCTAACTCTTATACATCAAATTCATCTGCTTCTACCTGATTGGTTCTCCTAAGTGTTTCAAGCTTCAGTCAATATCATCTGAGATATCTTTGTCAATGACTGACAAAAAGGGGGAGAACATTTACAAATACCCCGAATGGAAATTGTATATCTGTTCAAAGGTTGTTGCAGGTGTTAGGGGGAGCAGCCGCAGCAAGCAAGGGGGAGCAGCTATTGGGTCGTGTACCTGGGTTAAAAACTGTAAAATTGTGTAAAAACATGTACACACAATTTAGGGTGTTTTGGGTGTTTTGGAAATTTTGTCACGTAATTGACAAAGGGGGATATTGAAAGTGCCCTGGTTTGTCAAGTTACGTGTGCGTTGAGTCAGTGTGCCTACAGAGCCTGATAGGAAGATCAATTCAAACGTCTGCTTCAACCGGATGTGTGCGAGCTCGTCACAGGTAAAACTAAAGTCTCACATCCCATGTCCCAAAACACCAGGTAATTAAAACCCTTAAAACAAGATAGAAATCATAGGGTTTTAGGGTGAGAAAACTTTTTACAAAATAGAAAAATCTCTAAGTTTTTCTCGCCTTGTCGATTTTATCGAAGCACCCTCGATATGATCAACCTGCACTGTCGATGTCCTCGATACCTTAACGATATTATCGATGAGAGGACCAAAAGTGTCCAGCAACTAAATATTCATCTGGACGGATTTATCGATGTATCGATATACCTATCGATATCATCGATATAAGTACTAAATATGTCCAGCAACTTCACAACATATCTGGACGAATTATTGATGAATCGATACACATATCAATATCATCGATGTTCAAATCTCGAGTCCATCGAAAGTGGCTCGATAAGATCGACAGGCAGATTTTCGGCGCCCCTGTTTTTTAAATGAAAATCTTAAATTCCTTCGATATATCGATGACCGTCCGATATGATCTGAATTCAAATATCGATAAGATCGGATGTCCATCGATGATATCAATGGTGGATGCGCATTTCTTACAGCAGATATTTCAGGTTGTTTTTAACTATGATCGGGGGCCCTACGATAGAATCGATATTTCAAATATCGATGATATCGGCACCAGGTCGAGTGCATCGAACAAAGACATAAATCGTCCAGCAAGCTTAAAGTTAAATCCGATGGATTTAACGATGCATCGACTCTGATCTCGATATCATCGACATTCAAATT
The DNA here is from genome assembly GCA_021015155.1 of Magnolia officinalis. Lineage (NCBI taxonomy): Eukaryota > Viridiplantae > Streptophyta > Magnoliopsida > Magnoliales > Magnoliaceae > Magnolia > Magnolia officinalis. Next base: position 28,134,696 of record JAJHSJ010000007.1, read on the forward strand.
CCGATGATCTCGACGGTTCCCCGATCACTCATAAAAACTTGAAATATTTCAAAGTCAAGTCTCTCTCATTTTTCAAGTGTTGATGGATCGATCCTGTCATCGATAGAATCGGAGTTCGAAATCTGATGACATCGACAATAGTTTCGATTCATTGACCAATTGGCAAAGAGTTTCAAAAGTGTATGACGTTGAGTCCGAGTCATCGAGCGGACCATCGATGCTATCGAGAGTATACGCTCGTTGATATAGAACCTGGTCAATGATATCGAACTCTGTCATAAATGTGACCGTTTTATATCCGTTAAAACTTTTTGCCTATATATAGAGGACTTGTCTTTTGTTGCTGTGAGAGAAAGCAGAGTGAGCTTTTGAGTGTTTCAACTTATATCTTATATCTAAAGCCCTTTCTCTCAAGAAAGTTCATCCTCCAATCCACCCTCACCATTGACATTCAATAGAGTGGATTAGGGAATGAACTTCCGCATTCAAGGATCCTCTAGCTACTACCTTAATGGCAAATCATTAAGCTGAGATGCCTTGAATGCATAAGATTGGAACTACTCTATCTTCCTTATAGGAAAATCTTTAGAGAGTAGGATTCCATCATAACCTTGACCCAACCCGAAGCCTAGTACTGGTACATCTTTTGTGTTGCAGATCAAGGGACCGAAGACTCTTCAACAACAAGGAGGAGATCTTCGTCATTGCGCTGAATGAGACTCATCAACTTATTTGTAAGTATCCAGAGTCCAAGACGACACTTGTGATCATTCCTTTCTAGGATTGGGTCTTAAGTGGTTCTCACCCTTTGAAGTCCTCAAGGAGGCCTCTGGCAGGAGTGTACGTAGTGGTCGTTGTGTGGACCCTTACTCTGTGGAGAGCACAAACATCCGGGTGTGTTGTGTGGACCCTTGCTCTGTGGAGAGCATAAACATCTGGTCTGGAGTGAACTAGTAAAACTCTGGGTTTTAGGTGAACCGGATAAAACCTTAGGGTTAGAGGTCAACCGTGTAGAAACTTCCAGTAGGGTCTTATTGAAGATCCTTGGCCAGTGTGCCTAAAAGTGGGTACGTTGTGTTGAACCTTGCTCGTGAGAGCAAAAACAGTCAGCCTTAGTATAGGTTGTAAAGGTTGAAGGTGAATCTGATTTAAAACCTTAGGTTTGAGCTGAACCCTGGGAAACCTCCTTAGTGAAATCCGGTACACTCAAGGGTTGAGTGCGGCAGCCGGGAGTGGAGTAGACTTATCGTCGAACCACTATAAAATGACTGTGTTTGAAATTGTTATTTTGATTGAGTGATTTGCATTAATATTTCCATATCTGAATATCTGATCACTTCTCACACACTACACAGTCATATCCATCATGAACTAGACTTTATATTGTTAACTCTTTAAGCACTTTGTGATTGGATCCTCTACCAGGCTTGGAAGCCAGTAGAGTTACATTTGAGTAATCCTGATAATTAATTGTATATTTAAAAGGATTAGTGAAATAGGATTTTAAATAAACCATAAAAACTTTTAAAAGTCCTATTCACCCCCCTCTAGGACATATTATCATACTCCTTCTTCAACTCAGGCGGTCTTCACTGCTATTTCATATCCTACATGCAAGCAAGATAAATATGCCACAAAGAAATCATGTATGATGAAAGGCGTATAGTACGTACGGAATAATGTTGATGCCAATGTCAATGCAATACATATGCATCGTAGTAATACTCCGATTCAATGCTATTAGCATCACCAAGTCATATTTTCATTTCTTCTATACCAAAGTCATATCCATATTACATGCATCCGTAATCCTATCATCATCATCTTATTATTATGCCATAATCATACAATATCGGAAATACTTGTAAGATCATGAATCATGCGATATCAGAGTAAGCAAAAATACTGTCAAGTCTGAGTCATACAATATCGGAGTACGCAATACAAATCAGCTATGTAAATGAAGAGTCATAAAGAGCTAAATATCAGATGCCAAGGATGTAATGAAATATACAATTCGTAATGGGCATGTATTATGATGCTATGTTGTCACATATTCATAATCGACATCGATAATCGGAATTGGTGAGAATGGGCCTAACAAGGCCTAAAGGAAGGTCACAATGTGGACATTCAACCATCATTGCCCGTCAATGTGGACATTTAACCAACATTGCTCCTAAGGAGTGACCCACATGGGGCCAAATGTATAGTGGGATCACACATTACATTGGTCCGCATATTCATTGCATTGGGCCTTACCAAATGGGCGAAAAATATATCATAATGGGCTTCATCATATAGGCCAGAAATATATCACAATGGGCCTTATCAAATGGGCTGACAATATATATCACAATGGTTCACAACCCATAGGCCTTAATACACAACGAATGGGCCCTACACATGGGCCTAATATTCATCACAGGTGAGCCCTGCACATGGGCCTCATACACATCAAGTGGGTTACATCAATGGGCCGCACTAATGGGCCTCATACACATCAAGTGGGCTGCATCAATGGGCCACACTAATGGGCCACATACACATCAAGTGGGTTGCATCAATGGGCCGTACTAATGGGCCTCATAGATGGGCCACAAAATATATCAAGGTGGGCCCGACAAATGGGCCACAAAATACATCAAAGCGGGCCCGACAAATGGGCCACAAAATACATCGAAGTGGGCCGACAAATGGGCCACAAAATACATCAAAGTGGGTCCGACAAATGGGCCACAAAATACATCAAGGTGGGCCCGACAAATGGGCCACAAAATACATCAAGGAGTGGCCCACATGGAACTCACTCAAAATGGGCCTTAACCTTCTTGGGCCCACTCACCAATGGAATTCACAATGGGTCCTATGCGATGGAGTCCATGGGAATTTCCCATAAGGTTGAGTTGTGTGTGACCCACCTGAAGTTAGGATCCGCTCCAACAATCCGGTGAAGTCAATGGATGGTATGGATATACATTGCCTCATTAACCTCGGCCCTAAGAAAATTTTAGTGATAAGAGTTCGTTCCTTACTGTTTCAGGTGATACGGTCTAGGTGGACTTTGGATCAGCCTGATTTTTGAAACCATACCATGCAATGGGCTGGTTAAGGATAATGTATGGACTAAAAAAAAATCAAATACCTCGTGGTAGACCCACAACAAGTATTTAATGGTAAATGTTCCATTTCTACTGTTCGTGTGGTGCAGCCTACCTAAAATTTAGATCAGCTTTATTTTTGGGCTCATGTACTAAAATGGTCTATCAAAGACAACGTACGATGCAGATTTGATGTAGACATTACATGTGCCTCTTGGCTTAAAATCAAGTCAATTTGTTGCTAATGTGGACCACACCACACACAAAAGTTGAGAGGGGCCCTCCATTAAACATTCATAATCATTTGTTGGGTCACCAAGGCGTGGTTCACAAATCCAGCCCATCAATTATGTGTGTCCCACATGGTTGAGGGTTCAGTCTAAGTTTCAGATACATCCAAATTTCAGGTGGACCTAACAAGTGATTTTACATGCTCGAGCTTCGAGTTGTACGAACGGTTCAAGGAGATCAAAGTTACATGCGTCCCAAAGTGATGCATTTATTACATATACACAGTTCATCTATTTTTATTTATTTTTAAAGATCATTTTATAGCATTATCCAAAAATGAATCATGTCCAAAGATTATCTGGACCTTACCACAAACAGTAGTGGGGATAACGATTTCACCGTTAAACAATTTACAAGGCCCACCTTAATGTTTATTTTCCATCCAATCTATTCATAAGGTCACGAAGACCTGGATTAAGGGGTAAAAAATTTCATATTGGTCCAAAACTTCTATGACCCAAAATTCAATGGTAGACATTCAATCCCCTACTGTTTTTGTAGTGTGGCCCACTTGATAGTTAGATCTATTTTATTTTTCTTCTCAAGCCTTAAGATGACTCGCTAAATGGATGGACGGTTTGGATATAACACATACCTCATGATCAGACCCATGGATTTATTCAGCTTCACATACATTTATTTATTTATTATTATTATTACTTTTTATGGTGAGAGCCATTTGAATTCCGTGTAAGGCTGAATTTTGGGGGTGACCTATTTTTAAAGGGGACCCATCAAATGCACGGTGTAGATGCTCGAAAAGCATCAAGGTGGGGCCTGTGGTGGGGGCCACTTCCCTACCTGTCCCAAGCAGCAGCGTCCTCTGGACGCTGGACGTCAGCAAGGGGCTGACGCCCATGGCTATATATATATATATATATATATATATATATATATATATATATATTGTTTTACCATGATTTTTCATAGGTGGGGCACACATCAGGATAATCAAGTCCGTCTGTTGCATTCTCTTGCTCGTGACACATCCAACAAGTCTAATATGTAGTATGTTTTGACGCACATAAACCTCACAGTGGGTCATAACAGTTTAACACTATTAAAATAGTATTTTTGATGGTGTGGCCTACTGGAGATTTGGATTAGCTTCATTTTTCGGTTCAGAGCCTAAAATGAGCTGGAAAATTGAATGGACGGTGTGGATTGAATACATACGTCATGGGTGGGGCATGCTATGGTCTCACAGCCCCTTCCCTTTATTTGAGCAGCTGGATGCTACCAGCAGCAACGTCCTCTGGACGCTGGCAGCAGCGTTCTCTGGACGCTATATATATTATTATTATTATTATTATTATTATTATTATTATTATTATTATTATTATTATTATTATTATTATTATTTGTGTTGTGTGCACGTGTGTGCATGGGTGTGTGTGTGTGTGTGGCCAGTCCAATGGGCCATATTTAGATGGTTTAGATGGCGTAAAAAAAAAACATCACAGTGGATCCATGCCCATTTATCAATTGATATTCATGTATTCCCTTCATCTTGGTCTTGGAATGTTATGGACGTTGGATGAATACTAAACATCATAGTGGGGCCATGATCAACGGATCCCACATCATCATCATCATCAATAACAACAACATGTTATTATCATGATCATCATTATCCAAACCATAAAAGAATAAAAGACTACGTGAAAAGGGGTGTACTTACCTTAACGGACTAGATGGATGGTTGAGATGGGTGGAAGGGATGGGGTTGATGGCCCACCAAAATCACTCCTCTCTCTCTCATGTGTAGAAAAATGATGAAATGCTAAGGGATGGTGGGGTATTTGTAGAGAAATTGATAAAAATTTGTTTAAGTTAAGCTAATGTGATTAATATTAGCCTAGGCTAGGATTATGGCAATTAATTCATTATTTGTAATTAATGGTGGATTAAAGGAGCATGGGATGGCATGGTGTGATGATGTCATGCTTAAGGTGTGACATGGAAAAGAGTTGACTTGAGGTGTACATGAGAGAGGGAGAGGTATGGGTGTGTGACATCACACACATGGGTAGAGATTCTCACCCATGTGTGGCATGTACATGCGTGCATGGCATGTGTTGTGCACATGTGTGGAATGGAGTACATGGCGCCATGCGCACATAATACAACAATGATTCTTCGCGGCGTATCTCACTAACGGAGTATCGTACAGACGCACGGGTGGTACCTACGCGATCGCAGCGACGGGGCGATCGATATGAAATAAGTTTCGAGGTCTTGGGGTTTCAGTCAGTTGGGTGTGTACTATGAACGGCCAATCCAGGTCTAGCTAAGGGCATCGATTATCGTGTACATAAGCATAGAAAATTGTACGGAATGGACGGGGTGTTAGAAGAACTATGTAGGATGGTGTCTCTTAAGGTCATTTCGGTTGCAAACTCATGAGAAAAACTTATTTACTTTGCTTGTCTCTAATTATTTAATGCATCTATTCAATTTCCTTATGATGAGGTTTGAAAAAGAAATCTACCATTCATGATCTTGTAATCTTAAAAGAATTGACTATCTTAATCATTAGCAGGTTTGGAAATAATGATATACATTTGAATGAATTAATAGAAGAAAATCATGGAACATAATAATTCCTTCTAAGTTACAAGATAGAGATATTTGGATCACAATAAAAAAGTGACGCACTGACCTTTGCCTCTTCAATTTTGATTATGTGTAGACGGAAGTGGCCTTTAGTGTCATAGAGTAGTCGAAAGTTTTCATTTGTTTTGGAATAGAGATAACATCTGAAATAAATTCAAATAGCAATGTTTAGGATCCAATAACTAAGTGTAAGACCTGTATCCTAGCCCGTACCGTTCCGTAGGCTTCCACGGTCCTTCTGGTCGAATTCCGGTGACCCGTGATCTGTTATCGGCATTGCGCGCAACCCTGAGTCATATCCCGTATTTTAGAGTTGGCTTGACCCGAGACTTATACCCTAGTGACCGCGCCGTCGCCGCGGTTCCGATGCCGCGTCTCATGCAACGAGGCGATACCCAGGCCAGGAGATGTGGGCCCGCGTCCAGTTCGAGGATAAATGCCGCACGTTGCAATCACTAAAAAACATTACATCAATCCTATCAATCACATCAATCAAGTACCCATCACTCACATCACCTTTTTACCCATTCCCAAGCAACCCCTAAAGTCAACACACTCTCTCTCTCCACCCATCAAGTACACCTATCCATCACTCACATCCCATCCTCTCTCTCTCTCTCTCTCTCTCTCTCTCTCATTTCTCTCTTATTTTTTTCTCTCAAGCAACTCCCATGGAGCAATCGTCCATGGCTTCCATGGAGAGCAAGTGTGGCCCACCTTCCTACCTCCCATCTCCACCCTCCAATGATCATCTCCACCGTTGAAATGCGTCCCTTGGAGCTTTAGGATGCGTTGATGGAAGTGGAGGACCAAGAAGATCTTGAGGTGGGTGATTTATGATTTGATTTAGATGATTTTAGGGCCCACTTGTGGCGGGGCCCTTCCTCCATCCGTTCCTCTCTCTCTCTTGATGTGTGGCCCACTAATGATACATGTGTTTCATCTACGCTATGGGGCCAGCCATGATGGATGGGCCTGTCCACACCATCCAGAAACTAGATGTGTGAGAACCACCTTGATGCATATGTTTTGCCCCAGCCGTCCATTTGTGCGGGTCCCGCCCTGATGTACATGTTGAATAAGCGTGGACCCACCATGGCAGTGTGTGGGGCCCACCTTGTAGGATATGTGTATTATCCCCACTGTCCAACAATGTGACAGTGGGATTCACCCACCTGCAACGTGTAGGTCCTCTTTGATGTATGTATTTTATACATTCCATCCGTCCATTTTGAAATGGGTCATGGCCCACTCCACACGTGTGGGATAGGACCCACCTTGATGAATGTAATCTGTATCCTTGCCGTCCACATGACCCACGTGGCATGTGATGCATCTGACCGTCCATCTGTTGGACGAGCAGCAGCAGCAGCTGCTGTGCAACGTTATCTAGTTCCGTGGGTCTATATGAGGTATGTTTTATATGCCCTACACTGCACGTGTGGGACCCACTCCACACGTGATGCACGTGTGGAGGTGGGGCCCACTGAACGTATGCATTCCATTCATGCAATCCACCGTCCAAATATGGACGGTGAGACCCATACAATATGTGTGTATTGTCATGGTCCACCCACCTTTCTGCATATATATATATATATAATAATAATAATAATAATAATAATAATAATAATAATAATAATAATAATAATAATTTAATATATATATTGTATATGTATTGAGGTGGGCCACACGTGTGGACCCACCATGATGGATGTGTTAGGTCCCACCGTCCAGAACGTCCAGAGGGTCTGGACGGTGGGCGTTTTAATGATATTTAGATATAATATATCTCATATATAATATATCATATTATATTATATATAATATATTATAATATATAATATGTATTATATATCCTGCAGCAGCTCTGCCTTCTGCAGCTTGTGGACCCCGCTATGTATGTGTTATATCTAACCGTTCATCCATCTGCCGTACGCCCCACCTTGATGTATCGTCCTACCCACGCCGTCCATCCTAATTACGTGGGACCCACCTGACGTGTGTGGGTTTCATCCAAACCGTCTGCCCCTTTTGGACGGGACCACCTAATGCGTGGGAGGCATCCACACCGTCCACTCATCTGGGCCAGCAGCCTGCTGTACCCACATCGGTAGTTCTGTGGGCCACCCATGATGTATGTGTTCTTCTAGCCCTCCATTTGCGACAGTGCAGATCAGCACCATGTATGTGTTCTTCCAATCATCCAGACATGGGACCACCTTGATGCATGAATATGTCCCACCCGTCCAGATGGTCTAGATGTGGGCCCACCATGTTGCACTAGTTATATCCACGTTGTCCAGTACATTGGACGTGGACCCACCATGTTGTAAGTGTTTCATCCTGGCCGACCAGCTGGACGTGGATCCCACCCTAATATATGTGTTTCTGGCACACCGTCCAGCAGCAATGGACGGTGGCGCCTTGATGTATGTAGTGTAGCCTCGCCACCCATTAACCGGGCCCACCTGGCGTATGTGTTTCGTCCAAACCGTCCATCCAGATGGCGAGCTCGTCTTAAGGCCTTGAGACTAAAAATGTGGCAGATCTATCAGGTGGACCGCACTATAGAAACTAGTGGGGATTGAACGCCTACCATTGAAACTCCTTTTGGGAGTACGAAAGTTTTGGATGAATATGAAATTTGTTTTTCCTCTTCACCCAGGTCTTGTGACCTTGTGAACAGATTGGATGGAAAATAAACATTATGGTAGGGTCCACCTTGATGTATGAGCTGTACATCCATGTTGTTCATCTGGTGGGCCCATTTGGGAGGTGCAGACTCACCTGCTGTTGTGTAGGGCCCACCTGCTGTATGGCGCAGTGTGATGTATGTGAGGCCCAGATGGAGAGGTCCATTGTGATGTATTTGAGGCCCAAGGGATAAGGCCCATTATGATGGAATTGCGGCTCAGATGGAGAGGCCCATTGTGATGTATATTAGGCCCATGAGTGAGGCCCGATGTGATGTATACAAGGCCCATATGATAGGGCCCACCTGCTTGAATCTGAGGCCCATGGGTAAGGCCCGTTGTGATGTATTCGTGGCCTATGGGCAAAGCCCATTGTGATATGTATTAGGCCCATTAGTGCAGCCCATTGATGCAGCCCAATTAATATATATGAAGCCCATTGGTGTGGCCCGTGACGCGATCCACTTGCTGTTTTTGAGGCCCAATGCGATGTATGTAACGCCCGCTACGTTGTGTATGAATCCCTTGTATGGGCCACTCCTTGGGAACAATGTTGGTTACATGCCCACATTGATGGGCAATGACGGTTGAAAGTCCTCATGTGACCTTCCCTTAGGCTTTTGGTTAGGTCGACTATTGATTTCGATTAATGTGACCGATTTGCTGATTCTGACTGTCGATCAGTGCGATTTTCGTGACCGATTGTCGATTCCGATTAATGTGACTGATTTGCCGATGCTGATTATCAATCGATTCTGATTACCTTAACCGATTGCCGATTCCGATTGACGTGACCGATTTGCCGATTCCGACTATCGATCAGTGCTAATGTCATGACCGATTTGCTAATTCTGATTATCTTGACCACTTGCCGATTCCGATTGACGTGACCGATTTGCCGATTCTGATTGTCAATCGGTGCGATTGTTGTGACCGATTGTCGATTCCGATTGACGTGACCGATTTGTCGATTCCGATTATCGACCAATTTCGAGTATCAAGGCCAATTCCGATGATTTCGATTTGTCGAGGCCGATTGTATATGCCGATTCTGATTGTTGAGGCTAAGTATTGAGGCCGATTCTGATATGTCGAAGACCGAGTATCTAGGTCGATTCCGATTGTCGAAACCAAGTATCGAGGCTGATTCCAATTGTCGAGGCCGCGTATCGAGGTCGATTCTGAGTGTCAATTCGATTGTTGAGGCCGAGACCGATTGTCGCGACCTATATGCTGTATATACGACCCGTAGTTGGGGCCCACTGTGATGTATTCGTAGCCTATGGGCAAGGCCCATTGTGATATGTATTAGACCCATGATGCATGACCCATTTGATGTATTCGAGACCCATGTGTAGGGTCCACATGTCATGTATTTAAAGCCCATGGGCAGGGCCCACCCATTGTGTATATATGACCCTTAAGTAAGGCCCATTGTGTTGTATATTAGGCCTTTGTGTGAGGTCGTGGGCCCATTATATGTTTGGCTTTGTGTGAGGCATTCCTTGGGGACAATGTTGGTTAAATGTCCACATTGTCGAGGTCGATTGTTGATACCAGTTATTGATACCGATTATGAGTATGTGACTGCATAACATCATAATACATGCCTATACGCATCATCTGTATGTTTGTTATGAGATGTGATTGACCATTGCATATGCCATAGGGCAGGTTGTTCATAGGACTCCCTGATAGGTGGAGTTGCCCCATATGAGAGCATGACATGCACAGGATTGATGCATGACTGGATTGTTTGACTTATGCATCTTACATTGTGTGTTATGATTACTGTACGCCCTAGCGACATCTGGGTCGTAGCCTCCACAGGTATTTCGTGGATGGCCAGATGGGACACCGGAAATCTGTTCTACATGGGGTGCTATAGATATCCCTGGGTGAAAGTCCCTAAACCCTCTTGGTTCTAGAGGTTGCTCCAACGTCTAGACCGAGTGGATGCATGAGAGCATGAGGGCCGCATACCGTTAGGCCCCGTCTCCCACTATGTCATGGTCGGTTGGAAGGGGGTATGGCCTTACCTGCCCGAGAGGAGGGGGCAATGCTAGGCTAAGTCTGACCAGCTCGAGGAATGGGTCCGCTTTCGACGAGCCGGGCCCGATATTGGCAGGCGGATAGTGAGGTCTCTTCCACTCACCTTATTGCGCGCGATGGGGTGGTAATTTAGTTTGGAGTGTAATAGACCCCAGTGATGATCCCAGAGAGGAACCGTACTGATATGTGGACTTATTGAGCAGGATTTGCATACTCATACATTCATTTCATTCACTATCCACTCGGGCTGGTGGTGCGCAACTAATTGTTGTGTACCTTCGCATGGCAAGGATTTCGGTTTGGCGCGCGACTAACCTGAGATCAGGAGTTTACCACATTGAGTCTGACTATCCAAATTTAGGTATGGGACTGGTTTGGATAGAAGTTCTTTGTGATAGACCCCATAGCTTGTGATACTACGTACTATCATCCCGACTTCACACTCCAGCATGGTCATTTCATTCGCATCGCATATTGCATTACATCCGCAGGTATATGACATTTTGGGTTGCTATGTTTCTGTACTTATATGGTATAGACAGACTTAGCAGGATTTGTATAATTGCATCGCATCTTCAGCAGCTAATATTTGGCTCTTTATGACTCTTTATTGCACAACTGTTCCATATTGCGTATTCTGATATTGTTTGACTTATAGACTTGTCCATACTTTCGCTTATTCTGTTATCGTATGATTTATGATCTTGTCAGTATTTCTGCGCACTCTGATAATTCATGATCTTGTCAGTATTTCTGCTTATTTCGATAATGTACGATTTATGGATTACCTGTAATTTCGGTATTGTATGATGATGACATTATATTGAATACTTGGCACTTACCTTGTGCACACACTTACACCACCCTCTAAGCTTTCTATAAGCTTATGCATGATAGATGCGTGCAGGTGATGTTAGGTTGCAGCAGTGTCAAGCTTGGAGCATGCAGCGGTCTTCTGGAGCTTGATTTTCGATTTATGTATTTCTCTTTCAGCATTGTACTCAAATGATTATATTAGTGGATATGTGATGATGATGTTGCCTTTGTGAATTGGGTAATCTTGTGGTTATGCTTATTTTGAGTTAAATGTACATTGAAAAAAAAAATCCGTCTTGTAGGATCCCAGGATCGAAATCTGGCGTATGGACGCTAGGAGCCGAGAATGGGGTACTACGGAGGCTGTCGGCACCGGATTCGGCGATCGGGATTCCTGTGAATCCGATATCCGGGTTTGGGGCATGACACCAAGTCCATAACATTGCCCTGGGTATCAAATTGAATATTAAAAAGAATCAACTAAAAATAAATAATGGTTAGAGAGTATACTTATGAAATCAACCGGATACGTCTTGTCAATTCTAACCTTTACGTCAACCAAAATATGCCTTTACATCCAAATTGATATGACCTCACGGTACAAAAGTGTATTATTCATTTTATTTCATAGGATGTGAATTAGAGGCAAATATTCCCTAGCTTTGTGAGGGCCAAATGATGGCTTAGGGCTTGAAAAGGCCATCAATTACAAAAATAAAGTTAAGATAAACATAATAGGTAGGTGAAACATTAATTAGACATGAAAATGCTTTTGGGATCCTAAATGCACGAGATGTAAAAAAAAATTCATGGATTACAAGGAAAAACCATGGAATCAAACAGTAAAGACCGATTAGAGGTAGATGTAGGAATTAGAGACTTGCCAAATACCAGAGACTCATTGAAATCCACTTTAATTTTGGTGAGAAATGCTCTGAGAGAGATGGAGAGGGATCTCTACAATTGAACGATTAAGGTTCTTGCACGAGAGGGAGGGTTCTTACATAGAGAGTGAGAGAGGGTTCTTGCATAAAGAATGAGAGGGTTCTTGCATAAAGAATGAGAGAGATAGATGACATATATAACGATGATGGAGATTTTCGGTGAAATCCTCTTGAAGGAAGTTCATGCTTTAAGATGTTAGGTGGGGCCCACCATGATGTTTATGAGAAATCCACTCCGTCCATCCATTTGCAAGATCATTTTAGGTCATGAGACAAAAAATGAGGATGATCCAAAAATCAAGTGGGCCACAAGAGACGGAAAATTAGGGAAAGAAATGCCTACTGTTGAAACCTTCCTGGGCTCCACCATTGATGCTTATATGCCATCCATACAGTCTATAAGTTCACTACCACTAGGATGAAGTGAACAAATGAAGAAAACTTAGCCTAATACATAACTTTTATGGTCATACGAATGTTTCAACAGTGGTAACTGAATGTCCATTTTTTCCTCGTGTGGTCCACTAGAGTTTTGGATTTGCCTAATGTTTGGTCGTATGTCCTAAAATGAGCTTGCAAAATGGATGGATGGGGTGGATTTCTCATAAACATCATGGTGGGCCCAACCTTGCATCTTAGTAGGACCTTCCTACTGAAGGCTTTCGTAGGAAATCCACGTCGAGATGATTTGGTAAGTGACGATGTCATTAGCCAGGTGGCTACTGTTCGGTGCTCTGTGGACCCATCATGGTGTATGTGTTTTATCCTCGATGTTCATCCATTTAAAAAAAAAAAAAAAAAAATTTATTTTAGTCCTTGATCCCAAAAAATGAGGCATATCTAAATCTTAGGTGGACCACACACGTGAAAATAGTAGTGATTGAATGTCCAACATTAAAAGCATCCTAAAAACCATTGTAATGTTTATTTGACATCCAACCTATTGATTAGGTTATACAGACCCAGATAAAGGGAAAAACAAATATTAGCTTAATCCAAAAGTTTCGTGGGCCCCAAGAAATTTTTAGTGGTTCATGTTTAATCAACGCTATTTTTTGTAGGGCCGTAAATGGGCCAACAGACTCGATGGAGTACCCAGACCCGAGCCATAGTAATGCCCCAGTTTAGAAAACCCAAGTATATTACTCATTTTCCAAAAACCCAAGTGTTAACCTTTAAAATTTCAGTCAAAATTTAAACCATCTTATCATAAATCTGAGTTGGCAGCAATATTGGTAGAGTAAACCATGCATGGCATAAAAAATATTTCAATCACCATAATGATTCAGAATGTTGTGGCCCATACTGGACTTATACAACCAAAATAACAAAAGTTCATTAAACAAAAACAAAAATATATCAACTAATGGTAGAACTCAATATGGGCCGTAAAGACCCCGTCCAGTTCCTTAACTACCCGATCTGCTTCATCGACCAAGTGAACAGCATCGGCTCGCTCTATACCTGCATCAACTGATATGTTTTGATAGAGTCAATGGCTATCGCAGTAAGGAATACCCTATAAGATTTCACACTTATCATTAATAACTCAGGAATAGATCGCAAGACATGAGAATAGATATATTAAACACTGCAATTCAAAATTATGATCACATGTTTAGAAATAAAGCTAATCAACCTAATTTCATCATTAGGAAAATGTAATAGTAATCGCAATACAAATGAATGTATCCAGATAGCAAAATAATCAGCATATGACCTTTTATTGCACCTGAAAATCACATTGTACGTTAACTCCGCAAGATGACTAGAAAATCAACAAGTGAACTTCAACTTCACTCGGAAATCAAATAGAACTTCGCATGGCAACTAGAAAATTAATAAACGAACTTTAGCTTCACCCAGAAATCATATGAACTCCGCACGGTGACTAGAAAATCAACATGTGAACTTCAACTTCACTCGAAAATTACAATACAAGTGAACTCCGCAAGGTAAATAGAAAATCAACATTTAAACCTCTGCTTCACCTAGAAATCATATCATACGTGAACTCCCTGAGATGGCTAGAAAATTAATAAAAGAACTTCAGCTCCACCCGAAAATCACAATACAAATGAACTCCATAAGATGAAGAGAGAATCAACATATGAAATCCGACGTCATCCGGAAATCATATGAACTCAGGAAGATTGCTAGAAAATAGATAAACGAACTTTAACTCCACCCGAAAATCATATTGAATTCCGCGTAATGACCCGAAAATCTTCAAGTTTATACAAATATAACCAACAAAGCCACAAAGGGCGCCAATATTCTATCAATGCCGCAAAGGGCAAATATACGATCTAAGCCATGTAGGGTAAATATACGGTCCAAGCAATGTAAGGAATATGTGCAATCAAAGCCACATAGGTCAAATATGCACTCTAAGATGGTAAGTCCATAATAAGTTCCATTTATTTATCACATAATCGCAAGTGGCAAACATATAGTTAATTACCAATTATATAACTAAAGACAACATGTGACCATCAAATCATTTATGCTTTCTAAAATTAAAGAGACATATTTATTATCTAATACAGGAATCAATTGCACAACATATTAACATATTCACATAATGAGATAAGTAACTCAGTTAAGTAACTTAAGAGATATTAAATGAGAGAATTATCTAGAAATCGTATGAACTCCGGAAGATAGCTAGAAAATCGATAAACGAACTTAAGCTCTACTCGAAAATCATATCAAACTCTAATGATCCAAAAATCTTCAAGTTTATACGAATATAACCAAAAAAGCCACAAAAGGTGCTAATATTTCATCAAAGCTGCAAAGGGCAAATATACGATCTAAGCCACATAGGGCAAATATGCGGTCCATGCAATGTAAGGTAAATGTGCAATCAAAGCCACGTAGGTCAAATATGCATTGCAAGATGGTAAGTCCATAACAAGTTCCATTCATTTATCACATAATTGCAAGTGGCAAACATATAGTTAATTAACCGATTGTATAACTGAAGATAGCATGTTACCATCAAATGATTTATGCTTGCTAAAATTAAAGAGACATGTTTATTATCTAACACAGGAATTAATAGCTCAACAGATTAGCATATTCACATAATGAGATAAGTAACTCAATCAAGTAACTTAGGAGATATCAAATGAGAGAATTTAAAGCCCCAACTATGAATTTAAGTGGGAAGCTTAAAGGGTGAGTCCTCACTTTAGGATGCGAGTTTACATCTGCATAGGTTTTGAAGGTGTGAAGTAGCTTGAATCAAGTTCGACCTTATATCATAAAATTCCCCAAATATATATGATTAAAAATGACCAACAAATTTCTAATTTAAATATCTGAGTTGCTTAGCAAGCAAAGATTGACCTCCGTGGAAAGACTGATTCATTCGAATCGACATGAGGAACTTACCTAATTGGGTCGATTTGATCTAGTCTCAATTACTTGTCTTACTTGAACCAACTCAACTCAAACTGGGTTTATTCTTAGTCTGGAACTCGACTTAGCTAACTTGACCTGAACCCGAATTGGACTTAACTTGTCTGAACCTCCTTGACTCGACAACGAGTCGAGTCACTCCGTCTATCTTTTCTCTACTCTCTTTCACTCTCTCATTCTCTCTTTCTTTCTTTCTTTTCTTCTTCCTCTCACTCCCTCTCTCTCCTCTTTTGCTGGAATGTCCAACTAGACTGACCTAACTCAACCTAGCTGACTTGGTTTCAGCCTAATCGACTCAGCAACCACCAACCTTTTTTCTCTCTCTCTGGTTCTCTTCCTCTTTCTCCTTCCTCTGCTTCTCTACTCTTCCTCTGACCAGGAGGTGTGGTTAGACTTAGTCCAACAACTCAGTCAGGTTGGAACTCAGCTATTGAGTCGGCAGCAGTAGCAACAGCCTTGTCTCTCTCTTTCTCCCTCATTCGTTTCTCTCTCTTCTTCCTTTCTCCTTTCCCTTTGCTCTCTCTCTCTCTCCATCCCTCTCTCTCTCTCTCTCTCTCTTCCCTCTGCCATGTCCAACACAATTGTTGGGTCCAAAACTCCGCCATCAATCACGCTAGCGACTCAGACGAGTCACATGGTGCGGCACAAACTCAGTTGTTCATGCGCTCTTTCTTTGCCCTCTTCCCTCTGCCTCACCTTCTTCTCTTTCTCTTTCTTTGTCGTTTCCTCCTAAAACGACCAGCGAATCCTCTGGCTCAAACCAGACTCGTCGTACAATCCCGACAACTCCCAACAACTTGGTGTGGCGCACAAAGATGACTCTCTCTCTCTCTCTCTCTCTCTCTCTCTCTCTCTTTCTATTTTTTGATTTCTAGGGTTTGGTAGGTTTCATTATTCGGGAAAAGGCTACTTAAAGCCTCCCAGTTGTTTAGGAAGGTCAGCCACTGATCCTAGGGATTAGTCCAACTTTTGCGATTCTAACCCGAACAAGGCTTGTGTTCATTGTTGTCCAACCATGAATCTGCTTGCATGGATGAAATCCGACGTTATGGTTGGTCTCCTAACCGCATGACTCATCGAATGGTCGTCCTAGATCAGATGATGGGGCTCACTAGAGGGTGGTGGGTTTTTTGGACAATCAGAGAAGATGACCACCATAATCATGGCGGATTTTGATCGAGTGGTCCATCCTTTGACCTAAGGCACTTGGATGGTGTAGATTTATCCTGTGATCATTGTGGGACCCTTGACAAGTAACATGGGAAAACGAGAAATCCACTCCATGTCCAATTGAGAATACGGGGCACCATTGAATATGAATAGATGCACCGAAGATGATGAGATTAGTGAATTAGGATGTACATAGATTACATGTGAAAGGCTTCTGTAGGAAGTTCTTACGTTGGGATGCTAAGTGGAACCCACTGTGATGTTTGTGAGAAATCCATCCCATCCATCCATTTTGGCAGCTCAATTTAGGACAGAAGGCTAAAAATGAGGTGGATTAAAAACTCAAGTGGGCCACGCGAGAGGAAATAGTGGGCACTAAACGACCACCATTGAAACATTCATATGGCCATAGAAGTTTTATATCGGGCTAAGTTTTTAATTTTTTTTTTAGTTCATCCTAGTAGACACGACCTTATAAATGGTTTGGATGGCATATAAACATTAAGGTGGACTCTAGGAAGGTTTCAACGGTAGGCATTTTTTTTCCAACACTTTTCCCTCTCATGTGGCCCACTTGAGTTTTGGATCTACCTCATTTTTTATCTCATGTCCTAAACTGAGCTGGTTAAATGGATGGACAAGGTGGATTTTCTATATTTATTGACTAGTTTTACTATTTTATGTGTAACATCTATTGATATTAAGTCAGACGGTCATATGATATAAGTGGATGATGATTGCAATGACTTTGAGGATTGGTTTAGAGTTGAATCATAAGGTATCCCTTAACCACCCAACCCATTTACAAAATGGGTCTGGGTGGATCTCCCTCTACTAGACCCATACCCATTTATAAATGGGGTTGACTCAAACCCGATTCAAACTCGCCCATTTAGTAAAAGGGTCTGGGTCTAAAATTTGAATCCAGAACCATTTAGTAAATGGGTGGATCTGGTTTTAGCTACACCCAAACTCGACTATTTATAAACCTAGTTTCTTGCGATGTGATAAATTTGAGGTATTTACTATGATTTTAGGCTCAAGTCGTACAATGATCCGGCAAAATGGATGGACGACGTGGATGAAACACATACATCATGTTGGGGCCCATAAAGCACTAACCAGTATCCATTGGCTTGTGGTAGTGTCAGTTGCCAAAATTGGATGAGGATTACGTACTAATCGGACTCGGATTTCCTACTAAGAGCCTTTCGTAGGAAGATCTTGCACGGGGAAGCTAGGTGGGGCCAACCATAATGTTTGTGAGAAATCAACCCCGTCTAAACATTTTGCGAGCTCATTTTAGGACATGTAACAAAAAATGAGTTGAATCCAAAACTCAAGTGGGCCACACGAGAGGAAACAATGATGATTGAATGACCACCATCAGAACATTCGTATGGCAACAAAAATTTTGTATCAGGTTAAATTTTTTGCGTTTCAGTTCATTCCAGTGGGAATGACCTTATAAAGTAATTGGATGACATATAAACATCAAGGTGGAGCTAAGAAGGTTTCAACGGTGGGGATTTCTTTCTCCAATCCTTACTCTTATATGTCCTCCTTGGGTTTTGGATCCACCTGATTTTTGGTCTCATGATAGAAAATGATATGAGACAAAAGAGGGGCCAGTGGATTTCTCACAAACATCATGGTAAGTCTCGCTTGGTGCAAGAATTTCCCGCAAAGGCTTTTGAAGGAAATCCGTATCCATGCTAACCCAACCTAGCTTGACTTGGCTGCGACCCCGACTATAGGGCCCACGTCAATGTATGATATTTATATCCATACTGTCCATCAATTTTTTCAGCAATTTGTATGGCATGGTCCAAAAAATGAAGCATATAAAATTTTTAGGTGGACCACACTACAAGAAATAGTGGTCATCGAACGCTTACCTTTAAAAACTTCCTAAGGTCTACCATAATGTTTATTGACCATCCAACCTGCTAATAAAGTCACATAGACTTCGATGAAAGGAAAAAAAAAAACAAATATTAGGTTGATCCAAAACTTTTATGGCCTACAAAATGTTTTTAACAGTCAAACCATTGTTTCTTGTGTTGTGGTCCACTTGAATTTTGTTTACCTAATTTATGGACCATGCCCTAAAATAAGCTGGAAAAACCAATGGACAACATGGATATACAATGAATACATCTAGGTAGGCCCTATGGTCTGGGTCGCACCCACATTGCTTGTTCTAGGGTCGTAGCCAAGACGAGTCCAACCTTTCCAGGACAGACAAGGATTTATTGTCAAAATTTAGCAGGAAGATCTTACCAGGAGGAGCTAGGTAGGACCATTGTGATGTTTGTGAGAAATCCACTCTGTCAGTCCATTTTCTTAGTTCATTTTAAGACGAGGGACCAAAAATGAGGTAGACCTAAAATTCAAGTGGGCTACTAGACAGTTGAAACATTCTCAAGGCCATAGACGTTTTGGTTAGGATAATTTTTATTTATTTATTTTTGTTTTTAGTTCATACCAGTAGGAATGACCTTATGAATGGTAGGATGACATATAAACATCTTGGTAGACCTCGACGAGGTTTCAACAGTAGGCATTTCCTACCAGTGTTTCTTATCCGTGGCCCAATTTGAGTTTTTGGATTAGCCTCATTTTTTGTTTGATCCGACAAAATAGATGGATTGGGCGAATTTCTCACAAACATCACAGTGGGCCCTATAAGGAGCAACGTGGGCCTCACTATGATGTATATGTTTTATCTACACTGTCTATCTATTTTAAGACATCATTCTAGGGCATGAGCCCAAAAAGGAGGCTACTCGAAGGCTCAAGTGGACCACATGAGAGGGAAAATTAGGGAAAGAGCTCCTACTCTTGGAAACTTCTTAGGGCCCACCATGATGTTTTATTGCTAGATACCCAACCTATTTATAAGGTCAAGTAGACCTGGATGAAGGGAAAACATAAATACTATCTTGATTTAAAACTTCTATAGCACAAAATAAGATTTCAATCTACACTACTTCCTGTGGTGTAGTCCATTTGAGCCTTCCATCCGCCTTCTTTTTGGACTCATGCCCCAAAACGATCTCTTAAAATGGATGGACACTGTCAATAAAACATATACATCACAATAGGCCCCACAGAGCCTTGATAGACTGTCCGTCTCTAGCTAAGTCATGTTGGGGTAGTACCCAATCCGCATCCGCTTAAATGTGTCCGATATAAGGAGCAGAATCAGTTAAATTAGAAGTGAAAGTTCCCATTGGTGGAAGCTTTGTGGGGCTCACCTTGATGTATGTGTAGCATATCCATGTTATCTATCCACTTGCCCTGATCATTTTAGGGCATGAAACAAAAAATGAAATAGATACAAATCTCAGATGGACCACACCACAAGAAATAATGGTGATTGACCATAAAAATGTTTTTGAAACATACAAGTTTTGAATCAAACTGATAATTGGAATGGTTTAAATTAGCTCATAAAGCCAAAATACCATATTTCAAATAATCAATTTTGGTGTAGTAACACTTAGAAATTTATTATGATATAACCAAGTACCCACTTAGATGTACTATTTATTTATTTATTTTTTTAATTTCAAAATGAGGATGCTTAATTGGCAATCTTCAAGAACTAGCTAATAAAATTTCATACTATGAAATAGGATTTTAATCCTAGAACCCACAATCTGTTGCGAGATGTCTTAAATCTGAGTCCTTTCGCAACTGGGATGCGGAAAGGAGTTTCGCGGATTTCGTGTTGCAAGTCCTTTCGCAACTGGGATGCGAAAGGAGTTTCGCGGATTTTGTGACGCAAGTCCTTTCGCAACTGGGATACGAAAGGGAAGTTGCCAAAACTATAAATTGGGGTCCCTAGGGCTATTCTAAGATTATTCCAAGACTTCCTAAAGGTATTCTAAAGGGTTCTAGGGTTATCAAAGGGTGTAGCAAGGGTGAGATTCGAGGTTGTTCGAATCGGGTAAGTCCTTTTTCTTTGTAATTGATGCTTTTATAGTGGTGATCTGTCGCTTTATGCCGTGGTTATTTCCCGCAAGGGTTTTCCACGTTAAATCTGTGTGTTCTCTTTTTTTTTTTGTGTGCTTGGTGCCATTGGATTGCTATCCTAGATCTAGATCTATGTGATTCTGCAGGCCAAAAATCCCCAACAAGTGGTATCAGAGCTTGAGTTCGGTTGGGGCACAGATCTGAATCTGAGGGATTAGTAATAATGGCGAGCGCCAGGTATGAGATTGAGAAGTACTCAGGGAAAAATAATTTTGAGTTATGAAAGATTAAGATGATGAGTTCCTTAATCAAACAAGGCGAAGATGGTGCTCTTGAGGAGCGGAAGTCCACTATGACTGATGGTGATTGGAATACTTTTGATAAGAAGGCTTATCATCGATCCATTTATGTCTCACGGATGAGGTTCTCTACAACGTCATGAGGGAGAAAACTGCGGCTAAGTTATGGGCGAAGTTAGAGGTGTCTATGCGAAGAAATCCTCTGAAAATCGCCTACACTTGAAGCGGCAGTGGTATAACTTCAAGATGGCAGAGAGTGGAGATCTGGAGGCTCACATCAACAACTTTAATAAATTGGTTTGCAAATTGCTGTATATGGAGGAAGTGATGAAAGATGAAGAACAAGCATGTATGTTGTTGAATTCTCTCCCGGCGTCCTATGAGTCATTTAAGGACACTATGTGTAGCATGAATAAAACCTTGAGTGTCGACACTGTTATCTCAGCCCTTCAAGAGAAGGCTATGAGACAGCTAGACAACAACATGGGGACATCTTCTGATGCACTGTTTACAGTGGGTAGGAATTCAGAACAAGGTACAGGTTCTTCAGGTTCTAGATCCAAATCCAAGGGTAAGGGCAAAGGAAAGGTAAAGTGCTGGAATTGTGGGAATGAAAGACATGTGAAGAGGGATTGTGAAAATCCTAAATCTAAGAGGGAAGATTCTGAGGCTTCATGCAGGGAGGCTAACACTGCCACCTCAGATGAATCGAGTGGATGTGATGGTGATGTTTTGTCTGTCTTCGCTCAGACGGTCATACGATGATCGTAAGGACGAGTGAATGCTAGACACAGGGGCATCTTTTCACATGACTCCTCATCGGAGTTGGTTCACCAGCTACAGGGAGTGCGATGGTGGACAGGTATTTATGGGCAATGACTTTGCCTGTAATGTTGTGGCTATTGGTACAGTGCATATCAGGATATTTGATGGGGTGGAGCGTACCTTGACAGATGTGAGGCACATTCCTGATTTGAAGCAGAATCTGATTTCTCTTGGAGTACTTGAGGCAAAAGGATGCAAGTACACATGTATTGATGGTGCTCTTAAAGTATCTAAGGGGGCACGGGTAATCATGAAAGCGCAACGACTCGATCATGTTTACAGGTTGATCGGGAGCACTTCAAAAGGTGGAGCTACAGTGGATGTAGCGGATTCCACCTCTGAACGTGTGTGGCATGATGGGCATGGCCACATGAGCGGGAAGGGCAGGAAGGCTGAGACGTGCGGACAGAGATACAGAGCAGGTGGAGCAGCCACCTGTGTGAAGAATTATACGGCATGATCGCAGGATATTGGCGTGGTACATGGACGACTCTAATATCACAGAGGATTCATCTTCTATTTTGATGGCTCTAGGTGAGCCTGGTGCTGAGAAGTGGAAGGTGACTATGGGCAATGTGATGGATTCGTTGTACCAGACCGACATATGGGAGCGGGTGGAGCTTCCAGTGGGCCGGTGAGCGGTTGGATGCAGGTGGACCTTCAGGAGGATACAATATAGATACAGGCGAGGTTGGTAGCGAGGGGTTATTCTCAGAGAGAAGAGATCAACTTCTCAGAGATATTCGCACCGACGGTATAGCAGGTACCTATCAGATCCGTGATTGGCGCTGGTTGACCAATGTGATCTTGAGCTATGATGTGATGTAAAAATAAGAGAAGAGGTCAAGAAGCTACAAGGTTGAAGATTGAAGACATGGTGGAGATTGTTGCGAGATGTCTTAAATCCGAGTCCTTTCACAACTGGGATGTGGAAAGGAGTTTCGCGGATTTCGTGTTGCAAGTCCTTTCGCAACTGGGATGCGAAAGGAGTTTCGCGGATTTTGTGACGCAAGTCCTTTCGCAACTGGGATACGAAAGGGAAGTTGCCAAAACTATAAATTGGGGTCCCTAGGGCTATTCTAAGATTATTCCAAGACTTCCTAAAGGTATACTAAAGGGTTCTAGGGTTATCAAAGGGTGTAGCAAGGGTGAGATTCGAGGTTGTTCGAATCGGGTAAGTCCTTTCTCTTTGTAATTGATGCTTTCATAGTGGTGATCTGTAGCTTTGTGCCGTGGTTTTTTCCCTCAAGGGTTTTGCACGTTAAATCTGTGTGTTCTCTTTTTTTGTGTGTGTGCTTGGTGCCATTGGATTGCTATCCTAGATCTAGATCTGTGTGATTCCGCAGGCCAAAAATCCCCAACACAATCTACTTTTGACTTGAAAAATGAAGGATTCTCAAATGACAACAAATTATGGTACTTGATCTATCAAAGTTCAATCACTTGGTGAACGTTGCTTACATATGCATGAACCAAAATTAGGCAATACAAACAGGGCCTAAATCAACCTTCACTGTGTTAATGGTTTTGATTAAACAAAGATTTAAGTTTACAAATTTAAAATAATAAAAACTAAATTTTGGCCTCAGTTCCTTAACAACAATGGCTAAAAGTTAACTTTTAGCCTCAGTTCCTTAGCAGCCATGGCTAAAAGCTAACTTCTAGCCTTAGTTCCTTAGTAATTGTGACTACAAGCTAATTTTTAATTACTTTCAATTAAAAAGCTTAGTTTTAGTCTTTGTTTCTTAACAACAGTGGTTAAAATCTGACTTTTAGCCTCTGTTTCATAACAACCAAGGTTAAAATGTTGACTTTTATCATTGATTCCTTAAAACTATGGTAGACAAACTTTTACCTTCGGTTCCTTAGCAATCAATGTTAAAAAGCATACTTTAGCCTTGGTTACTTAGCAACCTTGACTAAAAGGCCAACATTTAGCCTCAATTCCTTAGTGACAATGGTTAAAATCTAACTTTTGGCCTCTGTTCCTTAGCAACTATAACTATAGTTACAAGCAGACTTTTAGTCTCGCTGCTTATGAATAGTAGTTAGAAAGTTTTCTTTTAGTCTCAATTTTTTTTAGTAATAATGGTTGAGAGATGAATTTTAGCTTCGGTTTCATAGCAACTGTGACTAAAAAGCTGACTTTTATCCTCAGTTCCTTCCAAACTATGGCTAATTGTAAACTTTTACCCTCAATTCCATACCAACCGATGCTAAAAAGAAGACTTTAGCTTCAATTACTTAGCAACTGTCACTAAATATCTAACTTTTAGCCATTGTTGCTAAGGAACCGTGGCTAAAAGATAAATTTTACCCTTGGTTCCTTAAAAACTGAGGCCAAAAGCTTACTTTTAACCTCGGTTCCTTAACAATAGTTACCAAAAGTTGATGTCAAGCCTAAGTTTCTTAGCGACCGTGGCTAAAAGCAGACATTTAGCCTCGATTCCTTAGCAACCATGATTAAAAGTTGATTTTTAGCCATAGTTCCTTAACCGTTGTGGTTACTAGTTGGCTTTTAGCCTCGACAACTTATGAACATTGATTAAAATGTTGATTTTTAGCTTTAGTTCTTTAGCAAAAATGGTTAAAAGTTTGACATTTAGTTTCAGTTCCTTTGCAAAAGTGGCTAAAAGCTGACTTTTATCCTTAGTTCCTTAGAAACCATGGCTAAAAGCAGACTTTACCATCGTGCCTTAGCAACCGATGATAAAAAGCTCATTTTTAATCTTGACTTGTGAGGAACCAAGGCTAAAGTTAGTTACTTAGCAACCCTGGCTAAAAGCTGACTTTTATGCTTTGTTCCTTAGCAACTAAGGCTAAAAAACTAAACTTTTAGCCTCTGGTTGTAACGAACTGTGGATAAAAATTGACTTGTAGCCTCGGTTCCTTACTAACCATGGTTAAATGCTGACTTTTACTTTGGTTCTTTAACAATCACGACCAAAAGCTGACTTTTACTCTCGGTCCCATAGCGACCGAGGCTAATCCTTTGAATTGTAGCTAAAAAAATCGTGGCTAAAATGCCTTTTTTCTTCTCAGGGTGGCCCATCGCACAATCCACTTCCCACATATGCATGAAAAGTGTTTCTATGGGCCCCAACCATGATGTGTCGATCACGTCCACACTCTGACCATCTTGCATGCCATCCCTTGTTTGGTCATAGGGACAAAAATCAATGTAATCTATGACTTTGGTGGGCCACACGAGGAGGAAGAGCTGACAAGAGATGCCCACCCTTGATTGTCGTACATTAATTTAATCGATAGGTTGGGTCGTGTTTGATTAGTTGGGCCTTAGAAAGTCACACTTAAGCCATTTTACTTATCGAGGAGCCCAGTTTCTAGGCGAATCCAGGCCTCAATATTAAATGATTTAGAAACCTATGTTGCGCAGCACGCCAACAACGCAGTGAGTCGAGATCCAATCTCAAGCCTCACCCACAAACGATAAACATGAAGAAATATAAACTAGAAACAGAATCAAAGCATTCAACAAACCACAAGACAAAATATACGTGGAAAAACCCCAATCTAGTGTTAAAAACCACGGATGCAAACTTCCACTATGAAGAACAAAGATTACAAGGCAATATACTAACCTCTCCCTTGGAAGAACATAAAAAACCCTTTGCCCACACCTTAGAATTATATCCCCAATATTCCAATACACCTAGAAAAGCTCTAGGAACACCTATATATAGTTTAAGCAACTTCCCTTCCGCATCCTTGCGAAAGGCAACACCAAAATCAGCAGTCCACATCAGATTTGGAAACGAATCTGCGTAACTACGACTGGTCGAGCAGACTGCTCGATCGGTTGAGCGACCCCTACGACCGGTCGTGAATGGGCCACGACCGGTCGAGCACATCGGGACCAAAAAACGATGCTCGCTGGACTTTGAGTCGAACCGGTCCATGACTAGTTGAGCAGGCCCCTACGACCAGTCGAGCATAGCTCACGACCGGTCGAAGACGGCCCCAGATGTGGCTCGAACCGGTCCACGACCGGTTGACCGGGCCCCTACGACCAGTCGATCATAGCTCACGACTGGTCGAAGACGGCCCTAGATGTGGCTCCATATCTCAACAACCTAGGCTGGGATTTGGCTGTTTGTTTATCAATTGGGCACGAATTTTAAGTTGGGATCCCAATCTAAGGCCTAATGTTCAGGTCATCTTGGCTATTGGCAGGTTCCGACTTGAAGCCTGTTGGCCGGATATGGACCCCTATTTCATAAAGGTCCATGGTCGAGAGGCAACATTGGAGGATACTTGGACTGAGGATTCCCCAAGTCTTTATTCTTGAGCCCTTGGATTTAGGCCCATAGCAAGCTTCCGGTTTGCGAGGTACGACTGATTTAAGGTCCTGATGATCCAGATCATTTCTGCCTCGATCGGGCCTTCTTGGTCCATCTTTGCCATGAAAGTGTGTGCGATTGGCTCTACATCACTTGGACACCTAGACCCACTTGAATTTTAGCGGGTTAAGCCTATGTCCAAAACTTTGACCTAATTCTTAAATGAGTTGGGTGCCCCCCATCCCATCTAGAAATAGCGGAACCTACTTAAGCCAACCAACCCTGCTATGCTTGGTTCCCCATGCTGGATTTGCAAGAGTCCATCAAATCGAAGGTCAAAAATCCCATTTAGTTTCATTTTTTGGTTTGAGTATTACTTTTGATCATTCGAGTTGTAGAAGTTGTACCCAACATGAAAATGGTTTAGAAAAGTTAGGAGAATAACGTGGTTGGGTCAAATTGGACGGTTGCTATTTTTGGCGGAAAATCATGAGTAGGAACAGGGGTTGTCTATAAATAAAAGTTTCATAGTAAGTCACATTTTTAGGGTGTTTGAGTTGGAGTCCAAGTCTAAAACTCCATCTTATGTTTGAGTTTCTTATTTAAAGAGCTGTAAATTTATTTACTTTTTATCATCAATCAAATTATTTCAAATTTATTTGGAATTATTTTTGCTTTTATCCATCGTGGATTCTAGGAAGCTCTGGGAGGAGTCCAGAGAGCTCCATGGATTCAGAGTAGATATCCCCTACTCCCTGCGTCACCAAGTTAAAAGTAGCTGACATTATTTAATAGATTGCAGTGTAGGACTTTGACCGACCCATTTATCACATGATTCAGTCTGGGAATAGAAATTATAAATGAGTACTTTTTCACTCAAAAGCCTTTGTGGTGGCTATGAATTTTGATGGTAAAAAATAAAATGGCCAGCATTCCAAATTCAACGTATAAAACAAATGTTTGGGTTGTGAGCCACGTTCCAAATTTGTATGGTCTAGATTTTCACGGATACTAGATGTGTAACCACATTCTACAAAAGTGCTGTGAACCATTGTTATAATGTAGCTCAAAAGAAAAGAAAAAAAAATAAAACCCACATGCTTAGTTAGGTATATTTCTCTGGGGCCAGGTCAGGTCGCTTTTATTACGACCCAAATTGGAAACATCGAAAAAACTCCGTCTGCTCGAGATTGGGTAATGTTGATTTTGAGATAATCCAAACACAGCCCGTTTAGTAATTAGGCTCGGTTTTAATGACCTGTTGGGTTAACCCGACCCATTTGCACCCTTAGTTTTAAGATTCGGAACGAATCCTATGCTACTTGTCTGGGTCGACCTGGACTCTATCGGACCTGATCCAGTTAGACCCCTCGAGCCACCCCCGACTTGGAAAAGTTGCGGCTCAACTTGAGATTTGAATCACTTAGGAAATTTTACAAAAACATCTAGCTAATTAATATGGAATTTATATTCGATGCATTTTTCAAAAAGATACCTCATTAATCCATGGAATTATCATTCCACAGTCTTCGGATGGAGCAAATGGGTGGGTGGCTCAAGTGAGACCCATTGTGATATTTATGTAAAATTGATCTGGACCACCAGATGAGTCACCCCCATGTTAGCCCAAGCACCCAAAACTGAGCTCCATTTGTAATTTAGGTGGACCACATTATTTGAAACAATCTACATGTTAACGTTCGCCCTCCAAACTATTTTCATCAGCGTGTAGCACACTTGAATAGCGAATGAGTATAATTTTTGGGCAACGGGCCTAATTTTTTGTGCCCAATCCAATAGTTGGAGTGGATTTCATATAATTATCACAGTGAGCCTTGTAAAATCAAACGTGGACTTGTATCTCCAAGCTGCTTTCATTGATGCGACCCACTAAAATAGCAGGTTAGCTTTTTCTTATATTTTTCTTTTTATTTTATCTGAGCTTAATGTGGAACTAAATATCTAATTGTTGGGGTGGAACACGTAAACATCAAGGTGCCATGCAAAATCACTTGAGAGGGAAGTCCAACTTGATTTTTGGTGGGACCCACCATAATCTGTATGTGAAATCCACTTTGACCATTAGATGCGCAATCCCGGATCAGGCGGGCCAACAAAGAAAATAGATGGGAGAGAGACATCCACCTGTGATTTGTACATGGCCCACCATGATGATTATATCAAATTCATTCCAACTGTTAGTTATCATACCAAAATTTAGGCGCAAGGACTAAAATTTAGCTCATTCATGATTCAGGTGAGCCACGCCAAGGGAAAAAGTTCAGAGGGAGATTGTTGCCCTATTCACTGTTTCCAATCATGTGCTACACCTTAATCAAGGATGGGCGTGGTTTTTAGTTCAGCCCACCCATTTGCAGGCACGTCTATCCAACCGCAGTTAAAATGAAACCAAAGGTAGCAGAATGATAATTATATCGATCAATGAGGTAGCTTTTTGGAAACTTCAAAAAAATAAAAATAAAAAATACTGAAATATAAATATTAAATAGGTAGTTCTTAGTAAAATTCCCAATCATTTAACTATGGTGCAGAGTTTATGAAATTTAGTTTCAGTGGTTTGAATCCGATCAGAGAATGGGCCAGGTGAGTTAACTGACTCAGTTTGAAATTGGATCGCTAATTCCGCTAATTCTAAACCTGACTCCGAATAGAAGCCCTAACCCTAATTCATGCTCGAAACTGAACTTGACAGGAACCAGCTGGGATAACCTTAAATATATAGAATCATATTCAGATCAGGTACCTCATGACTCATGCATAAATGGTGCTTGAATCTAAATTATCTTAAGGGCCCCACCCGAGTCCCATTCTAGTTTATGGCCAAGCTTATCAAAAATTTGAATTTACTTGGCTTGGTCCCACCTCATTGACATACCTAAACATGATCGCTTCCCGGACCACCATCTACTCCCATTCCCCCACATAGCTCATGTCGTGGACATGTTGTTATGAAGTGCATTTTCATCCAACTTTCAGCAATAAAATAATTTATGGATATATCATAAGTGGGCCACACACAATCATAGAGACCCACATGGAGCCTCTGGACCACATTAGCCTTTCTATATAGACATCCCATACAACTAAGAGCATGAGTTGGAGCTTAGTAGTAAAGTAGTAGGCTGGGGATGCATGCTTTTGTCCTTTGGCATGCCAATGGCTACTACCAACCGATTCAACCGTCCACCGTGGATATACACACTATCCATCGGCCTCCAGTGTGGGGGAAGTGGGCCCCACCGCAGCTGGGAGACCCGAGCCATATGTACTGTGGACCACGCGCTGTTAAATACTTTCGTTTGGGATCTCTTGGCTGTCCACTCACTGCTCTTTTTCATATTGAATGTGGACCATTTGCTGTCTGATCTTCTTATCAGTCTGGGCCTGGAGCTATTTATAGGTTGGGTAAGCTAGCTATTTCAAGGTTCTTGGCTAGTTTGATTTACTGTTTGTGTTGAGGACCGGCTCTCAGCTCTGGTCTAGACTCACTTATTACACATGGGGCTCACCACCAACTTAGACTTGATTACTTGAATGGACACTTAAAAATGGACCAGGCTTTGGAGGACCATTTGCCTCCATTTATTCCCAATTCCCCATTTACATCCATTCACTTCCGTCCAAACTCCCCTTGAAATGCTTATTGAATGGGTCTGCTGGAGATGGCGCAATGCCCAATATTTGGACTGGAACCTTCTAGAACACCTGTTTTACTTAGTGTGGAAAACACCTAAGCTATGTGAGGCCCATCCAATTGGACATGTAAAATCCACTCTTAAAAACTCATGTGGGCCCCACCAATGGAACAATGTACAATTGTTCCATACTATAAGTTCATATGGTGTGACCCGCCTGATTTAATTAACGGTTTGTATGTGGACCCACATCACCTGTCCAGCAGAATGGCATCACCATGAAATTAAGTTGAAAGCTCTAGAAATCAGGCCAATCCAACCATCATATACGTTACCATGCATGAATTTAGAGATTTTTAGTTGATTGTTTATGTAATAGGGCCTATCTAATAATTGGATAGACTTGATTTTTTTGCCTTCCCTGGAATGGAGGGCTTACGTAATGAAAGGGTGGGATATCGCATATGCACAACATGGTGGGCCTCGCATAGGTAACAGCGTATAAGCAGGTGCTTATTCATATGAATAGGCTGGTGAGTGACTTCTATTATAAGGTTATTCCAGGAAGACTTGGAGAAGAACAGGCCTCCGGATCAGGTTTCTGCATTTAAGGTGGGCGGTGAAAAAGATATCAGTCACGCAAAACTGCAAAGGGAATCGTATCATGATTCATGAATGAGATGTGAACTCGAAGGAGAATAGACATGTGGTCTCAGACGTGGCACACTGGAACACGTGTTTGTGATCCAAGTCGCTCATTAGGTGCCTTGATTACACCATTAGGCTGATATGATCAAGATATGGGCCACCCAAGTACACAGAATTTGCACAGCTGCAGGCCAATCTCTCGTAATTGTCAGTTATATTATACACGTGTCAGTCACCTGGTAATTGTTGCATCCTTTGTTTAGACAAGGCATGCATACATGCAGGATCTGTTCCGACGCAGGAAAGGGCTTGACGCGGATCCCTGTTTTTCTCTGACCATAGATACCTGGAATGCCGTCTTATCACCATGGAGATGAGAAAGTTTGTTGATAACTTCATTCAATAGCTATCTAAAATAAATGTGTTTGCATGTTTAAATAATCCTAAACAAATTCTAAAATGCAAATTGGAAGAGATGTAAATAAAAAAAGAAATAAAATCTGACAGATACGAAACCATCAGTTGATTAGATCGACGATCAATAAGAATGGCCCAAAAACATCCAGAGACTAAAACTAAAAAATTATGCGAGTTCTAATCGATCGATTGATCGACCTCCATCGATCGAAGTATGTTGAATTTTGTTGAATTCCTTTTGGACTTCTTCTATTCCTTTTGGACTTCTTCCGATCCATTTGTGTTAGAACGTGCTTGATCCACATCCTACATCAGATCCCCTCCACTTGAAAAGACTTGTCCCTGAGTTACCCTTCGCCAGGTCAGGATCGCCCAAGAGTGTCCCGCAGCCCAACGAGACTGGAAGAAGCTGATCACTCTGACTCGCTTGGAGTAGGTCAGCTTGTCAGTGGCCAGTCGGCATGTATGTTTGATTTTAGTCACGTTGTGAAGGCTGTCAGTTTCTTTCCATACTTCATGTATTTTGTTTGTTATTCTTTGTAGAGATGACAGATCGCCCTCGGCCGAAGAGGTTGAGACTCCCCTCCACAGCAAAGTTAGAGCAGCTAAGGAGTGATGCTAAGAAGGTTGCTCCATCATCATCAGTCCAACAGGCGTCTAGGGTCGAGGCTTTGGAGATCGGCGTGGGTAAGTTGGTGGAGGAAACTGCCCCCCGAGGTTCTTCCCTCGGCCAAACAAGCGGAGGCTACAACTGTGGTGCTCCAGGATGCTGCCTCAGATGGTTCAGCTCAGGGTGCTCCTCCCTCGCACGTGCCCCTGAGAGAGGTTGTAAACCTTGAGTCGTCCCCCGCACGTACTAAGGAAGAAAGGGCAGAGGCTGTTGCAGTTATGGAGCTGAAGATTGCAACTAGAAGTGCCTTCGAATTAATGCCAGGCTCCAGAGGGGGTTGGGACATCAATTCCTACGCTCCTCCCATGACATATGGTGATGCTCACTCATAGGAACTGCTACTATGTATCTAAGCAGGAGATCGGTTGGATGCTCTCCCTATAGCCCAAGCTCCTGCTAGACGGGGTGGCGTCGATGTTCATCAAGGTAATAACGTCGGTCACCTTTATATATTTTTATTCTTCTTTATTCTCTGTCTCATGTGTCTACTGACCTTTGTTTGTCGTTTACTTGTAGAGCGCCACTGGGGTCTCCCCACCCGCCATTGCATCGCTGAGCTGAGGGGTCTCTCTAAAGAGGTAGGTTCGATGCTCGAGTTTGCCAGGGCTGAGCTTTAGGCCAAGGCTGCGGAGCTGGAAGCGGTTGAGGAGGTCCAGGCAGCGGCCCTAGTCGAAGTCGAGGCCATTTGTGAGGCCTTGAGGGTTGCCGAGGAGGACAAGGCCACCAACACTGCTTTGCTGGACACAGAGCAGCGGGAGAAAAGGCTAAGTTGACAGCCCAAAAGAACGAGTTGGCAGCCCAAGTGGTTGAGGTGGAGTCCCATCTTGCCGAGGTGGGAGGTCGGGTGGCCAGTGTGGAGGCCAGGATAACGGAGGTCGAGGCCTCGATTCCTAGGAGAGAAGCAGCTGTCATGGAGGCGTTTAAGGGAGCATGTGATCAAGTTGGAGGACATTTTCAATCTCGGCTTCCAGTGATGTCGAGAAGACATCCAACAAAGGTTTCCTGACCTAGAGTTACGCCACCTTGACGAAGACACTCCCAAAGGCCCTGCTATTGTTGCCCCCGAGTTTGAGGTGCCTCTCCAGAGATAGAGCTCCCTTTTTTGTATTCCCTTTGTACATTTTCATGAAATAAAAAAAGAAAATTTCCAGCTTTGTGCCTTTATATGTGATCAGTAGGTACGGTAGTTGCGCATGTAGAATTTTACTCGATAGTCGAGCATGTAAATCAATAGTCGAACATGTAAATTGATTGTCGAACATGCAGATCGTTAGTCATGAAGCTAGTGGATAAATTAGCAAGAAAGAACCTTTTTTCCTTTTAAACAAAGGGAGGTTTCTTAAAGTTGAACTTGTAGTAATTAGTCGACAATGAGTAGATTTATCTCGAGGTGGGTAGTCAAGCGTAGTCGAAACACTTGTAGGAAAAATCCTTCATGGATAATAGATCTTTAGGTGCTCGACATTTCATGGGTGAGGAAAGAGCTATCCTTCATGTCTTCCAGTCGATATGTCCCTGGGCAGACCATACTGGCTACCCTATAGGGCTTTTCCCAATTCGGCCTTAGGGTTTCCCAGTTGGGTTCCTTAGTTTTTTGGAAGATTTCTTGGAGGACTAGGTCCCCTGCTCAGACTATGCGCACATTGACCCTAGAGTTGTAGTGCCAAGTAGCCTTGTGTTGATAAGTAGTGACCCTTAGCTGTGCCCTTTCTCTTAGATCTTTAATCAAATCGAGACTTAAAGTCATTTGTTCGTTGTTTTCGCCTAAGTCGAATAACTCGGTGCATGTTGAGGGTATCATGATCTCTACTGGGACGACTGCTTCTATGCAAAAGGCTAGAGAGAATGGGCTTTCTCCAGTTGTCGTACGAGCCGTCGTTTGGTATACCCATATGACATGTGGCAGCTCGTCAGCCCAAGCCCCTTTGAATTTTTTGAGTTTGGTTTTCAAGTGGTTCTTTATGATTTTGTTGACAGCTTCCACTTGTCTATTAGCTTGGGAGTGGCGAGGCGAAGAAAAGGCATTATGCATGCCGAGCCTCTCAGACAGTCCTCGAAAACGAGCATTGTCGAATTGTCTGCCATTGCCCATAACGATGGTGTGGGGGATGCGGTACTTGCAAATGATGTTCTTCCAAATGAAGTCGGTAGTCTTTTACTCGGTAATCTTATCTAAGGGCTTGGCCTCGGCTTACTTAGTAAAGTAGTCAACAACAACAATGACGAATTTAGTTTGTCCCTTACCTATTGGCAGAGGTCTTATGATGTCGAGCCCCCACTGTGCGAAGGGCCAAGGGCCACTCATTGGAGTCAGCTGCTCGGGCGGTTGCCGTGGTATTGCGGTGAACCGCTAACACTTATCGCACCTCCTCGCGTATTACTTTGCGTCTTCATGGATGGTTGGCTAATAGTAACCCTGTCAAATCACCTTGGAGTTAGGGCTCTTCTACCTAAATAATTACTGTAATATATTCATGAAATTCTTTTAGGACATATTCGGCCTCTTCGGGTTGCAAGCATCTTCGGTATGGGAATGAAAATCCCTTTTATATAAAACATCTCCCAAGATCGTATACCGAGATGATCTGTTTTTTATTTTGTGGGTTTTTAGCTTATCATCGAGTAGCTTGCCCTGCCACAGAAGTGTATGATTGGGTCCATTCAACTCGGTACTTGATTTATTGGGAAGGCTTCCTTCTGGTCGAGCTGGTTAATATTAGGCTCAAACAAGAACTCGATTGGTACGGTCTTGCCGAGGTCATCATCGACTACTGCAACTAGCTTGGCTAGGGCATCTACCTTGGAATTTTCTAATTTTGGAACCAGGATGACCTCATACCTATCGAACTCCTTGAGAAAGTCTCGTGTTTTTTGTAGATATGCGATCATTCTTTCTCCTCTAGCTTGGTAATCTGTGGCGACCTAATTGACTATGAGCTAAGAGTCATTATGGATTTTTAAGGCTTGGGCTCCTATTGCCTTGGCCATCCTGAGCACGACAAGGAGCGCGTCATATTCTTCTTTATTGTTATAGGTCGGGAATCAAAACCTTAAAGCATACTCCACATTGGTCTGGTCGGGTGCAACGAGGATCAATCCTGCCCCACTTCCTCTTGAGTTAGATGAACCGTCTATGTAGAGGGTCCATTCTTTTAGACCGACTTCCTGTTTATTCTCAATTTCCTGCAGGGGAACAAGATAGGTGAACTCAGCAATGAAGTCGGAAACAACTTGTCCTGTGATCGTGGCTCTGGGTTGGTATACGACGTCGAATTCACTGAGCTCAGTTGCCCACTTCGCCAGTCACCCCGATGCCTTGGGCTTTTGCAGCACTTAGCGAAGTGGCCAGTCAGTTGGAACAACAATGGTGCGAGCCTGGAAGTATGGTCGGAGACATCGAGATGATATAATTAGTGCAAGTGCCAATTTCTCTATGTCGGGGTATCGTATCTCGGCCTGAACCGTAACTTTACTGACATAGTAAACCGAGAGCTATTTGTTCATAACTTTACGTATCAAGACCAAGATGACTGCTGTAGTCGAGACTGCCAGGTACAACAACAATGGTTCTCTTGGCTCAGGTTTAGAGAGCACCAGGGAGGTGATCCCAGATACTCCTTGAGTTGTTGGAACGGTTGTGTAACGCCCCGATTTCTAAAGCTGGAGTATGAGACTCGCTTCGGAAACCCGGGAGCTCATAAATCAGAGAACTAGCGGAAGTATAAATTTAGAGTGCGATAGCAAAATGAAGCATAAATAATTCAAACCCAAGTATTTGACCCACCCAGTTGGGGGTCTTAGTTACAAAATTTCATAAGTTCCAAAATGTTAAATCACTGAAATTAAAATACCGATCTATTGATTTAGCCTGAAATACGCCGCCACTTCCTGCTGCGGCTCGTCATCGTCATATCCTTCCTCAGGCGTTGCGGTCGCGCCAGCAAGGCCAGTGCTGTCATTCTCTACATCCGTCCCTGCATATTCTATATGGTTGGATAGTGGATGAATGAGTGGTCAACTCAGTGTGAATTTTCCTCAAGATTACACATCGCCGCCTTAACAAACATAGTTTAAAGAAAAACAAGGCGATAATCCAAAACAGGTAAGATGCAGTCTTATTAGATGCGTGGATGTATGAATGCACATCGACATGGGGATGCTCATCCAGTCAGACTTGGGCTCGTCACCCATGCAATCATCGACCTGGGAAAGATCATCCAGTCGGAACAGTAAATCGATAGTTGGTGGTCTGGGAGCTAGCGAAAGATACCCCGATGATCCTAAGGGCACGTGCTAAAGTATCTAGAAATAGCAACCCGTCATCGTCAATATGCTATGGATGCATGATTAACCAACCCATTATTATTCCAGTTACAACCAGCCAGTTTGAGAAACTCAATGGTCACTATGGGGGGCTCATCACCCAGCGTAGGCCGACAGCTTGAGCATAGTATCCCATGACTACCATCCTCGGCTCATGAGGTTCTCCACCTTGGGATGTTTCAATAAGACCCCTTGATAAAAATGACACTAGTTCAGGGGTCCTATTTTATCACACGTTCCGTCTAATTACGTACCAAGTATGGCTTGCGTACAATAATGGAATCCTCCATGTGTAGCATTATGAATTATATGAAAAGGAAATCAAGGTAGCATGTGATAACATATGATTTTAAATAAAACATGCAAGGAGGCATCATGAAATTTAAATAATAACTATCGACGATGTGTTACCAAGACATGTGAATAGTAATCATTTTTCACGGATTAGCTAGCATGTGAGCCTATCTTATAGTGTGAACATGGTATTTACAAATTTGATATTTGCAATGAATACAACGACCTTAAATTAATGGTGGCAATCTAGTGCAAACTATGTTTAGCTAGCTTAGAAATGGAAAGCCCAAGGGGAAAGTCATCACCTGTAGGGTTGTGTTCGCGTACTTGGTCCAAGTTCTCTTGTGGTCCAAGTCACCCAAGGAATCTCCTAAAATCACAGTTTATATTTGCTAAGTATTCCTACGGTTTTGTCCAACTAACATGAGGGTTCGAAGGGATACAACAACAAGGCCTTTTAGGCTTGTGTTAGGCCCACCATATACTTATCCAAGCAAGTTGGCCCTATAGGGCTCAAGCTCATCATTACTATGGGTTGAATTGGGCCTCACATATGGACCTCATATTTATCAGGTGGGCCCCATGGATGGGCCCAAGTGAGAACTTGGACTACACCAAAAAAATTACTTCAATAGTTGCAAGTGTAACATGTGTATTACTGTACACTATCATTCCATGGGGGACATGACTCACTAATGATGATTAGCATTGTCCAAACATAGCCCATGTAAATTAGCACTGTCCCAAACATAGGACACGCAAATCAGTGCTATCCAAGTATAGTTCATATAGATTAGCACTGTCCCAAACATAGGACATGCAAATCAGTGCTGTCCAAGCATTGCCTAGCACCGTCAGTACCTGCCAACACGCTGGACAGCGTGTATAATACACGTTCATCATGGCTAGGCCCACACAGATGGGCGGTGTGGATCAAAACATACATTACGGTGGCTCATAATACCATCCGCACGATCGGCACCTGTCCAAACATTGGACAACATGGATGCAATACATAAGTCATGGTGCAGCAAGCGAGGCCCCCATCTGTTGCCGAAACAGATGAACGGCTTGGATCAAAACAAAAGCCCGAGGTGGGTACCCACCGTCCAGACCTGCTGGACGGTGTAGGTAAGTCCCATACGTTAAGGTGGGTCACGCGTGTGGCCCACCAGTTGTACATTTATATACACACACACACATATATATATATATTATATTATATATAATAAAATATTATTTTATTCATTTCAAATGCACGTCCAGGGCATGCTGCCCATTTGGAACGGCCTATAGATGTGCAGCCCACCTGACGTTGGGTGAGACCCATAGTCTGTGCAGCCCACCGTTCTGATGGTGCGGCCCACCTGGTGTTTGAATAGTGCCTGTTTCTGGGCCAATTCCAGCCTAGTTAGAAGGCTGATGAAAGCCTGCTCTTGTCCTTGTTTTGGGTTGTTCAACGGCCCTGCAAAGGGCTCACTTCCGGCACGGTTTCGATCCCAATCTTGGCTGCCACTCTCGGCCATTTTTAGGCTGGTCATCCGACCGTTTTCAGCCTAGTTTCATGCTAGAAAACAGTTGCAAATAGGCTGCCTTCCTGATTGTGTTTTAAGCTAAAAACATCAGCTGTTTGCAAGCCATTTTCACGCTGAAAAGCATTCGTTCCTCAGCTTGATTTCAAGCTGAATGTTCAGCTGATTCCTAGTTGTTTCTAGGCTGAACATTCAATCGTTCTTCGGTTGCTTCCAAGCTGGTCTTTCAGCTATATTTTTATGACAGCTTGAGTGCCATTTCATGGTTTATTACATCCCTGATTCGGTCCTTTCAACGACCCAGCAGAAAAGGCATTTTTCTGTCTGGTGCAGGGCCTGGCTATAGTCCAGAAGTGCGGCCTATTTGGAGCACGAAAACGTGGATGGAATCCACACAAAAAGGAGGGACAAAAGGGGCGGTGGTTAGGTCATTACGTGGCTTGGCCTGCAAGGTAGTTGACGCCCCAACTCTCCTCTCTCTCTCTCTCTCTCTCTCTCTCTCTCTTTCTTTTCTTTGTCACTTTCTCTCTCCCTCTCCCTTTTTTTCTATGTTTCCTTTCTTTCTTTCTTTCACTCAAGTGGTGTGGCTATAGTCCCACACTGACTCGACTCGGTCCGTTTCTCACAGACTGAGTTGGGGTAGTGTGTGCCGAGCTCACCAAACACCTTCTCCTTCTCTCTGTTTCCTCTCTCCTTTCTTTTCTTTTGTTTCTCTCCTCTCCACCTTTCCTTCTCCCCTTTCCTTTTGGTTTGTGTGGGAGTTGAAGGGCAGCAGTGCCCATTTATAGGCAAGGGAGGGAAACATCCGATGGCGTGGCCATCCTTTCTCAGACAGAAATGGAAAACCTGCTTTTTCCTTCATTAAGGCTTTTCCAGCCATTTTTGGCCATGAGGGGACTCTCCTCAGCTGGCTTGTTTGAGGCTTCAATCCTTTGGATAAAGAGGGTGGTGGCATGTACACCAGATGGTCCTTCCTTTTGGATCATAGTCGTTCATGAAAGGAATGGACGGTTAGGACCCAAATCCCACACTCCTATGAGTGGGGCCGAATCCCTATACCGTTTCGGTCGGGCGGACCCCACGAGGAGAATGGACGGTTTGGATTGTCCGGAAAATGGCCAAGGTGGGCCACTTTGAAGCTCAAAGGTCGATAGTTTTAAATGGCGTGTTGGCTGAAAGTAATTTGAGGAGATTTGTGTTTTGGTTCAGTCAAACGCTGTTTGACCAACAATGGTCATCCAGTGCACTTCGTGCACTAGTATTTGGGTGTACGTGCACCTAGTATCGGGGGCCCACCATGACTCTGGTGCTTGATCAAACCCGTTCAATTGTCTTAGGGACCAGACATAAGGGTCCCGACCTGGTTTGGGGCGGGGCCGAGGCCCAGGTGGGCCATATCCTGCCATTCAGGGCTCTATTTTGCACATATATCGCGATCCAATGGTCAGATGGGTCCGAGGTTTTGTTTTGACGGTTAAACAAGGATTCGAGGGGTTTCAAGTGCCTGGTTGGCCATAATTTATTCTTCAAAGGTTGTTAGTGGATGTATTGTGCCAATGTGACTTAGTTAATTTGTTCATAACCTGTTTTAATCTAAGGGTTTGCTGAGTTTTACCTTTCGGGCTGGTGTTGGGTTCGACTTGGCTCATTCAGTTCTTAGTGGGCAGCTTTATTGTCGACTGGGAGTCTCAACCTACACGTGTAAAGTTTAAGTTATCTTGTTTAATCGTTCTTAGTCCTTATAACCGTGGTCCTCAGAGGTAACACCCATGTACCAAAGGTACAGGGTGTTACAGTCTACCCCCCTTTACAAAAAAATTTCACCCTCAAAATTACCTGTGGTGTGTCAGTGAATAGGTGGGGGTATCTTTCCTTAACTTCAGCTTCTCGTTCCCACGTCGCCTCTTCTTCTCCATGATGTGACCAAAGAACCTTGACTAATGGTATCATCTTTGTTCGTAGGACCTGCTCCTTGTGGTCCAAGATGCGAACCAGTTCCTCGGTGTACGAAGCATCCTCAGTGAGCTCGACCTGCTCCCATCTAACGATGTGTGATTTGTCTGGCGTATACTTTTTTAACCTAGATATGTGGAAGACATTATGAATTCTAGCTAGAGCAGTAAGTAGTGCTAAACGGTACGCCACTGCCCCTACACGGTTCAAGATTTTGAATGGACTAATGAATCGCGATACCAATTCCCTTTTTGCCCAAACCTCATTAAACCCTTCATGAGTGAGATTTTCAAGAATACATGATCACCCACCGCAAATTCTAAATCACGTCGCCGGTTGTCTGCACAGCTCTTTTGTCTGCTTTGGGCGGTTTGTAAATGCTTCCGAATCACCTCAATAACCTATGTAGTAGCTTGGACCAGTTCGGGGCCCAACAAGCTTTTCTCCCCGACTTCTGCCCAGCATTGAGGGGCTCGGCAAGGGCGACCATAAAGAGCCTCATATGGCACCATGCCTATGCTGGACTGGAAACTGTTGTTATAGGTGAATTTCGCCAGAGGAAAGTGATCGTCCCAGTTGCCTTGAAAATCCAGGACGCATGCCCTCAGCATATCTTTTAGAATCTGGTTCACCCTTTCGGTTTGTCCGTCCGTCTGAGGGTGGAACGCTGTGCTGAACTTAAGCTCAGTGCCCATCTCTTCCTGTAACCTCTTCCAAAAGGCAAATATGAATC
Organism: Magnolia officinalis; assembly: GCA_021015155.1. Taxonomy (NCBI): domain Eukaryota; kingdom Viridiplantae; phylum Streptophyta; class Magnoliopsida; order Magnoliales; family Magnoliaceae; genus Magnolia; species Magnolia officinalis. Next base: position 28,175,440 of record JAJHSJ010000007.1, read on the forward strand.
TAGCGTCTCGGTCCGATATAATCTCCCTCGAAACTCCATAGGATCGTACGACTTCTCGGATGTATAATTTTGTCAGGCCGTCGGTAGAGTCTGTCGTGCGTATCGGAAGGAATCGTGCCGCCTTTGTCAGCCTATCGACGATGACCCAAATCGAGTCATGCTTCCTCTGTATCCTAGGAAGGCTAGATATGAAGTCCATAGAAATGTTGTCCCACTTCCATTTGGCTAGTGGTAGTGGCTGAAGGAGGCCAGCAGGCTTGCGATGCTCAACTTTGATCTTCTGGCACACCATGCACTTCGCCACAAAGCCTGCCATGTCCCTCTTCATATTGCTCCACCAGTACTATCTTTTAACATCGTTGTACATCTTAGTGTTTCCTGGGTGGATAGCTAATCTGGAATGGTGGGCTTCTACCATTACTTCCTTCCTTAATTCGGCATTGTTTGGAACGCATACTCGCCCTTGGTAACGAAGACCGCCATCGCTACCAACCCTCCAGTCAGATATCTCCTCGCTCTTGCATCTTCCTTTCATCATGACAAGCCATTCGTCTTGGTTCGGAGCGGAGATCACATGCAGTCAACATAGCCACATAAGCATCGGGTTCGTCGAGGGTGAGCTAGATGTCAAAGTTCTATACGAACTCCATCATCTCCCACTCCTTGATCATTAGAGTGGCCGCCAGCTCATGCTTCTTCTTCCGACTCAGAGCATCGGCCATGGAGTTCGACTTGCCATGATGGTATGAGATATCAAAGTGGAAGTCTTTAAGTGTCTTGATGCTGTCGCATATTCAAATCTTTCTGTGTGAATATGTATTTTAGGCTTTTATGATCGCAGAATAGCTGAAAATCCTCTCCGTATAGGTAATGTCTTCATATCTTTAAGGCAAAGACTACTGCTACCAACTCTAGGTCATGAGTCGGGTAGTTCTCTTCGTGTTTCTTCAGCTGGCGAGAGACATAAGCAATCACCTTGTCGTTCTGCATCAGATCACAGCCAAGGCTCAATTTCGAGGCGTCGCTATACACCACAAACTTTTTCTCTTCTTGTGGAAGGGTGAGTACTGGTGCAGACGTCAGCCTCATTTTCAGCTCTTGGAAGGCTGCCTCCGTGTTCTCGTCCCAGGTGAATCGAGCGTTCTTCTTTATTAGTTGAGTGAGTGGTCGGGCGATTCTTGAGAATTCCTTAATGAAACGCCTGTAGTACCCTGTCATGCCCAAAAAGCTTCGGACCTCAGTGACTGTGGTGGGCTGATCTCACTTAGATACCGCCTCCACTTTAGCGGGATTGACTGCGATGCCCTCCGCCTTTACCATGTGCCCTAAGAACTTCACTTCTTTTTCCCAAAACTTGCATTTTAATAGCTTAGCATACAACTGATTTTCCTTCAGCATACTCAGGACCGTGTACAAATGTTACTCGTGTTCCTCCTGGCTTTTGGAGTAAACCAAGATGTCGTGGATGAACATGATCACAAACTGATATAGGTATGGCATGAAGACTCGGTTCATGAGGTCCATGAATATCGCCGGAGCATTTGTAAGTCCAAAGGACATTACTAAGAACTCGTAGTGCCCATAGCGAGTCCTGAATGTGGTTTTAGGGATGTCCTCATCCCTGATTCTTAGCTGGTGATATCCCAATCATAGGTCAATCTTTGAGAAATATCTGGCGCCCTCGAGCTGGTCGAACAGGTCGTCGATACGTGGGAGAGGGTACCTATTCTTTATCGTCACTTCATTCAACCGCCAGTAATCGATGCAGAGGCACATCGATCCATCCTTCTTTTTCACGAAAAGGACCGGTGCTCCCCATGGAGAGACGCTGGGGCGAATGAAACCTTGGGTCAACAGCTCATCTATCTGGCTCCTAAGTTCTTCCATTTCCCAAGGGGCATTCGAAATGAGGGTAAGATATGGGGGCAATTCCTGGTTTGAGGTCGATGCAGAAATCTATTGCTCGCCTTGGGGGTAGCCCTGGTATCTCTTGAAATACCTCAGGGAATTCCCGCACTACTGAGATTTAGCTAACGGTGGACTCGACTGATTCTGATTCTTCTAGGGCTTGCAAGCTTTCCAACGTACCGTGCTTACTTTCCCTTTTACGGTGAAGGAGGCCTGCCCAGGGATGGTTACAATGACGGTTCTGTTGCGGCAGTCCATCACTGCCCGGAATCGAGAAAGCCAATCCATCCTGAGGATGACGTCGAATTGTTTCATAGGCATGAGGATTAGATCCATAGCCACTTCATGGTGTGCGAGAGTTAGTGGACAATCCTTACACAACTTGTCTGTTTCGATGAATTTACCTATGGGGGATGTTATAACTAAGGGGGCATGTATACGAGTTACGTTCAGCCCTAGTCTATTTGTAATAGTAGAGTCCACGAAAGATAAGGTTGCACCAGAATCAAATAAGAGGAAAACAGGGGTACCGTGGATGTGAGCGATACCATGAATGGTCTGATGGAGGTCCTCCTCAGTGTCTGTAGCAATTATAGCGAACATGCGGGCGAGGGCCCTCTAGTGAACTGGAGGTCCCGACCTTGGCATCTGCGGCCTGGGTGTTGTCTTGGCAGCTACTGATCCTGACTGTGGACGACCCGCTGGTGGAGTGATACCTTCGTCCCTCATCTTTTGAAACAGGTTCGCGCAAAGTGCCCGATCTTGTGGCAGTAATCACAGTTTCTCACAGGAGGCGTGGATGGTGCACCTACAAGTATGACCCTTGCTCTTCTCTCCGGCACAGATGGGGCAGGAAGCACCTGTCTGGACCTAACGAGGACGTCCCTAGCTGGAGGATCGGTCCTCAGGGCGTGCTCCAAATCTTTCTTGACCCGCATAGCTTTGTCCACCAGTTCTGCGAAGTCCTCAAAATCCCAGCCGCATAGTCCCGACTGGATCCCCTGCCTAAGTCCTTCCTTGAACTTCTACAATTTGTATTCGACATCCTCCAAGGCTTTGGGCACATACTGAGAGAGTTCGTCGAACCGGGCCTCATATTGGGTGACGGTCAAATTGTCACGCCCCAAATACGGAAATCGGATTCACAGGAATTCCGATCGGTGAATCCAGCGTCGACAGCCTCCGTAATACCCCATTCTTGGCTCTCAGCGCCCATATGCCAGGTTCCGATCCTGAGATCCTACAAGTAGGATTTTCCAACGTACTTTTTTTATAAGAAGCATAACCACAAGTTTACCCATGTAAGACCCGTATCCTAGACCGTATGGTTTTGTAGGCTTCCGCAGTCTTCCCGGTCGAATTTCGGCAACCTTCGACCCTTAACCGGTATTTGCGCGTGACCCTAAGTCACACGCTGTCAACCCAAGTCGACTTAACCCAAGACTTGTACCCTAATGACCGCGCCTTCGCCGCGGTTCCGATGCCGCATCTCGCGCACAGAGGCGATATGTAGGCCAAGAGATGTGGGCACCCTAGTTCGAGGAGAACACTGCACGTACAAATTCTATGAGAATTTCTACAACTTGTCACATCCATCAACCCATCAATCAATCACCTCAACTAAGTACACCATCACCTCACACCCTTCCCCATGCAACCCCCAAAGTCAAAAAGGTTCTTACACACCCATACTTTTCTTACACCATCTACCACAAAAGTCAAAAAGTCTCTTACACATCCATCACCCATCTCTCTCTCTTTACAACCCTCACTCTCTTATTTTTCAAACTCATTTCCAAGCAACCAAAATACCATACGTCCAAGCCCTCTCTAAACTCCAAGAGAACTTTGTGTGTGGCCCACTTCCTACCCTCTCATCTCCCATCTCAACCATCCAAACTCTATCCCCTCCATTAGGATCGAAGCTAAGGAGTAAAGGAAGCCTAGGGAGCAAGAAGGAACGGTGGGTGATCTTGGATCTCCACTTATTTATTTGTTTTGTGATTTAAGGGCCCACCTGTGGTGGGACCTACCTTGATGTAGGCTTTGTATCAAAGAGGAGCCCATAGTAACGGGGCCCCTCCATCCTCGCCGATGTCTCACTACGCCAAAACAGCGAAAAAAGGACGGTCCAAAACCGTCTCAAATGACCAAAAAGGATGGTCATGGACCGTCGCATAGGCCATCAAATTTTGACGTGTCTTATTTTTTAAAGGACGGTTGAAAACCGTCATTCTTATTGACGAAAAAAAGACGGTCATGGACCGTCCTAAAAAAGGGCGGTCATGGACCGTCCTTAAAATGGACTGTCATAGACCGTTCTTTAAAAGGACTGTTATGGACCGTCCTTAGAAAGGACTGTCATGAACCATCTCTTATGAGCCTTTAAAGGACAGCCATGGACCGTCCTTTAAACGGACGGTCATAGACCGTCTCTTATGAGCCTTCAAAGGACGGTTATGGACCGTCCTTTAAAAGGACGGTTATGGACCGTCCTTTAAAAGGACTGCTATGAGCCGTCTCTTATGACCCTTAAAGGACATTTTCAAATTTGACCTGTTACAGTATTCTTCCTGATATACACCTGTTATATAGACTACGTAAATCCAAACTGTTTCAACACATTCACATTCACCTGTTTCATCCAAACAGGACTGATATACACCTGTTTCATTCACATACATAAATCTAAACTGTTTCATCACATTCACATTCACCTGTTTAATCCAAACAGGACTGATATACACCTGTTTCATTCACATACACCTGTTTCATCCAAACAGGACTGATATACACCTGTTTCATCCAAACAGGACTGACATACACCTGATATACACCTGTTTCATTCACATTCACCTGTTTCATCCAAACAGGACTGATATACACTTGTTTCATTCACATACGTAAATCCAAACTGTTTCATCACATTCACATTCACCTGTTTCATCCAAACAGGACTGATATACACCTGTTTCATTCACATTCACCTGTTTCATCCAAACAGGACTGATATACACCTGTTTCATTCAAACAGGACTGACATACACCTGTTTCATTCACATTCACCTGTTTCATCCAAACAGGACTGATATACACCTGTTTCATCCAAACAAGACTGATATACACCTGTTTCATCCAAACAGGACTGATATACACCTGTTTCATTCACACCTGTTTCATTCACATTCACCTGTTTCATCCAAACAGGACTGATATACACCTATTTCATCACATTCACATTCACATTCACATCCATCTAAACCCAAACTACGTAAATCCATCCAAACATAAACTACATCCATCCAAACACAAACAATCTTATCCACAATACATTATTCATCCACGCATAATACATATAAAGTTTAACTTCATAAGTAAAAAAAAAAAAGAAAAAAATCAGCAACAATTTTCTTTTTGTGTCTTTCATCTAATAAAAAAATATTCAACCAACAACACATTATAATTCAGAATCATGAAAAATTGCAGAAACTTCATCCAAAAAAGTGGGCACTTTTTTGGAATAAAACTGATCATTAAAATAAACCTAATATAAGCAAATAATGCAAAAAAGTGTTTCAATTAATAGAAGCAACAACAAAAATTAAAGCTTTGTAAAAAGGGGCATGTGTTAAAAGGGATACATTCTTGTTTGTTGCCTTATGATTGGACTACATTATTACAGCAATCGGGTTTGGGTTCGGTATCGGGTTTAGGTTTGGGTTTTCAAGTTTAGGTTTAGGATTAGGTGTAGGTCTAAGTTTAAGGATTTGAGAATACATTCAGGTTTTAGGTTTAGGTTTTAGGTTATAAGTTTAGGTTTTAAGTTTAGGTTAAGGTTTAGGTTTAGGAAATCGGGTTCGGGTTCGGGATCGGGTTTAGGTTTGGGTTTTCAAGTTTAGGTTTAGGTTGGGGAGTTGAGATTAGGATTAGGTGTAGGTTTAGGTTTAGGGATTTGAGAATACATTTAGGTTTTAGGTTTATTTTTAGGTTTTAGGTATTGGTTAAGGTTTAGGTTTTAGGTTTAGGTTAAGGTTAGGTTATAGGTTATAAGTTTAGGTTTTAGGACATAGGTTTTGGTTTTAAGGTTATAGGTTTAGGTTAAGGTTAAGGTTTTAAGGTCTTATAAGCTATAGGTTTAGGAAATTGAGAATATGCTAAGGTTTAGGTTTAGGAGATCGGGTTTGGGTTCGGGATCGGGTTTAGGTTTGGGTTTTCAAGTTTAGGTTTAGGTTTAGGTTAGGGAGTCGAGATTAGGATTAGGTGTAGGTTTAGGTTTAGGGATTTGAAAATAGGTTAAGGTTTAGGTTTAGGAATTCGGGTTCGGGTTCGGGATTGGGTTTAGGTTTGGGTTTTCAAGTTTAGGTTTAGGCTTAGGTTAGGGAGTTTAGATTAGGATTAGGTGTAGGTTTAAGTTTAGGGATTTGAGAATAGGTTAAGGTTTAGGTTTAGGAAATCGGGTTCGGGTTCGGGATCGGGTTTTAAGTTTGGATTTTCAAGTTTAGGTTTAGGTTTATGTTAGGAGTTGAGATTAGGATTAGGTGTAAGTTTAGGTTTAGAGATTTGAGAATACATTTAGGTTTTAGGTCATAAGTTTTGGTTTAGGTTAAGGTTATAGGTTTAGGTTAAGGTTTAGGTTTAGGTTTAGGTTATAAGCTATAGGTTTAGGGAATTGAGAATAGGTTAAGGTTTAGGTTTAGGGAATCGGGTTCGGGTTCGGGTTCAGGTTCGGGATCGGGTTTAGGTTTGGGTTTTCAAGTTTAGGTTTAGGTTTGGGTTAGGGAGTTGAGATTAGGATTAGGTGTAGGTTTAGGTTTAGAGATTTGAGAATACATTTAGGTTTTAGGTTTAGGTTTAGGTTTTAGGTTATTGGTGTTTAGATTTTAGGTTTACGTTAAGGTTAGGTTATTATAAGTTTAGGTTATAGGTTATAGGTTAAGGTTATAGGTTTAGGTTAAGGTTAAGGTTTTAGGACTTATAAGCTATAGGTTTAGGGAATTGAGAATATGTTAAGGTTTAGGTTTAGGGAATCAGGATCGGGTTTAGGTTTGGGTTTTCAAGTTTAGGTTTAGGTTTAGGTTTAGGTTATAAACTATAGGTTTAGGGTTTAGGGAATTGAGAATAGGTTAAGGTTTAGGTTTAGGAAATCGGGTTCGGGTTCGGGTTCGGGATCGGGTTTAGGTTTGGGTTTTCAAGTTTAGGTTTTGGTTTAGGTTAGGGAGTTGAGGTTAGGATTAGGTGTAGGTTTAGGTTTCAGGTTTATTTTTAGATTTTAGGTTTAGGTTAAGGTTAGGTTATAGGTTATAGGTTAAGGGTTTAGGTCATATGTTTTGGTTTTAAGGTTATAGGTTTAGGTTAAGGTTAAGGTTTAGCTCTTATAAGCTATAGGTTTAGGGAATTGAGAATATGTTAAGGTTTAGGTTTAGAAAATCGGGTTCGGGTTCGGGATCGGGTTTAGGTTTGGGTTTTCAAGTTTAGGTTTAGGTTTCGGTTAGGGAGTTGAGATTAGGATTAGGTGTAGGTTTAGGTTTAGGGATTTGAAAATAGGTTAAGGTTTAGGTTTAGGAATTCGGGTTCGGGTTCGGGATTGGGTTTAGGTTTGGGTTTTCAAGTTTAGGTTTAGGTTTAGGTTAGGGAGTTGAGATTAGGATTAGGTGTAGGTTTATGTTTAGAGATATAAGAATACATTTAGGTTTTAGGCCCTAGGTTTTGGTTTAGGTTAAGGTTATAGGTTTAGGTTTAGGTTATAAGCTATAGGTTTAGGGAATTGAGAGTATGTTAAGGTTTAGGTTTAGGAAATCGGGTTCGGGTTTAAGATCGGGTTTAGGTTTGGGTTTTCAAGTTTAGGTTTAGGTTTAGGTTAGGGAGTTGAGATTAGGATTAGGTGTAGGTTTAGGTTTAGGGATTTGAGAATACATTTAGGTTTTAGGTCATAGGTTTAGGTTTTAGGCTTAGGTTTAGGTTATAAGTTTAGGTTATAGGTTTAGGTTATAAGTGTAGGTTATAGGTTTAGGTTAAGGTTTAGGGAATTGAGAATAGGTTAAGGTTTAGGTTTAGGAAATCGGGTTCGGGTTCGAGATTGGGTTTAGGTTTGGGTTTTCAAGTTTAGGTTTAGGTTTAGGTTAGGGAGTTGAGATTAGAATTAGGTGTAGGTTTAGGTTTAGGGATTTGAGTTTAGGTTATAGGTTTAGGATATAGGTTATAGGTTTAGCTTTAGGTTTAAGTTATAGGCTTAAGTTATAGGTTATAGGTTATATGTTATATGTTTAGGTTAAGGTTTAGGAATTCGGGTTCAGGTTCGGGTTTGGATTCGGGTTTAGGTTATAGGTTTTAGGATTTGAGAATAGTTTTAGGTTATAAGTATAGGTTTAGGTTAGGTTATAGGTTAAGGTTTAAGGATTTGAGAATAGTTTTAGGTTATAAGTAAGGTTTTAGGTTTAGGTATAGGCTTAAGTTATAGGTTATAGGTTTAGGTTAAGGTTTAGTAATTCGGGTTCAGGTTCGGGTTTGGATTCGGGTTTAGGTTATAGGTTTGGGGATTTGAGAATAGTTTTAGGTTATAAGTATAGGTTTAGGTTAGGTTATAGGTTAAGGTTTAAGGATTTGAGAATACTTTTAGGTTATAAGTAAGGTTTTAGGTTTAGGTATAGGCTTAAGTTATAGGTTATAGGTTATATGTTTAAGTTAAGGTTTAGGAATTCGAGTTCGGGTTTGGGTTTGGGTTTGGGTTTAGGTTATAGGTTTTGGTTTTGGTTTTGGTTTAGGTTATAGGTTTTGATTTAGGTTTAGGTTATAGGTTATGGGATTTGAGAATGGGTTCGGGTTTAAGTTATAGGTTTTGGTTTTGGTTATAGGTTTTGGTTTAGGTTACAGGTTTTCGGATTTGAGAATAGGTTTAGGTTAAGGTCTTAAGTTTAGGTTTAGGAAATCGGGAGCGGATTCGGGTTCGGGTTTAGTTTTGGGTTTTCAAGTTTAGGTTTAGGTTTAGGTTAGGGAGTTGAGATTAGGATTAGGTGTAGGTTTAGGTTTAGGTTTAGGTTAAGGAGTTGAGATTAGGATTAGGTGTAGGTTTAGGTTTAGGGATTTGAGAATACGTTAAGGTTTAGGTATAGGAAATAGGGTTCGGGTTCGAGATCGGGTTTACGTTTGGGTTTTAGGTTTAGGCTAAGCGTTTAGGGATTCAGATTCGGGTTTGGGATCGGGTTTAGGTTTGGGTTTTCAAGTTTAGGTCTAGGTTTAGGTTAGGGAGTTGAGATTAGGATTAAGTGTAGGTTTAAGTTTAGGGATTTGAGAATACGTTAAGGTTTAGGTATAGGAAATCAGGTTCGGGTTCGAGATCGGGTTTACGTTTAGGTTTAGGCTAAGCGTTTAGGGATTCAGATTTGGGTTTGGGATCGGGTTTAGGTTTAGGTTTTCAAGTTTAGGTTTAGGTTAAGGAGTAGATTAGGATTAGGTGTAGGTTTAGGTTTAGGAATTCTCTAGTATTATCTACTATTGAACCTAGTATTATCTACTACATACTAGTAACATACAACCAATATTGGGGCACCATACCATAAGCTACAAGAATTTCATGTCCCCCTAAACAAGGTATCCTCCATTGATAACATATATATATATATATATATATAATATATATATATATATATATATATATATATTATAAGTTTTTTATTTTCATTTACATTCCCAAATACATTCATCATCCATCCAAGAAAATTGAAACAAGTACTGTCAATCTATCTTATCTTACCGACCGCCTTATGTTTCTTTTCACCTTTGTAGCTCTCATATTTGTTGCAGCTGCTAGTTTACCATCAGTAGTCTCCCTAACCAAATCTTTGTGCGGTCCATCCATTTGAAGCAGTGGCTGAAGTTACAAGAAGTAGGACTGATTAGTCTTTTCATGTTTTGAAAAAAATCAAATTCTTTATTTTTGGCTGCAAGTCTACTTATAATTATCATTGGCTCTTAATCTATTTATAATGAAAAGCTTAAATATCACCTTATAGTGCTCCTTTGATAAATGTCCTGTTTGGAACAAATAATTTATTTTATCATAAATGTCCTGTTTGGAACAAATAATTTGTTTTGTACATACATGAGTTTTATCATAAAACCATGCATGATGCATCCATACCAAAAAAATCAAATGGAAATTTTTTTTTATATAAACAGTTTTTTTTTTTAATATTATTATAAACAAAAACTGATTTCCCACCAACAAATGCAACCTATTGATCATAATCATAGACCATAAATAAGAAAACATTGAAATAAAACTGATATCTAAAAAAAAAAAAAAGGTTGCAATTATTCTTATTCTTATTAAACAGATTTTTTAGAAAAAAATACAAATAGTTAAAATTTTTCTAAAAATTGAGAGATGAACATGCTTCATCATCATATTAAAAAAGTGGGGCCCCAAATACTTACTTTAGAAAAGAAAATTTCCCCTACACAAAGATGAAATGGGTTATACTGAAATTGCTATTAAATATAAAGAAATATATTATAACATAAACAATCAGAAACCAAAAATCAGTAAAGTGGAATGGAACTCCCAATACACAAAGATGATCATACATAACATGAGCATGAACAAAAGAAACCTAGGGTGTGTTTGAATGTACAACTCAGCAACCTAGACAGAAACTAGATAAATGACCAAATTGTAATCAATTTTCTGAGCTAGCTTCACGTCTCATGCATTGGAATTCCAATTTGGAAAGAACAAGTCTCTTGGCCATCATTTTTTATTAGACAAATTGCTGAAGTGCATGTATGAATGGATGTTCCATTTGAAATGGATTGCAAGAATTGAAGATAGAGGGTTGCAATTTGAGCATCCAAAGGACATGCCATGTAGAAAATTATTCAACCATGCATGTATGAATGGATGATCTGAATTGCAATAGTTATTCTGGTAAAGTGAAAATTACCAATTTGTAATTATAGTATGACTGGTATGGGTTTGGGACTTTGGCTCCTAAGTGCAATCGCTATACTTTGAAGATGGACCTGAAATAACGAGTTGAAATGAAATTTGAGGGTGAGTTACTCACTAGTGAATGCTAGGAAATGTAACCAGGATTTGGTTGTTTCATCTTTTTAAACTGAATATTTTCAATTCAATTTAGTTGCTCATCCAAATACAACCCAAAATGTATTATGTTATTTTTGTAAAAACTAACATGTAGATGAAGGAATTGGCTAATGGAAATAACTGGAAAAAGGATGACAATTGCAACTAACATTTGGCTATTTGTGACTGATTTGAAACTCAGTATGAATCAGGGTGACTGATTTGAAACTCAGTATTTCAGGTATACAGAGATCCTGGTATCCATTGACACCCCCAATCATGAGCATAAAAGAAGCATGCAGAACTTGAGGGGGAAACTGGCTTATGACATAATAAAACGGAGTTCCATCATACCCATAGATCTGCCCACAAACTGGTTCCAGACTTTGGAACAATTACTGCGACGTTTGACATGCGCTTGGCAGCCGGCAGTACATCACTGCTCCATCCACTAGCAACCCACACATATCTTACTCCAAATGCCTTTAGGTAGTGCACACTGTCAAATAGTCGAACCTATAAAAACCAGAGGAACATGAATACCTCATTACTGTCAAAAGATCTGTTACAATGAAGCACTGGAGTCAAATATCTTCAACTGTGCATTTTTCTTTGTTCTATGGAACATATTGTACAATACAATTTCTGATCCCCATGTACCCCATACTATGGAATCAGAAGCAACAAGAATTGTGAATAGATGAGTGCATGTACAACTCTCAAACCAAACTCAATCTTAGTAACAACATGCAAGATCAATTTTTAGTAAAAATGAAAAATTTATAAGAGATCAAAGAGTCAGTCAGGCGAGCATGACAAGCAACAAGCTGAAAAACATTTTCATCTCAGTACCTGTCTTTGAAGCATTGCCAAGTTCTGCATGGTAGCATTCCTTCCACCACCAACTTGTGACTCAACGTCCTTTGTGTTGTATGAGGCCCCCATATACTTCAAAACCGCACCAACAACTTCCCTGGGAGCATCAACCATCAAAATTTATCTTTTCTAAATACAATAGTGAAGAATGCCAGGAGAATATGGATACAGTGAAAAAATAACCCCAAAATACAATAGTGAGATGTTTTTAGTGGAAAATTTTGCCTTGAAGATATCAATAGAAAAGATAGTTGAATTAGAGAACCAATATAAAGAGATGCTGAAATGCAGCATATGCTAATTGGATTGCACCTTGGAGCCCACTCAAAGCAACCACAATAGATGACATTACAGATATGTCCGCTGTACTTGATTGATAATTGGCCTGTGCTTCATTGTGTAGCCCAAATCCCTATATAGACTCTACAAATGCCAACCCAAAGTAAATGAAATAGCTGACATTACACAAAGCCGTGTGATTGAAATAACCACATCATCACCTGGTGAATCTCAGCAATATGATAACCACCAGTGTCGTGAGGCAGATGACGAACAATTTAACTGCCCAGTAGTCAATGTGCTCCTTCGCAAAGTACTTGTCATAAGCATGCATGACAACCTATCTTATTCTTATTAAACAGATTAAAAACTCAACCTATCTTATTCTTATTAAACAGATTTTTAGAAAAAAAAATACAAATAATTAAAATTTTTCAAAAACACCTTTTGCCAATGTAAAAGATTGAAGATTAGTATTATAAACCTCAATCAATATTAATATTTGATATCCCTAAATCAACCACAACCTAAAAGAAAATCATGAAATGAAAAGTCATTAACAATCATGAATTATTATATATTGATTAAGGTTGCATTTAGTTGCACCAAATATCATGAAATTTCATGATTAATCAGTCTATTTTGGTGCAAAATTCATGAAATTTGGTACAACCAACCAAATCGTATGATTCATGTAAACTAAATGGAATCAAGTTGAATTGTGTCAATTCCCATGGGGTGCTAATTAAAATGTAGGAATTTCTTTTATTTTTTATAGGTAACCTCAAAATAAAAGGAGAAATGAGAGTATGGCATGAAATAAAAGGTGTGATTACTTAATCCCTAGAACAAACAAATAATGTGTATCCATGTATTAATCCAATGGTCAGATATTCTGTTCTCAATTGAAGTCACAAAACCTAGTTATAAGGCATTGAAATTTCATGCAAACTAAGGTTTTTACAAAGGACTGATGTTAAAAGGGCTTGAACAGCAAGTAAACTATCCATAGATAGTTGAAATTAGACATCAAAAACCCCTAAATCCCTAAATCCCCAAATCCCTAAATCTCCAAATCCCTAAATCCCCAAATCCCCAAATCCTTAAATCCCTAAATCCCCAAATCGTTTCAATTCGGTGAGAGAGAGAGAGAGAGAGAGAGAGAGAGAGAGAGAGAGAGAGAGAGAGAGAGAGAGATACCTATTTGAGTTGGAGAGAGGGCGCGGTGGAGAGAGGGCAGTGGAGAGAGGGCGGTGGAGAGAGAGAGCTAAATCCGAGAGAGACAGAGAGACAGAGAGGGCACACGTGAGAGAGAGCCGAGACGAGAGAGAGAGAGAGAGAGAGAGAGAGAGAGAGAGAGAGAGAGGGCCGAGAGAGAGAGAGGACAGCGAGAGAGTGAGAGAGGGCGCGAGAGAGAGTGAGACTTAAGTCTCTCTCATGTGTCACGTGGTCGGTGCTCTGTGGGCCCCACCATAATGTATGTGTTTCATCCCTGCCATCCATCTATTTTTCCATTTCATTTTATGATATGAGACAAAAAATGAGGTATATCCCAGTCTCAACTGGACCACATTATAGGAAACAGTGTTGAATGAGCGTCGACCATTAAAAACCTTTTGGGGCCACAAAGTTTTGGATCAATCGGATAACTTTTTTCCCTTCATCTGGGCCTGTATGACCTAATCAACGGATTGGATGTCAAATAAAAAGTACAGTGGGTCTTAGGAGGGTTTTAATGGTGGATATCCAATCACTATTGTTTTCATGTGGTGTGGTCCACCTGAGATTTATATCCCTCTCATTTTTGGCGTCAATTCCTAATATTATTTTTTAAAATGGATGGACGGCATGGATAAAACACATACATCATGATGGGACCCATAGAGCACCGACCCACGTCCACCAATTTTGGGCGCGCTCAAACAGAGCCGCGCCCAAATTTGGGCGGGACGGTGGCTAGTGGTCGGTGCTCTGTGGGCCCCACCATGATGTGCATGTTTCATCCATTCCGTTCATCCATTTTTACAGATAATTTTAGTGCTTGATACAAAAAATGATAGGGATATATATCCTAGGTGGGCCACACCACAGGACAAAAATAATGAATGGATATTCACAATTAAAATCCTCCTAAGGCCCACTGTACTGCTTATTTGACATCCAATCTGTTGATTTGGTCATAAAGACCCAAATGAAGGGAAAAAAATAAATAACAGCGTGATCCAAAACTTTTATGGCCCCCAAAACATTTTTAATGGTCAAAATTCATTCGACACTATTTCCTGTAACGTGGTCCACTTGAGATTGAGATATAATTCATTTTTTTTATCATCCACTTGAGACAAAGATGTGGTTCACAAATCTAGCCCATCCATTATGTGTGTGCCACTTGGATGAGGGGTCATACCAAGTTTTAGACGCATCCAAATTTCAGGTGGGGCCCCACCAAGTGCTTTTATATGTTTTAGGCATGTCTTCACATGATTTTAGATGGTATGGCCCACCAGAGTTCTATATACGGCTGATTTTTGGGATATCCCATAATTTAAAGGGGACCCATCAAATGCACAGTGTTGATTTACGACACTAAGTCATGGTGGGGCCCACACAGCTAGACCTCATGGGGAGTTCTCATGAGCTAGGCATATAGAACCTTTTCCATATATATATATATATATATATATATATATATATATATATATCTATATATATATATATATATATATATATATATATCCACACCGTCCATCCATTTTGAGATATCACGAGCCAAAGAATGAGACAGATAAAAATCTGTAGTGGACCCCACCACAGAAAACAACGAGAGGGTGATTCCCACCATTGAAACTATCATAAGGCCCATCGTAATGTTTATTTGAAATCCAACTAGTTTAAAAGTTAAAAAAATAAAAAATGGTCGTGGGGCCATAAATCATGGTGGGGCCCACACAGCACCAACCACCAACCATTTGATGGTGTAGGGGGAGTAGCCAATCTGTTCCCCTTATTTGTGGTGTGGTCCATTTAATCTTTGAATATGATTCATTTTTTATATATTTCTATAAAATGATCTCGAAAAATGGATGAACGGTGTGTGTTAATCCCAAATTTTTGGTAAAACATTCATAATCATATATTGGATCTGCCTAAATGTGATTCACATATCCAACTCACTCATTATGTGTGTCCCACTTGGATGAGGGGTCAGACCAATTTTCAACTACATCCATGTCTGTATTAACTTATAAACAGGTTGGATCTCAAATAAACATCGCGGCGAGCCCTAAGAAGGTTTCAATAGTGGGTGTCACTATCCCACTCTTTTCTATGGTGGGTCCACTTGAACTTTGGATCTGCCCCGTCAGTCAGATGCACCATTCCATGGTGGGCCACGAGCTTAAAAATAAAGTCAATCCATGACTTGGGTGGGCCACACCACATACTATAGTTAAGAGGGTTACCCTCCCATTAAAACATTCATAATCATTTATTGGGCCCACCTAGATGTGGTTCATAGATCCAACCCATTCATTATGTGTGTCCCACTTGGATGAGGAGTCAGACCAAGTTTCATACACATCCAAAACTCATGTGGGCCCCACCAAATGCTTTTATATGTTTTATGGATGTCTTCGCATAGTTTTAGATGCTATGGCCCACCTGAGTTTCGTATATGACTGATTTTTGGACTTAAAGGGGACACATCAAATGCATGGTGCTGATGTTTCTACACACATCATGGTGGGGCGCACACAGATTACCTCATGGGAAGTCCCATGAGGTGACCTTATAGTACCATTTCACTATTTAGGTAACTCCTTCATGAGTGTACTCTAACCGTTGAGGGTCCACCTTGATATATTTTATGTATATCGACACCATCCATATATTTTTCCATCATATTTTAGGATGTGATTTCAAATCACAAGAACTCCATAATCTCAGGTGGGCCATATCGATCAAAATAATGATGAATAACTATTAAAAACCTTTTGAAGGCCACAAAAGTTTTGGATCAATTTGATCTTTGCCGTTTACCTTCATCTAGATATTCTTTACATTATCAACAAGTTGGATTGCAAATAAACATTAATAAAACCTTACGATGGGCTCTTTATAATTTTTAATGGCGAGGTACTAGATTATCATTCTTTCTAGTGGTGTCGTCCACTTAAGATTTAAATCTACACAATTTTTTATACCCGGCCCAAAAATGGGTTGGAAAAACATAGGGGTGGCAAGGATATACAACACATCATCAAAATCTCACTTTTGTTATCTAACTTTTCAATTTTTCTTGTCAAAATAAAAAATCTAGTTTTCTTTTTTAAAAAATATATTTTTTTTACAATTTGTCAAGTTTTTCACAATTTTGTTTAATTTTTTAAATTTTCTTTTTCAAAATATCATTTTTTTATATCACTTTTGTTATATAACTTTTCAATTTTACTTGCTAAAATGCAAAATCTAGTTTTCTTTAAATTTTTTTTTTTTTTTTTTTTTTTTTTTTTCAATTTGTCAAAATTTTCACAATTTTGTTGAATTTTCTTTTTTAAAATATCATTTTTTTTTATCGAAATCTTGTTATATTACTTTTTTATTTTTTTTGTCAAAATACAAAATCTAGTTTTCTTTTTAAAAAAATATATATTTTTTAACAATTTGTCAATTTTTTCACAATTTTGTTTAATTTTTTATATTTTCTTTTTCAAAATATCATTTTTTTATTGAAATTTTTTCTTTTTTCAAAGTTATCAACATTATTCAAAGTTCTTAATTTTTTTTTTCAAAATGTAGAATTTTATAAAATCACAATTTTTTTTTTTAAAAAAACATTGTTAATTATTTTTTCTACACCAAATAGTTCAACTCGCACCTGAGCATTAGAGACGGTTAAGGACCGTCTCTAATACAGACAGTCTTCCACGATCCTAGAAGACGGCTAAGGACTGTCTCTAATAGAGACGGTCAGTAACAGTCTCTAATAGAGACGGTCATTGACAGTCTCTAATAGAGGCGGTCTATGACAGTCTCTAATAGAGACGGTCTTTGATAGTCTCTAATAGAGACGGTTTTTGACAAGGCAATAAGACGGTTAAGGACCGTCTCTAATAGAGACGGTCTTTGACAGTCTCAGATTACAAGTAAAAGACGACCAATGACCGTCTCTAATATGGACGGCCAGTGGCCGTCTCAGATGACCGCATATAAGACGGTCGAAGACCGTCTCTAATACGGACGGTCTTTAACCGTCTCAGATGACCTATATAAGACGGTCAAAGACCGTCTTAAATTATTTGCGGACGCAGAACATTTAAAGACAATATTAGGGACGGTCAGAAGCCGTCCCTAATTTTAGAGATGGTTTACGGCAGTCTCTAAAGCGTCTTTAAACCAAGCAATTTTAGAGACGGTCCAGAACCGTCTCTAAATCCGTCATTTTTTTCCATTTTTCACGTAGTCTCTCTCCCTCTTTCTATGTTCATGGCCACCTATGATGTGTGCATTCTACCCATGCCATCTCAAAAGGTGTGGCCCACCTTGATCTTACCCTTTTAGCCCACGCCGTCCATCTATTTTATCCAGGCCATCCAGTGGGCCTGGATGATGAGCAAACACAAATATCAGGCTGATTCAAAACAAGTGGGCCACGTGGGACCCACCTTGAGGAGGTGTACGTCCACACCATCTGTCTAGGGACACTGGACCTAACTAATGGACGGTGTGGCTGACAGTGAGGTGTAAACTGGCAGTGAGGTGTACTCCCTAGCTCCAATGTCAGACTGAGTGAAAGATACCTCGTTTCCACGCTGGGACCCACCCAGCTCCATAGCTCACATGGTAGGCTGAGTGAAAGATACCTCATTCAACGCTTAGGCCTTGGTACGATTCCCTAGTACGGGTGGCTATTTGTGAAGTGTGAATGGTGGTGGGTTCCATGGGACCCATCCACGCCGTTCGTCCATTGGGGTGAGCTACACCTTCATGTGTACCGTGTCCACCGTCTTTGGACGGTGGGACCCACCCCACGTGTGGGGCAAACACTGATGCATGTATTTGTCCAGGCCCTGGATGGCCTGGACGTTAGATATTATATATATATATTATATATATATATATATATATTATATTATATAATATATATGTTATATATTATTAGATATGTGATGGTGGGCCCTACGTGGGACCCACCTCTCTCTTTTAAATGTAGAGAAGCTGCATGCACAACAACTAATTTTAATATTAAATATATATTTTTATATATTACATGTTGTGGTGGGCCCTGCGTGGGACCCACCTCTGATCCTTTAATGTTAAAAGTTGCACTATCATCAGCTGCATATGTGTAAAATATATTATATATATATTATGTCTTATATATATAAGGGTGGGCCCTACGTGGGACTCACCTCTGCTATCCTTTAAAGCAGCAGTAGCTGCGTGTGAGGCAGTCACACAGCTGCCTATTGACGTCTGCAACATGTGGGTCCCACCAAGTATGTATTATATTTAACCGTCTATCCATCTTGATGGTGGGACCACCTAGATGAGGCGCTGCATCCACCGTCCAACCCATGGACGGTGGATCCCAGCCATGATGTATGTGTCGTAATTACACCGTCCATTGTTTCGACGGTAGGGTCCACCATGATGCATACATTGTATCCAAACCGTCCAACCATATTGAGATATCACTTTCTAAGCATGAGCAAAAGAATGAGTCATATCTAACATTCAAGTGGACCCCACCATTTAAATAATGGACTGTGACATCCACCGTTCAAAACTTCTATGGGCCACCATAGTTCCCAATATTGTTTCCACTACATTTATCTCTATGTTAACTTGTGAATAGGTCGGATCTCAAATATACATATGGGTGGGCCCGATTTGATATACATGAGGCCCATCGGTGCGACCTATTCGATGTACATGAAGCCCGTTGGTGTGGCCCATATAGTGTGGCCCATGTGATGTGGCCCGCTTGACATAAGAGGCCCATTAAGATGTATTCAAGGCCCTGGTGCGAAGCCCACTTGTTGTGTGTATTCGAGGCCCGATGTGATGTATGTTGGCCCGTGTGACGAGGCCTATGTGACGTAAATGAGGCCCATCATGATTGTACGTGAGGCCATGAGCCCACTATATGTTTAGCCGTATGTAAGCCACCCCTTGGGAGCAATGTTGGTTTGATGTCCACATTGGTGGGCAATGATGGTTAGATGTCCTCATTGTGACCTTCCCTTAGGCCTTGATAGGCCATTCTCTTCATGAGTTAAGCCAAATAACTAGGCCCCATTCATCGTAGACGGATGACTACGTACTATCGGATTTGATATAACCATGGTCGGGTGTCGATCCTTAAACTATGGTTGATCGGCCGATCATCTATGGACCTCGCTTTGTTATTTGCTGATTATTGGTGCCGATTGTCGAGACCGACGCCGATTATTGACCCTAATTATCGATGTCGATTGTCGATGCTGATTATTGATACCGACTATGAGTATGTGACAACATAACATTATAATACATGCCCATACGCATCATCTGCATGCTTGTGATGAGATGAGTGATTGATCATAACACATGCCATTGGGCATATTGTTATGGGACCTTGGAAAAGGGAGATGCCCACATGAGCACACGGTACACGCATGATTGTTGTATGACTGGATTGTGTGATTCATGCATCTCGCATTGTGTGACATGTATTCTATACACCCTAGCGACATTAGGGCCATAGCCGCCACAGGCATATCGTGGTTGGCAGGATTGGATACCGAAAATCTTGTTCTGCATGGGGTGCTTGTAACGCCCCGAAAAATCGGGGGTCATGCATACGCTCGACTCCCGAGTCCCCGAGTGTCACTTATCATCAATTTTATGGTTTTATAATTTATCAAGTTTAAATGCGAAGCATGGAATTAATTGAAACATGAGGCACATCCACAACTAGTCTACTAAACTGAAAGGAATCAATATATACAGGTTCAAAAGAATATAAATGGGCCGCATAAGGCGATGCCCAACAAAATCGCAAAGAGAATCATACGCCCAAAAGAATGGTGCGCTGAGCCACGACTCAACGCTCCAGAATCCAGTCTCTTAAGCCGATGGATAACACGCCCATCAACTGGAAGTAGGACAGCTCGTTCCTCCTCATCGAGACTCACGCCGCTCGGCTCCTCGAATTCAGGCATCACCTGCAGCTACTGAAGTGTCTGGTTGGTGTTTTAAAAACACCATCCCAGAGTGGGAGTGAGTGATCAACTCAGTGTGAACTATTGTCTCAAGTTACAACAGGCATCAATTGTAATAGGAATTTAATGAAAAAACAGACAATCATCAACACCTAATAACTCTTATTTAAAATGCGTGCATGCGGGATGATATGATGAATGCCCCTCGCCACAACACTCCCTCAAGCGACTTCATCTAACGATCGCATATGTACCACCACTCCCTCAGAGCGACTCGACTTCCGAGTCGCCACCCTAACTAATGCGTGCAATGCGATCGTGTTAGCCGAGTTATTAGTTATTAGTTAAGTCCATTCATCCAGCAGGTTGGGGATTCTGATCTCACCCTACGTATCAATGCCCTAAACTGATTGCGAGTCAAAGACCCCATCAACGCGTGAGACTGAGGACCTCGCGGTCCGTGATCCCGTCGGGTTCCTCATCCCCGACACCAAGCACATGAGGAGTGCCGAAAAGAAGGAATCGCTCGCGATCATTACGGGGAGGCGCAGTACCCCAGCGTAGGCCGACAGCTCGGACATAGTGTCCCATTCCACCAATGCCCGGCTCACGAGGCTTGTGGACAGTTTCAAGTGGGTTAGTGATGGGCTACAACGTTGTAGGGTGGTTCAGGTTCCATACATTGTGTAGCAACAGGGTTAAAAAACAGGGGTGGTCAGCAAGTAGGCTAAGACCGCACGAATCAAGTGAGCGGTGAGACGAGTGACATCGGGCACAAGGGACCCATGTAGTCGAACTACAGCCACCCGAACACACCCCGCCCAAACCCACAGGTCTAGCCATATCGTAGTCCTACCAATGGGACTACTGTCTCTCCTCATGATTCCTGACCAACCCAAAGGTATGGAGGGTGATTCATAGCATGCCGACAATCAATGCATCGTCTAAAAATAATCAACCTCTTGTTCTCATGCCATCTCAACAAAAAATTTTTAAACTTCTACTAACAAGTAAAGCTAATATATCATGAACAAAGTGTCGTGTGTGTGGTGTGGGTTGGTGAGGAAGTAGGAAGTTAAGTGCTTCCTCCATCTCAAGAAATCACATTGCACAAGGGTAATGAATCATACATATTAGGAAACACACATATAAGACAACATCAAGCATGAGCATGTGATCATCCATACACACAATCATGTGAGGGGCAGAACGCATATAATGAGAGAAAGCAAGCATGCACATCAATACCATTCAACAAGCATATAAAATTCCTAAGGTTTCTCTAGAATCTCAAATACAACACCCAAACAATCAAAATCATTAAGCTCGTGCTAAATTGTGTGCTAGACCACCTAAGAACAATATAGTCCGCACCTTGTGATTCGTTGGAGACTCGAAAACGACCTAAGGACGTCGATTTAGGGGCCGGTTGGTCGGAATCCCTAAAGCAAGCAATCATGTTCAGAAAATCTATGATAATCTCTTCTCACACAAGGGTTTCAAGAAAAATGGGTGATGGATGTACCTAGGCGATCAATGGAACGATTTTGGTGGTTGTGGTGCACAGTTTCTTCTTGGAGAAGGTGTAGGAGGTTGTGGGTTTGATCCTCTTGGGCCCCACCTTGATTGAGAGTCCACCTTGCTCTCACCTTCACTCTTTCTTCTCCTTTCTCCTCTTTATCTCTCCCTTTTTCTCTCTCTTTCCCCTTTTCTATAGGGCAAAATCGTTATGGGGAGAGGGGTGGCCCAATGAAACCCTTTATATAGTGCCAGTTTTGGTGCAATTGGCCCCAAGTGTTGGGTCTTTACTATACTAACCCTATGGGAGGGTTTTCTAGCCTATGGGGGGTGTACTAGTCGATATACACCGTAGGATAGTTAGTCCTAATGATGATCTACGTATGAACACAATCGGCCCGCCATTTCGACGCGCCGATCGACAGATATGATTAGAAGTCTGTTCAACGGTCACCGATGGTCGATCGGGGCCGCGGCTATACGGATGTGAGCGGAGAAATATCCTTAATCCACGGGTAAAGTTTGGTCGTAACCGACGGTTCGAAATCCTCAATTTGGGCGTAAGAGTGGACGACACCAATCACTTAAGTTCCCATAATTTTCCAAACTAGCCTTCTAGGGCTCCCTATTGAAGTTGGGGTGGCCATTGACGCCCCCTAAGCCGCCATTTTCGGTGGGTAGGTGTCTTATGGCTTGACTAGGGTCCATGCAAAATTTTAGGGCGAACGGTATATGAACGGATTTATGATCTGAGCAAGCGTTTCCGACCTTTAAGTGCCATTGGGGGCCATTCTGATTGATGGGTAGTATTTCTGGTGGCCCTCTGGCCATAAAATTTATAGGGTAGGTGATTCATGGCCCGATGAAGGGCCATGGCAAAATTTGGGAGCGATCGGATATGGGTTTGATCGCACGGGTCTGATTTACGATCAACGGTCATCGTGCCACGATCGGGGCCCAGATTTGGTGGGCAGGCGTTGAAAAATACATTAAACCTTCACCGTAAATTTGGAAGAAATCCGACGGCTGGAAGGCCCGGAGTCTCAGTTTCTTTTGTTAGTGCCAGATTTTAATCTGGCATTGGTGGGGTGCATCTGGCAATTGCCAGATGCCACTTCTGGGTGTCCACTGGCTCCGCGGTCCGCAATGGACCACAAGCCCAGTGAGACCAACAGCCACACCAAGATTTAGATTTTTTCGACCATCCTCGGTCGCTGTACGGCCTGCACGAGCCGTCCTTTAATTGTAAACAGCCATCTGGCTTGACGGCCCGCACTTGTCCCATCATAACAAAACTGGTCCACCCCAGCATAAACTAACATTTGAATGTTAATGGTCATTTAAGTAATATTATAAGTTAATTAAAAATAAATTTCAAGGATTTTTGGAAATCCAAAACAGTGAAAATCCGGGATGTTACAGTGCTATAGATATCCCTAGGTGAAAGTCCCTAAACCCTTATGGTACCAGGAGGTTGCTCCAACGTCTAGACCGAGTAGGTGCATGAGTGTCGAGTGCCAATTACCAGGAGGCCGTGCTTTCCACTGTGTCGTGGTCTGTTGGAAGGGGGTGCGACCTTACCTACCTGAGAGGAGGGGACGAAGCTAAGCTGAGTTTGACCAGCTCGAAGAATGGTTCCGCTATCGAGAATCCAGGCCCGATATTGGCAGGTGGATAGTGGGTCTCTTCCACTCGCCTTATTGCGCTCGATGGGGCGACAATCTGGCTTGGAGTGTACTAGACCCCGGTGATATTCTAGATTTGAGTTGTATTGATATGTGGACTTAGATGAGGATTCGTATGCTTGAGTTGCATCTCGCATCGCATGGCCTTGATATGGCCGACATCATATATGCCTTGCATCGCATAGCCTTGGTATGGCTAATAATATTCATGGATTCATCAGCATATTCCGCATTACTCTGATACTGCGTAATTGTATTACTACCTTGCGCACACACTTTCACCACCCTCTAAGCTTTCCATAAGCTTATGCATGACTGTTGCGTGCAGGTGACGTTGGACCATAGCAGCGCTGAGGCAGGAGCGCATAACAGATCATCTTGGAGCTTTTTATCCATTATCATTATATTTCCCTTTATGTTCATTGTACTTATAAAGTTTTTTATTATAGTGGAAATGTGATGGATTTTTTGGTTGTTATTTGTGGTTATGCCTTTGGTTATGCTTATTATGAATCAAACTGACGTTGAAAATCCTCCTCGTAGATCCCAAGATCGGAACCTGGTGAATGGGTGCTGGGAGACGAGAATGGGGTATTACGGAGGCTGTCGGCGACGGATTTGGCGATAGAGAATTTTGTGAGCCCGGTTTTTGAGTTTGGGGCATGACAACCTAAATCACAAGGGCAACATCACCATCACATATCCACTAATATAAACATTTGAATACAATGCTGAAAGGGAAATACATATGTCAAAATCAAAACTCCAGAAGTTAGCTACGTGCTCCAAGCTCCATGCTGCTGCAACCTAACATCACCTGCACGCATCTATCGTGCATAAGCTTATAGAAAGCTTAGAGGGTGGTGTAAGTGTGTGCACAAGGTAAGTGCCAAGTATTCAATACAAAACCATAATCATACAATCATCGAAAATACTGATAAGATCATGAATCATAAGATATTAAAGTAAGCGGAAATACTAACAAGTCCATGAGTCAATCAATATTAGAATACACAATACAGATCAGTTATGCAAATGAGGAGTCATAAAGAGCCAAATTGTTAGATGCCGAAGATGCAATGCAATATACAATTCCTGATGAGTTCACGAATAAAGCCAGCCGTATCTAGACCGTATAAAAGCAGAGACACAGTAACCCAAAATGCCATATGCCGCGGATGTCATGCAAGGTGCGGTACGAATGGAATGACCATGCTGGAGCGTGAAGTCGGGATGATAGTATGTACTATCGCAGGCTATGGGGTCCATCATAAGGGACTTCTATCGAAACTAGTCCCATACCTAATTTGGATAGTCAGACTTAATGTGGTAAACTCCTGATCTCAGGTAAGTCGCGTGTCCCAAATCCTGACTATTGCGAATATACACGTAACAAATAGTTGCGCACCACCAGCCCGAGTGGATCGTGAATGAGTGAATGAGTATGCAGCTTCTACTCAATAAGTCCACATATCAGTATAGTTCATCTCTGGGATCATCACCGGGGTCTAGTACACTCTACACCAGCTTGCCGCCCCATCAAGCGCATAACTGGGTAAGTAGAAAAGACCTCACTATCCGCCTGGCCAGTAGTCGGCCAATATCTATGTAATAACTCAAATAAATCTTGACCGTCAAATTTTAACCATTGATCGATGTACCCAATTAGTCCGATATGACCATCAATCTATAAGATCAACTAGTTCAATCTTAACCATTGATTTGGACATATTCGATCCAACTGTTCGTTAACTAATAAATCCAACTATATATTTAACCATCCATCCAACAATACAACCAT
>JAJHSJ010000007.1:28800992-28985334 GCA_021015155.1 Magnolia officinalis
AACCACAAGTCTGGTACCGAATGTTTGGACTATAGACATAGTCCCAAACTCAAACAGCTTTCATCAATACATGTGGAGTAAAGCATGAAAACAAGCTACAAGCATGTTAGCAGGCATGTTATAAAGCATGAAGTGAAAATGATGTAAGCATGTTGTAAAGCATGTTGTGAAGCATGTTGTGAAGCATGTAGTAAAGCACCATCCACATAGGGATACAACACATACACATTTCAGGTGAGTGGTTCTAGCGAACCACCGCATGGAGGGGACCCTACATGTCTCTAAGGGAGTCGGAAATCCCATATCAGCGCCTATCTACGACACTAATACCTAGACATTTACTCATACAAGCATTACACAACCACCACTTAGAATACACTATTCCAACATACATGATGTATGTTAGCGAAATTTGTGTTAGGGCTGTCCTCTTCGCCACGTGAGCATTTTACCCATGTATATCATAATCATACAGCAATAATCATTACAATTGTATTTCCCAAATCTGCACGTATGCGGTATTTCTAGAATACACAATTTCAACATACATGACATTTAGAAATGAACATGTATTTTTGCGATTCCTTTCGCCAAACTAGTATTTTCTCCATTATATTATATAATCATACATTAATAAAACATGTCAAACATTTTCCCGAAAAAAAATACATATACGGGTATTTCTACGTATATCTAGAGTATGTGAAATTCCATATTCTACATCGCTAATCGAAACAGAAACGGAAAGCACTTTGTACATGTGCATTTACAAGCAGATCATGAATTTATCATTATCTAACATTGAAAGCGTTGAAAAACGTAAACTTATACACTTACAGTCCTCACCTTGGCCCTTGAATTCCAACGAATCAGCAAGGGTATTGGAGCTTCAGTATACGGGAGTTTCCTAGCCTAAAGAGCGGAACCGATTAGCTTTTTCATATCCTACAACGATCCCTACCTTAAATCAGACCTAGGGTAGGGTTCTTACCTTCAAATGGGATGGATACCGCCGGGAAAACACCTGGAATAAGGCGGTGTAGGCCGTGTGATGAGTGGGGGAAGCTGCAGGAGGAAGATCGACTACAAACTCCAAGCCTTTCTCCTCTTTTTTCTCTCTCTCTAGGGTTTTTCTCCCAATTCGTATGGCTGTGAGAGGGGCTGTTCTAAGCCCCTTTATAGCCAAAAACATGTTTAAAATAGACTCAGGTTCAAGGGTGGCTGCATGTATAGC
This sequence comes from Magnolia officinalis, assembly GCA_021015155.1. Taxonomy (NCBI): domain Eukaryota; kingdom Viridiplantae; phylum Streptophyta; class Magnoliopsida; order Magnoliales; family Magnoliaceae; genus Magnolia; species Magnolia officinalis. The sequence continues at coordinate 28,802,227 of JAJHSJ010000007.1, forward strand.
ATTTTGCCACTTTCCAAGCTCACAAGGGAGGTTCTGGTGGCCCTCCTTGAGCCAACGTAAGACTTAAGCTCACCATCTATGGATCCACGTGGGATTACGTTTTCGACTCGATCGGATTCCAGATCGCACGTGGCAGACCACTTTCAGTTCAACGGTCAGTGGGCCACGATCAGAAATTCTAAGTACATGTAAATGTTTTTGAAATTTTTCTTAATCCGAGGGTGTAATTTGGTCTGATTCTGACGGTCAGGTTGCTTAATACTGACGCGCAACCGAATGATGGCAGATCACTATTCCTGATATTTTTATTTGGATGGGAATAGTGTTTTTCACACTCCCTCGCTCCGGATCGAAATAATGGCCGTGGGACATCGGAATCATCTGATTTTTGAGATGATTGTCAAGCCCAGTGGGGCGGTCCTATTCCTTAGTTTCGTGTTAATCGGACTCCTGATGATGTGCGATCTAGACCTAATACGAAGTTTCATTTCATTCCCGAGAGCAGACGGGTAATGAGTTTGGCTCTAGACTTTAGGGTAACCTAGAGTCACTAATTCTGCAAGTTTTGGGTCTTGCAGATCGTATTTAAAGCGATCCCAACGGATTTCATGGCTAACCGAGTTTAGTACTTAGTTAACTTTGTTAAATTTCTAAAGGATTTAAGCTTACGTGATTTCTGGTCGAGGTGGTACTCGACCCAATGTACGAAAATTTACAGGTCGTTACAGTTTTTCTGAGATTAATTAGTTTTGAAATTAGGTTAAGATTAGGGCTTATTTACTTTTTATTTCTATGTTAGGAAATTTTCCTGATTTATTTTTAGAAACTAACTTGTTTTTCTATTTTGTAGGATCTTAACATAGAAATTTCCAATCTAGTAACCTCTTTCTAATTCTTTCTCTCTCTTCTAGCTTTCTTATTTTCTTTAGTTTACTTCTCTTTTAGGTTTAGGTTTAGGTTTAGATTCTAAACTTGAGGGCTGAGAGTGTTTCATGCCCACGTGGGTACATGATAACACTCTACGTCTCTTAAGTGAAGGAGGATTAGTTGAAGGGTTGCCTATCCATCACTGGATTAGATACCATTTGAGATCCTCGGAGTTAACTGAAGTTATGGCTGCAAATCAACCTATAAATCCTCCAAATCCACCTCAACCTCCAGTTGATGAAGCACAGGATGAGAATGATATGCATCAAGCACCCCCACCTCATACTTTACGAGATTATTTACAACCGGCAGGGGTAAGTGCACCTTCTTGAATGATTTTTTCAGAGAATATAACAAATATGGATATCAAGCCAGGAGTGATCCAACACATTCCAATGTTTCATGGACTTGAATATGAAAGTCCATACCTACACTTGAAAGAGTTTAATGAGATAATAGCCACTTTATACTTTCTTAATGTGACTGAGGATATAGTCAGGCTGAAACTCTTTTCCTTTTCTTTGAAAGAAAAAAGCTAAGACGTGGTTGCATTCACTACGTCCACGATCAATTGGTAAATGGAATGACATGAGAAGGGAGTTCATAAAGAAATTCTTTCCATACCATAAAATGAACACCCTTAGAAAGTCAATCATGAACTTCGCTCAAAAGGAAGATGAAATATTCTTTTAATATTGGGAGTGGTTCAAGGATCTTGTCAGTTCATGCCCACAACAGGGTTTTAAAATGTGGTGCATAACAAATTTCTTCTACGATGGACTGACATCTTCCATGCGCCAATTGGTCGAGACAATGTGCAATGGGGAATTCATGAACAAGAATGTCGATGATGTGTGGGATTATTTTGACAAACTGGTTGAAAACGCACGATCATGGGACATCTCCCCAAAACCCAATACCACTTCTAAGCTAACTCAACCAAAGGAGAGGGGCGGAATGTATGTTTTGAAAGAGGAAGATGGTATAAATGCTAAAATGGCCAATCTCAAAAGAAAACTTGAGGCCATGGAACTTAAGAAGGAAAAGGGTAAGGAAGTTGTTTGCGGTATTTGTGCTTGCAACGTGCATACTACTGAAAATTCCCCAACCATTCCTACTTTTTAAGAAATTTTGAATGAGCAATCTAATGTCGTAAACAACTACTAAAGGCCTTTCAAAGGGACCACCTCCAATACATATAACCCCAGTTGGAAAAATCATCCAAATTTCAGTTGGAGGAATGGACAAACTGCTACACCTCATGGGATCCTTAACCAATTTTTGGAACAAAGGAAACTTCAAGAGGACCCAGTTTCAAAACACATCCAAAATCAAGAGCTTTTCAATCAAGGCACATTACAAGCCTTCCAAGACCTTACCAAGGCCATTTAACGGATTAAGTCACATTTAACGATTGGGGAGAAAGGGATACTTCCAGCCTAACCTCTCCCCAATCCTAAACCACAATGCACAATTTGTGACCCAAGCTCTTCAAATCAAATAAAGCAAGCTAAGTCCATCACCACTCTTAGGAGTGAGAAGATAATTGACAAAACTATTCCAATAAGGGCTGAGAAGCCTAAAGACCTAGAAGTAGATGAGAATGATGGACATAGCACTACTCCACATGGTTTAGAACCGGAACCTCAAGGTAAGTCAATTGCTCCATTCCCCAAACGGTCGGTCACACTAAAACCCCAGTCTAACTCTCAGGATATTCTAGAGGTGCTTAAGCAAGTGAAGGTCAACATCCCTCTACTGGATGTCGTTAAACAAATTCCCTCATATGCCAAATTTCTGAAGGATCTATGCACCACCAAAAGATGGCAAAACATACAAAAGAAGATCTTTTTGATAAAAAAAAAGTGAGTGCCATCCTAAAGTAAGATGTGTCACAAAAATACAAGGATCCCGGTAGCCCAACCATCGCTTGCGTAATTGGAAAACTACCAGATCGAGCATGCACTTCTTGATTTAGGAGTAAGCGTAAACCTGATTCCTTATTTAGTGTACGGACAATTAGGCCTTGGTAAATTAAAACCCACTAAAGGTACATTACAATTTGTTGATCTCTTAGTTCGTGTACTGAGGGGGATAATAGAAGATGTGTTGGTCCAGGTTAACAAATTCTACTATCCAGTCGATTTTATCATCTTGGACACTCAACCCATCATGAACATGAGCCCTTAAATTTCTATCATACTTGGTCGTCCGTTCCATGCCACATCAAACGCAATTATTAATTGTAGGAATGGGGGCATGAGCTTATCTTTTGAGAATATGACATTAGAGCTGAATATATTCTTCAATGCGGGCAAACAGTCAGAGGATGATGATGACTCCCACGATATTAACCTGATTGATTCTTTCGTGCAAGATAGATCACTCTTAACTCTATACTCTAACCCTCTAGAGATGTGTTTGGCCCACTCCCCTGATTTAGATGATGATATGATTAGGGAAATTGATGCCTTACTTGATGCTACGCCGATACTTGAAGTTAACTAGTGGAGACCACAATTTGAGAAATTGCCCCAAACTAATTTAGTGTCTCTACCGTCTAGCTTCAAAGTACCGAAGCTTGACCTAAAACCTTTACCCTCGGATCTTAAATATGTCTATTTAGGTCAAGATGAGACGTACCCAATGGTGATTTCCTTCCACCTTAAGTGAGAACAGGAGAGTATGCTTATCTTTACTCTCATTGAGCACAAAGGAGCCCTTGGATGGTCAATGGCGAAGCTCAAGGGAATTGACTCTTTGATTTGTACGCACTGCATTCATCTTGAGGGTAAGGCAAAAACCTCCCAGCAACCACAACTTAGACTAAATCCAAACATGAAGGTAATGGTTAAGGCCAAGGTTCTTAAACTATTGTATGTGGGTGTCATATACCCTATATCAGATAGTCAATGGGTGAGTCCAACTCAGGTGGTTCCCAAGAAGTCTGGAATCACCATCGTAGCCAATGTTGAAAATGAACTCGTGCCAACTAGAGTCACTACTGGTTGGAGAATGTACATTGACTACATAAAGTTGAATACCGTCATGAGGAAGGACCACTTCCCTTTGCTCTTCATTGATCAAATTTTGGAAGGGCTAGCTGGTCACTCTTATTATTGCTTCCTTGACGGATATTCGGACTACAATTAGATAGAGATATCTCTTGAAGATCAAGAGAAAACCACTTTCACATGTCCCTTTAGCACATTTTCTTACCGAAGGATGCCATTTAGACTGTGTAATGCCCTCATCACTTTTCAGTGAAGCATGTTGAGTATTTTCTCTGACATGGTGGGGCAATATTTAGAGGTCTTCACGAACGATTTCTCTGTCTTTGGTCCTTCATTAGTGAATGTTTGGATAATTTGAAATAAAATTTGAAGCGATGTGGGGAAAAGAATTTTGTATTTAATTGGGAAAAGTGTCATTTCATGGTTCGTAAGGGAATTGTTCTTGGACATATCATCTTGTCCAAGGGAATTGAGGTAAACAAGGCTAAAATTGACCTTATTTGTAGCCTACCTCCACCCAAGAACATACGTAACGTACGATCCTTTTTAGGACATGTAAGATTTTACAAGAGATTCATAAAGGACTTTAGTCACCTCTCTCGTCCTTTATGCAATCTACTTCAAAATGATGTACCATACGAGTGGACTGAGCAATGTCAAGAAGCTTTCTCTAAGCTCAAAGGCATGTTAATTACCACACCTATCATGCAGCCACCCAATTAGAACATTTCTTTTAAAATTATGTGTGATGCGTCTGACTATGCTATTGAGGTGGTGCTAGGCCAGAGAAAAGAAAGAAGCCTTACGTCAATTACTATGCAAGTAAAACCTTAAATCCTTCCCAAGTGAATTACTCTATTACGGAAAAGGAACTCTTAGCCGTAGTATTTGCTCTAGATAAATTTAGGTCCAACTTAATTAGATCCAAGATCATCATCTACACCGATCATGCGGCGCTCAAGTATCTTCTTTCTAAGAATGATATTAAGCCCCACTTGATAAGATGGATCCTCCTACTCCAGGAATTTGACTTTAAAATAAAAAATAATAAGGGAGTAGTGAATATGGTGGTTGACCATCTTTCACGCCTTGATCTCCCTAACTCTCTTGAGATGACACCTATAAACGGCATGTTCCCTAATGAACAACTATTCAAAGTCTCCCACTCACCTTGGTTTGCTGATATTGCTAATTATCTTGGCACAGGTTTCACGCCAACTCATTGGACTGCGCAAGATAAGAAAAAATTCTTCGCTGAGGCACGTAAATTTTTCTAGGATGATTCGTATTTATTTAAATATTTCCCAGACCAAATTCTAAGGAGATGTGTGCTAGACAATAAATACCAAAGTGTTATCTCCTTGTGTCATTCTTAGGCCTGTGGTGGTCACTTTTCTGATAAAAAGACCACGGCCAAAATCTTATAGTGTGCTTTTACTGGTCCATTATGTTCAAGGACACTCATGAGTTTTGCAAAGCTTATGAGCATTGTCAGAAATTGGGAGCATTGTCCCGTCAAAATATGATGCCTTTGAATCCCATTTTGATCATTGAAGCATTCGATTGTCGGGGCATCGATTTCATGCGACCATTCCCCTAATCTTTTGGGAATTTATATATTTTACTAGCAGTAGACTATGTCACTAAATGGGTCGAAGCAATTCCATGCCAAAACAATGACCATCAAATGGTCATTAAATTCTTAAAAGAAAATATCCTTTCCCAGTTTGGAATGCTTCGGGCCATCATTAGTGATGGAGGCTCACATTTCTATAATAAGTCATTTATAATTTAATAAAGAAATATGACATCTCTCATAAGGTGAGCACTCTATACCACCCACAGACAAGTGGACAAGCTGAGACTTCTAATAGGAAAATTAAATGCATTCTAGAAAAAACGGTTAACCATGACCGTAAGAATTGGTCAATTCAATTGACTTATGCTTTATGGGCTTACCATACAGCCTTTAAGACTCTCATTAGAATGTCTCCCTTTAGACTCGTCTATGGGAAAGCTTGTCACTTGCCTGTGAAAATGAAATATAGAGCCTACTGGGCTATTAAAAATCTGAACTTCGATGTGGACAATGTTGGCCCGCTGTGCAAACTTCAGTTAAATGAACTCGAGGAAATCCAGAATTATGCATACGAGAACTTGAGAATTTACAAGGACATGATGAAGGTGTTCCATGACAAGAACATCCTTTAGAAAACATTCTTAACTGGTCAAAAAGTCCTTTTGTACAATTCTCGATTACATCCTTTTTTGGGTAAACTCCGATCTCATTGGACCGACCCTTCCACAATTATGAATGTATATCCTCATGTGGCCATTGAGATTAAGAATCCGACCAATGGAAAAACTTTCAAAGTGAATAGATATCGTTTAAAGCATTTGTTGATAAATTTGATTTAGAGGACATGTCCATACCTCTGAATGATCCTGTTTACCAGGATTGATCTCCTAGTCAGATGGAGGTATAGTTAGGTTTATTGCTTTCATAGGATTTAGGACTAGGATATTTTATTTTGTTTAGTTTGTTTAGTTTTATTTTGTGCTAACCCATTTTATGCTGAGATTCGTGGAAAAGCTTCAAATTTCCTTCCTCTAGGTACTAGCTTTCCATCACTACTCCCTTTATTTTCATTGCCTCATATGCATTACATGCTTATTTCTTCTACATTGAGGACAATGTAGATTCTAGGTTAGGGGGTGTGGATTAGGTAAACTAATCAGTATTTTCTTCGTTCTGAGCAAAATTGTGGAATTTTTTGAATTTTCAAACTAAAAACCTGTTTGGAAAGCAATAGTTTATGTACTTAAGGATGCTTTGATTATGATGATAAGGCAGAAAGTGAATTTTGAATTGTTGGAGTTTGATCAACTAAATAATCTATCACCTTAACTTCTTACATTTAATGGACTATGTGGAACTTTGATACCTTGTTAATCTAAATCACAAGACACATTCACTTTAGCTTCCGTAAGTCATGCTTGAATTTTTTATTATTAATATGTGAATCATTGATGGATGGTAAGAATCAAGTCTGAAGAATTTTATCCCCCTTAAAAGAAGAAAAGAACTAGTTAAAAAATAGTAAGATCGACAAAGAGGTCATGAAAAAGAATAGAAAAAGAATGAAAAGAATGAAAAATCTGGAGAAAAAAAAAATGAAAATAATGAATACAAATGACCATCGATATAAAATCAAAAACTGAAAAAAAAAAAAAAAAAAAAAAAAAAAAAGGAAAGGGGGAGAAGTTCAGAATTAGTACTTGATTATTCTATACATCTTGATATGGTGAGCATGGCTGATATTATGAAATATGAGTACTCTTATGAGAAGTAGGTTGATTTTCACTAAGCACATTGAGAACTTGATTTGTGAACTTAAGCTCTGATTTAATAGATAAATAATTTATTTGATTAATTGCGTATATGATTCGGCTCTTGGTTTTCGAAATCCTACTTTCTCACCCTAACTCTACTCATTCATACTTGATTACACAAAAGGTTATTTTCTAGAAATACGGTTTTGAACTTTGAAGAGGGAAGATTATTTCACGCATGTTTTTGATTGGGACTAGCAAAATGCTGGTTGGGGAGTGTGTTGAGTATCAAATATTACATGTTTTCCCCCATTTATATCTTGGTTTTAAGAATATGATACTGCTTAATGGTATATTTTATGCGTGTTTTTGTTGCAAGGTGAGTTTAAGAGCTTGGATTGAAAAGAATGCTAAAAGCATGGATTTAAGACTCAAGAATTATGAAAGCAAAGAACGGATCTTTAGAGACAAAGATTGAAGATTTTAAGACCACAGGATCTAAGAAAACCAAGTGGAGAAGGAAGTTGAAAGAACAAGGTACTAAAATTCACTTCATTATCAGTGTCATCGACCACCCTTCAATGACATTGAAGCCACTGTTCGATGACATCGAACAAAGGTCGATGACATCAAAATTTTACATGAAAATTGAGCTAGTTGCTAGACATATTGGGTGCAGTTTTCGATTACTCAAAGTCTCTCTCGATGACATCGAAGTCTGTTCAATGGCATCGAATTTATTAAAGAATTCTGAAGCAACTCGTTGGACCATTTTGGGCACATTCTCGATGGATCGAAGACCCTTCAATGGCATCGAAGGACTTGTCGATGACATCGAAGGACTTACGCAGTGTGTAAAGGAGCGACTTCCAGAATTTGAAGACCCTTCGATGACATCGAAGACTGTTCGATGTCATCAAATGAGTTACATAGAATTATGCAGACCGCGTAAATTTGAGGCGGTATTGCGGTTTTACATTTTTGTGCGGTGAAGGCTATAAATATGTGTTTCCATACGATTTTTAGGATAGCTAGGGTTTTGGGAAGCAGAGCAAAGGGGTGGAGCCGTCATCCAATAGTTTCATCTTCCTTTCTCCCTAGTTTTTAATGTTATCTTTTAGGGTTTTGATTCCAATCATGTCTATGGTTGGCTAAACCTTTTAGCTAGGGCTAAGAGGTGAAGCTTGTAACATTTTTGGGATGTTTTTCTTGTTGAACTTCTTTGATTCTAATTTGATATTTAAGGAATACTTTTAGTTTTTAATGGTTTGTTGTGACTCAAATTACAATAGATCTATAATAGCTTTGAGTATCCACGTTTTCTTATTTTGAGATTGCGGGATTGGTAAATCCCGTTGTTAGCCATTATCTCCATGGTATAGTTTCGTGATGGAATCGCTGCCAATCATCATAATTCTCCTCTTTGAGAATTATGTCAATGAAAGTTCAGATTTGATCTTATTGATATATCTTCCAATTGGATAGGATATGACTTCAATTCCAATTGCGTTTCTTGAATCAAATAAGGAAACATCCTGATAGCTGCAAGTAGATCCTTGGAACCCTAGTTCCCATTAGATTATTGAATTTTGTTCACAATTACTCCTTTATTCACGGATTTCTAATTTAGATGTTTCTCGAGTTCTAGTTCTAGTTCTAGTTACTTTCAGTAACGTACAAGTTTTAGTCCTTGTGAATTCGACCGCGGTCTTACCGAGATTATTACTAATTGCGACCCTACACTTGGGGTTGTGAAAACAACTCCAAGTGTAGGGTCGTGATATAGTAATAATCTCGATGAGACCAAGGTTGAATCCACAGGGACTAAACTTGTATGCTTCTGAAAATAACTAGAGCTAGAACTAGAGAAAGATCTAAAAAGAGAAATTTTTATAAAGAAGAGTAATTGTGAGTGATTATGAAAAATATCAATTAAAAGTGGGAACTAGGGTATCAAGAATCCACTTGTAGCAATTGAGATGTTACCTCGCTTGATTAAGGAAATCCAATTGGAATTGGAGTCCTATCCTATCCAATCGGAGAAAGTGATGATTGAATCTCTGAACTTCTCATGAATCTAGTCATCAATAGAGAAGAAGTGTGGGGATTTGGAAGGGATTCCATCACCTTACCATACCTAAGGGACAATGGTGAACAACAGGATTTACCAATCCCACAATCTCAAAGAGGAAAAGAAGATATTCAAAGCTATTGTAGATTTATTGTAATTTGTCACAACAAACCATTAAAATTTAAAATATTCCTTATAATCAAACTAGAATCCATGAGAGTTTCAACAAAACATGAATCAAAGCAAAGTAAGCATCCTAATCACGCTACAAGCTTCACCCCTTAGCCCTAGCTAAGGGATTTAACCAACCATAAACATGATTGGATTTAAAACACTAGAAGAAAGCATCAAAGACAAACTAGGAAAGAAGAAAAACTCTTGGGAGGATCCTCCACCCTTAGGCTTTGCTCCTAGAAACCCTAGATATCGTAAAAAGTGCCTAGGAAACCCATATTTATAGCCTTGTTCATGCAAGATCTCAAAACCGCCTCAATTTACACAGTCCGTGTAAGTTCTACATAACGCGTTCGATGTCATCGAACAGCCTTCAATGTCATCGAACATAAGTTGATTTTCGAAAGTCGTGCCTTTACGCACTGCATAAGTCACTGTGTCATCGAACCGTCCTTCCACGTCATTGAGTAGACCTTCGATTACATCGAAGGGTGCTTGATTCATCGAGAATGTGTCCAAAATAGTTAAGTGAGTTTCTTCAAAATTTTGTAAAAAAATCGATGTCATCAAACAGTCTTCGATGTCATCGAGTAGGTCTTCGAGTCATTGAATAAGTCTTTGATCCATCGAGAAATGCATCCAATTCGTCCAGCGACCAAACTTGATTTTCATGTAATTCTTCGCTGTCATCGAACTGTGGTCGATGTCATCAAACGATGGCTTCAATGTCATTAACAGGTGGTTGATGACACAAATTTTGTGGATTCTCCAATTTGCACTGCGAACTTCCTTCCTTCTCCATTTGGTTTCCTTGGATCTTGGCGTCTTGAAATCTTCAATCTTGGTCTCTAAAGATCCATTCTTTGCCTTGGCAATTCTTGAGCCTTAAATCCATGCTTTTAGAATTCTTTTTAATCCAAGCTATTAAACTCACCTTGCAACACAACATGTATAAAATATACCATTAAGTGTTATCATGTTCGTAAAACCAAGATATAAATGGGGAAAAATATGCAATATTTGATACTCGACACACTCCTTAACCAGCATTTGCTAGTCCCGAGCAAAACATGCGTGAAATAATCTTTCATCTTTAAGGTTCAAAACCTTTTTCAGAAAACAATCTTTTGTGCAATCAAGTATGAATGGGTAGAATCAAGACATGAAGGTGAGATTTTGAAAACCTAGAGCCGAATCACATAAACAACCACTTAAATAGGTTCTTTATCAATTAACTCAAAGCATAAGTTCATATATCAAGTTTTTCCAATGTGCTCAGTGAATATCAACTTGCTTCCCATAAACATACTATCATTTCATAATGTTAGTCATGTTCGTCATATCAAGATTAGTTGAAAACTCAAGTACTGATTCCCAACATATCCCCTTTTCTTTCTTTTTCCACTTTCTGATTTTATATCGACGGCCACTTTTAATCATTCGTTTTAAGACTTTTACATTGTTTTCAGAGACCTTTTCATTCCCTTCAAAGACGTTGTCATTCTTCATTCTTTTCATTTTTGACCTTTTTGTCTATCTCCTATTTTTTAACTGGTTTTCATCTTTAAGGTGGATAAAATTCTCCAGACCCAATTCCCAACATCTTTCAATGATTTACATACTAACAATTGGAAATTCTAGCACAACTCATAGAAATTAAATTGAACGTGTCTTCGTAATTTGAATTAATATGATATCCCAAACTTCTTCCTAATCCACTGAGTGCAAGAACTTAGGAGATAAATTACTTAATTGATCAAACTCCAACAATTCAAAATTTCACTCTATCTCCCATCATCATACTCAAAGCATCCTTAGGCGCACAAACTATCGCTTTCCAAACAGGCTTTTAGTTTGAAAAATTCAAAAATTCCACACCTTTTTCCTTTTTGCTCAAAACTTAAGAAAATATTGATTAGTTTACCTAATCCACACCCCCAACCTAAAATCTACATTGTCCTCGATGTAAAAGAGGTAAGCATGTAATGCACCTGAGGCAACGAAAAGAAAGGGAGTAGTAAATGAAAGATAGTACCTGGAGGAAGGAAACTTGAAGCTTTCCACGAATCTCAGCATAAAATGGGTTAGCACAATAACTAAACATACTGGAAGCAAACTACCCTAGTCCTAAATCCTATGAAAGCAATAAACCTAACTATACCTCCATCAAACTAGGAGATTAGTCCTGATACACAGGATCAGTCAGAGGCATGGACATGTCCTCTGATTCAAATTTCTCAACAAATGGCTTTAAACGATGTTCATTTACTTTGAAAGCATTGTCATTGTTTGGATTCTTTATCTCAACGGCCCTACGAGGATAGCATTACTAACAGTGAAAGGGTCGGTCCAATGAGATCTGAGTTTACCCGAAAAAATATGTAACCGAGAATTATACAAAAGGACTTTTTGACCGGTTAAGAATGATTTTCAAAGGATGTTCTTGTCATGGAATATCTTCATCCTGTCCTTGTAAATTCTTGAGTTTTCGTAAGCATCGTTCCAGATTTCCTCGAGTTCATTCAATTGTAGTTTTCACAGGAGACAATGTTGTCTAGGTTAAAGTTCAGATTTTTAATAGCCCAGTAGGCTCTATGTTCTAATTCCACAGGCAAGTGGCAAGCTGTCCATTAGAAAAGTCTAAAGGGATACATTCCAATGGGGGTCTTAAAGGTTGTACGGTAAGCCCATAAAGCATCGGGCAATCGAATTGACCAATCCTTACGGTCAGAGTTAACCATTTTCTCCAGAATGTGTTTAGTTTTCCTATTAGAAATCTCGGCTTGCCCACTTGTCTACGGGTGGTATGGAGTGCTCACCTTATGAGAGATGCCATATTTCTTTATTAAGTTCTCAAATGACCTATTGTAGAAATGTGAACCTTAATCACTAATGATGGCTCGAGGCGTTCCAAACCAGGAAAGGATGTTCTCTTTTAAGAATCGGATGACCGTACGATGGTAATTGTTCCGGCACGAGATTGCTTCGACCCATTTAGTGACATAGTCTTCTGCTCGCAAAATGTATAAATTCTCAAACGATTAGGGGAATGGTCCCATGAAATCGATGCTCCGATAATTAAATACTTCAATCATTAGAATGTGATTCAAATGCATCATATTTCAATAGGACGATGCTCCCAATTTCTGATGACGCTCACAAGCTTTGCAAAACTTATGAATATCTTTGAATATAGTGGGCCAGTAAAAGTCACACCGCAGGATTTCGGCCGTGGTCTTTTTAGTAGAAAAATGACCACCACAGGCCTGAGAATGACTGAAGGAGATGACACTTTAGTGTTCATTGTCTAACACACATCTCATGTAACACCCCGAACATTTCAATACCCGGGTATTGAAAGTTCTCGAGTATTACCACGGAAAGTAATATAATATATACATGTGCATGATACAAATCTAACTATCCTAACCTTACATCTATTCCCTGACATGAATCTAACCATTGAGAATGATCTCCATTCATAGATCTAGCAATCTGACCATTGATTTTGAGACTAGACCATCTATCATGTGATTTGACGTGTGTATCTTCCCTTAAATGAATTGGTGAATAACTCATTATCCATAATGATTTAGATGTAAGTTCTTTCATAAGAATTGTTTGAAAAGGTGAATACAACCATGTAGAACTGTTAAATTTCACAAAACTCTTAGATCGACAATAATTATAAAAATGCCATGAACCTAGAACCCTGAATTCTAGATCACATGGTTCCCACTATCCGTTTAATGTGAAATTTTATACCATGCATATGTATCATAAATTAACCATACACGTCAAATTAAAAGTGACCTAATTGACAAATCAATCCCTTAACCGTTGATTTTGGTGTCCATCGAGTGAAGGAACCTTGTGAGTAGTCGTATTAGGATATTTCTCTTCATATGAATGACTTGGATTGCTCATAATATAAACCAAGTATGAAATATGAAGACCCCACTTTGGTAGGATTTTCATTAGGCGCGAAGTTATCCTTTCAACGCCTATCAACTCCTTATAAATCTAGATCTTCTGATCTGGCCACTTCTTGCCGTCCATTAAAACTCAAAATTGGACCCCACCTTGGCCTCACATTACTATGATATAATACAACATTTGGACCCCGATCTATGATCATACACCATTGAACACTGAAGTCAGTTTCTTCCTTCTGACGTTGAAGGTGATATTTCAGATTTAGTCTTTTTCCCTATCGATCAACCACCAAACTTTGTCCAATTGACTGCCTATCTTGACTGCACATTTCCTGCAAAAATTAGCTCTAATCATTAAGCATGGACCACTAATTATGATCAAGTCCATTTTTTTTTTACGTCCATTAGGAGAACTATGCAGATAGGCCTAAGATCAACCCACATCTCAACCATGGCCTAACACAACCTTGTGAAACTGATGAATGGAGTGGATTTTATGAAACTCATCACAGTGGGCCCGACTTATCACGTATAACCAAACTCAAAGTTGAAACATATGAGAGAAACCGCGCTCGAGAAAACCTCCTCCAAAAACTCCTCCTTTTATGTTTCCTCTCGCGGGCATTTGAACGAACCACATTCGTTGGGTGAGAATTTTGGCCCACCTCCACCAACTAAATGGAATATCTTAACCATCCATGTGATTCAGACAGTGGTCATAACTAAAACCCAACTGATTTCACTAGTCTCTTTGTACATGTGGTCACACAATCTTCAGCCCAAACTAGACTGCGCTCGAAAAGGGTGGTCTCCTTCCTCCTTTCTCACTCCCGCATTAGGGAAATTCAAAACCAGCCGCAACTAAGGGTGCAATGGGACGCACACAAGATAATGAGCAATATGGATCTCATCCCACACTACCGTGGGCCCCACACTTACGGTGTGAGTGCACAGAACGGGTACACCCTCGCAACGCACCATACTAAGGGAGCCAGTCAAACGCCGTTTAACCGAGACTCCCCGAAGAGAAATCTTCCTTCCGCCTATTTCGCTCTCGCTTTTTGGAAATTCAAACGGACAGTGTCTGTTCGAAGTTCTTGTGGCCCACCATGGCCCTCCACCCGGGTGATCTGGACCATCCATTTGGTCCAGGGGATAGATCCGACCACACCCTGGGCCGTTGTGCACGTTGGAAAGACCCCACACGTACACAATCCGGCCACAAAAACCATCACTATGAGTAGGGCATTGACCCTCTCCAACCGTACAGATTATGCAGGTGATGTGTAGATTGAAGACTTAGAGGACCATCTCCCTATGGAATATTATATCGAAAGATCAAGAAGATATTTCTATGATTTAGTTGTTCTATACTTCCGCTGAGAACTCTAATATTGTAATAAGCTCTCATTGAGAGGGCTCTTGACATTTTGCTAAATTCTCTTATTATTATGAATAAGAAATTACAGTTGATTTTATTCTCGTGAATGGTTTACCTTCATGAATGTAACTGGATGTGATCTAAATGGAAAAAAAAAAAAAAAACAAGGTGCGATATTTAAGGCATCCAAGTTTATACATTATTAACACCCAGTTTTCTCAAGCACGAGTATAAACTCTAGCTGTGAAAATTTGAAATGTTACATCTCATTAGAATTTGGTCTGGGCAATATTTGAATAAATATGGGTCATCCTAGAAAATTTTGTATACCTCAGCGAAGATTTTTTTTACTTATCTTGCGCAGTCCAATGTGTCGGCGTGAAACTTGTAGCAAGATAATTTAGAATGTAAGCAAACCAACGTAGGTAGAAGAGTTTAAATAGTTGTTCATCAGGAAACATGTCGTTTATAGGTATCGTCTAAAGGGGATCAAGAAGATCAAGTTGTGAAAGATGGTCAACCACTACATTCTCTACACCCTTTTTATCTTTTATTTCTAAATCAAATTCCTGGAGTAGAAGGATCCATCTTATCAAGCGGGGCTTAGCGTCATTCTTAGAAAGAAAGTACTTTAGCGTTGCATGATCGGTGTAGATGATGATCTTGGATCTGATCAGGTAGGACCTAAACTTGTTTAAAATAAACATTACAGCTAAGAGTTCCTTTTCCAAAGTAGAGTGCTTAATGGGGCCGAATTTAGTGTAACATCCCGAATTTTCACGGTTGGAGTATGTACTCGTTCCCGAGGAAATCGAGTGTTAATAATGTATAAACTGGATATTTTAGAAAATTGCACCATATTTTTTTCATTTAGATCACACCCAATTACATTCATGAAGGTAACATTCATAAGAATAAAATCGATTGTATTGATTATTTCATCAGAGTAAAAGAATAATAAAATGCCCTCTCAATGGAAGCTTATTACATTTATTGAGTGCACAATGGAAGTATAAAGCTAAATCATAAAACTATCTTATTATTCTTTTAAAATAATCTTTTATGGGGAGATTGTCCTCTAGGTCTTCAATATGTACATCACTTGCATCATCTATACGGTTTGAGAGGGTCAATGCCCTACTCATAGTGATGGTTATCCTTTAAGATTAACAATAATTCAAGAGATTCATAAAAGTAATGTAAGGGTTCTGATACGTCTCATACTGCACTAATACGATGGTATCAGCATGTGCAAATAACCTACATGAGATGCATGCCTAGTAAAGCGTGTGTGGCTCATCATACATAGTGATCATTACAATGTGGAATACGATTCATAAAAAACCCTGATCGCCCCATAATCTCACACTACGGATATTCACCGACATGTTTGACGCTACCTTCGATTTACGTGAACACTTCAAGGCGCACAACACATGAGGCAAATGAATTACGTAACATAATTTGTTCATGGAGCGACTATTTGCAACATCTAATCCCGGAAGTGATGTGACACTACATTTGCAAATTACACACATCGATTTGTGCACCACTATTAAAACCCATGGAATTACATGACGACCAAGAGAGTCTCTACCTAGAGCGCATTACGTCCATGATAGATTATTTGAATCACTAGTTGTAATACATCTTAACACATCGATTGCACTTATAGAGAATATAAAGCAAAGCTCTTACGCAAGAGCAGAGGAAGGTGGTGTAGATATTTCCTTTCATAGCGGAACTATGTGGAACTTACGTAGTCCTAGTTTCTACGTAAAGAAGTCAGCAGCGACTTGCGTTTGGGAAGGATGGGATGGCCAGCAATCTCTGCATGGAGAGGCTTTCCAGATAGCCTTCTTGGAGGGGGTCAAAATCCCTCTTGGATGAATTTGAACAGCTGAGTTCGCACCACAAGTCATGTTGTTGATCTCAGTGTGGATGGTTCGATAGGTTTCCTATGATGCCGGTCATTCTTTATGCCTACTATTGCGCACGCGACTATTTGTATGGGTCCTTAAGGACTCTAAGCTTTTAGTTCCTGTTGTGTAATAAATCTAATGGACAGTTCAGATCCCTGTCCAGATGGCCCCAGTGTGGCCCAGCTTGGTTCGATCACCGGTCATTGTAAATGTTATCTTATCAAGCTCCTAGGATTGTCAAATTTTGTAGTGCTAAAACCTCTTAGAATCTGTATCTTGTGTAGCTCAACTTTATATCATCCTTAGTCTACACTCAAGTACAAGTTTAAGAAGTTCAAATTCAAGTTCAAGCATCTCAAGTACAAGATCTAAAATTTCATGAACAAGAAGCTCAAGTACTAGATCAAGTTTTCAAGTTTTAAATATATCACGACAGTGTTCATTACTCAAGTTGAAACTTAAGTCTCAAGTTCAAGTTCATCTTCGTATATACATTGACAAGCTTCAAAGTACTTCAAGATGACAAACTTCAAGTACTTCATGATAATCTATCTACAGAAGCGAACGATGTTTCGATGTTCAAATTTCACCTATAAGGTATGATGACCCTAGATTGACCATAGGTTAGGTCATACTGATTGCATAGTTAATTTGGGTCATTATATAATTTTATAGGCTTATTCTTGACTAGTCTTAGCTTATGTTCGACTAGTCTAAGTACTGGCTCGACCAGTCTAAGATTTTTCTCAACCAGTCTAAGGTTTATTATGATTTTTCAGAATTTCAGTTGGAACCTCGACCAGTCCTGGACACTGCTCAACCAGTCGAGTGAACAGTGCTCAACCAGTCGAGCAGGCTCAACTCAAAGTCCAGCAACCATTCTAGGTCTCACTCGACTAGTCGAGGATCAATCGTATCCTATCGCCCCTGAAATTTTGAATTCTTATTGGTCCTTCGACCAGTCGAACTGACCTCTGGGCCAGTCGAGTGAACAGTATTTGTGCCTATAAATTGAGGACAATTTTCAGAGTTTTTCATTCCATTCCAAGATATTCAAGTGACTACTCTGAGAAAACTCGTCCCCACATTTGAGAAGCAAATTGGTTAGTATTTAAGATTCTTTTAATGTTTTTTTTGTATTTGATTTTGTGATCTCTATTCGATTCTAATTTATTTTAAAGGGAATATTGATTTTACCCTTTTTGAGATCGAAACAAATCAAGTGAGCCCAGGTTAATTTAATCTAAAAAACATTTAGATCTAAGAACCCTTTCATATGTGAGTTTGTACATTGAACATCTACATTGAACAACTACATCGAATCAGTTCAACCGGGCTTCATCAAAAGAAGAATCTTCAGATAAGTACATTTTAATTTTCTGTATTTGGTTTGTAAGATTGCCAGGAAATCTTTCATTTTTAGTTTGTCTGAGGTGATCCAAAAAATCTCAGAGTGTGGGGTTTTTGAATTGTGTAAACCCACTTAAAAGATACAATTATGAAGGTTTTAGGTGAACCTTGGAAAACCTATTTCATAGTGAAAGCCGATATCCTGAGGGAGAGGATATTGGGAGTGGAGTAGTTGTGTGGTTGTTTCCTAACAGTTAGTGTACACACAAGCGAACCACTATAATTGCTGGTATTATGGTGGATGGTTGAATATGGTTGAATGATTGAATGTTGTAATTTATTTTTCAGCATTTGTGGTGAATGATTGTAATTTACTTTTTGTACATGTGGTGAATGTTGTAATAGCAGTAAAAATTTATTTCTGTTTTATTCTTTATTCCTCTATACTGGTTTGGGATTTTGATACACAAACCGTTCTAGAAATTAGGTTGTCCTACCATAAGCCATTTGTTTTTGGTGTAAGGTTGTCCTTAGAACAACATCTGTATCAACCTCTCAATACTTGTACATTTGAGGTTGTTATTCATTTTTTCTATTTGAATTGATAAGTGCTATCATTGATTATTTCTTTCTTATTCTGTATTTAAATATTTAATTTAACATAGACCTATCCCCCCCCCTCCCCACACCCTCTAGGACTCTTATCTCAGCCTTTTTAGTCATTCGTTGGCAGCCCAGCTTACTATGTTCAACACACCATGCACGTGTCTGCCCGAAAAATTAAGTGGAGACCTAGGGTTCAGTCAATTTTCTCATCTAGACCAGATGGACGGTCCAGATCTTCCATCATGATCGTGATGAAAGGTCACAAGGGCCATCAAATGGATGGACTCTGTTGAAATCGCAAAAAGGGTGCGGGGATATGGATTTGCGGAGAGAAATCACGGGTTAAACTTGGTTTGACCGTGTCTTTGGCTTGGTACTACACAGGTGTAATCCGACAGTGTACATGCACCCCTGGAGTGGGGCCATAGTAATGCTTTTGAAGAAATCTACACCGTCCATTCGATTTTCCATCTGATTTAAGGGGTTGAGCCCAAAATTTGAAGCATATCCAAAGATCAGGTGGATCATACCAGTAGGTGTTGTGATTTCCACTGTTGAAACCTTTCTAAGCCTTGTAGTGATGTTTATTTGTCATACAACCTGTTCATAAGATCATACAAACATAGATGAAGGGAAATATCCTACTACAACCACCCTGACCTTTCTTCACTCGTGGATACCAAAATCAATGATTAAGGGGCTAATCTATCAATCGAGTCACTTTTAGAATGATCTAAAGGCCAAAATTCGACATGTGTGGTTAATTTATGATAGATAGGTTTGATATAAAATTTTACTTGAAATGCATCATGGGAATTATGTGTTATGGAATTCAAGGGTCTATGTTAATGGCATTTTCATAATTATTGATATTCTAAGAGTTTTGGAAAAATCTAATGGTTTTAGGTGGTTATAGGCACATTTCTAAGCAATTCTTATACAAAAAACTTACATCTAAATCATTATAGATAAGGAGTTATTTGCCAATTCATTTAAGGGAAAGTACATACGTCAATTCACATGATGGATGGTCTTGTGTCAAAACTAACGGGAAAATTGTTGGATCTATGAATGGAGATCATTTTCAACGGTTATATTTATGTACGGAATAAATGTAAGGTTAGGATAGTTAGATTTGTATCGTACACATGTACATATTATGTTACTTTCCATGGTAACACTCGAGAACTCTCAATACTCGGGTATTGAAATGTTTAGGGTGTTCCATTTAGAATTCTACTTGTATAGTGAATGACATAGGGCTTCTTTTCTTTTCTTTGGCCTAACACTTCCCCAATAGCATATCCAGACGCATCACACATAATCTCAAAAGAAATGCTTTAATCGGGTGGCTGCATAATAGGTGCGATGGTCAACATGCCTTTGAGCTTAGAAAAAGCTTCGTGGCATTGCTCAGTCCACTCGTATGGTACATCCTTTTGAAGTAGATTGCATAAAGGACGAGAAAGGTGACTAAAGTCCTTTATGAATCTTTTGTAAAATCCAGCGTGTCCTGGGAAGGCTCACACGTCTCGTATGATCTTAAGTGGTGGTAAGTTAAAGTTAAGATCAATTTTATCCTTATCTACCTTAATTCGCATGGAAAAGATGATATGTCCAAGAACAATTCCCTTACGAACCATAAAATGGCACTTCTCGTAATTTAGTACCAAATTCTTCTCCTCACATCACTTCAGCACCTTTCTCAGATTTTCTAAGCAATCGTTGAAGGATGGACCAAAGATAAAGAAGTCGTCCATGGAGACATCTAAATATTGTCCCACCATGTCAGAGAAAATACTCAACATGCATCGCTGAAAAGTGGTGGGGGCATTACACAGCCCAAATGACATCCTTCGATAAGAAAGATTTATGCTCGCTCCTAAGTTAGGAAGTGCGTGCTCAATCCAGTAGTTCCCAATTACATAAGTGATGGTTGGGCTACCAGGATCCTTGTATTTTTGTGGCACATCTTGCTTGAGGATGGTACTCACTTTTTCTGTCCAAAAGGTCTTCTTTTCAATACTTTGTCATCTTTTGATAGTGCATAAATCTTTCAAAAATTTAGCATATGAAGGAATTTGTTTAGCGACATCCAATAGAGGGATGTTGACCTTCACTTGCTTAAGCACGTCTAGAATATCCTAAGAGTTAGAAAGAGGTTTTTATGCAACCAATCATTGGGGGAATGGAGTAATCAACTTTCCTTGAGGTTCCGGTTCTAATCCATGTGGGGCACTGCTAGGTCCATCATTCTCATCTACTTCCAAGTCTTTAGACTTTTTAGCCTTCACTGGAATAGATTTGTCAATTATCCTCCCACTCCTAAGAGTGGTGATAGACTTAGCTTACTCCATTTGATTTGAAGAGCTTGGGTCGCTGATTTCATATTTTTGTTTTGGATTGTGAAGGGGTTGAGCCGGAAGGATTCCTTTCTCCCCAATCACATTTTTTGTCTCAAGCCCTTGTATGGCCTTTGTAAGGTCTTGAAAGGCTTGTAGCATCCCCTGATTGAAAAGCTCTTGATTTTGAAGGTTCTTTAGGACTGGATCCTCTTGAGGTTTCCCTTAATTTCGGAGTTGATTAGGGATCCCTTGAGGAGTAGCAATTTGTCTATTCCTCTAACTAAAGTTTGGATGATTTATCCAACTAGGATTGTAAGTATTAGAGGTCAATCCTTTGAAAGCCTTTAGTAGTTGTTTACGGCATTAGATTGCTCATTCAAAATTTCTTGAAAAGCAAGTATAGTTAGGCAATTTTCAGTAGTATGTACGTTACAAGCACAAATTCCACAAACAACTTCCTTCCCTTTATCCTTCTTAAGTTCCATGGCCTCAAGTTTCCTTGTAAGGTTAGCCACTTTAGCATTTATATCATCTTCCTCTTTCAGAACATACATTCCGCCACATTCCTTTGATTGAGTAGGCTTAGAAGTCATGTTGGATCTTGGGGAGATGTCCTATGATTGTGCATTTGCAGCAAGTCTGTCAAAATAGTCCCACACATCATAGACATCTTTGTTCATGAATTCCCCATTGCACATCGTCTCAACCAATTGGCGCATGGAAGATGTCAGTCCATCGTATAAGAAGTTTGTTATGTGCCATGTTTCAAAATCGTGTTGTGGGTCTGAACTGACAAGATCCTTCAACCGCTTATAACATTGGAAGAATGTTTCATCTTCCTTTTGGGTGAAGTTCATGATAGAGTTTTTAGTGGTGTTCGTCTTATGGTATGGGAAGAATTTTTTTATAAACTCCAATGTCATGTCATTCCATATGCCAATGGATCATGAACACAACGAATGCAACCACATCTTAGCTTTTTTTTTTTTTTTAAGGAAAAAGGAAAGAGCTTCAGCATGATTGTATCCTCAAATACATTAGGAAAGTATAAAGTGGCAATTATCTCGTCAAACTCTTTTAAGTGTAAGTATGGACTTTCAGATTCAAGCCCATAGAATTTTGGAAGGAGTTGGATCACCCTTGGCCTAATGTCCATGTTTCTTGTGTTTTCTAGAAAAACCATGCATGAAGGTGTGCTCACCCCCACCGGTTGTAAATAATCTCGTAAAGTACGAGGTGGGGGTGCATGATGCACCTCATTCTCATCCTGGGCTTCCTCAACCAAAGGTTGAGGTTGATTTACAGGTTGATTAGCAGTCATCACTTCAATTGACTCTGAGGATCTCAAGTGATGTCTAATCCTGTAATGGATAGGCAACCCTTGGACTAATCCTCCTTCACTCAAGACACGTAGAGTGTTGTCATGGACCCAGCTGGGCATGAAACACTCTCAGCCCTCAAGTTCAGAATCTAACCTAACCCTAAGAATAAAGAAAACAAAAGCAATAAGAAATCTAAAAAAATAAAGAGAGAGAATTAGAAAGAGGTTACCAGATTGGAGATCTCTATGTTAGGATCCTACAAAATAGAAAAACAAATTATTTTCTAAAAATAGCGCAGAAAAATTCCTAACCTAGAAATAAATTAGAAAATAAACCATAATCTTAACCTAATTCTAATAATAATTAAATTTAAAAAAACATAGTCGTTAGTCCCCGGCAACGGTGCCAAAAACTTATTCATAACCCCAAGTGTAGGGTTACGATGTAGTAATAATCTCGATGAGACCGAGGTCGAATCCACAGGGACTGAACTTGTGTGCTTCTGAAAATAACTAGAGCTAGAACTAGAGAAAGATCTAAAAAAGAGAAATCTGTATAAAGAAGAGTAATTATAAGTGAATGTGAAAATTATCAATTAAAAGTGAGAACTAGGGTGTCAAGGATCCACTTGTAGCAATTGAGATGCTACCTTGGTTGATTTAGGAAATCCAATTAGAATTAGAGTCCTATCCTATCCAATCAGAGAAAGAGATGATTGAATATATGAACTTCTCATGAATCTAGTCATCAATAAAGGAGTGGGGATTTGGAAGGGATTTCATCACCCTACCATGCCCAAGGGACGATGGTGAACAACAGGATTTACTAATCCCATAATCTTAAAGAGTAAAAGAAGATATTCAAAGTTATAGCGGATCTATTGTAATTTGTCACAACAAACCATTAAAAAGTAAAAATATTCCTTATAATTAAACTAGAATCCAAGAGAGTTTCAACAAAACATGAATCAAAGTAAAGTAAACATCCCAATCACGCTACAAGCTTCACCCCTTAGCCCTAACTAAGGGATTTGGCCAACCATAGACATGATTGGATCTAAAACCCTAGAAGAAAGCATGAAAAACAAACTAGGAAAGAAGAAAAAACTCTTGGGAGGCTCCTCCACCCTTAGGCTCTGCTCCTAGAAACCTTAGATATCCTAAAAAGTGCCTAGGAAGCCCATATTTATAATCTTGATCACGCAAGATCGCAAAACTGCCTCAATTTACGCAGTCCACATAAGTTTTGTGTAACACGTTCGATGTCATCGAACAACTTTCGATGTCATTGAACATAAGTTGATTTTCAGAAGTTACACCATTGCGCACTGCATAACTCCTTTCACACTGTGTAAGTCATTGTGCCATTGAACCTTCCTTCGATGTCATCGAGCTAACTTTCGATTGCATCGAAGGGTGCTTGATCCATCGAGAATGTGTCTAGAATAGTCCAGCGAGTTTCTTCAAAATTCTGCAAAAAGATCGATGTCAACAAACGGTCTTCGATTTCATCGAGCAGGTCTTCGAGTCATCGAACAAGTCTTCGATCCATCGAGAAATTCATTTAATTCATCCAGTGACCAAACTTGATTTTTATGTAATTCTTCGCTGTCATCGAACGATGGCTTCGATGTCATCGACAGGTGGTTGATGACACAGATTTTGTGGATTTTGCACTTTGCACTGCGAACTTCTTTCTCTCAACACTTGATTTCCTTGGATATTAGGGTCTTGAAATCTTCAATCTTGGTCTCTAAAGATTCATTCTTTGCCTTGGCAATTATTGAGCCTTAAATTCATGTTTTTAGCATTCTTTTCAATCCAAGCTCTTAAACTCACCTTACTAAAATTGCGGTAATGACCGCTTTAGTTGAAGTAGGAATATGCCAATATGTCCCAGAGGGGGGTGAATAGGACTTTTTAATTTTTTATGGTTATTTAAAATCCTATCAATCTAATCCGAAGTAAATATGTATGCATCAGGATCTCTTCAGAGTAACTCTAATGGCTTCCAAGCCAAATAGAGGATTCAATCATAAAACTAATTGAAAGATAAATAAGATGCAAATCATAGTTTATAATGGATGTGACTGTGTGTGAGATGTGATCTCAGATAATCAAATATGAAAGCATTTAAGGAAATCACACAAGTAATGGAAGACAATAGAAATCTCAAACACAGTCATTTTTATAGTGGTTCAACTACTTGTCTACTCCACTTCTGGCGAACGCACTCAACCCTTGAGTGTACCGAATCTCACTAAAGGAGGTTTCACAACAGGTTCACCTCAAACTGAAGATTTTAAATGAGGTTCACCTTTAACCAGTACAACCTACACTTAGGCTGACACAACGTGTCTACACGACATACTTTATGCTCCCATGAGCAAGGGTCAACACACAACACCCAACTTTTAGGCCACATAGGTCAAGGATCCACTCAAGGAAACTCACCAGTTTATGCTCCCATGAGCAAGAGTCAACACAAAGCACCCAAGTTTAGACCACACAGGTCAATGACCTACACAAGGACCTAAGAGTTTATGCTCTCCGCAAAGCAAGGGTCAACACAAAGCACCCCCACGTACACTGCCGCCGGAGGCCACCTATGAGGACTTGCAAGGGGTGAGAAACACCTTAGACCTAATCCTACGAAAGGAATGATCACAAGGGTCCTCTGGACTCTAATGACTTACAAATAAGTAGATGAGCTCCATTTAGTATGTTGATGAAGATCTCCTCCCTTGATGACGAAGAATCTTCAGCTTCTTAAACTGCAACTCAGAAGATGTACCAATACATGGCGACGGGTTGGATCAAGGTTATGATGGAATCCTACTCTATTAAATATTTTCCTATGAGGGAGATAGAGCGATTCCAATCATCTATGCATTCAAGGCATCCTAGCTTAATGATTTTCCATTAAGGTGGTAGCTGCAGGATCCTTGAATGCGGAAGTTCATTCCCCAATCCACTCTATTGAATGCCAATTATGAGGGTGGATTGGATGATGAACTTCCACGAGAGAAAAGGCTTAGGGTATATGATATAAGGTAAAACACTCAAAAGCGCTCTCTATTTTCTCTACCAACAACCAAGGGCAAGCTCTCATTAAATAGGCAAAAGGTTCCAAGGTATATAAAACGGTCACATTTTTTATAGAGTTCGATATCATCGAGTAGGGTCGATATCACCGAGCGTATACTCTCGATAGCATCTACTGGCCGCTCGATGACACGAACTCAAATGTCAAACGCTTTTGAAAACCTTTTGCCAACTGGTCGAGAAAATCGAATGGTCACCGATGTCATCGAATTTTGAACTCCGATTTCATCGACTCGAGGTTCGATTCCTTGACATTTGAAAATGTGAGAGCACTTGCCTTTGAAAAATTTCAGGTTAATGATATGATCGAGCATCACTCGATATCATCGGAACTTGAATATCGATGATATCGAACGTAGTGTCAATTCATCGATAATCCCAAGGAATTTTCCTATAAGCTTGTTAGACAGTTTGTGTCCACTTTCGATGACATCGACCATGCCTCAATATGATCAATATTTGAATATCGATTTTATCGAGTGACCCTCGATCCGAGAAAAATAACCTGAAAAACTTTGCTGGATAAATGTGTGTCCAAATTCGATATCATCGAAGGGCTTCCGATATCATCGAGATTTGAATTTCGAGGATATCGAGGAACTCTTCGATATATCAATGATAACATGATTTGCCTTAGCAGACCTTTGGACACAACAGACCTGATGTCGATTTTATTGAGTCGGCTCGATGGAGTCGAGATTCAAACTTCGATGATATTGATGAGTCCATCGATCCATCGATAATTTAGTCCAGATATCATTGTGGTTGCTGGACATTTTAGGTCCTCATTTCGATAAGATCGAGTGGGCTTCGAGGACATCGACAACAGGGTTCGATTTCATCGAACCACTTGTCAATAAATCGTCAAAGGTAGAAACTTAAAGATTTTCCTGATGTTTGAAAAAGTTTTCTAACCAAAAAACCTAAGGTGTTCTATTCAAATTTTAAGGGTTTTAATTACTTGGTGTTTTGGGACATGGGATGTGAGGCTAAGATTTACCTGTGGCGAGTTCCGGCACACATCCAGTTGAGGCAGACGCTTGATCAATCTTCCTATGGGGCTCCTCTGTCCTCAACGCTCACGCTAATTGACAAACCAGGGCACTTTCAATCTTCCCCTTTGTCAATTACGTGACAAAACACCAAAACAGCCTAGAACAACTTCTAGACAAGCACCCTAAATTGTGTGTACATGAACTTTATACAATTTTACAAAGTTGTCTAGTTTGTACATACACACATTCAGTAGCTGCTCCCCCTAACAGCAATCTCCCCCTATTGTCTTGCAGCTGCTCCTCCTAACACCTGCACCACCATCCACAAGCAGATACACACAATTTTCCTTCAGGGTGTGGATTTGTTCTCCCCCTTTTTGTCAGTCATTGGTAAAGGATAATGTAACTGTGGATATTGACTGAAGTTAAAGTATATGGGAGAACCAAAATTCAGATAGCATAAGCACAATAGATAAATGTAAAAGAACATCTCATTACAGAAAACTTGTATGCATATCAGGGCAAAGAAGAGCAGTAAAATAAGAAGATAATATGGAGATAAAGATCAAGCATCACACGCATCACATACTACAGTCGATATAAACCAGATAAAATAGGAGATGACAGCAGCATCCAAAGCAAACCAAATTCAAATGGCAATAAAGATATATGAGATATAAATAGCCATAACCCAAAGTATCCAAAATAGATATTGCCCAAGGTTGGCAGCAATATAACATCCATCCCAAACGAAAAAAAAAAACAAGCCCATCCATGGGCACCTAAAAACAAATACAAGTATCTAGCCCATCCATGGGCACAAAAAGAAAGTATGTTCCTCACTCAGAGGATATCACAACCAAAAGAAAACTTGTCAAACTCAGCAAGTTAGTAATTCATCACATACTCTCATATGAGCGTAGGGCATTCAAAAAGAAATTTATGCCTTAAGCATTCCATGGAGACTCCATGTATGTGATGAAAGGAAGGATGCACTACAGATAACGAAAGCCTGGGTATGCTTATTGGTCAGGTAGGGAATCTAGAATTTGTTTTGAAGTACGTTGAGAGCCTACAACATGTGCTTAATTTCTGAAAGACACGCTTCACAGTCGTCAAGTCGTTTTATCATGTGAGATTGTCCATCCAGAAGGTGTTGCACAATGTCTTGTTCTGTGAAAGCCTTAACGATATTGACTAAGTCAAGGCTGTGCACAGGATTACCCTTGCCTGAGGTTGGATTCATTTTTCCACCGCGAAACATGTTGTCAATGATATTCAAGTTGCAAATGTCTTCGTAATTGAACCAGGCACAAGGGTGCAGGAGATCATTAGTAAGAGGTGAAAAGGCCTAGCTATATGTCCTAGAGGGGGGCTGAATAGGACTATGTCAAATTAAAATTTTAACAGCGGAATTTAACTGAATAAGATAGCCTTGAAAGATAAACAAATCACAGTACTGAAATGTAAAGCAATCTTTAAATAATAAAATAGAAAGGTTGATACCAATGTTGTTCTAAGGACAACCTTGCACCATAAAAACCAAGGGTTTATGGTAGGACAACCTTACTAGAACAATTTGAATATCAAAAACTCAAACTCAAAGGAAATAAAGGAAATAGTAAGAAATTAATTCAAAACTATTACAACATTCCCACAATGCTTGAAATGTAAAGGATTACAACATTCACATCCACATATACATTCCACAGCTTTGAATGATAAAAGATATAGAAATTCAAACCACTTCAAACAACAAAACATAAAGAATTATAGTGGTTCACCTGTGTGTACACCAACTGTTAAACAACAACCACACAGATTGCTACTCCACTCCCAATATCCTCACATAGGGGATATCAGCATTCACTATGAAAATAGGTTTCACAGGTTCACCTAAAACCTTCACAATTGTGTCTTTCAAATGGGCTTACACGATTCGAAAACCCCACTTCTGAGTTTTCTGGATCTCCTCAGATAACCACTAGATTGAGATTTTTTTGGCTTAATCTCAAACAAAAACCAAAAACAAGGAAATTTACAATAAAGTAAAATACCTGGATTTCTCCTTTCGTTGTAGCCCGGAAGAACCAATCAAAGTAGAAGTTCGAATATGAGAGTTCAATGTCCAATACTCACTTTGATATGGTTCTAAGTTCTAATTGATTTTAAATTAAACCAGTTGGGCTAGCTCTATTTGATTTTGATTCCAAGAAGAAGGAATACAACAATTATACTTTTCAATTCAGATTGGAATGCAGAAACAAAATCAAATATATAAAGCTAACAAAAGAGAATATGAAATATGCACAGTGTAGCCTAAATAACACAAACTTATCTCAGAGTTATGCCATGATTTTACTCGAATTGAATTCTACAAAAACTCTAAAATTCGTGTTCTATTTATAGTTACAGAAATCGCATCTTCGACTGGTCGTGTGGCCACCACGACTAGTTGTAGGTCAAACTGCATTTTGAAATTTTAAGCGCGATCGGATAAAACCGTTCCACGACTGGTCCTAGGGTGTCCACGACTGGTCGTGAGGCCTCTACGACTGGTCGTGACCATCCCACGACTGGTCGTGAGGAACCAAGAATGGTTACTGGAGTTTGAGTCATAGCTACAGGACTGGTTGTGAATAGAGTCGTCACTATTCTTACGACCAGTCGAGCAAACTCCATGACTAGTCGAAGCTCAACTAAAAAATTCTGAAAATTTGTAACCGCTTAGGACTGGTCTTGGAATTTCTTGAACTGGTTGAGCCAGTTCTAAGACTAGTTGAAAGAGTCCAGGACTGGTTTTAGAACAGACTAAATACTTACAAAATATTCAATTTGAATTATGTATACAAAATGACCTACCCTAAGGTCAAACTAAGGTCATTCATACCGTAAATGTGAAGTAAGGACATTGAGTCTTCATTTCTTCAAATGTTGGTTGACCTTTTTGAAGATTGTAAAGCTTGAGATCTCTGATGTATCTTAAACTTGAGATCTTCTAACGCTTAAACTTTATCTTGTACTGTTATTCTTGAGTTGTACTTGAGACTTAAACAAGAACTTGTCTTCTGATGTAGCTCTTGAAATATTCTGAACATTAAAGCTTGCAGAAGTAGACAAATATCTTGAACTTGAACTTCTTGAAGTAGATCACCATTCTTAGCTTGTAGCATTGCAGTGACTTGTACATATAAGTCAATATGCTACACAATACATACATTATATTTTTGGCACCACAAAATTTGACAACCAAAGGGGCACATAATGAAATGGCGGTGAAGACCGCACTAATTGAAGAAGGAATATGCAAATATGTCCTAGAGGGGGGTGAATAAGATTTTTTAAAGTTTTTATGATTTATTTAAAAATCCTACTTCACTAATCCTATGATCATGAAATTATCAGGATTACTCAAATGTAGCTCTACTGGCTTCCAAGCGAAGTAAAGGATCCAATCACAAACTATTCAAGATATAGCAATATGCAACTTAGTTTATGTTGGATGTGACTGTGTATATGTGTGAGGTGTGATCAGATATATAAATATGAATGCATTGACATAAATCACACACACAGAAGAATAATAATCTTAAACACTGTCATTTTAATAGTGATTCGACGATAAGTCTACTCCACTCCCGATAACCGCACTCAACCCTTGAGTGTACCGGATTTTACTAAGGAGGTTTCACAGCGGTTCACCTTAAACCTAAGGTTTTAAATCAGTTTCACCTTCAACCTTTACAACCTACACTGAGGCTGTCTATTTTTGCTCTCACGAGCAAGGGTCAACACAACGCACCTACGTTTAGGCACACTGGCCAAGGATCTTCTATAAGACCCTACTAGAGGTTTCTACACGGTTCACCTCAAACCCGAGGTTTCACAGCGGTTGACCTCAAACCTAAGGTTTTACTGGTTCACCTTCAACCAGATGTTTATGCTCTCCACAGAGCAAGGGTTCACACAATGCACCCACCACGTACACTCCCGCCGGAGGCCTCCTACGAGGACTTCAAAGGGAGAGAACCACCTAAGATCTAATCCTACAAAGGAATGATTACAAGTGTCCTCTTGGACTCTAGATACTTACAAATAAGTTGATGAGTCCCTATAAGCACAATGTCGAAGATCTCTTCCTCCTTGTTGACGAATAATCGTTTGTTCCCTTGATCGGCAACACAAAATGGTGTACCCATACTAGGCTTTGGGTTGGGTCAAGGTCAAGATGGAATCCTACTCTCAAAATGTTTTTCTATCAGGAAGATAAAGCGATTCCAATCTTATGCATTCAAGGTATCCCAACTTAATGATTTACCATTAAGTTAGTAGCTGGAGGATCCTTGAATGCGGAAGTTCATTCCCCAATCCATCTATTGAATATCAATGATGAGGGTGGATTAGAGGATGAACTCCCTTGAGAGAAAGGGCTTTGGGTATAAGATATAAGTTGAAACACACAAAAACACTCTCTTCTTTCTCTACCAGCAATAAAGTCAAGTCTCTCTTTAAATATGCAAAAGGTTCCAACGGATATAAAACGGTCACATTTATGACAGAGTTCGATATCATCGAGTAGTGTCAATATCGTCGAGCGTATACTCTCGATAATATCGACGGTCCGCTCGATGACACAAACTCAAATGTCATACACTTTTGAAACCTTTTGCCAACTTATCGATGAGATCGAAACAGGTGTCGATGACATCAGATTTCAAACTTCGATTCAATCGAAACTGGGATCGATCTATTAACATTTGAAGCATGAGAGAGACTGGCGATGAAATATTTCAGATTTTTATGATATGATCGGGGGTCAGCCGATGTCATCGAAATTTGCATATTGATGATATCGAAGGCAGTGTCGATGCATTGATAAATCCAATAGATTTACCATTAAACTCGCTGGACAGATTATGTCCATTATGGATGCAATCGACTCAACCTCGATATCATCAAATATGAATATCGATTTCCTCGAATGGCCCCCGATCAATGTTAAAAACAACCTGAAATATCTGCTAGAAAAAATGCGTGCCCTCTATCAATATCATCGATGGATTTCTGATCTTATCGATATTTGATTTCAGATCATATCGGAAGAGCATCGATATATCGAAAGAATTTGAGATTTTCATTAAAAAATAAGGGCGCCAGAAATCTGCTTGTCGATCTTATCGAACCACTTTCGATGAGATCGAGATTTGAGTAACGATGATATTAAGAGCTGTATCGATACATCGATAATTCGTCTAGATATGTTGTTAAGTTGTTGGACATATTTGGTCCTCTTTTCGATGGTATCGATGAAGCATCGAGGACTCGACAGCGCAGGTCGATCATATCGAGGGTGTTTTGTTAAAATCGACAAGGCAAGAAAAACTTAGAGATTTTCCTGTTTTGAAAAAAGTTTTCTCACCTTAAAACCCTATGATTTTTAACTTGTTTTTAAGGGTTTTCTTCACCTGGTGTTTTGGGTCATGGGATGTGAGGCTTTAGATTTACCTATGACGAGCTTGCACACATCCGGTTGAGGCAGACGCTTGAATTGAACTTCCTATCAGGCTCTATAGACAGTCTGACTCAACACTCACGTAACTTGACAAATCAGGGCAATTTCAAATAACTATTGCACTTACAATCTCCCCCTTTGCAAATTTGTGACAAAACGCACTTAAAAAATATGATCAATATGAACACAACAGAAATCATGCACCAGTTATAAAAGTAAGTCAGTTACAGCCTAATTAACGAATCATGCACCAGTTATCATTCACAAAATCTTCATTACTTACTCCCCCTGAGTAGCACAACTAAATCCAACAAAAAAATGATATGCTACTCTACTCCCCCACAATCCATATTTATCTCCCCCATATCCATATTTATCAAACATAAAGTATTCTCCCCCTTTTGTCACAATATGACAAAGGAAGAAAGGAAGAAATGGAAGTGAAAGACCAATAAGAGAGTAATGAAAGGAATAATTAGTTAAGATATGCAAGTAAAAAAATAAGCAAATACGAAGTGCACATAGCATTAACCAGTTGAAACAAAAATCAGTCATACAAACTGAAGTAAAATTAAAGTCCATACACCAACAAAAGTAGTATAAAAGTTATTACAAGCCAAAGACTAGAACACTTAATTAGATCCTGAGGAAGGAGCAGGTATGATAGGATCAAGTTGATGAAGCCCCTTGTTAATGCGCCTAAAATACTTACGCATATACTTAAATTGCAAATCATGGGCAACATTCATGTTTCCTACCTTCTCCTCGAGAGAACGAATATGAGCATCAAAATCAGATGGCTTATAGTCAGGATCATTTGTAGAAACTGATTCAATTTCATCAAAAATATCATCCATATTTATATCATCAGGAGGAAAATCACCACCTTCTTCATCATTCCCTGCTTCAGCACCACTACCACCCACATCTCTTTGGCCAGGTGCCAATTCCAGATTCATCTTGTTTATATTAGAATTGTTAAAAGAAAGATAACAAATAGGAGCCTCTTCAACAGGCATAGCAACTAGCATATGAGATGCTAACACACTCATAAGATATGCAAATAGAATATCACTGTGTCTTGGATGGAGTCGAAACTGAATGATGAAATGACATATCAAGGAAGGCAGATAGACTTCCGTACCAATGACGATAGAATGCAAAACCCGAACCATATAGGAAGTCAGTTCTGTTTTGTTAACAGAATGAGGATATAAATTTGAAGTAAAGTTCTGTGAAGAACCCTGTATTTGGGTAACAAATACTTTACAGGGAGCGCATTCCCTTTATGAGTCCATTGAATGTCCATATTACACAAATCTCTGGTTAACATACGTTTTTCTGATTTTGATGGTTTTTCCACTAGAGTCTGAATAGGGATGCCCTCATCATTAACAGGTATGTCCATAAGATCTGCAATCAGATGACGGTCTACTGTAAATGGACTTTCTCTAGTATCAATATTAAATGTTAAATTATCAGATAAAATTTCAGAGATACATGCAATCATGGCCTGTGCAATGGATTGGTATGCCGGCCCACCCCAATGTAGGATGTTATCCCAACCTATAGATAGGAGAAGAGGAAAGATACCAAAATGAGCAATATGATCAATAAATACAGGTCTTTCAACAATGACATTACGCAAACACAAATCCCTAACATGAGCAGGATCATCTTCGGATGACCGAAGATGGCTCCTAGAGATAGAAGTTGATCTAGAAGAGGATGGACCACGGGTAGTTTTCTTTTTCCCTTTAGCATCCATTTGCAATAGATTAATCAAAGAAACAAGTAGATTCAAAAGATGATGAGTAGTGTTTTGATAGATCAGATTTTTCAAGAGAAAACCCCAAAATCGCAATGAAACACAAAATAAATTACTCCAAGAGTGAAAATGAAGTAATATTAACTAGAATCTACAAAAAAAAACACAAATGATGCACTAATCTTAAGGAATCAGACAGTTGGGTACAACTGGTCGTGCTTATACCCGTTGGAGAAGAAATACAAAATGAGGAAGATAAGATTTTTTCCAAATTAAAAAGGTCCAGCGCGCTACACGACTGGTCAAGGACCGTTCTCGATCGGTCGTATCACGACTGGTCAGGCACATCCTCGACTGGTCGTGAACCAATAAAAATATGCATTTTTCATAAAAAATTGAAATTTAAACCAATAAATTATCAAATATATATACACTATGATACACAAATGCATGAATAGTCAAATTAAATTGCACATTCCAAGATCAAAATTCAATTTATTAAACCTGCTTTTGTCAAGCGATTTAGTGAAAATGTCAGCAACTTGAGTCTCGGTCGGAATGTAATCTAAAGAGATTAATTTTTCTTCCACTAATTCACGAATGTAATGATACCTAATGTCAATGTGCTTGGTACGTGAATGCTGGATTGAATTTTTTGAAAAATTTATAGCACTGAAATTATCACAATATAATATCATTGATTCATGTGCAATTCCATAATCGCTTAACATACGTTTCATCCAAACAAGCTGAGTACATGCATTTCCAGCTGTGATGTATTCAGCCTCAGCAGTAGAGAGTGACACAGAACTTTTCTTCTTACTAAACCAAGAAACTAAATAATTTCCAATATAGAAACAACCACCACTGGTTGACTTTCTACCATCGATATTACCAGCCCAATTAACATCTAAGTACCTAGCCAATTAAACACTAGTATCATATGGATACCAGATACCCAAATTAACAGAACTTGCGACATATCGCATAATCTGCTTAACAGTAGTTAGATGAGATTCTTTAGGGTTAGACTGATATCTAGCACAAATACCAACACTTAAAGCAATATCAAGTCTACTTGCAGTTAAATAAAGTAAACTGCAAATCATGCTACGATATAGTTTAGGATCTGCATTTTTATCTATAGAGTCTTTTGAGAGTCTTAAGGTTGTACTCATAGGAGTATCAAAATTCTTACCATTCTCAAATCCGATCATTTTAATCAAGTTCAAAGCATATTTGCTTTGGGAAATAAAAATGTCATCAGGTTGTTGTTTTACTTACAACTCTAGGAAATAATTCCATTCCCCAACCATGCTCATTTCGAACATAGATTTCATTAAATCTACAAACTCAACAGTCATGTTAGTATAGGTAGATCCATAAATAATATCATCAACATAAATTTGTACCATTAAGATATGATCGTTATGCTTTTTAACAAACAAAGTTTTATCAACACTTCCCATTAGAAAAATATGATTTAGTAAAAACTTAGTCAATTTTTTGTACCATGCCCTGGGAGCTTGTTTCAAACTGTAGAGAGCCTTTTTAAGGCGATAGACATGATCAGTGTTCTTAGCGTCTTCAAAACCCGTTGGTTGTTCCACATACACTTCTTCATGTAAATCACCATTTAAGAAGGCACTCTTTACATCTATTTGATAAATTTTAAATTTTCTAAAGCAAGCAATGGATATGAATAGTCTAATTGATTCAAGACGAGATACTGGGGCAAAGGTTTCATCATAGTCGATGCCTTCAATTCGAGTGTGCCCTTGTACTACCAGTCTAGCCTTGTTTCGAATAATATTACCAATTTCATTAGACTTATTTTTGAAAATCCACTTAGTTACTATAATTTGTTTATCTTTAGGTATAGGAACAAGATACCAAATATCATTTCTCACAAATTGGTTAAGTTCTTCTTACATAGCTAATATCCAGTTTTCGTCAGTAAGAGCTTCTTTTACGATAGACGATTCTATTTGGGATGTAAAGCACACGTAATTACATATGTCTTCTAGTTATCTACGAGTGCGCACACCAGTGAGAGGGTTTCCAAGAATTTGAGTGGTTGGATGATCTTTAATAGTCCTCAGTTCAGAATTAGTTTGATTTAATGAAGTATCTGGTTTGTCAATTGAAAGAACTTCATCATTATCTGAACTGGGGTAGGTGTATTCAAGTGATCGTCAATGACTACATTGATGGACTCTTAAATAACACTGGTCCTTTTGTTCAATACTCGATATGCATGACTGTTTAAAGAATACCCTAAAAAGATACCTTCATCACTTTTAGTATCAAACTTTCTCAAATTTTTACGGTCACGTAAAATATAGCACTTGCTACCAAAAACTTGAAAGTATTTGACAGTAGGCTTCTTATCGAACCATAGTTCATAAGCAATTTTATTATTACTTTTACTTGTATAAACTCGGTTGATAATATAGCAGGCAGTATTTACGGCTTCAGCTCAAACATTTCTAAGGAGCTTCATACTATTCAACATTATATTTTCCATTTCTTAAAGCACTCTATTTTTCCTCTTTACAATTCCATTTTGTTACGGTGTTTTGAGCGCAGAGAATTCATGCGATATTCCCTGATTGCTAAAGAATTCCTCAAAACTGCTATTCTCGAACATAGATCCATGATCACTACGTATCTTACAAACTTAGGAACTTTTTGCAGTTAGGATCCGTTTGAGAATCCTTTTTACTTCATTAAGGGTTTCTGATTTATCCCTTAAGAAGGCTACCCAAGTGAATCTGGTAAAATCATCCACGACTACCAGTATGTATCTTTTGCCACCTCGACTCTCCGTCCTGGTAGGTCCTACAAGATCCATGTGGAGAAGCTCGAGTGG
Source organism: Magnolia officinalis (assembly GCA_021015155.1). NCBI lineage: Eukaryota > Viridiplantae > Streptophyta > Magnoliopsida > Magnoliales > Magnoliaceae > Magnolia > Magnolia officinalis. The sequence continues at coordinate 28,838,858 of JAJHSJ010000007.1, forward strand.
TCTTAATGTGGCATTAGAGTTCACCTTTTTGTGAGAACTCTTAGTTTGTTTGGCAATCTGGCATTCACCACATATTTTGTCAACTTTTTGAAGTATAGGTAGACCTCTTATTAGTTCTCCTTTACTCAATTTGTATAAATTACGGTAGTGTACATGTCCAAGGCATTTATGTCATAATTATGTCTCATCTGTATGGACCATGTAGCACGATTGATTAGATGAGCTACCATCGCTTACAATATAGCAGTTTTTAAAAGTCCTGCGACTAGTTAATATTACAGAACCCTATTTGTTTAAAATTTCACAACCTCGATTAGAAAAGTTCACGCTGTGATTGTTATCGCATATTTGAGATATGCTTAACAGGTTGTGTTTTAGCCCCTCAACATATAAAACATTCTTAAATAAGGGAAGGTTATAGAGTTGAACCATACCTTGGCCAATAATCTTACAGTTACTACCATCGCCAAATGTGACTGACCCATCAGTCATATCTTTAAAGTCGGTGAATAAAGCCTTGTTTCCTGTCATGTGCCTGGAGCACCCACTATTTAGGTACCACTTTGTATGGCTTATCGCTTTGAATGCAGTGTGGGCAACCAAGAAGGTAACCTTAGGAACCCATTTCATAACTGTTTTGGGTTTAGGAGTATAGTTGGTCTTCTTATGTTTGTAGTTGTTGTAGGACTGACCCACTGAGTTAGATTTTAAGAGCTCCTTAAGTAGATCAACTATTTTCTCAGCTAAAGGGTTTCGGTTTTAATTTTTGTAGTTGATATGGTTACCTTTAGTTTTGAAAGATTGAAAAGCTTTAGTATTTTTAGAAATCTTTTGATTAGAACTTTTCTCTTTTGAGTTTGAGGACTCTCCTTTCACAAACTTGGAGGAGTACTCTTCTGTTTAGGAGGAATATTTCTATCGTAGCCTAAACTGTATCAGTCACCACTTTTTCTTGATCCAGACAATAATTTTTCTAATTTTGGATCAGCTTGGGCATACCTCCATGCATCCTTTAAACTCAAAAGGGAAGAGACTTCAAGTTTAAGTTTATCATTTTCAGATTTCAGATTTTCAATAAGGGTGGTTTTGAAATCTAGATCACATTTGCATTTTCCAAACCAATCTGAAAGATGAGATTTTTTTTAAAATAATAGTTTCAAAATTATCTTTAAGCTTTGAAAACTTTTCTTTTTGAAGCTTTAATTTTACTGCAATCTTATAACTTCCCTTATATAGGGCATTATAAGCATCTTGAAGATCTTCTTCATTTTCATGATCACTATTCAGATTTTCTTCACTAGTAGAATCATCATGATCTGAAAAAGTGAACTTGGCTAGAGTCATAAGAGCTTTGACTTCATTGCTCGACTCAGTTTCAGAATCTTTTGATTCAAAAGAGGCTTCAATGCTAGAAGATTCATCCCAAGTAGCCAGCATTCCTTTCCTTTTAGGTTTGTCCTTTTTGGGACACTTGTTTGCTAAATGCCCATATTCTTGGCAGTTGTAACATTGACTATCTTTTAAAGATTTTCAAGTTTTAGATTTAGACTAGATCTTTTTTATCATTTGATTTTTGAAAGTCTACCTTCTTGTACTTTTGAAAATCTTATAAAAAATTTTCGCTAAGAGAGCCATATCATCTTCAAAATTTTCAAAATCAGAATTTTCCCGAGAAATACATTTGGAAGACTTAAGGGCTATAGATTTACCTTTGGGAGCTTTAAAGTTTAACTCATAGGTTTGTAAGGACCCAACTAATTCTTCTACCCTCATATTGTCCGTATCACGAAGTTCCTAGATCACAGTCACCTTTGAGTTGAACCGTTCAGGTAGTGAGCATAGTATCTTTGCACACACTTTACTTTTTGGGATTTTATCGCCAAGACCCCCATAGAGTTTACAATGTCATTTAGTCTAATATAAAAGTCCATGAACATTTCATTTTCCTCCATATGTATTTCCTCAAATGTAGTTGGGAGGATTTGGACTTTAGACTTCTTGACAATTGATGTACCCCTGTGTGTCATTTCTAAAATATCCCAAGCTTGCTTTGCACTATCGTAGGATATAATTCTTTTGAATTCATCCGGTGATAGTGCACAAGTGATTACATTTAGTGCATTTACATTGACACCACTCTCACTTTCCTGAAGTGTGGTCCAAGAAAAATAAGTTGATATTCTCATTGATTTTGATCCATCGATACCAGTCACTTCAATGATAGGAGGGATCCATTCAGTCACTGTGGCTTACCACACACTCTCATCCATTGATAGGCATAGTTGGAGCCATCAAATGGTGGAGGCCTAGTGACTGAAAGGCTATCAAAATTTGACATCTTATAAATAGCTTAGATCGATTAGCTTAGGAAATAAATCCAAATAACAATTAAAACGAGCTATTAGGTTTTGATACTACGTGAAAAGTCCTAGCAATATGTCCTAGAGGGGAGGGCGGGTTGAATTGGACTATGATAAATTAAAATTTTAACAACGGAATTTAACTGAAAAAGATAGCCTTGAAAGATAAACAAATCATAGTACTGAAATGTAAAGCAATCTTTAAATAATAAAATAGAGAGGTTGATACCAATGTTGTTCTAAGGACAACCTCGCACCATAAAAACCAAGGGTTTATGGCAGGACAACCTTACTAGAACAATTTGAATATCAAAAACTCAAACTGAAAGGAAATAAAGGAAATAACAAGAAATTAAATTTTAAACTATTACAACATTCTCACAATGCTTGAAATGTAAAGGATTACAACATTCACATCCACATATACATTCCACAGCTTTAAATGGTAAAAGATATAGAAATTCAAACAAATATTCAAACCACAAAACACAAAGAATTATAGTGGTTCACATGTGTGTACACCAACTGTTAAACAACATCCACACAGATTGCTACTCCACTCCTAATATCCTCACACAGGGGATATCAGTGTTCACTATGAAAATAAGTTTCACAAGTTCACCTAAAACCTTCACAATTGTGTCTTTCAAATGGGTTTACACAATTCAAAAACCCTACTTTTGAGTTTTCTGGATCTCCTTAGATAACCACTAGATTGAGATTTTTCTGGCTTAATCTCAAACAGAAACCAAAAACAAGGAAATTTACAATAAAGTAAAATACCTGGATTTCTCCTTTCATTGTAGCCCGAAAGAACCAATCAGAGTAGAAGTTCGAATATGAGAGTTCAATGTCCAATACTCACTTTGATATGGTTCTAAGTTCTAATTGATTTTAAATTAAACCAGTTGGGCTAGCTCTATTTGATTTTGATTCCAAGAAATAGGAATACAGTAATTCCTCTTTTCAATTCAGATTGGAATGCAGAAACAAAATCAAATAAATAAAGCTAACAAAAGAGAATATGAAATATGCACAGCGTAGCTTAAATAACACAGACTTATCTCAGAGTGATGCCTTGATTTTACTCGAATTGAATTCTACAAAAACTCTGAAATTTGTGTTCTAGTTGCAGAAATCGCATCTTCACCTGGTCGTGTGGCCACCACGACTGGTCGTAGGTCAAACTACATTTTGAAATTTTAAGCGTGATCGGATAAACCCGTTTCACGACTGGTCTTACAGTGTCCACGACTGGTCGTGAGGAACCAAGAATGGTTGCTGGAGTTTGAGTCATATATAGCTGCAGGACTGGTCGTGAATAGAGTCAACATTGTTCCTACGACCGGTCGACCAGACTCCAGGACTGGTCGAAGCTTAACCAAAAAATTCTAAAATTTTGCAACAACTTGAAACTGGTCTTGGAATTTCTTGAACTGGTCGAACTAGTTCTAGGACTAGTTGAACAGAGTCCAGGACTAGTCTTAGAACAGACCAAATACTTATAAAATATTCAATTTGAATTATGTATACTAAATGACCTACCCTAAGGTCAAACTAAGGTCATTCATACCTTAAATGTGAAGTAAGGACATTAAGTCTTCATTTCTTCAGATGTTTGTTGACCTTTGAAGATTGTGAAGCTTGAGATCTCTGATTTATCTTGAACTTGAGATCTTCTAACGCTTGAACTTCATCTTGTACTGTTATTCTTGAGTTATACTTGAGACTTAAACAAGAACTTGTCTTTTGATGTAGCTCTTAAAATATTCTGATCATTGAAGCTTGCAGAAGTAGACAAATATCTTGAACTTAAACTTCTTGAAGTAGATCACTGTTCTTAGCTTGTAGCATTGCAGTGACTTAGACATATAAGTCAATATGTTATACAAGACATAGATTGTGTTTTCGGCACCAGAAAATTTGACAACCAAATGGGCAATTAACTATTGCACTTACAGGAGGTAGCCCAATCTGTCGGTAAAGCTTGGACATAAGACACGGGAATGGAAGTGTAGTGATGTATTCTTCTATAGTCACATGAATTAACTGTTGCAGAAGAAAAGTGGGTAGACACACTTGAATACCTTGATGAACATCATACAGAATATTGAGAATGTATGGAGAAAGCTTGTTGCCAGAAACTTCACAGGGATAAACATTTGCGCTGAAGATGCTGTGAAGAATTTTATAGGCAGGATTGAGATGCTTAACATGAAGAACATTTTTTTGCATTTTTGGGTATTGTAGCACCATTACATAATGCTCGAGTAACTTCTCCCCATACTCCAAGACCGTTCATATTCCGTTCCGATACAAGTATCCTAATGACTTCTACACCAACCAGACGACTTATCAGTTCAAGGGTAATGTGCTCAGTCCAATTTATGACAGCGACTGAAATGAGTGGAGGATTATTTCCAACATTGTAGATTAAGTTCAGAAACTGATATACAAGATCATACTGAAATCCTCCTCCAAAATTCACGATATTGCCCTACCCAATCAGTTTCAAGAGACTGATGATCCTAAAGGGGTCAAATGCACTTCCTATGAACAGCTTGTTCTGCCACAATTTCTAAGTTTGAAAATGAAGATAATGTAGCTGCATTCTTCTTACCTTTCTTGCTCTCAGTTGAGGTACTTTATGGAAGAACCAGACCTTTGTCTTTAGACATTTCTACTTGGGATGAAAGGAGATTTGGATTATAGATATTGATAACTAGCCAAGATAAGGAAAACTGTTATGGGAGATGCAATGCCAAAATGAGGTCAACCAGTGAAACTCTTTTTCCGTTCTTCCGACTTTTATTTGCAGTAACCTTCAGTGGCATCGAACATCAATTTGAGTATATCGATATACCCCAATTCATGTTTTCATTGAAGAGTTTAATCGAGAGTCCACATGACTTATCAACAGACATATCGAAGATGAATATTTTTCATTTTTCAGTATTTCAACAACTTTCATGTATAATATAGTATATCTTTGAATCAAACAGTATATATAGCAAAAATTTGTATAAGCATTGTACAATCCAAAATTATAAACATCAAGATGTTTATATACAAAAATAATTGAGGTGAGGGACGTCAGATGTATCATTAAGAGTTCAGCAAAATCGTATCTTTTCTGCAACTATCCAGATCTAGATGCATGACCTGGACTTGTTTTTCCATGCTCAATGGCTCTAGGCATAGAAATCAGTCCTTCCTTTACCTTTAATGACGTAGCAGTGGTTATTTGTGTGACAACCCCTTCATCACTGATTTACCTGATAGGTATAGGATTTCACATTCTTGATTGTTAAATGTAACTGCATGCTCATTGTCACATATTTGAGAAATGCTCAGAAGATTATGTGTTAATCCTTTTATGTAAAAGGCATTCTCATTTTGATGAGTGTATTCCTTTGATAATTCCATGTCCAATTACCTTAGCGGTGCTACCGTCTCCATAGGTGACTATCCCATCATTAAGATCTGAATAATTTGAGAGAAGGGATTTGTCACCTGTGACATGTCTGGAGCATCCGCTATCCAAGTACCACTTAGTATAATTACCTGTTATATGATTTGAGTGAGTAATAAGATAATTTTTCTTTTCTTTCACTACCCATTTTGTGACAGGATTTTTAACTGTAGTAGTTTTAGTTTCTTTAATCAAGTTGGGCAACTGAATTGTGTTTCCTTGTCTTACAAATTCATTAGTTTTCTTGTTTAATTCAGCCACTTGATTCAATAACTCCTTCATTTTGTTAGTCATCTTGGGTGGTGATGGATGTGTATTTCTTCTATCCATATTCCTAGGTGGACTCCCAACATTTTGTATTGTTCTTCTGGTTGGTTTGTGTTTACCAGTATGATTTTGACTAGAGTTATGTTGAGTCCTCCCAGGAATCATGCATTCAAACTTATAATGACCCGAATCACCACATAAATGACAAACAGGCATAGTTCTTTTTTTACTTCCTGAAGCAGCAGATTTTTTAGCCATTGGTGTTGTATTTTCAGTTTTTGTTTTAAATTTATCATATCCTAAGCCACTCTTGTCTTTTCCGGGTCTTCCCATACCTAAGAGTTTTTCTAATTTCTCACCACTCTGGGAAAATTTATAGTTTAGCTTAGCAAATTTTTTGGATTCTTTTAAATCAAACAAGAGTGTGTGATTTTCATTTTGAAGGAGCATGTTGTTATCTTTTAATAGCTCAACCTGTTTGTTTAGTTTTTCAGACTTGGATTTAAGGAAGATATTGATTCCTTCTAGTCTATTATTATCTGAGTGATATTGTTGTAAATCATCAATTAGGTGTGTATTGATTTCCAGTGTTTTATCCAGATCTTTTTGCAGCAATTCCTTTTTGTTTTCAGTTATTCCAAGTCTTTTAAGGATGTCGATGTTATGAATGTAGAGCTGATTATAAGCATCCTGTAGTTTATTCTGTTCTTCTTCTTCTTCCTTCTCAATTTCCTCATTATCTGATGGAAATGATTTAGTAGCCTACGGTTCTTCATCGTTCTTAGTTTCGATGGGAGTAGTTGAGCAGTGGAGACTATAAGAATTTTCAGAGATTTCTGGTCTCCATCGCTCTCTGAGTCACTACATTCTGAGTTTGACTCTTCCGTGTCATCCCATGTGGCTGCCATTGCCTTTCCTTTGGTTTTTCTATTTGGGCATTCAGTAGACAAGTTTCCAAAATTTCGATAGGTACAACATTGAGGTTCCTTGGACTCTTTAGTAGATTTACCTATGAAATGTTTGTTGTCCACCTGTCTTCCTTTAAATGGGCAACCACAATTTTTCTGAAAGCTCTTTCTGAACCGTTGTGCCAACAATGCCACTTCCTCATCTTCGTTTTCTCTTTCACTTTCAATGTCCTCATTTGTTGTATTCTTTGAAGTTTTGAGGACAGTAGTTTTGGATTTGGGAGTTTGTTTGGAGTATAGTTCAAATGTTTGTAGGGAACCTACTAGTTCTTCTACTTTCGTTTCATCTGTGTTTCTACATTCTTCAATGGTTGTTACTTTAAGATTAAACCGTTCCGGTAATGATCTTAGTATTTTCCTACAGATTGTTGAGACCGGAACTTTCTCACCTAACCCACCCATGGAGTTACAGATGATGTTTAGTTTTGTGAAAAACTCCATGAAGGTCTCATGTTCTTCCATTCTGAGACTTTCAAACTGTGATATCAGGAGTTGCAGTTTGGATCTCTTCACAGTGCTTGTTCCTTCATAGGTTGTTTCTAACAAATCCCATGCTTCTTTGGTTGTCCCACACATACTGATTTGATTGAAAACTTCTTGGGACACAGCACAGTAGATAGAATTCATAGCTTTAGCTTCAGACGTTGGTTTTTCTCTATCGAATGCTGTCCACATCTCTTTGGATTTTGGTTTGGTGATAGTTGTGTCATTTTCAAGTACTATTTGTTCAGTTGATGGAACATATCCTCTTTCAACAATGTCCCGAACATCATGATCCAAAGATCTCAGAAACTAATGCATTCTAGCCTTCCAGTATGCATAATTTGATCCATCAAATACTGGAGGTCTAGTGACTAATGAGCCCTCTCCTTTGGCCATATTACCAACTTCAGTCAAGATCACTCTCTAGGCGCTGAAGCCCTTAAGAGAGACCCGCTCTAATACCAATTGAAATTGCGGTAATGACCGCTTTAGTTGAAGTAGGAATATGCCAATATGTCCTAGAGGGGGGTGAATGGGACTTTTTAATATTTTATGGTTATTTAAAATCCTATCGATATAATCCTTAGTAAATATGCATACATCAAGATTTCTTCAGAGTAACTCTAATGGCTTCTAAGCCAAGTAGAGGATCCAATCATAAAATTAATTGAAAGATAAACAAGATGCAAATCATAGTTTATGATGTGACTGTGTGTGAGATGTGATCTCAAATAATCAAATATGAAAACATTTAAGGAAATCACACAAGTAATGGAAGACAATAACAATCTCAAACACAGTCATTTTTATAGTGGTTCAACTACTTGTCTACTACACTCCCAGTGGACACACTCAACCCTTGAGTGTACCAGATCTCACTAAAGGAGATTTCACAACAGGTTCACCTCAGACCGGAGGTTTTAAATCAGGTTCACCTCTAACCAGTACAACTTACACTTAGGCTAACATAACATGTCTACACGACACAATTTATGCTCCCATGAGCAAGGGTTAACACACATCACTCGACTTTTAGGCCATACAAGCCAAGGATCTACTCATGGAATCTCGCCAGTTTATGCTCCCATGAGAAACGGTCAACACAAAGCACCCAAGTTTTAGACCAAACAGGTCGAAGAATTACACAAGGATCTAAGAGTTTATGCTCTCCACAGAGCAAGGGTCAACATAAAGTACCCCCACATACACTCCCGCTGGAGGCCTCCTATGAGGACTTGCAAGGGGTGAGAAACACCTTAGACCCAATCCTATAGAAGGAATGATCACAAGGGTCATCTGGACTCTAATGACTTATAGATAAGTAGATGAGCCCCGTTTAGCTCGTTGATGAAGATTTCCTCCTTTGATGATGAAGAATCTTCAGCTTCCTTGAACCGTAACTCAGAAGATGTACCAATACATGGCGACGGATTGGGTCAAGGTTATGATGGAATCCTACTCTATTAAATGTTTTCCTATAAGGGAGACAGAGCGATTCCATTCATATATGCATTCAAGGCATCCCAGCTTAATGATTTGCCATTAAGGTGGTAGTTGCAGGATCATTGAATGTGGAAGTTCATTCCCCAATCCACTCTATTAAATGTCAATAATGAGGGTGGATTAGAGGATGAACCTCTATGAGAGAAAAGGCTTAGGGTATATGATGTAAGGTTAAACACTCAAAAGCACTCTATTTTCTCTACTAACAACCATGGGTAAGCTCTCATTAAATAGGCAAAAGGTTCCAACGGATATAAAACGTTCACATTTTTTACAGAGTTCAATATCATCGAGCAGGGTCGATATCAACGAGCGTATACTCTCGATAGCATCAACTAGCCGCTCGATGACACGAACTCAAATATCAAACGCTTTTGAAAACCTTTTGCCAACTAGTCGAGGAAATCAAACGGTCATCAATGTCATCGGATTTCGAACTCCGATTTCATCGACACGAGGTTCGATTCCTCTAACATTTGAAAAAGTGAGAGCACTTGCCTTTGAAAAATTTCAGGTTAATGATATGATCGATCATCACTCGATATCATCGGAATTTGAATATCTATGATTCGAATGCAGTGTTGATTCATCAATAATCCCAAGGAATTTTCCTATAAGCTTGCTAGACAGTTTGTGTCCACTTTCGATGACATCGACATGCCTCGATATGATCGATATTTGAGTATCGATTTTATCGAGTGACCCTCGATCCGAGAAAAACAACATGAAAAACTTTGCTAGATAAATGTGTGTCCAAACCCGATATCATCGAGATTTGAATTCCGAGGATATCGAGAAGCTCTTTGATATATCGAAGATAACGTGATTTTTCTTAGCAGAACTTTGGACACAATAGACTTGATGTCGATTTTATTGAGTTGGCTCAATGGAGCTGAGATTCAAACTTCGATGATATCGATGTGTCCATCGATAATTCAGTCCAGATATCATTGTGGTTGTTGGACATTTTAGGTCCTCATTTCGATAAGATTGAGTACGGTTCGAGGACATTGACAACAAGGTTCGATTTCATCAAACCACTTGTCGATAAATCGACAAAGATAGAAAACTTAAAGATTTTCCTGAAGTTTGAAAAAGTTTTCTAACAAAAAAAAACCCTAAGGTGTTTTATTCAAAATTTTTAAGGGTTTTAATTACCTGGTGTTTTAAGACATGGGATGTGAGCCTAAGATTTACCTATGGCGAGTTCTGGCACACATCCAGTTGAGGCAGACACTTGATCAATCTTCCTATGGGGCTCCTCTATCTAACTGACTCAACGCTCACGCTAATTGACAAACCAGGGCACTTTCACTTGCAACACGAACTTGTATAAAATATACCATTAAGCCTTATCATGTTTATAAAACCAAGATATAAATGGGGAAAAATATGTAATATTTGACACTCAACATTAGGTAGAAAACTTACACCAGATTAATCACTTGTCGAGCCAATTGAGTTAACTTGGTTGGATGTCCTAAATTCTCTCTTTCTCTCCCTTTCTCTCTCTCATTTTCTTATCCTTCTTTCTCTCTTTCTTACCAGTACGTCCTCTAGCTTTGCATGGGGAATATTTATACAGGTTGGGGGTCTCTAGAACCTTCTTGCATAAGGTTAAAGGTGTGGGCAAGGTGGGCAATGTTTCTTTGCATAACGTTGAGGTGGTGCATAAGGTGGTTAGTCTCGGTTCGATTTTTGGTGGACGGTTTGGGTTCATGTAAGATTCTCCCTCCATCCTTTCTTAGGAAATTGGAATAGTTTGGGAGGGCCAATTGGTGGTGGTTATGATTGTTTTTCAGATGTTAAGATAAACACCATCGTCCAACGATCGTTTGAAATGAAGGGTTGTATTCTAATGACAGATTGGTCTATGATAGTCTTAGGTTTGGAGGAATCTTTCAGGACATCTTGAGATCACTTTTCGAAGCTCCTTGGCCCACTAGATCAATGATCTAATCGTCCAGAAGTGATGTCTTGCGAATGGCCCTTCCATGCGATGCGATTATCTCGTGGGGTGCTGCAGTTTCTCCGCTTTTCTTTCTTTATTTCGGATGTCGTGGAGGGGATCGGAAGTCTATCCTCTTCGTTTTGGACGGTTCAGATCATGGTCATGTAACCGCCTTCGAGTTTCCTACGCGGAGGAGTTTAGAATTGTGCCAGTTTCTTTGATGACACTGTTTAAAGAAGGGATGTGAAAAAAGGTGCAGAAGAAGTTTGGATTCCAATTCTTACTGGAGTCTGTGGGGCCCATTTTGATTATTTCTTTGGAGGATCTGCTCCGTTCTTTGGCCTGGTAGGGAGATTCGGGTAACGACCCAAACTTTAGGTCGATTCGCATTTTGGTGGCCCTCCCACGGTTGATCATGGTGTGTTTCACTCTGTTGTTCGATGCATCTTGGTCGAAGGTGAGGTCTACACGTGATGGATGGTCCATATTGTCTAGATTAAAGGTTATGGTGGGCCATCACACATCCCAAATGGACATTGTCCGTTCGTCCAGATGCGGGCGGGAGCCCTTTATTTTTTAAAAGATCGGGTCAAAGCGGTTCTAACTGTGTTTTCCACCTGGTGCAACGTCGATGCACTTGCGTGGTTAAAGTAGGCCCCACAGTGATGCTGGTGGGAAATCCACTCGGTCATCTGATTCTAGCGGTTCAATTGGGTCCATCTCACCCTAGATGAAGCGGATCTAAAGCTTTAGTGGGCCATACAACTAAATTGGAGAGTCCAGTTGTGGATATCCACAGATCTAATGGTCAGATCATTCTGAATTTGAACGGATGGTCAAAAGGGCCCTAAGGGTCCTAAGGGATGTTTGGGTGTGATATGGGGGTTGATCCAAGACTCAAGTGGACAGTTAGATTCTTTACTTATCATTGAATGGTTGGCTGAACGATTGGTTACGATGTGTAATTGAGAAATATTTTGGTATATGATGACCCTATCTTAAAATCGATGATCAGATTGCTTGATCTATGAAAGGAGATTATTCCCAATGGTCAAATTCATGTTGGAGAATAGATGTATGGTTAAGATAGCTAGATGGGTATTGTACACATGTACATAATAAGTTAAATTTCATGGTAACACTCGAGAACTTTCAATACTCAGGTATTGAAAAGTTTGGGGTGTTACACTATATGACTTGTACACAAGAATAGCCTCGGCCAAAGAAATCCAAAACAAGTTGGAATTCAAGTACAATGCTGAAGAAGAACGAACAAAGAAATTCCCAATTGACAGGTGCTTTGACTTCACAATGGTAAACAATAAGCCTCTACTGGATCAGATCCAAGAATTATAATTAATCGTAAACAAAGTAAAGGCCTTAAAAATTGACTTCCCTAAATCCTTCCAAGTTGAAGCCATAATAGCTAAACTACCTCTAAGCTGAAAAGATTACATGAGGAAACTATTGCATAAATCCAAAGGATTCACCTTAGAACATATTCAAAAACATCTCCAAATTGAGAAAGAATATCGCAACTGAGACAAGAAAGATGACGCAAATGATGCGTCCTCATCCAAGGTGAATGTAGTAGAAAGGCCATCCTAGAGCAACATTAACCCTGAGATGAACAAATTCTTGAAACCCATTCAAGATCATGGAAAATTAAAAAGTTACAAAAGAAGAAGAATGGAAAACCCATAGGTCTTGCTATGTTTGTGGAAAGACCAGACATTTTGCTCAAGTCTGTAGGGAAAGCAAGAGGCCTAAGAAAGATGTTAGTGTAATGGAAAACAACATAGTCATAATGATCACTGAAGTGAAAATAGTTCAAGGAAATGTCCTCAGTTGTTGGTACGATAGAACTACCATAGTTCATGTATGCCACGAAAAATTTGCCTTCAAAACCTATGAAAACATGACCAATGATGAAAATGCCCAAATGGGGAATGAAGGATGGTCGAAGGTCATCGATAAAGGAACTGTAGATCTTGTGTTTACCTATGAAAAAAAAGGTAATCCTGACCAACATGTTGCACGTCCCAGACTTAAGGAGAAACTTAGTTTCAAAGGATCTTTTGGGCAAACATGGGGTCAGTGTTGTATATGAGTTTGGCAAGTTGATCTTGTCCAAGAATGAGAATTTTGTTGGAAATGATATGCTTCTATGGGATGATTAAGTTCTCACTTAACGAAAATAATTCTTTTGCTTACATGGTTGAGTCTGTAACCTTCTGTCATTGTAGATTAGCACATTTTGGATATAGTACTATAATACTTATGGTTAAGAATTGCCTAATCTTGTATAATGAAAGTGAGAACGATAAATGTGAAGTGTACATACTGTCTAAAATGACTAAGAAACTGTTACCTAGTGTTGAGAGATCATCTAAAATATTTGACCTAGTGCACACTGACATATGTGAGTTAAATTGCATTCTTACCCGATGAGGTAAAATGTACTTCATAACATTCATAGATGATTGCTCTAGATATGTGTATGTGTATTTGTTGAGATCAAAAGATGAAGCGTTCAATGCATATAAGATCTATAATTCCGAAGTAGAAAACCAATTATATAGGAAGATAAAGATTATCCGTAGTGACCGAGGAGGAGATTACTTATCCAATGAATTTTCTAACTATTGTGAAGAACATGACATAGTTCACCAGTGCACAACACCTAACACACCACAGTAAAAATGGTGTGGCCGAGAGGAAAAATAGAACTCTAGTAGAAATGGTCAACTCAATGTTATTATAAGCAAAGTTGCCATTTTATTTATGGGGAGAAGTACTACTATCATCGTGTTATGTCCTTAATAGAATTCCATTTAAGAAGCTCAAGACCTCTCAATATGAGATATGAAAATGAAGAAAACCTAACTTAGGATATCTTAAAGTCTGAGGGTGTCTCGCGTATTGCATAAAATAGTAAAGCCTATAGACTCTTAATGAATCTCATGAGACAAAGGATACTAAAATCCTATAGAGGGAACTCAACAAGAGGTTAAAACTCCTACTAATCTCGCAGAAATCAGAGGACAATGATAGAAAAGAGTCTTGAACCTAATTAGATAGACTCTCAATGTATTTCTTTTCATTTTGTTGAGGGTGATTATAAAAAAAAAAAAAAAAAAAAAAAAAAAACGGTTATTAGGAAAATACATACAGTTCTAACTGCAAAAGATGACCCTAAAACATTTACTGAAGCAATGTCTTCAAGAGACTTTGCTTTTTGAAAGGATGCCATTAATGATGAAATTGACTCAAGTGTGTCAAACTAAACATGGGAACTGGTAGATCTACCTCCGGGTTCCAAACCTATAGGGTGCAAGTGGGTATGTAAGAAAAAATACCACACTGATCGTAATATCCATACCTTTAAGACTCAACTAGTAGCAAAATGATTCCGTCAAAAAGAATGAATTGATTACTTTGACACATATTCACCCGTGGCTAGAATAATATCAATTAGGATTTTATTCACATTGGCATCCATACATCGTCTTCACATTCATAAAATGAATCTAAAGACAACATTCTTAAATAGTGACCTCAATGAGGAGTTAAACATGGAGCAATCAGAATGGCCTATTGTCATGCCCCAAACTCGGAGAACGGGCTCACAAAATTTTCAATCATCGAATTTGGCGCCGACAGCCTCCGTAGTGCCCCATTCTCGACTCCCGCCACTCACATGCCAAATTCTGATCCTAGGATCCTACAAGGAGGATTTTCAGTATGATTTTTTTTATTTGTAATGAAGCATAACCACAAGCATAACCAAATCACAAAACAACATCACCACATATCCACTAATATAAACATTTAAATACAATGCTGAAAACGAAACACATATGTATCAAAATCAAAGCTCCAAAAATCCGCTGCATGCTCCAAGTTCAATGCTACTGCGACCTAACGCAACCTGCACGCATCTATCGTGCATAAGCTTATAGAAAGTTTAGAGGGTGCTGAAAGTGTGTGTAAGGTAAGTGCCAAGTATACAATAAAGCCCATAGATCATACATCATTGGAATAAGCAGAAATACTGACAAAATCGTGAATCATACGATATCAGAGTAAGCGAAAATATACAAGTAAGTCCATGAGTCATCTAATTTCAGAGTACGCAATGCAGATCATAATGAGCCAACTATCATATACTGCGGATGCAATGCAATATGCAGATCTTGCCAAGTCTGTCTAAGCCATATAAGTGTATAAACGTAGCAATCCAAAATGTCATATGCCGTGGATGAAATGCAATATGCGATGCGAATGAAATGACCAAGCTGGAGTGAAATCGGGATGATAGTATGTAGTATCGCAGGCTATGGGGTCCATCATAAGGGAATTCTATCTAAACTAGTCTCATACCTAAATTTGGATAGTTAAAAACAATGTGGTAAACTCCTGATCTCAGGTAAGTTGCGCGCCCCAACTGAAATCATGGCCATTGCGAAGGTATATGTAACAAATAGTTGCGCGCCACCAGCCCGAGTAGATAGTGGATGAATGAATGAATGAGTCAAGTGCTGAGTACGCAACTCCTACACAGTATCCTGCCAGCACAGTAGCCTGCTAACCACTGGTAACCCGCCTAGGCCTCAGCCCCGCCCACATCACCGTCCACCCACTTGTACCCGCCCACAAGTGCAACAGTGACGGGGTGTCATAATATCATGTCAGTCCTCATATCAAGTCCACATATCAGTACAGTTCCTCTTTAGGATTATCACCGGGGTCTAGTACACTCCACACTGATTGTCACCTCCCTAGCCGCACAGCCTAGCGAGTGGAAGAGACCATAAAATCTGCTTGACCAGTAGTCTGTCAATACCTATCAGGCTCATCGATAGTGGACTCATTTGTGAGCTGGTCAAAGTCAGCCTAGTTTATAGTCCCCTCACTCAGGTGGATAACGTCACACCTCCTCCCAACCGACCACGACATAGTGGGAGATGCAGCTTACTGGTATCCGACACTCGGGTGCTCATGTATCCACTTGGTCTAGACGTTGGAACGTCTTCTGGCCTCGGAGGTTTAGGGACTTTCACTCACGGGCATCCAAAGTGCCCAGATGCTCGAACCAAACATTTCACGTGTCCCATCTGGTCATCCACGACATGCCTGTGGAGGTCACGGCCCTGATGTCATTAGGGCATACAATAATCACAATCACACAATACATAATGCATGAGTCATGTAGTCCAATCATGCATCAATCCTGTGCATACCGTGCGCTCATGCTGGATAACTCCACCTATCAGGGAGTCTCATAAACCATCTGTACCATGGCATATGTAAGGGTCAATCACGTCTCAATAATAAATATGCAGATGATGCGTATGGGCATGTATCATGATGCTATGCTGTCACATACTCATAATCAGTATCAATAACTGGCATCAACAATCGGCCTCGACAATGTGGACATTTAACCAACATTGCCCCCAAGGAATGGTCCACATAGAGCCAAACATATAATGGGCTCACGGCCTCACACAAAGGCTAATATACAACACAATGGGCCTTACTCAAGGACCACATATACACAACAAGTGGGCCCTACACATGGGCCTAATACATATCATAATGGGCCTTGCCCATAGGCCACGAATACATCACAATGGGCCTTGCCCATGGGCCTTAAATACATGACATGTGGGCCCTACACATGGGTCTTGAATACATCAAATGGGCCATGCAACATGGGCCTAATACATATCATAATAGGCCTCAACTATGGCTCGCATGTACATCATATAGGTCTCGACAATTGGCCTTGGCAATCAAAATCGACCTCGACAATCGAAGTCGGCCTCAACAATCGAAATCGACACTCGGAATTGGCCTCGATACTCGCACTCGACAACCGAAATTGGCCTATACAATCGACCTCAACAAATTGGAATCGGCCTCAATACTCGGCCTCGACAATCAGAATTGGCCTATACAATCGACTTCGACAAATCAGAATTGGCCTATACAATCAGCCTCGACAAATCGAAATCGGCCTTGATACTCGGCCTCGACAATCGAAATCGGCCTAGACAAATCGGAATAGGCTTATACAATCGGCCTCGACAAATCGGAATCGGCCTTGATATTTGGTCTCAACAATCGGAATCGGCCTATACAATCGGCCTCGAAAAATTAGAATCGGTCTCAATACTCGACAATCGGAATCGGCCTATATAGGCCTATCAAAGGGTCCTAGGAAAAGTTACGATGCAGACATTTAACCAACATTATTCTTACAATGTGGACGTCAAACCATCATTGCTCACAAGGCATAGCCTGCCATAAACGTCATTACATAAACCATGGTGGAATTACAAATTGCAATGGACCTTATATACATCCCATTGGGCCTCGACCCATGGGCCTCATATATATCAAATGGGCCACATCACATGAGCCTCATACATATCAAGGTGGCCTCCACAACGGCCCTCATACATCACATCCAGGTGGGCCTCAACCACGGGCCCCCAATACATCATAATGGGCCTAACACACATCACTATGGGCCACTTACAGGGGCCCAATACACAACACTACGGGCTGCTCACAGGGGCCCAATACACATCACTATGGGCCGCTCACATGGGCCCAATACACATCCCTATGGGCCGCTCACATGGGCCCAACACACAACACTATAGGCCACTCACATGGGCCCAATACACATCACCAAGGGCCACGGCCCGTGGTCCTCATGCACATCAAGTAGGTTGCATCAATGGGCCGTACTAATGGGCCTCATATACATCAAGTTGGCCTCTCAAGTTAATGAGACCTACGACCCAAAAGTAAATGGACAGTGTGTGTAATACACATACATCATGGTGGAATCATACATCACAATTGGTCCTCACTTAGGGGCCTCATATATATCAAATGGGTCATGTACAGCTAGCAGGTGGGCCCGACATAACACGTGGGCCCTGTGTACATGACAGGTGGGTCTTATGAATCACATAATGGGGCCCACTAGCTGGGTATACAATGCATACATTACGGTGGTCTCATGGATGGACTGTGTGTATATAACACATACATCACTATGGTCCCCACCATCCAGATGGACGGCAGGAATAAAATACATAAATCACGATGGGTTTCCACTGTCTAGATAGTTGGACGGTGTGGATATAAAACATATACATCACGACGGGGTCCACTTATACAACAGGTACATCAAGGTGTGTCTCATTGATCTGAACAGATGGACGGCTTGAAGAAATTTATAATCACAGGGACTCTCGAGATGAACGACATGGAATGAAGAGCATGCATCAAGGTGGGGTCCACGTCCCCTTACTGGACTGACGGAGTGGATATAAAACACTTACATCAAGGTGGGTCCCACCAAACTTGCTGACGTCAACACATCAGCTGGAAGGTTGGTGTGGGACCCACAGAACTTGCTGTCGACAATACAACAGCTATATATCTGTGAGGGGTACACTGGCCAATCCATCCACAAAGGCGGGTCCCACGTGGGGCCCACCATAATGTTTATTTTCCATCCTATCTATTCATTCGGTCACAAGTACCCGAATTAAGAGGGAATTAAATTTCATATTGATTCAAACTTCTATGACCCCCAAAAAGGGTTGCAATGGTGGACGTTCAATCCCCTGCACTTTTTGCAGCGTGGATCACCTAATATTTAGATCTGTCTTATTTTTCTTCTCAAGCCTTAGGACGAGCTCACCAAGTGGATGGACGGTTTAGATGTAACACACACCTCATGATTATACCCACAGACTTGCTAATATATATTATTATTATTATTATTATTATTATTATTATTATTATTTGTAGTTTTCACATGATTTTAGATGGTGTAGGCCACCTGAGTTCCATGTACGGCTGATTTTTGGGGTATCCCACTTTCTTAAGGGGACCCATCAAATTCACGGTGTAGATGCTCGACATGCATCATGGTGGAGCCTGTAGTGAGGCCCACCGTCCCCACCAAACGCAGGCAGTAGGAGTTGCATCGTCCTCTGGACGCTGGACGTCAGCAACAGTAAGGGTCGCCAACAGTAGCAAGGGGCGCCAGCCCCTTGCCTATATATATTTTTATTTTTATTTTTTTATTTTAATGCGATTTTTCATAGGTGGGGCCCACATCATAACGATCTACTCCGGCTATTGGGTTTTATGGCCCGGGACAGATCTAACAAGCCCAATATTCAATATGTTTTGACGTGCAAAAACATTACAGTGGGCCCTAACAGATTTTAACAGTAAATATTGTTGTTTTCTATGATGTGGCCTGCCAGAGATTCGGATTGGCTTCATTTTTCGGCTTCATGGCTAAAATGAGCTAAGAAATTGAATGGATGGTGGGGATCAGGTCCATACATCAAGTTGGGATCCACATGAAGGGGCCACCAAAATTTGTGCATTCTTCCATCCAGCAGCACCTGTTGCTGGCGGTGAATATACAACACATGTTATGAGCTCCATCGTCCCTTACTGGACGGTGGATACCATGGATGAAACACATATATCAGGTGGGATCCACGTCAGTATGGCCCACTTATTTTGGATCAAGGCTGATATTAATGTTTTCCTTCTATCCATGACCATCTCAAAATAGACAGCAAGGTTGGCTCCACTAGATATACAAGCAGCTTGAATAAAATGCATCATGTTGGGCCTGCTGGCCCTGAACGGTCTGGATGTGCAGTGCACATCAGGTGAGCCACACATCATTAATAAAATAGAGGGAAGGAAAGAGGGAAAACGGTTGTGGGAGGGGTCCGCCACTATAGCCCCTCATGTATTACAATACATATATATGATCATAGTGGGACCAAGATGGGATCCTCACCATTGATTGGTGGGTCCTACTTGCCCATCATAAAAAGAAACACAAGCTATCATACAAATCACCCACCTCGAATTCCTTCATTTCTCCTTCCGCCTATAGGTTCTAGAGCTCCAAGGGGTGTGATTCAACGGTCGAGATCGGCTTTGAAGGGTTAGATTGAGTGGTAGGGAGTGCGCCACACAATGCTTCTCTCATGGAGGTTGGGACGTTGGAGTTGCTCTCATGGAGCTTGGGAGAGAAATGAGAGAGAGGTGAGAGAGAGAGAGTGATGTGAGTGATGAAGTGATGGTGAGAGGGATGGTGAGAGATGGGTGATGGATGATGGATGTGTACTTGGTTGTAAGAGAGAGTTGACTTTAGGTTAGGTTTTATTAAGAGAGGGATGGGTTGGGTTGCTTGTACTTGATTGATGGATTGATGTGATATGTTGTAGAGATTCCCTCGGTTTTGCAACATGCGGTGTTTTCCCCGAACCAAACGAGGGTCCACATCTCCTGGCCTGGGTATCACCTCGGCGTGCGAGATACGGCATCGAAACTGCGATGACAGCGCAGTCGCTAGGGTACAAGTCTTGGGTCAAGCTGATTCTGGATTGCGGGATATGACTCAGGATATCGTACAAATGCCGGTAACAGATCGTGGTTCACTAAAATTCGACCGGGAGGACTGCAGAAGCCTACGGATCGGTACGGGCTAGGATACTGGTCTTACACCTATTCTGCTGAGAAATGAGAAGAATTTATGTAAGCTTATTAAGTCACCGTATGAATTAAAGCAAGCACCAAAACAGTGGCATGAAAAATTTAATTCTAAGGTATTATCTCATAGTTTTATGCATAATGTAGTTGATAAGTACATTTACTATAAGGTGTGTAGTGATTGAATTATTATTATATGTTTATATGTTGATGACATGCAAATTATTAGTAATACAATAAAAGGTGTTACTGAAACGAAGAAATTTCTCTCTTCCGTCTTCAAAATGAAAGATCTTGGACAAGCAGATACCATACTAGGTATCAAAGGTTTTTTTTTTTAATAGTGGAGGTTATGCACTATATCGGTCTAATTACATTAAGAAGATACTGAGGAAGTTTAACTACTTAAAAATCAAAGAGGAAAATATCTCATTTAATCTAAGTATCAAGTTGAAAGGAAATGATGAAAAATCAATTGCACAGCTTGAGTATACTAGTGCTATAGCTAGTCTTATGTTGTGTTCACAACCCCAAGTGCATGGTTGCGATATAGTAATAACTCAGTGAGACCGAGGTCGAATCCACAGAGAATGAAGAACACGGTCTAGAACTAATCTAAGCCTAATTTGGCTGGACTAGGTTTTTAATCCAGCGATTTAGAAAGGAGTATAAACAAGTATATATAAAAAGACTAAGGATTCAAGAATCCACTTGTAGCAATCTCAATATTAATATACTTTATTCAATGATAAGTTAATTAGAATTGATGACTTATCCTATCCAATCGGAAGATAAAGTAGTTAAAACATAATTGAACTTTCATTGGATTAGTTCTCTCATGAAGCACCAATGTGATGATCATAGGGAATTCAATCATCTACCATGCCTAGGAGACAATGGTAAATCACAAATTTTATAGATTAAATAATTGAAAAATAGATAAGAAGAAATCAAAAGCTTTCCAAGCATTTACCGTAATTGGAGTCATAATAAACCACGGAAAACTGGAAATATTCCTTAATTCAAACTAGAAATCAATGGAAGTTCAACCATAAACTTCAATCAAAGTACGATAAACATCAAAATAAACTATAAGTTTCATCCCTTAGCCTTAGCTAAGAGATTAGCCTAATAAGACTAACATCCTATAAGAAAATAAAAAGATTAACTAGAACCCTTAAAGAAATTGTAGTGGAAGAACGTTGTCGGCGCTCCACCTTAACCTTCTCTCAATTTCCTAACCCTAGAAGATGATTTGGAATAGCCTAGGGACTCCTTTAAATAGTTTTGCAACTCAAACTTTCACACCGCCTCAGAAAAGTTCACAAACCACCTCATATTTTGAAAAGGCCTAGTTATATGTCATAGGGGGGGGGGGTGAATAGGACTATGCCAAATTTAAAATTATACCAGCAGAATTAAACAATGAGATAGCCTTATAAACAAATAAATGAAAGATAGTACTTTAAATAAATCACAATATGGAAATGTAAAGCAACCTCAATATTTTAGTATTGAGAGGCTGATACAAATGTTATAAGGACAACCTTGCACCATAAAAACTAAGGGTTTATGGCAGGACAACCTTACTAGAACGGTATAAGTATCAATATCTCAAATTGAAGAGGAATAAAGGAAATAGCAAGAATTGAAATTCTAAACTATTGCAACATTCCCATAATGCTTGAAATATAAATATTACAACATTCACATCCACGCATACATTTTACAGCTTTGAATGATAAAAGAAAGAAATTAAACAAACATTCAAACCACAAGACAAAGAATTATAGTAGTTCGCATGTGTGTACACCAACTGTTAAACAACAGCCACATAGCTTGCTACTCCACTCCTAATATCCTCACACAGGGGATATCAGCGTTCACTTTGAAAATATGTTTCTCAGGTTCACCTAAAACCTTCACAATTGTCTTTTAAATGGGCTTACACAATTCAAAACACCACTTCTGAGTTTTTCTGTCTCTCCTCAGATAACCAACACAATGAGATTTTTCTGGCTCAATCTCAAAAGAAGCCAAAAGCAATGGAAATTTACACAAATGTAAAATACCTTGATTTCTCCTTTTGTAGCAGCCCGGAAGAACCAATCGGAGTATAAGTTCGAATATAGAAGTTCAATTGTCCAATACTCACTTTGAAATGGTTCTAGGTTGTAATTGACTTTAAATTAAACCAGTTGAGCTAGCTCTATTTGATTTTGATTCCAAGAAGGAATACAACAATTCCTCTATTCAATTTAGATTGGAATATAGAAATAAAATTAAATTGACAAAGCTAACAAAAGAGAATATTAAATATGCACAGCATAGCTTAAAAATAACACAAACTTATCTTAGAGTGTGTAAGTGCTATTGTTGATAGCCCCTTTTGTTGTCAAATTTATGGTGCCAAAGACACTGTTATGAAGCTTGCATATGTGAAGACCAAAGCGCTACTCAAGATCAACTTTGATGGACAAGCACTACTCACAAGTCAAGATCTCAAGAAGCTTTCAAGTTCAAAGTCAAGAGCCCAAGAAGCTTTCAAGTTCAAACTCAAGATCTCAAGAAGCTTTCAAGTTTGAACTACATCTAGACTTCAAGCTTCACTACTTTCAAGGTCACTAGTCCTTAAGTTTCAATGTCCTTACTTCACTATTGAGGTTTGACTGACCGTAGGTAGACCTTAGGAGTAGGACACTTTGGATACATAATTCATATATTTTATATAAGTGAGTCTGGCCTATTCTAAGACTAGTCCTAGACTTTGGTCGACTAGTCCTAGCACTGCTTCGACCCGTTTAAGGATTTCCTAGATCGGTCGTAAGTTTGTTGAAAAAATTAAAAATTTTCTGTTAGGCTTCGACTAATCCTGGGGATTGTTCGACTAGTCGTAGGAACAGTGTCGATTGGTTCTTCGATTAGTCGTAGACCTTCGACTCAAACTACAGTGATGATTTACACGTAGTTTCAACTAGTCGTGTGTGACCTTCGACCAGCCGAAGGTGGCCTACAACCAATCGTGAAACCGTCTTATCTTATCGCGCCTAAATTTTCAAATATCTGTTGGATCTTCAACCAGTCGAAGTGACTTAAGATCAGTCGAAGATGTGATTTATTCACACTATAAATAGAGCACAAATCTCAGAATTATATGGACCATTCAAGCTAATTTAATTCGGCTTTCTGAGAGATAAATTTGTGCTCTGTTTAAAGCTAAGTGTGCTGATTTAATATTATCTTTCTTTAGCTTTGTTAATTGATTTTGTTTCTTGCATTCCAATCTAATCTGTAAAGAGGAAGTTATATTTTCTTTTTACTGGAATCAAAATCAATTCAAGATACCCATTTGTTTTAATTTAAAATCTGTTAGAAATTAGAACCATTATAAAGTGAAGATTGGACATTGATCTTAAACATTCAAATCTCTACTCCAACTCGGTTCTTTTTGGGCTGCTACATCGAAGGAGAAATTCAGGTATTTTACATTTATTATAAATTCATTTATTTTGGTTTTCTTTGAGGTTAAGCTAGAAAAATCTCAAAGTTGTTGGTTATTTGAGGAGAGCCAGAAAACTCATAAGTGAGGGTTTGTTGAATTGTGTAAGCCCTTTGAAAAAGACAGAATTGTAAAGGTTTTGGGTGAACCTGTGAAAACCTATTTGATAGTGACGCTAATATCCCCTGTGTGAGGATATTAGGAGTAGAGTAGCATTCTGTGTGGCTATTGTTGAACAGTTGGTGTACACACAGGCGAACCACTATAACTCCTTATATTGTGTGGAAGTGTGCTTTATTTTCATATCTTTGATTATTCTTTTGTGGAGTGTATATGGATGTGAATGTTGTAATCATTGTAATTTTAAGCTCAGTGGGGAATGTTGTAATAGTTTAGATTTAAATTTCTACAATTTATTTCAAGCTATTCTTTTATTTGTTTGAGCTTTAGATTCTCTAAATTGTTCTAGTAAGGTTGCCCTTCCATTTCTATGGTGTATGGTTGTCCCTAGAACAATCAATTTTGAGATTACATTCTATTCCTCTGTTTAGTATCAATTTGTTTATTCCTAGAAAGTTTGAGTTCTTGATACAAAGATCTTTCTAGAAATCAGGTTGTCCTACCATAAACTTTCGTTTTTGGTGTAAGGTTGTCCTTAGAACAACTTTTATATCAATCTCTCAATACTTGTTTATTGAGGTTACTATTCATTTCAGCATTGTGGATTGATTTACTTTATTTGGCTATTTTGTTATTCAAATTCCGCTGTAATTATTTTAAATTAGGCATAGTCCTATTCACCCCCCTTCCCCCCTCTAAGACATAGCTTGGCCATTTTAAGTGGTATCCGAGCCTAATAACTCGCTCTTATTGCTTTTTATTTGGATTTACTTCCTGAGCTAACGATCTAAGCTTTATATAAGATGTCAAATTTTGATAGCCTTTCAGTCACTAGGCCTCCACCTTTCAATGGCACCAATTATGCCTATTGGAAAGCCAGGATGAAGATCTTCCTCAAATCCATGAATGAAAATGTGTGGCTAGCCACAATGAATGGATAGAACCCTCCTACCATTGAAGTGACTGGTGTTGATGGTTCAAAAACCATAAAAATAACGTCCTATTTTTCTTAGACCACACTTCAGAAAAGTGAGAGTAGTGCAAATGCTAAAGCACTAAATGCAATTACATGTGCACTATCACTGGATGAATTCAAAAAATTATATCCTTTGATTCTACAAAACAAGCTTGGGATATATTAGAAATGACACACGAGGGTACATCAATTGTAAAAAAATCTAAAGTCCAACTCCTCACAATCAAATTTGAAGAAATTCATATGGAGGAAAATGAAATGTTTATAGACTTTTACACAAGATTAAAAGACATTGTAAACTCAATGTGGGGTCTAGGCGATAAAATCCCAAAAAGTAAAGTGTGTGCAAAGATACTACGCTCACTTCATGAACGGTTCAACTCCAAAGTAACTGCGATCCAGGAACTTCGTGATACGGACAATATGAGGGTAGAAGAACTAGTTGGTTCTTTACAAACCTATGAGTTAAACTTTAAAGCTCCTAAAGGTAAATCTATTGCACTTAAATCTTCTAAAATTGTTTCTGAAGATAACTCTGATTCTAAAGATGATATGGCTCTTTTAGCAAAGAAGTTTTATAAGATTTTCAAAAGTAAGAAAAGGGTTGATCTTCAACAATCAAATGATAAAAAGAAATTTAGACCCAAAACTCGAAAATCTTTGAAAGACGATCAGTGTTACAATTGCCATGAATATGGGCATTTAGCAAACAAATGTCCTAAAAAGGACAAACGCAGAAGAAAGAGTATGTTGGCTACTTGGGATGAATCATCTGAGTCTGAAACTACTTCTAATTCAGAAGATTCTGAAACCAAGTCGGGCAATGAAGTTAAGGCCCTTATGACTCTAGCGAAGTTCACTTTTTCAGATCATGATGATTCAACAAGTGAAGAATATCTGAATAGTGATTATGAAAATGAAGAAGATCTTCAAGATGCTTACAATGCCCTATACAGGGAAAGTTGTAAAATTGCTGTGAAGCTTAAATTTCAAAAAGAAAAGTTTTTTAAACTCAAAGAATGCTTCGACTTGTTTTAGAAAAATCCCAAATTTCAGATAGTTTTGAAAAATCAAAATGTGATTTAGAATTCAAAACCTCCCTGATTGAAGATTTGAAATCTGAAATTGAGAAACTCAAGAATGAAGTATCTTCTCTTCTGAGTTTGAAGGATACATGGAGATATGCCCAAGGAGATCCAAAGTTAGAAAAACTTTTATCCGGATCTAGAAAATGTGGCGATCGATCTGGATTGGGTTATGATAAAAATATACCTCATAAATAGAAGAGTACTCCTCCCAACTTTGTGAAAGGAGAAGCCTCAAACTCAAAAGAAAAAGGTACTTGTCAAGGTTTTTCTAAAAAGACGAAAACTTTTCAAAAACCTAAACATCAGAACAGAAACCCACTGGCTGAAAAAATAGTTGATTTACTTAAGGAGCTCTTAAAATCTAACTCAGTAGGTCATTTCCATAACTATAAACATAAGAAGACTAACTATGTTCCTAAACCCAAAACAGTTCTGAAATGGGTTCCTAAAGTCACTTGTTTGGTTGCTCACACTGCTTTCAAAGCTACAAGCCATTCTAAATGGTACCTAGACAGTGGAAGTTCAAGGCATATGACTAGTGATAAAGGTCTATTCACCGATCTCAAAGACATGACTAATGGTTCAATCACATTTGGTGATGGCAGCAACTGCAAGATTATGGGCCAAGGTACGGTTCAACTTTATAACCTTCCTTTATTCAAAAATGTCTTATATGTAGAAGGTCTAAAACATAACTTGCTTAGCATATCTCAAATATGCGATAATGATCATAGTGTACGGTTTTCTAATCAAAGCTGTGAGATTCTAAATAACAGAGGCTCGGTAATATTAACTGGACGAAGAACGTCTGAAAACTGTTATATTGTAAGTGAATCCAGCTCATCTAATCAATTGTGTTACATGGTCCATACAGACGAGACTGATTTATGGCACAAACGTCTTGGACATGTACACTACCGAAATCTATATAGATTGAGCAAACAAGAACTTATAAGAGGTCTACCCAAACTACAAAAAATTGGATAAAATATGTGGTGAATGTCAGATTGGCAAACAAGGAACTCACACAAAAAGATGAATTCCAATACCACATCAACACCACTCGAGCTTCTCCATATGGATCTTGTAGGACCTACAAGGACAGAAAGTCGAGGTGGTAAAAGATATATCTTGGTAATAGTGGATGATTTTACCAAATATACATGGGTTGTCTTCTTAAGGGACAAATCAGAAACCCTTGAAAAAGTGAAAAAGGTTCTAAAAAGGATCCAAACTGAAAAGAGTTCTTAAGTTAGTAAAATTCGTAGTAATCATGGATCTGAATTTGAGAATAGCGGTTTTGAAAAGTTCTGTAGCGATCAGGGAATATTACATGAATTCTCAGCGCCCAAAACTCCTCAACAAAATGGTATTGTTGAAAGAAAAAATAGAGTGCTTTAAGAAATGGCTAATGTCATGTTGAATAGTATGAAGCTCTCTAAGAATCTTTGGGCTGAAGCAGTCAATACAGCTTGCTACATCATTAACTGGGTTTACACTAGTAAAGGTAATGATAAAACAGCTAACGAAATGGGGTTTGATAAAAAGCCTACTGTCAAATACTTTCGAGTTTTTGGCAACAAGTGTTATCTTTTACGAGATCGTGAAAATCTGGAAAAGTTTGATACAAAGAGTGATGAAGGGATGTTTTTAGGATACTCTTTAAACAGTCGAGCTTTTAGGGTTCTAAACAAAAGGACCGGTGTGATTCAAGAGTCCATCAATGTGGTCATTGATGATCACTTGAACACACCAATCTCAAGTTCAAATAGTGATGAAGTTCTTGTAATTGATAAATCTGATACTTCATCTAATCAGACTGATTCTGATCTGAGGACTGTTAAAGATCATCAAACCACACAGATTCTTGAAAACTCTCTCACTGTTGTTCGTACCCGTAGATAACTTGAGGATATATGTAATTACGTATGTTTTACTTCCTAGATAGAACCTTTTAACATAATAGAAGCCCTTGCTGATGAAAACTAGATTGTTGCAATGCAAGAAGAACTTAATCAATTTGTTCGAAATGATGTCTGGTATCTTGTTCCTTGACCTAAAGATAAACATATTATTGGAACAAAATGAATATTTAAAAATAAGTCTGACGAGCTTGAGAATATTATTCGAAACAAGGCAAGATTAGTTGTACAAAGGTACACTCAAATTGAAGGTATTGATTATGATGAAACATTTACCCCAGTTGCTCGTCTTGAATCAATCAGACTTTTTATATCCATGGCATGCTTTAAAAAATTTAAAAATTTTCAAATGGATGTAAAGAGTGTCTTTTTAAATGGTGATTTCCATGAAGAAGTTTATGTTGAACAACCTATAGGGTTTAAAGATCCTAAGTTTACTGATCATGTATACCATCTTTAAAAAAGCTCTTTATGGTCTAAAACAAGCTCCCAAAGCATGGTATAAGAAATTGACTAAGTTTTTACTTTGTCATAACTTTCAGATGGGAAGTGTTGATAAAACATTGTTTGTTAAGAAACATAACGAAAATATTTTAATGGTTCAAATCTACGTAGATGATATCATTTATGGATCTACTTGTACTGACATGACTATTAAGTTTGCAGATTTGATGAAATCTCAATTTGAAATGAGTATGGTTGGGGAATTGAATTACTTCCTTAGGTTATAAGTAAAACAACGACCTGATGGAATGTTCATCTCTCAATCTACATATGTTATGAATTTGATTAAGAGATTTGGATTTGAGAATGGTAGGAACTTTGATACTCCTATGAGTACAACTTTGAAACTCTCAAAAGATTTTACAGGTAAGAATGTGGATCCGAAATTATATCGGAGTATGATTGGTAGTTTACTGTATTTAACTGCTAGTAGACTCAATATTGCTCTAAGTGTTGGTATATCGCTAGATATCAGTCTGAACCTAAAGAATCGCACTTGATTGCTGTCAAGCGGATTATTCGATATATTGCTAGTACTATTAATCTCGGTTTATGGTATCCACATGAGACTAGTATTTAATTAGCTGGGTACTCGGATGCTGACTAGGCTGGTAATCTTAATGATAGAAAATCAACCGGTGATGGTTATTTTTATATTAGAAACTGTTTAGTTTCTTGGCTTAGTAAGAAACAAAGTTCTATAACACTTTCAACAGCTGAAGCTGAATATATTGCAGCTAGTAATGCTTGTACACAACTTGTTTGGATGAAACGTATATTAAGTGATTATGGAATTAAACAGGATTCTATGTTATTATATTGTGATAATACCAGTGTCATAAATATTTTGAAAAATCCAATTCAGCATTCTCGTACTAAGCATATTGATATTAGATTTCATTATATTCGAGATTTAGTAGATGAAAAGGTAATATCATTTGAATATATCCCTACTAAGAATCAACGTGCTGATATTTTTACTAAACCGCTCGACAAAAGTAGGTTTAACAAAATGAAATTTGTTCTTGGCATGTGCATTCTAAATTGATTATTTATGCCTATTTGTATCATATTGTATATATTTGCTAGAATAAATTTCCAATTCTTCGAAATATGCATGAAAATCTGATTTTTTGGTGGTACTCGACCAGTCAAGGATTTCCTCGACCTGTCGTGGCACGACCGGTCGAAGAAAATCCACAACTAGTCGTAGATCACGTGAATCACTTAAATTTGGGAAAAATCACTTTCTTCTTCATTTCCTCTTCACTCTCCAACGGGCCGACACACGACCAGTCGAACCCACGTTCCAAATCCTTCATGGTTAGTACTTTATTTGCTTATTTCTTGTGGATTTATGTCTAGATTACTTCTCTTTTACTCTTGAAGCTATCTATTTTAGTTGAGATTTGGGGTTTCCCTTTTGAAAAATCTGTTTTGAGAAAACCATCTTCTCAAACCTTTCAAACTCTTTATTTTCTTGAAATCTTTGTTGCAACTGGCATCTAGAGGGAGAAAACCAACATCGCGTGGTCCGTCTTCTTCTTCCAGATCAGCCCCTCTCACTAAGCGTCATCTTCGGCCTCCCGATGATGATCCGTCTTATGTTCAGGACATCAGATTATGTAATGTTATTGTTAAACATCCTGTTGATGTTAATCATGTTGCTCCTTTTGATATCTTTCCTAATCTTCAAGCTGTAGGTTGGGATAACTTATTACATTGGGGTGGGCCAGCATACTGGTCCATTGCACAGTCCATGTTTGCATGTATATGTGATTTTTCACTAGAGAATTTAACTTTTAAAATAGCTACTAGAGAAGGATCATTTGACATTGATCGTCATTTGATTTCAGCTCTTATGGATATTCCTGTGAATGATGAGGGGATTTCTATCTATAATTTATCTAACAAACCCTTAGAATCTGAAAAACGTCTCCTCACTAGAGATTTATGAAATGTGAATGCTCAATGGACTCATAAAGGGAATGCTCTTCCCTCAAGGTATTTGTTACCCAAATACAGAGTTCTTCACAAAATCTTTGTGTCTAACTTATATCCTCGATCGGATAATAAATCTGAATTGACTTCATATATGGTTCGTATTCTTCATGTTGTTGCCAATGGTACTTCTATCTGTTTACCATCCTTGATTTGTCACTTCATTCTTAATTTTCGTCTTCATGTTGGTCATAGTGGCATTCCTTTTACTTATTTGATGACTGTGTTGGCTACTCATATGTTAGTCGTTATGCCAGTTGAAGAGGCCCCTATCCGTCATCTGATTTTTAATAATTCTAATCTAAATAAGATGAAGTTGGATTTACTCCCTGGCCAAGGTGGTGGTGTTGGCAATGCTGAAGCAGCACATGAGTAAGTAGCTGGTGATCTTCCTTCTGATGATATTAATATGGATGATATCTTTGAAGAACTTGATTCTGATTCTACGAATGATCCAGATTATGAGCCTTCTGACTTTGATGCACGTCTGCTGTAACGCCCTGAAAATCGGGGGTCGAGCATAATCTCAACTCCCGAGTTCCAGAACATCACTTATGCAACAAAATGAATGATGATTGAATGTTGACTGTATTCGTGCATTGAACATGAGTGAGATTAAGCCAAAACAGCATATCATACTCCAGAGACAGTTAGATTTGCAAGCGGAAGACTGTGATAGATAGATAAAATATATAACTTATGATGAGTCTCCAAAGTGTGATAACATTACCAGGTTAAATAAATACAGGTGCAGTTCTAAAATGTACCAGATGTGAGGAAGTGTATTGCCTCCTATCCCATGTACCATAGCCCCGTCAATACAATATCAGGTCTTCATTGACCTGCCAGAGAGATACAGATAGGAGAACTCCTCCTATCATCACAAAAGTAGTCCGACTCTGCTTCACAAGCATCGCCATCACCTGAAACTCAACAAATCTGGTTGGTGTGTACAACACCGTCCCGTAACGTGGGAGTGAGTAATCAACTCAGTGGAACAGTAAAGCATAGGTTAACATGTTATCAATTCAATCAAGCAGTAATGATAAAGCATTACAAATCAAACAATTCTAACTACTCTTATTAAATGCAAGAATGAAATGACATGATGCTGTATGCCCTTGCCAAACCACCCTCAAGCGACATCATCTTACGTTCGCGAATGCTTACTCCCTCAGTGCGCCACATCTACAAAGCACATGCGGTGCGATGATGCTCATGATTACCAAGTTTTTATTAGTCCATTTCAAACAGCAGTATTGGGAAACTAAGGTACCTCCCTTGTATCATTCCCAAACATGATCCATTCTAGGGTCGTCAATCCTAGTTATTCTCATACGATGTTATGGTTTGAGAAGCGTAGTGAAGGCATCGCAAAGGGCTCATCACCCGTCAGCGCGGATACAGATCTCACCGTATGCGGCTCAATTGCTGGCCGTCAGCTCGAGTACAGGTCTCACCGTACTCGGCTCAATCACTAGCCGTCAGCTCAAGTACAGGTCTCACCGTACTCGGCTCAACTCACACTCTAGTTGCTGTGAAAGACTCGTGGCCAATCACAGACCCTTGGAGTGTACTCGATGATACTACGGAGGACTCGTCGCCCGTCAGCACGAGCACAGATCTCACCGTACTCGGCTCTCGTCGAGGTATCGACAGCTCAAATACAGTGTCCCATACCACCATATTCGGCTCACGAGTTGGTTGCGCAATGGTCACTACGGGGAGGCACATGGCCCCAGCGTAGGCCGACAGCTCGACCACGGTGTCCCATACCACCATGCCCGGCTCATGCGACTTAGCGGATCTAGGTACCATGGTTAAACGGGGATCGCCACTGGTAAGTTTGGTACCCTAGGTTCAAGCAGTAGCGACCAAACAGGGTGAACATGCATAAGGCAGATCGGGTTACTTGATGAGCTCGACTAGCACGATCGCCCGTTGAGCTGCACGACATGAAGTGCATAAACAACTTCGTGTGGCCTAGCCACTGCCGACAGGCAACGCACGACTCGAGTTCGTCGAACACATCCCACGTGGCAAATGAATCTCAGCCACGAGTTCAATCTCGTTACCGATTGCCTGGACTATAATCATAGCCCCAAACACAATCAATTACAGAGATATAAAGCAGTAATAGATCAGGATTCAAATCATACAATCAGTCGGGTATTATCCGTTTAGGGCTGCCAGGGCTGTTGCACGCACTCGTTGCTCCGCTCCCCCATCACCCATGACGGATCATACAACATAAATATAAATTCAAACATATGCATTACATAGTTAAAATCATAAAACAGTTGAGCATGTTATGGAGCACAACACAAGCATGAGTTTGTACATGTTCAAATCCTAATCACACAACTATTAAAGGAGATCATACACATAGTGAAAAGAGGTTGAGAATCATATCTCAACACCCTTATATATTACAATTTGCCAACTACTACACATTCAGACATTTCAAGAAACACTTAAACAAACATACATCAACATACATGACATATGTCGATCACATAGGCATTAGGCCAAATCCTTTCGCTAGGGAGTTGCCCCAAACATAACACGCGTACACCCACGACGGATAGTCATGGCAAGCAGGAATCCAAGTTCCATATCCATTCAGTCATTTCCACAAACACTTGGGCCACACATTTTAGCATATATAGTGTATACTGGTCGTGGCGTGATTTAGGGCAAATCCTTTCGTCAAAGGGATATCGCCATTACAACAATCATATATCCATGACAATTAGTCATGGCGAGCACGAATGAGAATGCTATACTCATTCAGCCATTTTCACAAACACTTAGAATACACTATTCCAACATACCTAGTGTATGTTAGCAAACATGTATTAGGGCTATTCTTTCGCTAAGCGGTTATTTTATCCGCGTATACCATATTCATACAACAATTAATCATGACAATTATATTTCCAAAATCCGCACGTATGCGGAATTTCTAAAATACGCAATTTCAACATACATGACATTTACACATGAACATGTATATTTGCGATTCTTTTCGCCAAACTAACATTTTATCCACACATGATATAATCAAACATTAAATAAACATGTCAAACATTTTCCCAAGAAAAATACGTATACGGTATTTATACGTATATCTAGAGTATGTGAAAATCCATATTCTTTATCGCTAATCGAAACAGGAAACGGAAAGCACTTTGTACATGTGCATTTGCATACAGATCATGAATCTATCATTATCTGACATTGAAAGCGTTGAAAAACGTAACTTATACGCTTAAAGTCCTCACCTTTGGTCGTAGAATCGTAACGGAGACGATAGGTTTGCTAAGCTTCCGTATTCGGCAGTTTGGCAACCTAGAGAACGAAATAGGTTAGCTATTTCACAACCTACAACAGTCTAAACCCCAAAACAGGTTAGGATTAGGGTTTCTTACCTAGAAACGGGGCTAAAATCGCCGGAAAAGCGATGAGAACGAGATGGTGCAGCCCGTGTGGTGGCAGGGAACGACGGCAGGGAGTTTCTCCCACTTCTCCCTCACTTTCTCTCTCTTTTCCCTCTCTCAAATCCAAATTCGTATGGCTGGAATGGGAGAGGGTTTAAGGTCCTTATATAGCCTCAAAACTCACCGAAATAGACTCCTGTTCAAAGGTTACTGCTAATATAGGTATTCCGTCACTTTCCAAGCTCAAAAGGGGTGTTCTGGTAGCCCTCATTGAGCCAAACGTCAGACTTAAGCTCACCCTCTGCGGATCTACGTGGGATTACGTTTTCGGCTCGATCGGATTCCCAGATCGCACGTGGCGGACCACTTTCAGTTCAACGGTCCGTGGGCCACGATCAGAATTTCTGAGTACATGTAAATGTGTATGAAATTTTTCCTGATCCGAGGGTGTAATTTGGTCTGATTCTGACGGTCAGGTTGCTTAATACTGATGCGCAAGCGAAAGGTGCCAGATCACTATTCCAGATATTTTCTTTTCAAAAGGAATAGTGTTTTTCACACACCCTCGCTCCGGATCGAAATAAATGGCCGTCGGACATCGGAATCATCTGATTTTTGAGATGATTGTCAAGCCCAGTGGGGCGGTCCTGGTTCCTTAGCTCCGTGTTAATCGGACTCCCGATGTGCGATCTAAACCTAATACGAAGTTTCGTTTCAGTCCCGAGAGCAGACGGGTAATGAGTTTGGCTCTAGACTTTAGGGTAACCTAGAGTCACATGTTTTACAAGTTTTGGGTCTTGTAGATCGTATTTAAAGCGATCCCAACGGATTTCATGGCTAGTCGAGTTTGCACTTAGTTAACTTTGTTAAATTTCTAAAGGATTTAATCCTAATTGTTTTCTGGTTGAGATGGTACTTAGGCCTTTGCAGTTTGTATATAAAGTGATCCAAGTTTTACTACTTAGCTAGTTTAAGTTAGTGTCTAGGGCGAAAGTGCTTTGAAAAATTGAAAGCACAAGTTAGGAAAGGGGTGGGATTTGTGAAGGAAATGGATTCAGAAGCGATTTTAGACTGTGGGGTTCAGTTCTGACGAAATAATAAGGTATTAAGAGCAACCCATCGCCTAAGGACATCTAATCCCAAATTGGCAAAAATCCGGGATGTTACATCTGCATGCATTGGAGGATAAGGTTGAGAATATAAATGTTAAGATGGAAAACATGTCTGTTGCTCATGATTTACAATTCAAGTATATGCATAAATATCTTAGATGCTTGAACAAAGGCATGCATAAACTTGATCCTTCCATCCCTGCTCCTTCATCCGGTTCAGATTAGATCTTTTCAGCTATCTAATTTGTAATAACTTTACTATTCTTGTGTTACAACTGGTTGGGAGATTGTAGATATCTGTGACTTAGCTCAGTCTATGAATTATGTGAGTTGATTATGCTATTTTTTGTTATCTTTTCTTGTTTCCTCTCATATATCTCTTTATTTATTTCTCCTCAGTTTATCTGTTCTGTACTTCCTTTGTCATCTTGTGACAAAAAGGGGGAGAATGCATATTATATCGAATGTCTAATAATGCTTATGCTTATCTGAGTGGATATGTCTATTGCTTAAGTTATGAGGAGGGAGTAGCATTGCGCATTGCTTTTCTGCATATGTTACTCAGGGGGAGTATGATGTTACTCAGGGGGAGTATGTGTAGTTGAGGAGTACTGTTGACTATTGATAAGCAGGTTCATGTTTAGCATGTCGGTTGATAACGGTTGATAACAACTAGTGCATGATTCGTTAAAGTCAATGCTTTGTGTTCTGTAACAAATCTTGGAAGTGTGTTTTGTCACTAATTTGACAAAGGGGGAGATTGTAAGTGCTATTGTTGATAGCCCCTTTTGTTGTCAAATTTATAGTGCCAAAGACACTGTTATGAAGCTTGCATATGTGAAGATCAAAGCGCTACTCAAGATCAACTTTGATGGACAAGCACTACTCACAAGTCAAGATCTCAAGAAGCTTTCAAGTTCAAAGTCAAGAACTCAAGAAGCTTTCAAGTTTAAACTCAAGATCTCAAGAATCTTTTAAGTTTGAACTACATCAAGACTTCAAGCTTCACTACTTTCAAGGTCACTAGTCCTTAAGTTTTAATGTCCTTACTTAACTATTGAGGTTTGACTGAACGTAGGTTGACCTTAAGAGTAGGCCACTTTGCATACATAATTCATATATTTTATATAAGTGAGTCTGGCCTGTTCTAAGACTAGTCCTGGACTTTGGTCGACTAGTCCTAGCACTGCTTTGACCCGTCTAAGGATTTCCTAGATCGGTCGTAAGTTTGTTGAAAAATTCAGAAATTTTCTATTAGGCTTCGACTAGTCCTGGGGACTGTTTGACTAGTCGTAGGAACAGTGTCGACTGGTTCTTCGATTAGTCGTAGACCTTTGACTCAAACTACAGTGATGATTTACACGTAGCTTCGACTAGTCGTGTGTGACCTTCGACCAGTCGAATGTGCCTTACGACCAGTCGAATGTGCCCTACGACCAGTCGTGAAACCGTCTTATCTTATCGCACCTGAATTTTCAAATATCTGTTGGATCTTCGACCAGTCATAGCGACTTAAGACTAGGTGAAGATGTGATTTATTCACACTATAAATAGAGCACGAATCTCAGAATTATATAGACCATTCAAGCTAATTTAATTTGGCCTTCTGAGAGATAAATCTATGATCCGTTAAAGCTAAGTGTGCTTATTTAATATTCTCTTTCTTTAGCTTTGTTAATTGATTTTGTTTCTTACATTCTAATCTTATCTATAAAGAGGAAGTTGTATTTTCCTTTTACTGGAATCAAAATCAATTCAACCTAACCCATTTGTTTTAATTTAAAATCTGTTAGAAATTAGAACCATTATAAAGTGAAGATTGGACATTGATCTTGAACATTCAAATCTCTACTCCAATTCGGTTCTTTTTGGACTGCTACATCAAAGGAGAAATTCAGGTATTTTACATTTATTGTAAATTCATTTATTTTAGTTTTATTTGAGGTTAAGCCAAAAAAATCTCAAAGCTGTTGGTTATCTGAGGAGATCCAGAAAACTCAGAAGTGAGGGTTTTTTGAATTGTGTAAGCCCTTTGAAAAAGAAACAATTTTAAAGGTTTTGGGTGAACCTGTGAAAACCTATTTGATAGTGAACGCTAACATCCCCTGTGTGAGGATATTAGGAGTGGAGTAGCATTCTGTGTGGCCGTTGTTGAACAGTTGGTGTACACACAGGCGAACCATTATACTCTTTGTGTTGTGTGGAAGTGTAGTTTATTTTCATACCTTTGATTATTCTTTTGTGGAGTGTATGTGGATGTGAATGTTGTAATCATTGTAATTTCAAGCTCAGTGGGGAATGTTGTAATAGTTTAGATTTAAATTTCTACAATTTATTTCAAGTTATTCTTTTATTTGTTTGAGCTTTAGATTCTCTAAATTGTTCTAGTAAGGTTGCCCTGCCATTTCTGTAGTGTATGGTTATCCCTAGAACAATCAATATTTGAGATTACATTCTATTCCTCTGTTTCGTATCAATTTATTTATTCCTAGAAAGTTTGAGTTCCTAATACAAAGGTCTTTCTAGAAATCAGGTCGTCCTACCATAAACTTTGGTTTTCGATGTAAGGTTGTCCTTAAAACAACTTTTGTATCAATCTCTCAATACTTGTTTATTGAGGTTGCTATTCATTTCAGCATTTTGGATTGATTTACTTTATTTAACTATTTTGTTATTCAAATTCCGCTGTAATTATTTTGAATTTGGCATAGTCCTATTCACCCCCCCCCCCCCCAACTCTAGGACAGTGTTCTATTTATAGAAGCAGAAATCGCATCTACGACTAGTCGTGTGTCCATCACGACTGGTTTTAGGTCGAACTACATTTTGAAATTTTAAGCGCGATCGGATAAAACTATTACATGACTGGTCATAAAGTGTCCACGACTGGTCGTGAGGCCTCCACGACTGGTCGTGACCAACCCATGACTGGTCGTGAGGAGCCAGGAATAGTTGCTAGAGTTTGAGTCGTAACTGCAGGACTGGTCGTGAATGAGTCAGCAATGTTCCTACGGCCGGTCGAGCAGACTCCAGGACTAGTCGAAGCTCAACAAAAAAAAAATCCAAAATTTTACAACAACTTAGGACTGGTCTTGGAATTTCTTGGACTGGTCTAGCCATTTCCAGGACTAGTCGAACAGAGTCCAAGACTAGTCTTAAAACAGACCAAATACTTATAAAAATATTCAATTTGAATTACGTATACAAAATGACCTACCCTAAGGTCTATCTAAGGTCATTCATACCTTAAATGTGAAGTATGGACATTGAATCTTCATTTCTTCAGATGATAGTTGACCTTTTGAAGATTGTGAAGCTTGAGATCTCTATACTTGATGTAGTATTGAACTTGAGATCTTCTAGAGCTTGAATTACAATTCATTTTGAATTGTACACTAACTTGAGTCTTGAACAAGATCACTTCTTTCGTTGTAGCTTGTACTTGCATTTCTTGAAATGATTTGAAGTAGTTCTTCATTCTTGACTTGAAGCAAAGATGCAGTGTCTTGAACATATGAATCAACATGCTACACAAGACATAAATTGTGTTTTTGGCACCACAAAATTTGACAACCATAGGAATAGGAAACCATAACACTTACAATCTCCCCCTTTGTCAAACTTGTGACAAAACACACTTAACAAAAATATGATCATTATGAACACAAAGAATCATGCACCAGTTATAAAAGTAAACCAGTTACAGCCTAATTAACGAATCATGCACCAGTTGTCATTCGCAAAATCTTCATTACTTACTCTCCCTATATAGCACACATAGATCCATAAAAATTATCCTTATGCTACTCCCCACAATCCATATTTAAAAATTATGCTTATGCTACTCCCCATAATCCATATTTATCAAATATAAAATATTCTCCCCTTTTTGGCACAATATGACAAAGGAAGAAAGGAATAAATGGAAGTGAAAGTCCAATAAGAGAGTAATTAAAGGAGTAACTAGTTAAGATATGGAAGAAATATAAGCAAATTTAAAATTCACATACCATTAACCAGCTGAAACAAAAGTCAGTCATACAAACTGAAGTAAAATCAAAGTCTACACACCAACAAAAGTAGTAGAAAAGTTATTATAAACCAAATGATAAAAATATTTAATCAGATCCTGATGAATGAGCGGGTATGGTAGGATCAAGTTGATGAAGCCCCTTGTTTAAGCGCCGAAGATACTTACGTGTATATTTAAATTGTAAATCATGGGCAACATTCATGTTCTCAACCTTCTCCTCAAGAGCACGTAGATGAGCATCAAAATCAGATGGCT
The DNA here is from genome assembly GCA_021015155.1 of Magnolia officinalis. NCBI lineage: Eukaryota > Viridiplantae > Streptophyta > Magnoliopsida > Magnoliales > Magnoliaceae > Magnolia > Magnolia officinalis. The sequence goes on from JAJHSJ010000007.1 coordinate 28,878,367, forward strand.
CATAATCAGGATCATTAGTATAATCTGATTTAATTTCATCAAAAATGTCATCCATATTTATATCATCAGAAGGAATATCGTCACCTTCTTCTTCATTCCCTGCTTCAGCACCACCACCACCCACATCTCTTTGGCTAGAGCCAATTCCAGCTTCATCTTGTTTATATTAGAATTGTTGAAAATAAGATGATGAATAGGAGCCTCTTCAACAGGCAAAGCAACTAGCATGTGAGAAACTAACACAGTCATAAGATAAGTAAATGGAATATCACTGTATCCTGGGTGGAGACAAAACTAAATGATGAAATGACATATTAAAGAAGGCAAACAGACTTTAGTACCAGTGACGATAGAATGTAAAACCCGAACCATAAATGAAGTCAGTTCTGTCTTGTTACCAGAACGCAGATACAAATTTGAAGTAAAGATTCTGTGCAGAACCCTGTATCTGGGTAACAAATACTTTGAGGGGAGTGTATTCCCTTTATGAGTCCATTGAACATCCATATTGCATAAATCTCTAGTTAACATACGTTTTTCTATTTCAGACGGTTTTTCAACTAGATTATGAATAGGAATACCCTCGTCATTAACAGGTATGTCCATTAGAGCCGAAATCAGATGACGGTTTACCTCAAATGGACCTTCTCTTGTTGTTATATTAAATGTTAAATTCTCAGATGAAAATTCATAATTACACGCAATCATGGCTTGAGCAATAGATTGGAATGCAGGCCTACCCCAATGTAGGATGTTATCCCAGCCTATAAATTGGAGAAGAGGAAGGAAACCAAAAGGAGCAATGTGATCAATAAAAACATGTCTTTCAACAATATCATTGCGTATACATAAATCCCTAACATGTGTGGGATCATCTTCGGGTGACCGAAGATGGCGCCGAGTGATAGTCGAAGGACGAGAGGAAGACGGACCACGGGAAGTTTTCTTTTTCCCTCTAGAATCCATTGGCAATAGAATAATCAAAGAAAAAAAAAGAGTTTCAAACTATATGGAGTGGGGTTTGCTAAGATCAAATTTTTCAAAGGAAAACCCCAAAATAGTAATGAAACACAAAATAAATTACTCCAAGAGTGAAAATGAAGTAATATTGACTAGAATCTTCAGGAAAAACACAAATAATGCACTAACCTTGAGAAATCAGACAGTTGGTACGGCTAGTTGTGTTACGGCCCGTTGAAGAAGAAATAGGAAATGAGAAAGATGAGTTTTTCCCCAAATTTTAAAAGAATCAGCGCGCTATACGACTGGTCGTGGACCGTTCTCGACCGGTCATACCATGACTGGTCGAGCTCATCCTCAACTAGTCGTGCAAAGACAAAAATATACATTTTTCATAAAAATTTAAAATTTAAACCAATAAATTATCAAAAAAAATACACTATGATACACACATGCATGAATAATCAATTTAAATTGCACATTCCAATATCAAATTTCAATTTATTAAACCTGCTTTTGTCGAGCTGTTTAGTGAAAATGTCAGCAAGTTGAGTCTTGGTCGGAATGTATTCCAATGAAATTATTTTTTCTTCCACTAATTCACGAATGTAATGAAATCTAATGTCAATGTGCTTAGTACGAGAATGCTGAATTGAATTTTTAGAAATATTTATTGCACTGAAATTATCACAATATAAAACTGCAACACCCTGGATTTTTGCCACTTGGAATTAGACGTCCTTAGGCAATGGGTCAATCCTATCACCTTGTTAATTTCTCAAAACTCAATCTTAAAGCCTCAAATCCCCTTTTAACCCATTTCCGTCAAAATCTTACCTTTGTCACCTTATTCGTCAAATTTTTCCTAAGCCCTTTCATATTAGACACTAAGTTGCAAGATTAATTATAGAGAACAATTCTTAAACTAAAATTTACTATAAATAGTAAATATGTGAATAAAATGGGTTTTTTGACCATTAAACTTATGAGATCTCATAAAAAAAATGGCTTAGTTAGATAGATCAGCTTATCCTACCCCAAAATCATATATTGCACGTCAGACAACTCATTCTGGTTTACAAATGGGACCTGAAAACGCCTCAAATGGGCTCGGGGGCCCAAACGACGCAAATCGGTGGGATCCGAGGTGGGTCCTGTGTACATTCGGCGTCCAGAGGGGGGGGGGATAACATCCCCGATTTGGGGAGGCATCCCCCAAATGTCTAGCAACCGGGGATGGCATCCATGTTTTAGGGATGCATCCCTAGCCAGTGGGTCGAGTGGGCCACAGCGGGCCGGGCAGCCAGTTTACTGCCCCATTTTCTATAATTTTTTGTCCGACTTCGAAAAGTCATATCTCCTTCGTTATAACTCCGATTTATGTGATTTAAAAGCCAAATTGAAGCTTGATAAGTCTAATTTCATATAAAATAAGTGAAAAATATAATAAAAATTTTAATATAGTTTAATCTAGGTTAATATGACAACTGTTCAAAAGTTATTAGTTTAAACAACGGTTACTTCTAGAATTTTTAGAATTTTTTTACAACACAAAATCTAATGAAATCTGGTGGAGATGAAGTAAACTTAATGATGAACTACTATAAAAATAATTAAATTAATACGCTAATTAAAAATGCCAAAAAGGGACGTAGAACTGCCCTAGGACCATATTCTGTCGTAATTAGGACATATTTTAGTTAAGTACTAAACTGAATACTCAGTAGAAATTTGCTTGAACCACTTTAAATACGATCTGCAAGACCCAAAACTTGTAGAATCATTGACGCTAGGTTACCCTAAAATCTAGAATCAATCTCACTACCCAGTTGCTCTCGGGAGCACATTGAAACTTCGTATCGGATCTGGACCGCACGTCAAAAGTCCGATGACCACGAGACTAAGCGCTTAGGACCGCCTCGCTGGGCTTGACAACCATCTCAGAAATCAAATCCAGATAGTGTCTTGGGGCTATTCGCTTGAGTCCGGAGTGAAGAGTGTGAGAAAACGTGGTTTTCTTTATAAATTAAATCTAATTTAAGTAATCTGAGACTTGTCGCTTGCTAGCCAGATATAAGCAATCAGACCGTCAGAATCTAATCCAAATACATCCTCGGATCAGGAGAAATTTCATACATAGGTCAGTGTACTTGTGGCCCTGATCGGTGATCGTGGAACGTTGAACTGAAACTGGTCCGCCACATGCGATCTAGAAACCCGATTGGAATGAAAACTTAACTCGAGCTAGATCCATGGTCAGGGAGCTTACGTCCGACTTTTGGCTCAAGGAGTGGGCTCCGGAAGTGCTCCATTGAGCTGAAACAGATACCCTTTGGCTATAACCTAAGTATACCTTGGCCCTGCGGCCATTTCCATCAGTTTTAGGCCTATATAAGGGCCTTAAGCCCTCACTCTCTCATCCCATACAAATTTGGGAAACCCTAGGAGAGAGAAGAGAGGAAAGAGAGAGAAAGAGTTGGAGTTCATCCCTGGGATTCAATCCCATCACTCCACGTGCCTTACCACCACTTCCTTACCGCTCTACCAGCGCTACCGATCCCGTTCTTAGGTAAGAAATTCAACCCCTAATCTATTCTAGGGTTTCAAATAGTCGAAACGATGAAATAGCTAACCTAGTTCATACTATAGGTTGTTATTCTGCCGGTGACAAAGACTACGTGTTTAAAACGAATCCGTCACGCGTTTACCGGCCTAAGCTGCGGACTATAGACGTATAGGTTATGGTTTTCAATGCTTTTAATGTCGGTTAATGATTTATAACTGACATGGGTGCTATTTCACATGCAAATTACGTTGCCTATTTCGCTTTACAGTTATACATGAACTATGTGGAATATAGTGTATTCTATGTATATGTTGAGATGTTTGAATACATATGGAATTTTGATTTGTGCCTAACATGATTACCTGTCGTGAATATATGCTTGTTACATGTACGACAACTCCTTAGCGAAAGGACTTGCCCTAAATCACGTCACGACAAATCTACGTTCGATGTGATACAGTGTGTAGCCTAAGTGTTTGTGGAAATGAATGAATGAATATGGAACTTGGATTCATGCTTGCCACGACTATTCGTCATAGGTGCACGCATGTTATAAATGGGGCAACTCCCTAGTGAAAGGATTTGGTCTAATACCTATGTGATCAACATACATCATGTATGTTGATGTAAGTAGTCTAAAGTGTTTGCTGAAATGTCTGAATGAGTAAATAGTTAGTAAATTGTAATGTATAAGGGTGTTGAGATATGATTCTCAACTCCATTAACTGTGTGCATGCTTTCCACCATGTACCGTATATGATAGTGTCTGTTTATCTATGTAATGCATATGTATAAATCCATATTTAAGTTGTATTCCATAAAATGCAAAAACAAAGCCGTGAAGGGTAATGGGGGGGTGGTGTAACAATTCCGTGCAACAGACCTGACAGCCCTAAAGCGGACAATATCGGACCTTTAATTGTATGATTTGAAATCTTGATCCATTACTGCTTTAACTATCTTCTAGGACATTTTGTTGTAATTGAATGTGATTGGGGCTATTGTATAGTCCAGGCAATCGGTAACGGATCCTAAATTGGTGGATGATGTTGTTTCGCCACACAGGATGTGTTCGACGAATTTGAGCCGTACTTCGGTTGTCGTCAGTGGTTAGGCCACACGGAGTGCTTACGCACTTCATGTCGATCGACTCGATGTGCGCTCATACTAGTCAAGCTCGTCAAGTAACCTGATTGGCCCGATGTATGTACACCATGTATGGATGCTACTGCTTAAACCTAAGGTACCGAACTCACCAGTGGAAACCCCGTAAACTTGGTACCACGATCCGCTAAGACTCATGAGCCGGACATGGTGGTATGGGACACTGTGGTCGAGCTGTCGGCCTACGCTGGGGCTACGAGACTCCCCATAGTGACCAATGAGCAACCCAGACTCGTGAGCCAAATACGGTGGTATGGGACACTGAATTCAGCTGTCGGCCTACACTGATTTGGTGACGAGCCCTTTGTAGTGACCTCGAGCATACTCTAAACATGCATAGAGGCGACGAGCCTTTCTATGGAAATCAGAGTATACACTATACCTGTACTGATTTGGCGACGAGCCCATTGCAGCGACCTAGAACCACAACATCGTATGAGATTTTCTAGGACTGACGACCCTAGAATGGATCCTTGTTTGGGAATGATATAAGGGAGGTACCTTAGTTTTCCAAATCCTGCTGTATGAAAAGGACTAATAAAAACTTGGTAATCATGCTCATAACATCACACTGCATGTGCCCCGGGTTGAAGAGCACAGAGGGAAGAAAGCATGCCATGACCGTAAAATGGTATCGCACGAGGGAGTGTAAGTGAGGGCATACATCATGAATACATTTCATCCTTGCATTAATAAGAGTATTTAGGAATGTTTGATTGTATTGCTTTATCATTACTTGTAACGACTCGTAAATTTCCGTGCAAAGACCCGAGTACCACCTCGACCAGAAATCACTTAGGATTAAATCCTTTAGAAATTTGACAAAGTTAATTAAGTGCTAAACTAGATTAGCCATGAAATCTGTTTCAATCGCTTTAAATATGATCTGCAAGACCCAAAACTTGTAGAATCATTGACGCTAGGTTACCCTGAAGTCTACGATCAAACTCATTACCCGACTGCTCTTGGGAGCACATTGAAACTCCGTATCCGGTCTGGAGTCCGAATAATACGAAGTTAAGGACTTAGGACCGTCTCGCTGGGCTTGACAACCATCTCGGAAATCAAATCCAGACTGTCCCACGGCTGTTCGCTTGAGTCCAGAGCGAGAGAGTGTGAAAACACTTATTTTTTTCACAAAATAAATATCTTGAATAGTAATCTGGTACGTGTCGCTTGCGGACATTTTGTAAGCAACCAGACCGTCAGAATCTCACCCAAATACACCCTCGGATCAGGAAAAATTTCATAAACATATCCATGTACTTAGAATTTCTGATCGAAATCCGCTGACCGTTGAACTGAAACTGGTCCGCCACGCGTGATCTGGGAATCCCACTTAAACAAAAACTTAGCTCCACCTAGATCCAAGGTTGGTGAGCTTAAGTCCGACCTTTGGCTCAAGGAGGCCCACCAGAAGTCCTCCGTTGAGCCGAAACAGTGTCGCTTTGGTTATAACCTAAGTATACCTTGACCACAAGTCTGTTTTAGAGAGTTTTTAGGCTATATAAGGACCTTAGAACCCTCTCTCTCACAGCCATACGAATTTGAGAGAAACCCTAGAGAGAAGAGAGAAAAGAGAGAGAAAGAGTGAGAGAAGTGGGAGAAACTCCCTACTACTGTTTCCTGCCGCTACCCAAGCTCCACCACTCCATTCTTGTCGCTTTCCTGGCGATACCGACTTCGTTTTGAGGTAAGAAACCCTAACCCTAACCTGTTTTGGGGTGTGAAGGTTATAGGTTATGAAATAGCTAACCTATTTCATTCCTTAGGCTACTAAACTGCTGAATACAGTGGCTTAACAAACCTAGTTGATTCGTTGCGATTCTACGGTATAAGGTGAGGACTTTAAGTGTATAGGCTACGGTTTTCAATGCTTTCAATGTCAGATAATGATAAATTTATAATCTGCATGCAATTACACATGTACAAAGTATTGTTTGTTTTCCATTTCGATTAAAGATGTAGAATATGGAATTTTACATATTCTAGGTATTCGTAGAAATACCGTATACGTATACATTTTGGAAATGTGTTTGCCATGATTATTTGTTTTATGAATATATGGTATATGGATAAAATACTTATTTGGCGAAAAGATTCACCCTAATACATGTTTGCTAATATACACTATGTACGTAGAAATAGTGTATTGTAGAAAGTACCGTATATGTATATATTTTGGAGATGTGTTTGCCATGACTATTTGTTGTATGAACATGTTATATATGCATAAAATACTTGCTTGGCGAAAGGATTCGCCCTAATACATGTTTTACTAACATACACTATGTATGTTGAAATAGTGTATTCTAAGTGTTTGTGAAAATGCTTGTGAGAGTAAGTGCTTGGATAATGGTGCCTTAAATAGGTGTTGAGATGGGATTCTCAACTACCTTAGAGACCTGTATGATTTCCTCCATGTGGTTGTTTACTTTAACCACTTACTTATGAAACATATGTGTTTGTATTCTTGTTTATATAGTGTTTTACAACATGCTTTATAACATGCTTTATGATATGCTTGTTAACATGCATGATTTACTTTGTCTATTATGCTTTACTCAACATGTTCTAAATAAGGATTGATTGAGTTTGGGACTATGTTTATAGTCCAGACAATCAGTACCAGACTTGAGATTGTGGTTGAGGATTCATATCGCCATGTAGGATGTGTTTGACGAACCCGAGTCATACTTCAATTGGCGACAGTGGTTAGGCCACACGAAGTGCTTATGCACTTCATGTCGTTCAGTTAATTGTGCGCTCGAGCTAGTCAGGCTCGTCAAGTAACTCGATGTGTCTAATGTATATTTACCATGTTTGGTCGCTACTGCTTGAACCTAGGGTACCAAACTTACCAGTGGAATCCCTTTAACCATGGTACCTCGATCCACTAAGACTCATGAGCCTGACATGGTGGTATGGGACACCTGGTCGAGCTGTCGGCTTACGTTGGGGCCACGTGCCTCCCCATAGTGACCATTGATCAACCAAACTCGTGAGCCGAATACGGTAGTATGGGACACTGTATTCGAGCTGTCGACACCTACGGCGAGAGCCGAGTATGGTGAGACATGTATTCGTGCTGACGGGCGACGAGTCCTTCGTAGTGTCTTCGACTATACTCTAAGGTCTATGAATGGCGACGAGCCCTTCACAGCAACTAGAGCATGAGTTGAGCCGAGTACGGTGAGACCTGTATTCGAGCTGACAGCCAGCGATTGAGCCGAGTACGGTGAGACCTGTATTCGAACTGACGGCCAGTAATTGAGCCACATACGGTGAGATCTATATCCGTGCTGACGAGTGACGAGCCCTTTGCGATGTCTTTGCGATGCCTCTCGAACCATATTATCGTATGAGAATATCTAGGTTTGACGACCCTAAAATGGATCATGTTTTGAGAATGATACAAGGGAGGTACCTTAGTTTCCCAATACTGTTGTTTGAAATGGACTAATAACAACTCGGTAATCATGCTCATCATGCATTGCATGTGCCTGGAAGATGTGGAGCACTGAGGAATGTAAGCATACCGCGAATGTAAGACGGTGTCGCACGAGGGAGTGTGTGGTGAGAACATACATCATGACTGCATTCATACTTGCATTAATAAGAGTAGTTAGGAGTGTTTGATTATACTGCTTTATCATTACTGCTTGACTGAGTTGATAACATGTTAACCTATGCTTTATTGTTCCACTGAGTTAGCTACTCACTCCCACGTTACCGGACGGTGTTGTACACACCACCCAGACTCAGTATCAAGTGTAGATGAGATGTCGACTCAGGAGGCTGAGCTGAACTATGACGAGGACCAGGACGAGTTCTCCTTTATGCAGTATTCTGGTGGCTTTGACTAGACTGCTAGGATCGACGAGACTTGCAGGGATTACTCCTTAGTTGTACTTTTGACATTTTGATCATAAAACAGATATATGTATATGGTGACTCAGATGGATTCATACTCTAGAGATTGAGATAGTTTTGTTTCTTTTACATACATATATATACAGTTTCAGTCTTCCGCTTGCCTTTATACAAGTGATCTGGAGTATGAATTACTGTTTTGGTATAATCTCACTCATGTTTATTACTCTAACACAGACAACATTTAATCATCATTATCTATGTTGCATAAGTGATGTTCTGGAACTCGAGAGTTGAGTTACTACTCGACCCCCGAATTTCAGGGCATTACAAGTTGGTATCAGAGCATGATTTTGATTAAACCAAACCTGAGTTATGTTCCCACAACGTACGCTGATGCTTTGACTTAGGAGGGTGCGAGAAAAATATAGAAACAGTCCTAGGTTTTCTCGATTTCGCCATTTAGCGAAGTTCATCGAAAACGAGCGTTTTGATCGAGTTCGTACTTGATCTTGATTGCACGAGTCGATCCCAAATCACTTCTAGACAGTCTATTGACGTGTCTAGATCACAATACACCTCATCCCAGCAGTCAAAAATCTGTAAATATCAATATGTGTCCAAAAGTGCCCGAAACTACCCGAAATTGAGCAAATCGAGGTCGGGGGCCTACCCACATTAATCTAGGGGTACCCAGGGTGGGACCCAGGGTTTTTTGGGCCTAGGAGGCATGAGGATCTCGCCCATGGGGCGGGCCCTCAAAATCTGGGAAGTTGGTCGGCGAGGCCTCGCCGAAATTTGGGCTGGGCAGGGCCCACGGCTCGGGCCGATCGCTTTGGGGGTCTAATAACCCCCCTGACATAGCTCCCGTGCATTTCCTCCCTCCCAAACCCATACTTCCTTCACAAACCCCCCCTCCAAGCCATTTTTCTCTCTCCACTTGTTGTTTTCTCTTCAAAATCGCCCTTTCAATCATCCTTTCTACTAGTTTCGACCATCATCCACCATTCCCATCGTCCACAGCAGTCCTTTGCTCCCTTCCCTCTCCTTTTCTCTCATTTAGACTCCCACACGCCCCTTTGAAGCTCAAAAATTGTGTGAGCTTCCTCACCATCTGATCCCTCCATTTTCCTTCTTCAATCCCTATCATTTGGGCCCCTACAACGTCTGTTGTGACCTAAGTTAGTGGAGAACCAATCCTCCAACCCTCTTTCTTTCCATTCCTTCCTTTCCATGGCCTTTCTCGCAATTGTTTTGGCCATTTTCTCCATCTCCACCATCCTCTCTTTTATGGGTAAGATAAAGAGCACCGCTGATGAGGCTGGGCCTAGTCGCCCTACACGTTCAAGGCGGCTGAGAGACACCGCCGCTAGCTTAAGCTTTACCTAGGAATTTCGAACGAAGCGGGATCTTGATCCCCGGATCCCTGCTGAAAGAGCTCGGCTGGCGGCCCTACCTCATGGAGTTTATGAGGACTGCAGGGTTCTCTTTGAAGCCCAGGTAGATGGTCGGCTCTTGGATGAATATTACTTGTTCGAGCAAGTGGAGGTAGCCCACTGGGGTCTGCTATTTGAGGCCAGAGGTCATGCCAATCCCGGTACCGTCCGAGCCTTCTACGCCAACATTCATGAGCCTACACTCGAACCTTTGCAGTTCCGGCTCTTAGTTAAGGTGGATCTGTTTGTCACCGTTGATGTGAGGGTGATTGCGCGGCTTATGAATATGCCCCTTGGTGACGTACATGCTAGCGAACAGAATCTAGGGACTGCTCATGAAAGGGATCGTCGCACACCCTACCTTTGTGGTGGCCGACTGGCTGAGTGGCAGCCGAACAAAAGGCTGCTAGGTCCCACATGTCAGACGACTTCCACCTACTACATCACATTTTCACATACAACCTCTACCCCAGACACAGTAATCGCAGCGAGTGCACGCGACTCATGGTAGACTTTCTGTACCAAGTGGGGCAGAGGGCGAACTTGTGTGTGCCTACATTCATGTTGCGACAGATTGTGGGTATTGCACGCTCCACCAGGAGCTCTGATTTGCTTCCCTTCGGCCGACTTGTATGCAGGATTGCACGGGAGTTTGGCTATATTCTAGGGGTGGAAAGGCCAGCATTGATCCATCAAATCGATGAGAATACTCTCCATCAGATGCAACTTGGGGCACCGCGACGACGGGCCTGACATGAGGAGAGCGAGGATGAGATTGTGAGCGAAGAAGACAAGAGTGAAGATGGGAGTGAAGCTGAAGAAGAAGAAAAGGAACCTGAGGCCCAGGACACAGAGGAGAGTTCACCTCCTGTGGCTCAGGACCAGGGCACCGATCGGGCTACCATAGATGCACGTTTAGCCCATCTTGAGGAGGGCCAAGCTGCCCTGCAATAAGAAGTCGGGAGGGTCCAAACCAAGCTCAGCAAGGTGTCTCGCACCTTGAAGGCCATCTTGTGCTGTCTGCAGGACAAGAATACCCCTCCCCCATTGCCTGACTCAGATGCCTAGCCATCCATACTGCTGTTTTGAAGTTGTTTTGATTTCCTCTGTAGTAGGTTTATGTTTCATGTTGATGATGTAGTAGTTAGTAGTATGTTTTAAGTGTTTGAAGTTGTGGATGTAATTGGCTCACACGTAATTTCTGTCATGATTCATGTAACTCTATATTCCATGTATTATGACAACTTTGGGTAAATGAAAAGCATGCAGCCTCTTTTGCTATGAGATGTGTAGAATGCTTAAAGTGCTTGTATAATGTGTTGCTATGCTTCATCTCACATACATTGCACCCTATGTTGTATAGGGCATGCCACGGACATCTACAAGGAGCATGGCACCCCTTCTGCTTACTGACTCGATGGACCAGACTCCTTCCCGCAGGAGTGGTCCTACGGGCTCAGGTTCTGACTCTGATCAGCCTTCTGCTGGCTCTACTAGTGGTTTGCCACCTTATACACCCCCGGTTCATGAGCAGAACCGGGCATCCTCTTCTTCGCCGTATGAGCCGCAGGCTGCTCCACCTACTGATAGGTTTGAGCAGTTGTTGTTGATGATGCATCAGCAGCAGATGCAGCCGCAGCAACATCACAAGTAGCTTATGGCCACTATTTCTGAGGCCTTGTCTCAGGGTGGGAGTGCGACTCCACCTCCGACATCTACATGCCCTACTGAGACTACCGAGCGTCCTGCTCAGGTTGGGAAGGTGCCTCTGGCCACACCTGTGGCGTACCCTACTGGAGATGTTGGTACTGGTGGCCTACTCGAGCGATTCCAACGCTTGAGGCCTCCCACATTCACGAGTTCTCACAGACCCGAGGAGGCTGAGTTTTGGCTAGACCGTATCTCCAAGATGCTGCGGATGTTGCACTGTACTGAGGCAGAGCAGGTCGAGTTGGACACTTTCATGTTCGAGAGGGAGGCCAGCCTATGGTGGGATAGTGTGTTGCGGTCTGTCGCAGTGGACTATGTGTGGACTTGGGCAACATTTGAGTTCCGGTTCCACGAGAAGTATTACCAGCAGACCTACAGACATGAGTGGGAGGATGAGTTTCTACGCCTCAGGCAGGGAGGCATGACTGTTACTGAGTATGAGCATCGCTTTACCGAGTTGGGCCGCTTTGTCCCGACCATCCTTGTTGATGAGCAGATGCGGATGCGCCATTTTTCGGGGGGTTTGCGACCTGATATATGGTCAAAGATGTGTTGTATCAGTATACCTTCTTACGCGGAGCTGATTCACATGTCTATGATGGCCGAGCAGGATATTGATCGGTTGGCACGTTCTCGTGGTGCTATGGTTACGAGACCACGACCTGATGTTCAGAGCAGGCCTTTCTTAGGCAAGAGGCCATGTATCGACTCTCCCCCCAGGGTCGCGGCGCCAGTAGTTCCTGTGAAGCACCCTATTGTGACTTGTACGTATTACGGGAAATAGTGTCACCCTTTTGGGAATTGCTTTGCGGGGATGAGGGATAGCGGGTTCTCTCCGCCGCAGATGATTGATCGTTCTCGCCCACAGGATATATCGACTCCACCACTCCGGATGGCACCTGCGCATCCTCCTTTCAGACCGCCTGCACCTCACTTCCGGCCGCCTCAACGGCCCATGGTACCTCAGCCTAACCGATCTCAGCAGGCGCGTGTTCATGCGCTTACAGCAGAGGACCCAGATACTGCACCTTCAGCACCGATGGCCTTCGAGGTTACTACACATGTACAAGGTATTCCAGTCTTTCTATTGGTGGACACCGGGTCCACTACCTCTATTGTTTCATGTGTTGCGGTCAAGCGACTAGGGTTGGAAATTAGTCCTATGATTGGGATGAGACTCCTTACTGCCACAGGGACTTTCTCAGACTCCAATACGATGTGTAGGGGTTGTTTGATAGACCTAGGGAGCAGGACAGTAGTTGTCGACCTGTTGGTCGCACCGCTCCATCATTATGATGTGATTCTCGGCATGGACTGGCTCGTGGAGATGAAGGCAGAGATCGATTGTGATACTCGGATCGTGACAGCACGTGGACCTGACGGCACGATCTTTACTTTCCCAGTGCAGGTCAGTTGATATTACCGCATCAGTAGTTACGCTACCCTATTAGAGCAAGTTGATGGTCCGACGTTGGGAAATACGCCTGTGGTTCGGGATTTAACAGGTGTGTTTGCGATGATTCCTAGTTTGCCACCTCGGCGCGAGATCGACTTCAACATTGATCTTACACCTGGTGCGACACCTATCTCATTGCCGACTTATCGTATGCCTCCATGTGAGATGGAGGAACTGAGGAGACAGATTGACGAGCTAGTAGAGAAGGGTTTCATACGACCTAGTGTGTCTCCTTGGGGAGCACCTGTACTATTTGTGAAGAAGAAGGACGGGTCGCTACAGTTATGTATTGACTACCGTAGGTTAAACCAGGTCACGGTGAAGAACAAGTATCCTTTACCCAGGATAGATGATCTGTTTGATCAATTGAAGGGGGTAAGGTATTTTTCGAAGATTGATCTGGAGTCAGGGTATCACCAGTTGCGCGTCAGAGATGAGGACGTGCAGAAGACAGCTTTCAGGACATGCTTTGGGCACTACGAGTTTCTAGTTATGTCATTCGGTCTTACGAACTCACCGGCCGTATTCATGGACCTGATGAACCGGGTATTTCGACCATTCCTATACTGATTCATCATCGTCTTTATTGATGACATCCTGATATACTCTACGAGTCGGGAGGAGCACGAGGATCATCTGAGAGCGGTGTTGGATATGTTGAAGAAAACCAGTTGTTTGCGCAGTATAAGAAGTGCGACTTATGGCAGGAGGAAGTCAAGTTCCTCAGACATGTGGTGTCCAATGATGGGATAGCAGTGGACCTTGCTAAGGTAGCCGTGGTTCAGGATTGCTAGCAGCCTGACTCGGTTACCAAGGTGAGGAGTTTCCTTGGTCTAGCAGGGTATTATAAACGCTTCATTCGGGATTTCTCGAAGATTGTCAGGCCGTTGTCTTAGTTGACACGGAAGGACCTGAAGTTCGTCTGGAATGAGAAGGCGGAAGCAGCTTTCAAGGAGCTGAAGGATAGTTTGACGTCCGCCCCTGTGTTAGTATTGCCAGAGCAAGGGGTTAAGTACACGATATATACTGATGCGTCTCACGTTGGTTTGGGTTGTATCTTATGCAGAAGGACAAGGTGATTTCGTATGCCTCGAGACAATTAAGGAAGCACGAGGAGAATTACCCTACAAGACCTGGAGTTGGCAGCTGTCATCTTTGCATTGAAACTCTGGAGACATTACCTCTACGGAGAGGAGTTCGAGTTTTTCTGCGACCACAAGAGCCTTAAGTATATATTCACGCAACGAGACTTGAATATGAGACAACGCCGATGGATGGATACCTTGAAGGACTTCAAGTTTGAGGTTTCCTACCATCCTGCCAAGGCGAACCTTATGGCAGATGCGTTGAGCCGCAAGAAGGCTATAGCATTTGCGGCTCCATTGATGATAGCAGAGTGGGACATGGTTGAGTTCGTGCGAGACTTCGAGCAAAGACTCACGGTGGAGGAGCCATTTGAGTGTGTTGCGCACGTTCGGGTGCAACCACTTATTGATGACAGGATCATTGAGGCCCAGAAGGGAGATGTACGGTTGTCTGAGTTTCGAGAGCAAACTAGCGACGCCGAGGACTCCGAGTGGAGAGTTGATTCTGATGGGGGTCTACAATTCTGTGGCCGCCTATGCGTTCCTGACATACTTGACTTGAGACATGAGCTTCTCGAGTCTGCCCATAGCTCGAAGCTTGCGATGCATCCTGGTAGCACGAAGATGTACCAAGATATGAGACGGTCGTATTGGTGGGATAACATGAAGGCCCACATTGCTGAGTTCGTTTCTCTTTGTCTGACGTGCCAGCAAGTCAAGGCAGAACATCGCCGACCTCCTGGACTGCTTCAGCCCATGCCCATAACAGAATGGAAGTGGGACTTCTTTTCATGGATTTCATATCGGGACTACCGAAGACGAGGAAGGGACATGATTCCATTTGGGTGATTGTGGACCGGTTGACCAAATCGGCCCATTTTCTCCCTATCAGAGTCATAAACTTTACAGACGAGCTGGCTAGATTGTACATCAAAGAGATCGTCCGTCTACATGGAGTTCCTTTAAAGATCATGTTGGACAGAGACACTCAGTTCACATCTATCTTCTGGACCCGTATCCAGGAAGCGATGGGTGTGAAGTTGAAGTTCAGTATGGCGTTTCATCCTCAGACTGATGGGCAGACAGAGCAGGTGAATTAGATTTTGGAAGATATGTTGCGATCATGTGTGTTGGACTTCAAGGACAGTTGGGATGACTGTCTTCCTTACGCAGATTTCACCTACAACAACAGCTTCCAAGCGAGTATTGGTATGGCGTCATATGAGGCCCTGTATGGTCGCCCTTGTAGAGCACCCCATTGTTTGGCTAAGGTTGGCGAGCGTAGCTTGATTGGCCCAGAGTTGGTTCAGGCGACCTCAGAGAAGATCGACATTATCAGGCATCTACTTCTTATAGCGCAGAGCAGGCAGAAGAGCTATGCCAATACGAGGCGGCGATCGCTTGAGTTTGAGGTCGGTGACCATGTGGTCCTCAGAGTTTTCCCTATGAAAAGAGTCCTTCGGTTTGGGAAGAAGGGGAAGCTCACACCGAGATTTATCGGTCTATTTCAGATACTGGATCGAGTGGGTGTTGTGGCATATCGTCTCGCTTTGCCCACACCACTTGCAGCTGTACACAACTTATTTCATGTATCTATACTGAAGAAGTACGTTCCTGATCCTTCACATATCATCAGATGGGAGCAGGTACAGTTAAGCGAGGATGCTACGTATGAGCTGCGTCCGACGCTTATCCTTGACAGGAAGGAGCAAGTATTGCGTAGTAAGGTGATTCCACTCGTGAAGGTACTGTAGACACATCATACAAAGGAAGAAGCTACGTGGGAGACAAAGGCCGAGGTTAGAAAGAACTATCCTCAGATTCTCGAGGAGTACGAAAGGTACAAATTTCGAGGATGAAATTTTTGTTTAAGGGGGTAGATTGTAACGACTCGTAAATTTCCGTGTAAAGACCCGAGTAGCACCTCGACCAGAAATCACTTAGGATTAAATCCTTTAGAAATTTGACAAAGTTAATTAAGTGTTAAACTAGATTAGCCATGAAATTCGTTTGAATCACTTTAAATACGATCTACAAGACCCAAAACTTGTAGAATCATTGACGCTAGGTTACCCTGAAGTCTAGGATCAAACTCATTACCCGACTGCTCTTGGGAGCACATTGAAACTACGTATCAGGTCTGGACCGCACATCGGGAGTCCAAATAATACGAAGTTAAGGACTTAGGACTGCCTCGCTGGGCTTGACAACCATCTCGGAAATCAAATCCAGACAGTGTCTCACTGCTATTCGCTTGAGTCCAGAGCGAGAGAGTGTGAAAACACTTGTTTCCTTTACAAAATAAATATCTTGAATAGTAATCTGGCACGTGTCGCTTGCGGACATTTTGTAAGCAACCAGACCGTCAGAATCTCACCCAAATACACCCTCGGATCAGGAAAAATTTCATAAACATATCCATATACTTGGAATTTCTGATCGAAATCCACTGACCGTTGAACTGAAACTGGTCCGCCACGCGTGATTTGAGAATCCCACTGAAACGAAAACTTAGCTCCACCTAGATTCAAGGTTGGTGAGCTTAAGTCCGACCTTTGGCTCAAGGAGGCCCGCCAGAAGTCCTCCGTTGAGCCGAAACAGTGTCGCTTTGGTTATAACCTAAGTATACCTTGACCACAAGTCTGTTTTAGAGAGTTTTTACGCTATATAAGGACCTTAGAACCCTCTCTCTTACAGCCATACGAATTTGAGAGAAACCCTAGAGAGAGAAGAGGAAAATAGAGAGAAAGGGTGAGAGAAGTGGGAGAAACTCCCTACTACTGTTTCTTGCCGCTACCTAAGCTCCACCACTCCGTTTTTGTCGCTTTCCCGGCGATACCGACTTCGTTTTGAGGTAAGAAACCCTAACCCTAACCTGTTTTGGGGTGTAAAGGTTGTAGGTTATGAAATAGCTAACCTATTTCATTCTTTAGGCTACCAAACTGCCGAATACGGAGGCTTAGCAAACCTAGCTGATTCGTTGCGATTCTACGGTATAAGGTGAGGACTTTAGGTGTATAGGTTATGGTTTTCAATGCTTTCAATGTTAGATAATGATAGATTCATGATCTGCATGCAATTGCACATGTACAAAGTGCTGTTTATTTTTCATTTCGATTAAAGATATAGAATATGGAATTTTACATATTCTAGGTATTCGTAGAAATACCGTATACATATACATTTTAGAAATGTGTTTGCCATAATTATTTGTTTTATGAATATATAGTATATGGATAAAATACTTATTTGGCGAAAAGATTCACCCTAATACATGTTTGCTAATATACACTATGTACGTAGAAATAGTGTATTGTAGAAAGTACCGTATATGTATATATTTTGGAGATGTGTTTGCCATGACTATTTGTTGTATGAACATGTTATATATGCATAAAATACTTGCTTGGCGAAAGGATTCGCCCTAATACATTTTTTACTAACATACACTATGTATGTTGAAATAGTGTATTCTAAGTGTTTGTGAAAATGCTTGTGAGAGTAAGTGCTTGGATAATGTGCCTTAATAGGTGTTGAGATGGGATTCTCAACTACCTTAGAGACCTGTATGATTTCCTCCATGTGGTTGTTTACTTTAACCGCTTACTTATGAAACATATGTGTTTGTATTCTTATTTATATAGTGTTTTACAACATACTTTATAACATGCTTTATGATATGCTTGTTAACATGCTTGATTTACTTTGTCTATTATGCTTTACTCTACATGTTCTAAATAAGGATTGATTGAGTTTGGGACTATGTTTATAGTCCAGACAATCGGTACCAGACTTGAGATCGTTGTTGGGGATTCATGTCGCCACGTAAGATGTGTTTGACGAACCCAAGTCGTACTTTAGTTGGCGACAATGGTTAGGCCACACGAAGTGCTTATGCACTTCATGTCGTTCAGTTGATTGTGCGCTCGAGCTAGTCAGGCTCGTCAAGTAACCTAATGTGTCTAATGTATGTTCACCATGTTTGGTCGCTACTGCTTGAACCTAGGGTACCATACTTACCAGTGGAATCCCTTTAACCATGGTACCTCGATCTGCTAAGACTCATGAGCCGGACATGGTGGTATGGGACACCGTGGTCGAGCTGTCGGCCTACGCTGGGGCGATGTGCCTCCCCGTTGTGATCATTGAGCAACCAAACTCGTGAGCCGAATACGGTGGTATGGGACACTGTATTCGAGCTGTCGACACCTACGGCGAGAGCCGAGTACAGTGAGACCTGTATTCGTGCTGACAGGCGACGAGTCCTTCGTATTGTCTTCGAGTATACTCTAAGGTCTGTGAATGGCGACGAGTCTTTCGTAGCAACAAGAGCATGAGTTAAGCCGAGTACGGTGAGACCTGTATTTAAGCTGACGGCCAGTGATTGAGCCGAGTACGGTGAGACCTGTATTCGAACTGACTGCCAGTAATTGAGCCGCATACGGTGAGATCTATATCCGTGCTGACGGGTGACGAGCCCTTTGCGATGCCTTCGCGATGCCTCTCGAACTATATTATCGTATGAGAATATCTAGGTTTGACGACCTTAGAATGGATCATGTTTTGGGAATGATACAAGGGAGGTACCTTAGTTTCCCAATACTGCTGTTTGAAATGGACTAATAACAACTCGGTAATCATGCTCATCATGCATTGCATGTGCTTGGAAGATGTGGAGCACTGAGTAATGCAAGCATGCCACGAACGTAAGATGGTGTCACACGAGGGAGTGTGTGGTGAGGGCATACATCATGACTACATTCATACTTGCATTAATAAGAGTAGTTAGGAGTGTTTGATTATACTGCTTTATCATTACTACTTGACTGAATTGATAACATGTTAACATATGCTTTATTGTTCCACTAAGTTAGTTACTCACTCCCACGTTACGGGATAGTGTTGTACACACCACCCAGACTCTGTATCAGGTGTAGATGAGATGACGACTCAGAAGGCTGAGCCGGACTATGACGAGGACCAGGACGAGTTCTCCTTTATGCAGTATTCTGGTGGCTTGGACTAGACTGTCAGGATCGACGAGACTTGCAGGGATTACTCCTTAGTTGTACTTTTGACATTTTGATCATAAAACAGATATATGTATATGGTGACTAGATGGATTCATATTCTGGAGATTGAGGTAGTTTTGTTTCTTTTACATACATATATACAATTTTAGTCTTCCGCTTGCCTTTATACAATTGATCTGGAGTATGAATTATTGTTTTGGTATAATCTCACTCATGTTTATTTCTCTAACACAGACAACATTTAATCATCATTATCTATGTTGCATAAGTGATGTTCTGGAACTCGAGAGTTGAGTTGCTACTCGACCCCCGAATTTCAGGGCATTACATTACTGCTTGACTGAGTTGATAACACGTTAACCTCTGCTTTATAGTTTCACTGAGTTGATCACTCACTCCCATGTTACGGGATGGTGTTGTACACACCAACCAGCCCCTGTTTTAGTTGCAGGTGGTGGCGATGCCTACGAGGCGGAGCCGGACTTCGAGGATGATGAGGAGGGTTTCTCCTGTATGCAGCTATCAGGCGGGTCTATGTAGACCATCTTCTGATCGACGGGATTATAGGGTTGCTAATTAGACGCCATTACACTTTAGTTTGCACCTTTGAAACATTCATTTTGTTCATTTTTGTTGTATACATGTCTATATTTAACCTGGTAACATGTTTACATTCTGGAGACTTACAACTGTTTATAAATTTTATATATCTATCACAATCTTTCGCTTGCAAAATTTAATTGTCTCTGGAGTATGATGTTGTTTTGGTCTAATCTCCTTCATGCTTCAATGCACTCATCATAATCATCATTATCTATGTTGCATAAGTGATGCGTTGGAACTCGGGAGCTGAGCTTTACTCGACCCCCGATTTTCAAGACGTTACAAAAACTATTGAATCCTATGCAATTCCATAATCGCTTAACATGTGTTTCATCCAAACAAGCTGAGTACATGCATTTCCAGCTACGATGTATTCAGCCTCAGTAGTAGAAAGCGATATAGAACTTTGCTTCTTACTAAACCAAGAAACTAAACAATTCCCAATATAGAAAAACCACCACTGGTTGACTTTCTATCATCGATATTACCAGCCTAATCAGCATCTGAGTACCCCGCCAACTGAACACTAGTATCATATGGATACCAGAGACCCATATTAGCAGAACTTGCAACATATTGCATAATCCTCTTAACAGCAGTTAGATGAGACTCTTTAGGGTCAGACTGATATCTAGCGCAAATACCAACACTCAAAGCGATATCATGTCTACTAGCAGTTAAATAAAGCATACTACCAATCATACTGCGATATAATTTAGGATCTACATTTTTACCTGTATAGTTTTTTGAGAGTCTTAATGTTGTACTCATAGGAGTATCAAAATTCTTACCATTCTCAAATCCGAACTTTTTAATTAAGTTCAAAGCATATTTGGTTTGAAAAAAAAATATATCATCAGGTTGTTGTTTTACTTGCAACCCTAGAAAATAATTCAATTCTCCAACCATACTCATTTTGAACTTAGATTTCTTTAAATCTGCAAACTCAAGAGTTATGTTAGTACAGGTAAATCCATAAATAATATCATCAACATAGATTTGCACCATTAAGATATGATCATTATGTTTCTTAACAAAAAGAGTCTTATTAACACTTCCCATTAGAAAATTATGACTTAGTAAACTTAGTCAATTTTTCATACCATGCCCTGGGAGCTTGTTTCAAACTGTAGAGAGCCTTTTTTAGGCGATAGATATGATTGGTGTTCTTATGGTCTTCAAAACTCATTAGTTGTTCAACATAAACTTCTTCATGCAGATCACCATTTAAGAAGGCACTCTTTACATCCATTTGATCAATTTTCAATTTTCTAAAGTATGCAATGGATATGAATAGTTTGATTGATTCAAGGCGAGCCACTGGGGCAAAGGTTTCATCATAATTGATACCTTCAATTTGAGTGTACCCTTGTACAACTAGTCTAGCCTTGTTTCGAATTATATTACCAAGTTCATCAGACTTATTTTTGAAAATCCACTTAGTTCCTATAATGTGTTTATCTTTCGGTCTAGGAACAAGATACCAAACATCATTTCTTACAAATTAGTTAAGTTCTTCTTACATAGCTACTATCCAATTTTCGACAGTAAGAGCTTCTTTTATGTTAGCTGGTTCTATCCGAGATGTAAAGCACACATAATTACATATGTCTTCTAGTTGTCTATGAGTGCGCACACCGATGAGAGGGTTTCCAAGAATTTGAGTGGTTGGATGATCTTTGATAGTCCTTCGTTCAGAATTAATTTGATTTGATAAAGTATCTGGTTTGTCAATTAAAAGAACTTCATCATTTTCTGAACTTGGGGCAGGTGTATTCAAGTGATCGTTAATGACCATATTGATGGACTCTTGAATAACACTGGTCCTCTTGTTCAGTACTCGATATACACGACTGTTCAAAGAATATCCTAAAAAGATACATTCATCACTTTTAGTGTCAAACTTTCCCAGATTTTCACGCTCACGTAAAATATAACATTTGCTGCCAAAAACTCAAAAGTATTTGACAGTAGGCTTCTTATCAAACCATAGTTCATAAGCAGTTTTATTATTAGATTTACTTGTATAAACCCGGTTGATTATATAGCATGCAGTATTAACGGCTTCAGCCCAAAGATTTTTAGGAAGCTTCATACTATTTAACATTATATTAGCCATTTCTTGAAGCACTCTATTTTTTCTTTCAACAATTCCATTTTGTTGTGGTGTTTTGGGTGCGAAGAATTCATGTGATATTCCCTGAACGCAATAAAATTTCTCAAAGCTGCTATTATCGAATTCTAATCCATGATCACTGCGGATCTTACTAACTTGAGAACCTTTTTCAATTTGGATCCGTTTGAGAATCCTTTTTACTTTATCAAGGGTTTCTAATTTATCTCTTAAGAAACTTACCCAAGTAAATCTGGTATAATCATCCACGATTACCAGTATGTATTTTTTGTCACCTCGACTCTCCGTCCTAGTTGGTCTTACAAGATCCATGTGGAGAAGTTCGAGCGGTTTTGATGTGGCATTGGAGTTCACCTTTTTGTGAGAACTCTTACTTTGCTTGTCAATCTGGCATTCGCCACATATTTTGTCTACTTTTTGAAGTTTAGGTAGACCTCTTATTAGTTCTCTTTTGCTCAATTTATAGAGATTGCAATAGTGTACATGTCCAAGGCGTTTATGCCATAACCCGCTCGCATCGGTATGGACCATGTAACACAATTAATTAGATGAGCTAGAATCACTTACGATGTAGCAATTTTCAGAAGTTCTACGACTAGTTAATATTACAAAACCATTTTTGTTTAATATTTCACACCCTAGGTTAGAAAATTTAACACTATGATTTTTATCGCATACTTGAGAAATGCTTAACAAGTTATGTTTTAAACCTTCAACATACAAAATATTCTCAAATAACAGGAGGTTAAAAAGTTAAACCGTACCTTGGCCAATAATCCTGCAGTTGTTACCATCACCAAATGTGACTGAACCATCAGTCATGTCTTTAAGAGTGGTGAACAAACCTTTGTCACCAGTCATGTGCCTGGAGCATCCACTGTCTAGGTACCACTTTGAATGGCTTGAAGCTTTGAAAGTCGTGTGGGCAACCAAGCATGTAACCTTAAGAACCCATTTCATAACTATTTTGAGTTTAGGAGTAAAGTTGGTCTTCTTATGTTTGTAGTTGTTGTAAGAATAACCCACTGAGTTAGATTTTAAGAGCTCCTTAAGTAGATCAACTATTTTCTCAGCTAAAGAGTTTCGATTTTGATTTTTATAGTTGATATGGTTACTTTTAGTTTTGAAAGAATGAAAAGTTTTAACATTTTTAGAAAACTTTTAATTAGAACTTTTCTCTCTTGAGTTTGAGGACTCTCCTTTTACAAACTTAGGAGGAGTATTCTTCTGTTTTGGAGGAATATTTCTATCATATCCCAAACCGGATCGGTCGCCACATTTTCTTGATCCAGATAAAAGTTTTTCTAATTTTGGATCACCTTGGGCATACCTCCATGTATCCTTTAAACTCAAAAGTGAAGAGATTTCAAGTTTAAGTTTTTCATTTTCAGATTTTAGATTTTCAATCTGGGAGGTTTTGAACTCTAAATCACATTTGCATTTTTTAAAACAATCTGAAATATGGGATTTTTCTAAAACAAGAGTTTCAAAATTTTCTTTAAGCTTTGAAAACTTTTCTTTCTAAAGTTTAAGTTTAACAACAATTTTACAACTTTCCTTGTATAGGGCATTGTAAGCATCTTGAAGATCTTTTTCATTTTCATGATCACTATTCAGATTTTCTTCAATTGTAGAATCATCATGATCTAAAAAAGTGAACTTGGCTAGAGTCATAAGAGCTTTGACTTCATTGCACGACTTGGTTTCAGAATCTTCTGATTAAGAAGAGGCTTCAGTGCCAGAAGATTCATCCCAAGTAGCCAACATTCTTTCCTTTTTAGGTTTGTCCTTTTTACGACACTTGTTTGTTAAATGCCCATATTCTTGGCAGTTGTAACATTGACTATCTTTTAAAGATTTTCAAGTTTTAGATTTAGATTTAGATCTTTTCTTATCATTTGATTTTTGAAAATCAACCCTCTTTTTACTTTTGAAAATCTTATAAAACTTTTTCGTTAAGAGAGTCCTATCATCTTCAGAATTTTTAAAATTAGAATTTTCTTGAGAAATACATTTAGAGACTTAAGGGCAATAGATTTACCTTTAGGAGCTTTAAGATTTAACTCATAGGTTTGTAAAGACCCAACTAATTCTTCTACCCTCATATTGTCCGTATCACGAAGTTCCTGGATCGCAGTCACCTTTAAGTTGAACCGTTCATGTAGTGAGCGTAGTATCTTTACACACACTTTATTTTCTGGAATTTTATCGCCAAGACCCCACATAGAGTTTACAATGTCATTCAGTCTAGTATAGAAGTCCATGAATATTTCACTTTCTTCCATATGTATTTCCTCAAATTTAGTTGTGCGGATTTGGACTTTAGACTTCTTGACAATCGATGTACCCTCATGTGTCATTTCTAAAATATCCCAAGCTTGCTTTGCAGTATCACAGGATATAATTCTTTTGAACTCATCCGGTGATAGTGTGCAAGTGATTGCATTTAGTGCTTTTGCATTGGCACTACTCTCACTTTTCTAAAGTGTGGTCCAAGAAATATAAGGTGTTACCCAAATTGATTTTGATCCATCGATACCAATCACTTCAGTGGTAGGAGAGATCCATTCAGTCATTGTGGCTTGCCACATGCTCTCATCCATGGATTTAAGGAAAATCCTCATCCTGGGTTTCCAATAGGCATAATTGGAGTCATCAAATGGTGGAGGCCTAGTGACTGAAAGGCTATCAAAATTTGACATCTTATAAATAGCTTAGATCGATTAGCTCAGGAAATAAATCCAAATAATAATTAAAACAAGCTATTAGGCTCTAATACCACTTGAAAAGGCCTAGCTATATGTCCTAGAGGGGGGTGAATACAACTATGCCAAATTTAAAATTATAACAGTGGAATTAAACAACGAGATAGCCATATAAACAAATAAATGAAAGATAGTACTTTAAATAAATCATAATACAGAAATGTAAAGCAACTTCAATATTCTAGTATTGAGAGGCTGATACAAATGATGTTCTAAGGACAACCTTGCACCATAAAAACCAAGGGTTTATGGCAGGACAACCTTACTAGAATGGTATAAGTATCAATATCTCAAACTGAAGAGGAATAAAGGAAATAGCAAGAATTGAAATTCTAAACTATTACAACATTCCCACAATGCTTGAAATGTAAATATTACAACATTCGCATCCACACATACATTCCACAGTTTTGAATGATAAAAGATAGAAATTAAACAAACATTCAAACCACAAGACAAAGAATTATAGTGGTTCACCTGTGTGTACACCAACTGTTAAACAACAGCCACACAGCTTGCTACTCCACTCCTAATATCCTCACACAAGGGATATCAGCATTCACTATAAAATAGATTTCTCAGGTTCACCTAAAACCTTCACAATTGTGTCTTTTAAATGGGCTTACACAATTCAAAAACCCCACTTCTAAGTTTTTCTGACTCTCCTCAAATAACCAACACAATGAGATTTTTCTGGCTCAATCTCAAAAGAAACCAAAAGCAACGGAAATTTACACAAATGTAAAATACTTGGATTTCTCCTTTTATAGCAGTCCGGAAGAACCAATCGGAGTAGAAGTTCGAATATAGAAGTTCAATTGTCCAATACTCACTTTGAAATGGTTCTAGGTTCTAATTGATTTTAAATTAAACTAGTTGGGCTAGCTCTATTTGATTTTGATTCCAAGAAGAAGGAATACAACAATTCCTCTATTCAATTCAGATTGGAATATAAAAACAAAATCAAATTGACAAAGCTAACAAAAGAGAATATTAAATATACACGGCGTAACTTAAAAATAACAAAAACTTATCTCAGAGCGATGCCTTGATTTTACTTGAATTGGAATTGAGAAACTCTGAAATTCGTGTTCTGTTTATAGAAGTAGAAATCGCGTCTACGATTGGTCATGTGGCCACCACGACTGGTCGTAAGTCGAACTGCATTTTAAAATTTTAAGCGCGATAGGATAAAACCATTCCACAACTGGTCGTATAGTGTCCACGACTGGTCGTGAGGCCTCCACAACTGGTCGTGACCAACACATGACTGGTCGTGAGGAACGAGGGATGGTTGCTGGAGTTTGAATCGTAACTGCAGGACTGATCGTGAATGAGTCTGCACTGTTCCTACGACCGGTCGAGCAGACTCCAGGACTAGTCAAAGCTCAACCAAAAAATTCTGAAAATTTGCAACAACTTAAGACAGGTCTTGGAATTTCTTGGAATAGTCGAGTCAGTTCCAAGACTAGTAGAACAGTGTCCAGGACTAGTCTTAGAACAGAACAAATACTTATAAAAGGATTCAATTTGAATTATGTATACAAAATAACCTACCCTAAGGTCAATCTAAGGTCATTCATACCTTAAATGTGAAGTATGGACATTGAATCTTCATTTCTTCAGATGATAGTTGACCATTTGAAAATTGTGAAGCTTGAGATCTCTATACTTAATGTAGCATTGAACTTAAGATCTTCTAGAGCTTGAATTACACTTTATCTTGACTTGTACACTAACTTGAGTCTTAAACAAAATCACTTCTTTTGTTATAGCTTGTACTTGCATTTCTTGAAATTATTTGAAGTAGTTCTTCGTTCTTGACTTGAAGCAAAGATGCAGCATCTTGAACATATGAATCAACATGCTACACAAGACATAGATTGTGTTTTTAGCACCACAAAATTTGACAACCAAAGGAATAGGAAACCATAGCACTTACATATTTACGCACTCTACGCATCTTCGATGGAAAACTTCGATGTCATCTAACAGTCTTCAATTGCACCTTCGATGGCATTGAACTATCTTCGGTTCCATCCAAATTTATCCAGAATTGTTTAGCGAGTTGAGCTCAAAATTCATAAATTATCAATGCCATTAAAGTTTATTTCTGGATTTATTTCAAAACTTTCTCTTTTAGACTCAGATTTCAGAATATCATTTTTCTGGCCAATTTTTAGGATTCCTTTTCTTCACTTCATACCTTCGATTCTCTTCATTCCTCACTTGGTTTCCTTGGATTTTTGGCATGTGAATTCTTCATTAATTAATTCCAAATCTCTAATTCTTCATTATCTTCTTTTGAGCTCTAAATCCATCCTTTTAAACGCATATTCATCATAAGCTTTCGAATCACCTCTCATAACAAAAACGTATATAATTATATCAAATTATCAATTAAATGCTAGGAAAACTAATGTAATTAAAGAGTTAAATATGCAATGTTTGAGTCTCAAGATTATGCAATGCACAAGACTGGATATAGCATCCACGGTGAGTAAACTAACCAGGTTTACTAGTAATCTTAGTGTAGAACACTAGAAGGCTATTGGTAGGGTTCTTGGTTACCTCAAAGCAACTAAATAACTAGGGCTATTTTACTTAGTGTTTCTGACCGTATTGGAAGGATATGTCGATGCGAATTGGATATCGAGTGTTGAGGACAATAAGTGCATAAAAAGGTAAGTATTCACCTTAAGAGGTGCAACCGTCTCTTGGGGATCCAAGAAATAGATATGCATAAAATACTCAACGATGAAATATGAGTTTATAGATCTTGCTACAAGAAGCAAAGAAGCTAAGTGGTTAAGGGATCTTCTACTAAAAATCTCATTCTTTGCGAAGCCTATATCGATTGGTTCACTTCATTATGATAGTGAAACTAGAGTTGGGTATCGAGTCGAGTCAGACCGATTTAAGGCTTACTCGATTTGATCCGGTTGTGAGATAGGCCTAACCCGAACTCGATCCGACTCGATATTGAGTCCAGCATGCGTGACTCAATCCGAGTCCAGTCAGGCCTAGACTAATCCGAACCGAGTCCGATCCGATCAAAGTACCGAGTTAGTTGAGTCAGCACTGAGTCGGATTGAGAGATGAAGGAGGAAGAGACCGAGAGAGTGGAGAGGAGAGAGAGGAGGAGGATAAGGAGGAGGGTGATGGTGGCGGTTGGTTGCAGGGGTTAGAAGATGGGGAGGATGAGGGAGGGAGGGAGAGAGAGAGAGAGAGAGAGAGAGAGAGAGAGAGAGGCCAGGCTTCGAAGATGAGGAGGATGAGGGAGGAAGAGAGATATTTTGGGATTGGGTCAAGGTAGGGTGCGGCAAGCAGGGCTAAAGAGTCAGGTTTCAGATCGAGTCAGGTCTAACTGGATCGAGTCGAGTCGAGTTACTAGGTAACTCGAACTTGACTCAGTTTGAGTTCGGATTGGGCGAAGCTACTCAGTTCGGACCGACTCACCCATTCAGTTTCGGTTGAGTCGGATCTGAATGAGTCAGACGAGTTGAGTTAGCTGGATCGAGCCGTCCCGTGCCCACCTCTAAGTGAAACCACTTTAACAAGAGTCTATAAAGGCACATATAATGAAAACTCCAGGCACATATCTGGGACATGACTATGTAAGGCATTTAATTCAATATGAAATCATTACGATCTCATATGTGAAGTAAAGTAATAACTTAGTTGATCCTTTTACTAAACTTCTAACAAGAGAGGTAGTAAAGACATTATCTAGAAGGATGGAGTTAAAACTCTTTCCTCAAAGTTCCACAGGTGATGTAAACCCAAACCCAACATTAGAAATATTTAAGTTTAGATTCAATGGGTAAGTATAAGTCACTAATAAGTGAAAAATTTTAGCACTAAAAATAATACGATGACCTCATCCACGATGAATAGTACTATCCATTACAGATAGCAGGTTGAGTCTTAGAACTCTTAATGAAATTCAGTATAAAGGACAAGTGTTTTAATAGTAATGGGGACACTAGAAGGATTTTACTTATATAAACGTAGAGGTGGTGCCGCCTCTCATGAGAGTTAGAATTTCTTTCCGGATCGTTCATAAAACATGATAAGCATATTACCATTAAATGTGCTAAATGAGTAATATAAGAAAAGTTATATAATGTATCTATGACTATGTGTGTGATGTCTCCAGTTCAATCTTTAAAGAATAATTGGTTAAAGGTTGCGGCTACTGGGGATTTCGATAGAACTTTGAAATACTTGTACTAAGGGAAGATTTAAATCAAAAGATATCTTTCTCTATGCATAAGAACTATATCTTATCTCTAAAAGAATTTTCTAATATTTGATTTAACCAATTGGGTGATTGTTAAGGATTCATCTCATAATGGTTAAGTGAAAGAATAAATGTATTCTTTGAATTTTAAAATTAAATTTAATTTAATTTTTGTTTTCTTACAAAATCTTTTTGAAAAAATTTGAAAACCTACATTTTTCTTTGTTCCACATCACTTAGAGATGGGAACCTTTTTGGGATTATAAACTCTCTTGGGAATAGGTTACTTAGAGAAAACATGAACAAAGCTTAGGTTGCATGTTCTAGTGTAGAGCACTAAAACACATGCGAGCACACAGGCGTAGGTGCTTGCGAACGCGCTGCAAGGGTATGGGCATGAGCAGTGGTATACTCAAATGGAGCATACAGAGTGGTTGATCAAGATGGACAGGTATTAGTATACTAGTCAATGCGCGCTTCATCAAGAAGTATCATCCCTGAAGATGGTTCTAATTTTAATACAAAAGATTATCACCATAATGCTTTTATATTAAAAGGGGGCAAAGACAAGTGAAGTCATGTTCATATATTCTTTGTTAGATGATTGAATAAAGGAGGAATTCCAAATATATCGTTAAAGATTACATATCAACGGTTTATTAAAAGAGAGTAACCATTGTTGTCATTATTAAATAAGCTCCATTGAAACTCGCCAAAATTGTATCATCACTAGGCCGATATATTATTATGAGCATATCACGAATATCGTCAACATTATCAATATTGATCAAGACACCTATTATTATTACGACAATGATGGCAGCTTATCATCATTTAAGGCAACCTAGCCAAGCCCAAGCCTATATGGCCAACTATGCATAAAGCCTATCTCCATCGGCATTCGGGCAGCGGTGAGAAGCCAGTGGCCCAAAAAAGTCAATGAATGTCATCGTACGCATACCCATGCAGGTAGCGGATGGAACCAGTGACTGAAAGCCTTGAAGGGCCAAGAAGTGCTCAACGGCCAGTCACGCGTAACACCCATGCCGTCTGTATAGCTTTTCGACAGTGTCATGGGGAACAAATGAAATTGCCCTCCCATGAATGGGTCTGACCTTACAGACGAAGAAAATGCGAGCTGCAGTGTACGCTCTTTCCATTGTCCTAGTAGCATAAGGACCCCAGCTTAAGCTACCCCGTAGATTTAGCTTCATGAGTAGTAACTCATGAGGGCTATTATGATGGATTGGTGACCCTAGATTTGGTATCCCAAAGGTCGCCTTGTGCGCCCCGTGAACTCTAGGGAGTTACTGCGGCCAACCCCGTGCATAAAACCAACCGAGTTCACAACCTCGGTAGCTTCACTGGGCCCCTCTGATGGATCACAGTTTGTGAACTCACCAGGCTGTGAAAAGTTCAGTGAACTTATGAGAGTTACAGAGACTATCACGTAAGACCTGACTCCACTACTCAAGAGTCTAAACAACTGCGTTGCTCCACTACTCAAGAGCATAAACTGTGTGTGATCATCTGACTAAATTGAAACCTAGTACCGCCTATCAAAACAAAAATCATATAAAGAATCCCATACTGACAATCATAATATGTTAATGTTTTTATCTCAATTCTTCATTAAATATCATGTCGAGATTATTGCATGAATGAATATGTTTGAAATGATCCATGATGTAGAAATTTATGGAAGAACAAAATATCTCAAAAATATCATCATGTCTTCATATGCTGAAAGTTAAAGGAAATTACATGTTCAAAAAAAAAAACATACACAAATGAAATTACATGTTCAAAGCTCGTTTGTAATTCCTAATATTCCCATGTAGTTTTGCAAAATTTCCTTTAACTAAACTTGAGCCGCGTCATGTTTTGACTTTTCTTCAAGGATAATCTTTTGCCTAATCAGGAATTCCAGCTAGCTTGTTTTCCAAGGAGGAGATCATCTCTTCACTTCTGAGTAATTCAGATCTCTCAGCATCAACAGATTGGATACTGACCCGCATCTTTTCTTCGATTTCCTTCATGGTTGATTCCTTCGAATGATCTTTCAACTCTAGCTATAAAATCTCCTCTTTTAGGACAGCGATGCGGTCTTGAATAATCTTCTTGTCATCAGCGCAAGCCTTCACCTGTTCTTGAAGAGTTAGTTGTTCTTGATTAAATTTAGAAATAGCAGAAGTGATGAGGGAAGCCTTTTCCTTGGAAAGAGCTAGATGTCTTCCATATTCAAAAATCTCAGGTGCAATTGTGACATTTTCCGCTGATGTTAGAGAAATTATTGAATCACGAAATCTGAAAAGAGAAACACGTAGGGTGGAAATGTTAATCTTCACAATCCTTGCAGTACTTTCTAGGATTTTGATGGGGATGTCCAAATCCGACCATTGTTCAGGATCCTTGAAAATATGAACTATTACTGACATGGAATTCTTCATCAAAAGCATTTTGTGTGCGGGAATCTTCGCGACGGACAAAAGTTCAGATGCAGTGGCCACAGATTCAGAGCTTGCTGCTTCGCTACAAGGAGGAGTTCTTATAATATAAAGAAGAAAAGAACTTAGAGTAGTAATAACAGGGCTAGAGGATGTGGAAATCTTGATAAAGTAGCCGATATATATATTATATATATATATATATATTATATATATATATATATATATATATATATATATATATATATATATATATATACCTATTGCGGAAGTATGACTCACAGGAGGTGGAACTTCCTGAACAGAAGGACCAGCTCCTAACATATCGGCAAAAGAAGGCGCTCTGGCCTTCGTGCTTGAATCTCTAGTAGTTGGGGTTGGTAGGTCAGTGGTCTCTACTTGAAAAAAAATTTCACGAGCCACCACTTTTGGTGTCACCAAAGGAACTAGAGGCGCCCTCAGTGAAATCACCGGTACAATTGAAGAAGGATCCGTGGGAGGAGTATCACCTGTCCTAGCATTAACAATATGAGCACCTGAAATAAAGATATAACAATAATAATGAGATAACTATCGCAAAATGTACACACACACACACACACACATATATAAAGAAAGAAAGAGAGAGAATTCCTTGGTGAATATCCATACTCTCCATAATCCAAAGGCTCATCTTCTTCCTCCTCAGTTACTGTAGGAGATTTTACAAGAATGATACCAGGAAGAGTCTCGGAATTCGGTGGAGGATGCTTTTTGTCAATACCTTCTGTAATGACATCCTCCTCACCATCTATGTCGACTTCTCCTTCTTCGAAATCATCATCATTTTCATCGTCTTCATCATCTTCGTATTCGACAGAAGCGGTACTTACTGATGAAGAGGCTGAACTTTCATCTCCTAAATCTTCTTCATCGACTTCTTCAATCATGACCTGTTTCCCTTTAGAAGGAGGAGCTCGACTACCTCTGGTTGAGATTCTTTGCTAACTAAAATCGAAGGGGATGGAGAGGCCTGTCTACTTCCTTCTTGAGGAATAGATGGTGACACTTGCAAGCGTGCCCGAGACCTAGTCATGGGAGATGATGAGCTAAGAGGAGTAGGCTGTGAAGAAGGAGCCAGTTCATTTTGAGTTGCAACGGTGTCTGTCGAAATGGGAGAAGATGTTCCTTCAACATTATCTGCAACACGACTGACGAAGTCACGAGGGACTTGTTCAAATTCTGCCATAACCTTATGAGCAATCCAGCCTTTCAAAGTGTTAATCGCCTTCTTTTCACGGATTGGATCTTCTAAAGATATGTTTTTCCAAATCTGGTCGTGAAAAGGTGCGCGGCTCTTCTCTGATATATAGCCAATTCTGTCTTCGAGCTTCTTACCTCTTAGCCTGGGCGGGGGAAGCCAGATGGGTTCATCTTCTGGTAAACGATTGTTGACCAAGTTGATTAGTGATCACACCATCGCATCCAGCTATAAGAAGCACGAACTATACGAACGCAATTTGGAATTATGAAAGTGGAATCAACACGACCACCTTGTAGCTACTTCCATACCATGACCTAATTTAAGGGCTAGTGCCATAGCAGCGCATTCTTCTGGTAACCAATCTGCAGTCTTCTGGAACAGCTTGATCAAAATCGAACTAACGAGCAAAGCTAGGATAATACGGTTCTCTCTAAAACTCTGTTCCTTCCCGCAGTGGCAAGCTGCAAGAGCATATGGAGAGAAAGAATGTCATTTCTCTTATAGTGAGTGTCGCAGTGTCTACCATGTCAGTATCTTCGATATAGCGATGGAGACAGAATTAAAAGAAATCAACTTGATTAGTGTCCCGAATCTTGTTGGCTACCCAGTTGTATGATCTTTTTACCATGGCCCTTTGTTGAAAAAACCAGAGTGGAAGGTGTGAAATATGAACGTATGCTTTCTTTGGCGCTTCAAAAGTCCAAGGATAATAGACCCCCATCTACCCAGTAATATAATGCCATGGAGTGTATGTTGAGGAAGCCCCAATGGTAGGGTTCTTAACATGAGTGGGTATCTCCCCAAGGGCTCTATAAATAGAGCATAATACTAGAGGTGCAAGTGAGTGCTTATGGCCTTCCGCCAAGGCGCCAGCAATGACAAAGACCGTGGGGCGAATGACATCTGCCCATTTTGAATTGGGAAGCACTACAATGCTTGGCCAATAAGCTAAGAAGGCCGCGAGTTCCCCATATAAGTTGTACTTTGTTCTCTCTTTGATATTGGCGTGAAGGTTCGTTAACTCTCAAGAATGACAATCGCGGAATCTGCAGGAAAAAGTAAAAGATGAGCGAGAGAAGGTTGTAATTTAAGAAAGTAGTTGATGTGTGAAATCGAAATTACTTGAGGGCTCTAGTGAAATGTGCAAGCCATTGCAGAGTAGAAATCTTGTGAATGTTCAGAAATTTCGACATTTCCTTGAAAAGTTCGATGGTGGTTTCTGAGATGGAAGGTTTGCGGTTAGGTGAAGAAATGAACACCAACTCCTTGTTAGATGGGACGAACTCATCATAAAACTTCCCTGTCAGTGGAAGGCCCGCTATTCAGTAGAGATCCCAGAGCGTGATGCTCATCACACCCACTAGCAAATGAAAAGAGTTGGTGGTGGGAGACCAGTAGTTGAGGAAGCCTTTTATCACGGTCGGCTCTTTGTAGAAGCACTGGGATGTAACTTCTATGGCATTATCCAAACCTATCTTGGCAAGCATCTTCACATGTTTGGTCAAGACAGCTTCTGCCCAATCCAAGTAATAACGGCGCGAAGTTAGGAGACGCCTCGTTCGAAATTCCTCTGGTCCCTAAAGCGGCTCAAGGTCTAGGAAACGTTGCTGGAACGTCTCGTAGAAGTATGTGGGGAATAGGTTGTGAGGATTATGAGAAGGGGTGAGGAAAATCATTGGGTAGTGGCTTATGCGCTAGCAACATCCCCTCGAGAATGTGCGGTTCTCTTTATGACTAAGAGGTGTACATCAGTTTCTCTTCATCCATGTGATCTCTTGGTTCACAGTTAAGCATGGATTGATGACGATGAAGACTGAGAGGAATCACGGTCATACCCTCCGAGTGTGGGTTGTCAAACTTCACGATACCTTCGATCACTCTGACCATCTCCCATGAGTTTTGGTGCTTCTTTTTGTTATGCTCCTTGATCTTCTCTTCGAATTCTTTGGCCTTATTGCGGCGAGTTTTCTTTGATTGAGAGGAGGGAAGGGTATCCTCTCGAGCGGGAGGTCTTTGGCTGTCAGTGCGAATGTGGGTGGTTGATTTTAGCCATTCGTCCCAGTCATACTCACGACCATGTTTTGGGGGTCGTTCTACGACTCCCATCGAAATTGCCCGATGAATAGGAGAAGGTAGCGAGGAAATACGATCGGTGAAGTCAAAGGTTGGGATCACGGGCTCCTTAAAGTAAGTAGGATGGAGAGCAGTGGTTTTTGTGCACTTTGGTTGTGGCTGGTTAGAGGATGGAGAAGGATGAAAAGAAGATGGGTCTAGTAAATCTTGATGAGAGGGTTGTGCAATAGGTGGGTTAACAGCACGAAAAGTTTGCTTAATATGGGCCATAGTGGAAAAGAGTTAAGGACTTAAAGGTACTTGAAGATGAAAAGTTCAAAATTGAAAAAATTTCCTAAGTCCTGGTTGAGCGGACTAACATAATCTAAATCCTTGTGCGGGGCAGCGGAAGGGCCAAAAGCCTTGCGCGAATAGGAGGACTGTTGCATGGGATCGCGCAAGCGAAAGTTGTTGTGTAGGTTTGTGTAACGACCTGTAAATTTTCGTACATTGGGTCGAGTACCACCTCGACCAGAAATCACGTAGGATTAAATCCTTTAGAAATTTAACAAAGTTAACTAAGTACTAAACTCGGTTAGCCACGGAATCCGTTGGGATCGCTTTAAATACGATCTGCAAGACCCAAAACTTGCAGAATTAGTGACTCTAGGTTACCCTAAAGTCTAGAGCCAAACTCATTACCCGTCTGCTCTCGGGAATGAAACGAAACTTCGTATTAGGTCTAGATCGCACACCGGGAGTCCGATTAACACGAAGCTAAGGAACTAGGACCTCCCCACTGGGCTTGACAATCATCTCAAAAATCAGATGATTCCGATGTCCCACGGCCATTCTTTTCAATCCGGAGCGAGGGAGCGTGAAAAACACTAATTCCATCCCAAAATAAATATCTGGAATAGTGATCTGGCATCATTCGGTTGCGCGTCAGTATTAAGCAACCTGACCGTCGGAATCAGACCAAATTACACCCTCGGATTAAGAAAAATTTCAGGAACATTTACATGTACTTAGAATTTCTGATCGTGGCCCGCTGACCGTTGAACTGAAAGTGGTCCGCCACGTGCGATCTGGGAATTCGATCGAGTCGAAAATGTAATCCCACATAGATCCATAGATGGTGAGCTTAAGTCTGACGTTTGGCTCAAGG
This sequence comes from Magnolia officinalis, assembly GCA_021015155.1. Taxonomy (NCBI): domain Eukaryota; kingdom Viridiplantae; phylum Streptophyta; class Magnoliopsida; order Magnoliales; family Magnoliaceae; genus Magnolia; species Magnolia officinalis. The sequence continues at coordinate 28,914,305 of JAJHSJ010000007.1, forward strand.
AGGGCCACCAGAACATCCCTTTTGAGCTTGGAAAGTGGCGAAATGCCTATATATGCAGCCACCCTTGAACCTGAGTCTATTTTAGACATGTTTTTGCCTATAAAAGGGGCTTAGAACAGCCCCTCTCACAGCCATACGAATTTAGGAGAAAAACCCTAGAGTGAGAGAAAGAAAAGAGAGAGAAAGGCTTGGAGTTTGTAGCCGATCTTCCTCCTGCTGCTTCCACTCATCACACGGCCTACACCGCCTTATTCCAGGTGTTTTCCCGGCGGTATCTATCCCATTTGAAGGTAAGAAACCCTAACCCTAGGTCTGATTTAAGGTAGGATCGTTGTAAGGATCGTTGTAGGTTATGAAAAAGCTAATCGGTTCCGCTCTTTAGGCTAGGAAACTCCCGTATACGGAAGCTCCAATACCCTTACTGATTCGTTGGAATTCCAAGGGCCAAGGTGAGGACTTTAAGTGTATAAGTTACGTTTTTCAACGCTTTCAATATCAGATAATGATAGATTCGTGATCTGCATGTAAATGCACATGTACAAAGTGCTTTCCGTTTCCTGTTTCGATTAGCGATGTAGAATATGGAATTTCACATACTCTAGATATACGTAGAAATACCGTATACGTATTTTTTTCGGGAAAATGTTTGACATGTTTATTTAATGTATGATTATATAATATATGGAGAAAATACTAGTTTGGCGAAAGGAATCGCAAAAATACATGTTCATTTGTAAATGTCATGTATGTTGAAATTGTGTATTCTAGAAATACCGCATACGTGCGAATTTTGGAAATACAATTGTAATGATTATTTGCTGTATGATTATGATATACATGGGTAAAATACTCACGTGGCGAAGGGACAGCCCTAACACAAATTTCGCTAACATACGTCATGTATGTTGGAATAGTGTATTCTAAGTGGTTGTGTAAATGCTTGTATGAGTAAATGTCTAGGTATTAGTGCCGTAGGTAGGCGCTGATATGGGATTTCCGACTCCCTTAGAGACATGTTGTAACGCCCTGAAAATCGGGGGTCGAGCATAATCTCAACTCCCGAGTTCCAGAACATCACTTATGCAACAAAATGAATGATGATTGAATGTTGACTGTATTCGTGCATTGAACATGAGTGAGATTAAGCCAAAACAGCATATCATACTCCAGAGACAGTTAAATTTGCAAGCGGAAGACTGTGATAGATAGATAAAATATATAACTTATGATGAGTCTCCAGAGTGTGATAACATTACCAGGTTAAATAAATACAAGTGCAGTTCTAAAATGTACCAGATGTGAGGAAGTATAATGCCTCCTATCCTATGTACCATAGCCCCGTCAATACAATATCAGGTCTTCATTGACCTGCCAGAGAGATACAGATAGGAGAATTCCTCCTATCAACATAGAAGTAGTCCGACTCTGCTTCACAAGCATCGCCACCACCTGAAACTCAACAAATCTGGTTGGTGTGTACAACACCGTCCCGTAACGTGGGAGTGAGTGATCAACTCAGTGGAACAGTAAAGCATAAGTTAACATGTTATCAAATCAATCAAGCAGTAATGATAAAGCAGTACAAATCAAGCATTTCTAACTACTCTTGTTAAGTGCAAAAATGATATGACATGATGCTGTATGCCCTTGCCAAACCACCCTCAAGCGACATCATCTTATGTTCGCGAATGCTAACTCCCTCAGTGCGCCACATCTACAAAGCACATGCGGTGCGATGATGCTCATGATTACCAAGTTTTTATTAGTCCATTTCAAACAGCAGTATTGGGAAACTAAGGTACCTCCCTTGTATCATTCCCAAACATGATCCATTCTAGGGTCATCAATCCTAGATAATCTCATACGATATTATGGTTTGAGAAGCGTAGTGAAGGCATCGCAAAGGGCTCGTCACCCGTCAGCGCGGATACAGATCTCACCGTATGCGGCTCAATTGCTGGCCGTCAGCTCGAGTACAGGTCTCACCGTACTCGGCTCAATCACTAGCTGTCAGCTCAAGTACAGGTCTCACCATACTCGGCTCAACTCACACTCTAGTTGCTGTGAAAGACTCATGGCCAATCACAGACCCTTGGAGTGTACTCGATGATACCACGGAGGACTCGTCGTCCGTCAGCACGAGCACAGATCTCACCGTACTCGGCTCTCGCCGAAGTATCGACAGCTCGAATACAGTGTCCCATACCACCGTATTCGGCTCACGAGTTGGTTGCGCAATGGTCACTACGGGGAGGCACAAGGCCCCAGCGTAGGCCGACAGCTCGACCACGGTGTCCCATACCACCATGCCCGGCTCATGCGTCTTAGCGGATCGAGGTACCATGGTTAAAAAGGGGTTTCACTGGTAAGTTTGGTACCCTAGGTTCAAGCAGTAGCGTCCAAACAGGGTGAACATGCATAAGGCAGATCGGGTTACTTGACGAGCTCGACTAGCACGATCGCCCGTTGAGCTGCACGACATGAAGTGCATAAACAACTTCGTGTGGCCTAGCCACTGCCGACAGGCAACGCACGACTCGAGTTCGTCGAACACATCCCACGTGGCAAATGAATCTCAGCCACGAGTTCAATCTCATTACCGATTGCCTGGACTATAATCATAGCCCCAAACACAATCAATTACAGAGATATAAAGCAGTAATGGATCAGGATTCAAATCATACAATCAGTCTGGTATTATCCGTTTAGGGCTGCTAGGGCTGTTGCACGCACTCGTTGCTTCGCTCCCCCATCACCCATGACGGATCATACAACATAAATATAAATTTAAACATATGCATTACATAGTTAAAATCATAAAACAGTTGAGCATGTTATGAAGCACAAGACAAGCATGAGTTTGTACATGTTCAAATCCTAATCACACAACTATCAAAGGAGATCATACACATAGTGAAAAGAGGTTGAGAATCATATCTCAACACCCTTATATATTACAATTTGCCAACTACTACACATTCAGACATTTCAAGAAACACTTAAACAAACATACATCAACATACATGACATATGTCGATCACATAGGCATTAGGCCAAATCCTTTCGCTAGGGAGTTGCCCCAATCATAACACGCGTACACCCACGACGGATAGTCATGGCACGCAGGAACCCAAGTTCCATATTCATTCAGCTATTTTCACAAATACTTGGGCCACACATTTTAGCACATATAGTGTATACTGGCCGTGGCGTGATTTAGGGCAAATCCTTTCGTCAAAGGGATATCGCCATTACAACAATCATATATCCATGACAATTAGTCATGGCGAGCACGAATGAGAATTCTATACTCATTCAGCCATTTTCACAAACACTTAGAATACACTATTCCAACATACATAGTGTATGTTAGCAAACATGTATTAGGGCTATTCTTTCGCTAAGCGGTTATTTTATCCGCGTATACCGTATTCATACAACAATTAATCATGACAATTACATTTCCAAAATCCGCACGTATGCGGAATTTCTAGAATGCGCAATTTCAACATACATGACATTTACACATGAACATGTATTTTGCGATCCCTTTCGCCAAACTAGCATTTTATCCACACATGATATAATCAAACATTAAATAAACATGTCAAACATTTTCCCAAGAAAAATACGCATACGGTATTTCTACGTATATCTAGAGTATGTGAAAATCCATATTCTTTATCGCTAATCGAAACAGGAAACGGAAAGCACTTTGTACATGTGCATTTGCATGCAGATCATGAATCTATCATTATCTGACATTGAAAGCGTTGAAAAACGTAACTTATACGCTTAAAGTCCTCACCTCAGCCCTTGGAATTCCAACGAATCAGCAAGGGTGATGGAGCTTCCGTATACGGGAGTTTCCTAGCCTAAAGAGCGCATTCGATTAGTCTTTCCATAACCTATCACTAATCAAGCTCAAATCAGACCTAGGGTTAGGGTTTCTTACCTTCAAATGGGGTGGAAACCGCCGGGAAATCCCCTGGAATAGGGCGGTGTAGTGGGAGGAGTGGAAGCAGCAGGAGGAAGATCGGCCTCGATCTCCAAAACTTTCTCTCTCTTTTCTCTCTTTCTCTCTAAGGGTTTGGACCCAAATTCGTATGGCTGTGAGAGGGGCTGTTCTAAGCCCCTTTTATAGCCTAGAACATGTCCAAAATAGACTCAGGTTCAAGGGTGGCTGCATATATAGGCAGTTCGCCACTTTCCAAGCTCAAAAGGGGTGTTCTGGTAGCCCTCTTTGAGCCAAACGTCAGACTTAAGCTCACCCTCTATGGATCTACGTGGGATTACATTTTCGACTCGATCGGATTCCCAGACCGCACGTGGCGGACCACTTTCAGTTCAACGGTCAGTGGGCCACGATCAGAAATTCTGAGTACATGTAAATGTTTCTGAATTTTTTCTTAATCCGAGGGTGTAATTTGGTCTGATTCTGACGGTCAGGTTGCTTAATACTGACGCGCAACCGAAAGATGCCAGATCACTATTCCAGATATTTTTATTTGGGTGGGAATAGTGTTTTTCACACTCCCTCGCTCCGGATCGAAATAAATGGCCGTGGGACATCGGAATCGCCTGATTTTTGAGATGATTGTCAAGCCCAGTGGGGTGGTCCTGGTTCCTTAGCTTCGTGTTAATCGGACTCCCGATGTGCGATCTAGACCTCATACGAAGTTTCGAGATGCTCCCGAGAGCAACCGGGTAATGAGATTGATCCTAGGTTTTAGGGTAACCTAGCGTCAATGATTTTGCAAGTTTTGGGTCTTGCAGATCGTATTTAAAGCGATCCCAACGGATTTCATGGCTAATCGAGTTTGCACTTAGTTAACTTTGTTAAATTTCTAAAGGATTTAATCCTAATTGTTTTCTGGTTGAGATGGTACTTAGGCCTTTGTAGTTTGTATATAAAGTGATCCAATTTTTACTACTTAGCTAGTTTAAGTTAGTGTCTAGGGCGAAAGTGTTTTGAAAAATTGAAAGCACAAGGTAGTAAAGGGGTGGGATTTGTGAAGGAAATGGGTTCAGAAGTAATTTTAGACTGTGGGGTTCAGTTCTGACGAAATAATAAGGTGTTAGGAGCAACCCATTACCTAAGGACATCTAATCCCAGGTTGGCAAAAATCCGGGATGTTACACATGTAGGGTCCCCTCCATGCGGTGGTTCGCTAGAACCACTCACCTGTAATGTGTATGTGATTGTATCCCTATGTGGATAGTGCTTTACTACCTGCTTCACAATGTGCTTCACAACATGCTTTACAACATGCTTTACATCATGTTTCACTTCATGCTTTATAACATGCCTGCTAACATGCTTGTATTGCTTGTTTTCATGCTTTACTCCACAAGTCATTGATGAAAGCTGTTTGAGTTTGGGACTATGTCTATAGTCTAAACATTCGGTACCAGACTTGCGGTTGTGGCTGAGATTCGTATCGCCACAACAGACGTGTCTGGCGAACCCGAGTCGTACTTCGGTTGGCGATAGTGGTTGGCCACACGGAGTGCTTTTGCGCTCCATATCGCTCAACTTGTGGTGCGCTCGAGCTAGTCAGGCTCGTCAAGTAAACCGAAATGTACTTATGTGTTCACCATGTTTGGTCGCAACTATTTGAACCTAGGGTACCAAACTTACCAGTGGTGATCCCGTTTAACTATGGTACCTAGATCCGCTAAATCGCATGAGCCGGGCATGGTGGTATGGGACACCGTGGTAGAGCTGTCGGCATACGCTGGGGCCTTGTGCCTCCCCGTAGTGACCATTGCGCAACCAAACTCGTGGGCCGAATATGGTGGTATGGGACACTGTATTCGAGCTGTCGATACTTACGGCGAGAGCCGAGTACGGTGAGACCTGTGCTCGTGCTGACGGGCGACGAGTCCTCCGTAGTATCATCGAGTACTCTCCAAGGGTTTGTGATTGGCCACGAGTCTTTCACAGCAACTAGAGTGTGAGTTGAGCCGGGTACGGTGAGACCTGTACTCGAGCTGACGGCTAGTGATTGAGCCGAGTACGGTGAGACCTGTACTCGAGCTGACGGCCAGCAATTGAGCCGCATACGGTGAGATCTGTATCCGCGCTGACAGGTGACGAGCCCTTTGCGATGCCTTCACTACGCTTCTCAAACTATAATATTGTATGAGAATAACTAGGATTGACGACCCTAGAATGGATCATGTTGGGAATGATACAAGGGAGGTCCCTTAGTTTCCCAATACTGCTGGTTGAAATGGACTAATAAAAACTTGGTAATCATGAGCATCATCGCACCGCATGTGCTTTGTAGATGTGGCGCACTGAGGGAGTTAGCATTTGTGAACGTAAGATGATGTCGCTTGAGGGTGGTTTGGCAAGGGCATACAGCATCATGTCATATCATTTTTTGCACTTAACAAGAGTAGTTAGAAATGTTTGATTTGTCCTGCTTTATCATTACTGCTTGATTGATTTGATAACATGTTAACTTATGCTTTAGTGTTCCACTAAGTTAGCTACTCACTCCCACGTTACGGGACGGTGTTTGCAACACCCACCAGACTCTGTCGCAGGTGTAGATGGCGCCTTGGTTCAGGAGCCGGAGCCCGACTTTGATGAGGATCAGGAGGAGTTCTCCTTTATGCAGTATTCTGACGGCTTTGCTTAGGCCGGCTGCATCGCGGGATTTTCATGGCCTCTCTTGAGGATTGTATTTTGGTTTTTTACTTAGAAACAATACATGTATATTGGTACTCAGTTAGTACTCATACTCTAGAGTTCAGAAAATTTTGTTACTTTACATACTTTGAATATAAAATTTCAGTCTTCCGCTTGCTTTTATACTATTGAACTGGAGTATGAATTACTGTTTTGGTATAATCTCATTCATGTTTATTGCGCTAACTCAGACAACATTTAACCAGCATTATGTATGTTGCATAAGTGATGCGTTGGAACTCGGGAGTTGAGTTCATACTCGACCCCCGAATTTCAAGGCGTTACAGTTCACGCAAGCACAAATTGTTGTGCAAGGATTTGACAGAGAAGCAGAGGTTCGCAGCAAGTCGAAAGTGCAGGAAGAGTTAAGTTTCAGGTAGTTATAGTGTGTGCGGCCGAGTATGGTACACTGGTGATGGTTGCGTGGGTCCACGAAAACCCCTTTCAGAGTAAAATTGATCCTTGTTCTTTGATTTCTTGGGAAACAAAGAAATGATCAAGGGGGCATCTGTTGAGGTATAAAAAAGAGAAGAAAAAATTGAAGAATAAGCAGATAAATATGAAAAAGATGGAGAGAAATAGAAAATAAGAAGAAAAAGTATCTTTAAGGAGGGTTTGCGTGGGTCCACACAAGACATATAGATTGCGTGGGATCGCGCAACCAATAATTCAATTGCACGGGGTCACGCAACTGACTTCTGGACTCGTTGTCCATGGATGTTTAAAATCGATGAAAGGTGGGTCCCACCAAGATCAAGGTTTCGCACGTGTGGAGGCCTATAAATACCCCTTCGTACTCTCGTTTGGAAGGATTGAAAATTTTGGAAGAAGTAAAGAGCAGCGGAGAAGACTGAAGGTAGGTGTGCAGAGAAGGTCAGGGTTTGCGCGAGTCCACGCAACCAGACAGCTATGTAGTCAATAATGATGAGAGTTTGAAGTGCTGCCGAAATGTTCAAGCTTCAAGTTCCTCTTCTGTCCAAGCTGCAAGAAGAGAAATCGGCTGATCGGATCCACACATTATTCCTCTTAAAGAGATGATCAAATCACAATTCGAAGTGCTGCCGAATTTGACATCCGGATCCGATACGACATTTCAACCTTGTCAATTTTTGTATTCTAGATAATTTATCTTAGAATTAAGGGACACCCGAGGATGTAAATGAACTCAATATTAATAATACGATGATTGTTCTCAATATACTCTATCTCTGTTATATTTAAATAAGATAATATCCCAAATTGAATGCATTTGTTTCTTGTTCGAAACATCCTTCATTGAGAAATAGATCAATGGAAGTTTAGATTTGGTTTTATTGATATATTTTCCAATTGGATAGGATAAGACTCCAATTCTAATTGTGTTACTTAAATTTAGCAAGAGGGCTCCCCGATCACTACAAGTAGATCCTTAGCACCCTAGTTCCCACCTTTAAAATTTTATTTTAATTACTTTATTCACAATTATTCTCTCAAATACTTCAGAATTAGTTTCACATCTTCTTCTAATTCTACTTCTAGTTAACGTACAAGTTTCAGTCCCTTTAGATTCGACCTCGGTCTTACTGAGATTATTAGGTGACGATTCTTCTGCTGGAATCCCAAACTCATCCTCTAAATGTTCACTGAAATGGTGGTTTGACATGGTGAAGGGTGGACTGGAGAAGCATGATAGTCGGTTAAATCTATTTAGGCAATCCTCATTTTCTTTTTTATTGCACCTTTCATCCTTTAGATTTATAACGGCTTTATTTCACCTTCTTTTTCTAAGAGATAAAGGTGATCTAGTATTTGAGATATGGGGGAGACGGTTGCAGTTCACGGAGATGGATTTCGCCCTTATTACAGGGCTTAAGACTAGAGAGCTTACAATACTGAAAAATTGTCCCACTACGAGTAGATTAAGAGATAAATACTTCAAAGTATATACAGTTTTAAAGATGCACATAGTGGATGTGTTTAAAACATTAGTTGACACCAATAGGCACGTGGATGTCATGAAGGTTGCCCTACTTATGTGCGTAAAGAGGTTTGTTAGGGGAACCGAAGCAAAAACTATGTGTAACATAGATTATATTTACCTGGTCGACTCGCTAGATGATTTTTATAGTTATCCTTGGGGTAGTTTAGCATATTATACAATGTCGCAAGGAGTCGAAACTTTCGTTATCGCATCAAGTGCAGTTCGCTACACCATATGTGGCTGCGTCCTTTCCTTTACAAGTAAAAAACTCTTCTTATTTTCTACATAATTACAGTCTATAGTTACTTGTGGATATTTAACCTCATGTAATTTCATTATAACAGATATGGGCTTTAGAGAGAACACCTGCCCTCCGAGAGTGTGTCATTTCGTATGTTCCCTCTCAAATTTCACGCTAAATTCAACATCGAGCCTATAAGGGTTAGATGTATAACAAAATACATGTTATTTTCAAGAGTAATGCTATAAGTATATATATTTCTCTGCCATTCACTTTGCTTAATTTGACATATACACTCTTTTTATTAACATTAGTCTGGGTTCTTTTACAGACATTACTAGTAATGCCCTAAAACCCACCCTATGAGAATGGGAAACGGACGTCGTTCGCTTGGTCCGTGACAGTTTCCAGATGAGATGTTATGAACGTTTAATTTTATTTTTACTGCTTTAATTCGATCGGTCTGTAATCCTAATGCTATTATAAAAGTATCCCAACTCTTATATATCCATTGATACTTTTTGTAGGTTATTGAAACCCATGAAGAGGAGGAGGAGGATAACGAGAATGATCACGAGGAGGATGATGGAGTAGAGGAAAGTGAGGAAAAAGATGTAGAGGGAGAGTGTAATGCCCTGAAATTTGGGGGTCGAGTATGAACTCAACTCCCGAGTTCCAACGCATCACCTATGCAACATAAATAATGATGGTTAAATGTTGTCTGAGTTAGAGCAATAAACATGAGTGAGATTATACCAAAACAGTAATTCATACTCCAGTTCAATTGTATAAAGGCAAGCAGAAGACTGAAATTGTATATATAAGGTATGTAAAGGAACAAAATTTTTGTGAACATCAGAGTATGATCACTAACTGAGTACCCATATACATGTACTGTTTCTGAGTCAAAAATTAAAATGCAATCTAAAAGATGAGTCCTGAAATCCCCGCGATGCAGTCGGCCTAAGTAAAGCCGTCAGAATACTGCGTAAATGAGAACTCATCCTGGTCCTCGTCGAAATCAGGCTCCTGGACCGACACGCCATCTATACCTGTGAAAGAGTCTGGTTGGTGTTGCAAACACCGTCCCGTAACGTGGGAGTGAGTAGCTAACTCAGTGGAAAAATAAAGCATAGGTTAACATATTATCAACTCAATCAAGCAGTAATGATAAAGCGGTACAATCAAACAAGTTTAACTACTCTTATTAAATGCAAGTATGAAATGACATGATGAATTATGCCCTTGCCAAACCACCCTCATGCGACACCATCTTACGTTCGTGAATGCATAACTCCCTCAGTGCTCCACATCTACTAGGCACATGCGGTGCAATGATGAGCATGATTACCGAGTTGTTATTAGTCCGTTTCAAACAGCAGTATTGGAAAACTAAGGTACCGCCCTTGTATCATTCCCAATCATGATCCATTCTAGGGTCGTCAATCCTAGTTAATCTCATACGGTATTATAGTTCGAGAGGCATCACGAAGGCATCACAAAGGGCTCGTCACCCGTCAGCACGGATACAGATCTCACCGTATGCGGCTCAATTGCTGACCGTCAGCTCGAGTACAGGTCTCACCATACTCGGCTCAATCGCTGGTCGTCAGCTCGAATACAGGTCTCACCGTACTCGGCTCTACTCATACTCTAATTGCTGTGAAGGGCTCGTCGCCAATCACAGACCTTGGAGTATACTCGAAGATACTACAGAGGACTCGTCGCCCGTCAGCACGAGTACAGGTCTCACCGTACTCGGCCCTCGCCGTAAGTATTGACAGCTCGAATACAGTGTCTCATACCACCGTATTTGGCTCACGAGTTTAGGTTGCTCAATGGTCACTACGGGGAGGCACTTGGCCCCAGCATAGGCCGACAGCTCGGCCACGGTGTCCCATACCACCATGTCCGGCTCATGAGTCTTGGCGGATCGAGGTACCATGGTTAACGGGATTGCCACTGGTAAGTTTGGTACCCTAGGTTCAAACAGTAATGACCAAACATAGTGAGCACGCATTCGACATATCGGTTTACTTGACGAGCCTGACTAGCTCGAGCGCACAACAAGTTGGGCAATATGAAGCGCAAAAGCACTCCGTGTGGCCAACCACTATCGCCAACCAAAGTACGACTCGGGTTCGTCAGACGCATCCCTTGTGGCGACAGGAATCTCAGCCACAACCTCAAGTCTGGTACCGAATGTCTGGACTATAAACATAGTCCCAAACTCAATCAGTTCTCATCCATAGCATGTGGGGTTAAGCATGATAAACAAACTAATACAAGCATGCTAGTAGGCATGTCATAAGGCATGTTATAAAGCATGATATAAAGCATGTTGTAAAGCATGTTATAGAGTACTATACAAATAGGGATACAATTACATATACATCACAAGTGAGTGGTTAAAGTAAACCACCACATGGAAGGGATCCTACATGTCTCTAAGGTAGTCGAGAATTTCATCTCAGCACCGACCTATGGTGCCAACATCTAAGCATTTGCTCTCACAAGAATTTGCACAAACACTTAAAGTACATTATTTCAACATACATGACATATGTTAGTAAAATATGTATTAGGGCTATCCTTTCGCCAAGCGAGTATTTTATCCATGTATATCATAATCATACAACAATTAATCATGACAATTACATTTCCAAAATTTATACATATACGGTATTTCTAGATTACACAATTTCAACATACATAGTGTTTATAAGCAAACATGTATTACGGCGATTCCTTTCGCTAAACAAGTATTTTATCCATCTATCGTATAACCATACATCAAATAAACATGTCAAACACTTTTCCAAAAAAAATACGTATACGGTATTTCTACGTATACCTAGAGTATGTGAAATTCCATATTCTACAACTTTAATCGAAACAGAAAACGGAAAGCACTTTGTACATGTGCAATTGCATGCAGATCATGAATCTATCATTATCTGACATTGAAAGCATTGAAAACCGTAACCTATACACCTAAAGTCCTCACCTTGCTCCTTGGAATCTCAACGGATCAGCAAGGTTTGATGAGCTTCCGTATTCGAGAGTTTTCTAGCCTAAAGAGTGAAATCGGTTAGCTATTTCACAACCTATAGCCTATACACCTCAAATCAGATCTAGGGTTAGAGTTTCTCACCTTAAAATGGAGTTGGTATCACCGGGAAAGCGCCTGGAAAGAGGCGGTGCAGCCCGTGTGAAGATCAAAAGCAGTAGGAGGAAGGTGCTCCCACAAATCCTAAGTTTTCTCTCCCTTTTCTCTCTCTCTCTAGGGTTTTATCCCAAATTCGTATGGCTGTGAGAGGGGCTGTTCTAAGGCCCTTATATAGCCTAAAACCTCTCTGAAATAGACTCCTGTTCCAGGGGTACGTCTAGTATAAGCATTTTGGCGTTGTTCCTGCTCAAAAGAGGGTTTCTAGCGGCCCTCGTTGAGCCAAACGTCAGACTTAAGCTCACAACTCATGGATCTACGTGGGATTACGTTTTCGTCTCGGTCGAATTCCCAGATCACACGTGGCGGACCATTTTCAGTTCAACGGTCAGTGGGCCACGATCCAAAATTCCAAGTACATGTAAATGTTCCAGAAATTTTTCCTGATCCGAGGGTGTAATTTGGTCTGATTCTGACGGTCTGGTTACTTAATACTGATCCGCAAGCGAATGGTGCCAGATCACTATTCAAGATATTTATTTTGTAAAGAGAATAGTGGTTTTCACACTCCCTCGCTCCGGACTCAAGCGAATGACCGTGGGACATCGTCTGGACTCGATTTCCGAGATGGTTGTCAAGCCCAGTGAGGCAGTCCTAGTTCCTTAACTTCGTGTTAATCGGACTTCCGATGTGTGGTCTAGACCTGATACAGAGTTTCAATTCATTCCCGAGAGCAGCCGGGTAATGAGTTTGATCCTAAACTTTAGGGTAACCTAGAGTCAATGATTTTGCAAGTTTTGGGTCTTGCAGATCGTATTTAAAGCGATCCCAACGGATTTCATGGCTAATCGAGTTTTGCACTTAGTTAACTTTGTTAAATTTCTAAAGGATTTAATCTTAATTGATTTCTGGTCGAGGTGGTACTCGAGCCATAGTACGGAAATTTATAGGTCGTTACAGAGAGGGACGGGGGGGGTATTATGAAGCAGGTTCCTTTTATGGATGAATTCAGGGTTGAGAGGGAAGAGTTGAAGAAGGAGAGGGAGGAATTGAGGAGAGTGAAGGAAGAGTTGAGAAGGAAAGAAGAGAGGCTCGATGAGAGGGAGGCATTACTGAAAGAGAAAGAAGTTTTGAAGATGGAGAGAGAGGAGTTGAATGAGAGAGTGCAATTAAGGAGGGAGAAGGAATTCTTTTTTAAGGAAAAAGACAAGTTAAATAGGCATATGTATGAGGTATTGAGAGAGAAGGAAAAGTTAGCGAAGGAGAGAGAGGAGTTAAATAAGGAGAAGGAAGATTTTTGTATACAGAGGGAGCAATTTATGAGGGAGGAGGACGGGGAGTTGAAGAAGAAAGAAGAAGTAAAGGATATGGAAGAGAAAGAACAGGGAAATGGGGACTTGGAGGTGCAATCATATAGTACGACCGAGCATAAATATTAGAGACAATAACATAATAAACACACAAAAATTGCTGAAAATCCAATCATAGGTTCAGTATTGGATACAACAACATAAGAAAACTACAAAAATTACAAAACATTATCTATAAAATCAACAATCTACAAGACAGTATATGCATGACTATAAAATCAGCAATTCACAATCCAAACACACCTCAATAGAGAGAGCAATGGTTTTAGAAAAACAAATGGAGGTGAAATCTTTGATACTTTGTAAAAATGTGATGGATGATATGCATGCACTTATCAATTATCTAATTATCAAATAGGTGGACATTTGTTGCCATAAATGGGTTTGGTATTAAGTAAATCATAAACATTCAATTTGTGGACCACAGTCAAATTGGTCTACATTGTGGACTAGCAGAACTTGGTGATTTTAACACACCAGCCAACTCAGTGATGTGTTGTACACAAGCCAATCCGCTTCGGGGCTTCACTTGGATGAAAGAAACCGAGAAAAAACGTCTCATCCCGGAACAACCGTTTTCTGATGAGACGGATTCCATACATGTCACGACATATTTTAACCATCCAAATCTTTTATATAATGGCCATGCATCCAAATGCAAATTTATAGAAATTCAAAACTAATATGCATCAAAATGCAAATTTACTTAATATCAAACCCATCTATGGAGAAATACCCAAATCAAATCCTATATCATAAACCCCCAAATGAAATACCCAAATCGTCATCTTAGACGGCACCTAAATCCCTAAATCAGTATTGAGATTGAGAGAGAGAGAGAGAGAGAGATACCTCACGGTCATCAATGAGCTAGCCTTCAATCGAGCTTCAGAGAGAGAGAGAGAGAGAGAGAGAGAGAGAGAGAGAGAGAGAGAGAGAGGGCGTGGGTAGGGGGTTCGGTAATGGTAGGGTGGAGAGATCAAAGAGAGAGGAAGAGAGAGACAAAGAGAGAGGAGGGAGAGGGTGCGAGAGAGATAGAGAGAGACGAGAGGAGTGCGAGAGGAGAGAGAGAGAGAGAGAGAGAGAGAGAGAGGAGAGAGGGGTGCGAGAGAGAGAGACAACGACAGAGAGGAGGTGCACGCGAGAGAGAGAGAGAGAGAGAGAGAGAGAGAGAGAGAGATATGAATTAGGGCGTCTCTCTGGATGACCTAATTTCAACTGCGTCACCAATTTCTGTGGGCCCCACTATGATGTATGTGTTATATCCACACCGTCCATCCATTTTGAAATATCATTTTAAGTCATGAGCCAAAGAATGAGGCATATAGAAATCTGTAGTGGACCCCACCATAGAAAACGACGAGGAGAGTGATTCCCACCATTGAAACTATCCTAAGGCCCATCATAATGTTTATTTGAAATCCAACCTATTCAAAAGCTAAAAAAGACATGAAATAAGGGAAAACATAAATATCAACTTGATTTAAAACTTTTATGGCCTTTAGAAGTTTTTAATGGTGGGCGTCGTTGTCTGTCACGCCCCAGACTCAGTAACCGGATTCACAAGGAACCCGATGGCCGGTTCTGGCCGCAACAGCCTCCGTAGTACCCCATTCTCAGCTCCTGAGGCAGGTTCCGATCCTGGGATCCTACAAGGAGGATTTTCATAACAGTATAATCATTACCAATACGAGCATTCCCAAGATCACAGCAAGTACATCTGGAAGTAACAAAGGATACGCATCACAAAATCCACTAAGAATTTGAACTTTTACAAGCTTACATCAAGAAAAGATTAAGTGGGCTTGCTACTGGATTCCGGGCCTGCTACTGGATTGTGAATCCAGTAGCAACCCAAGGCAAAGAGTGCCTCCATGATCGGGCGATCCAAGGCTTGGACAGCCTGGACCAAACATATGTTAAGGTAGGTTCCACATATATACACATTGAACTTTAAACAAATGGCCTAAGGTCAATGGTTAGCCTTTAACCATCCATAAAAGAACCCATGGGCCTACCTTAGGGCCACCCAGGAGGACATCCAACCTCAACTGGTTCCCAAGAGGTAGTCCGCCACTACTCGAGCATGAAATAAGGCCCAAGGCCTAAGCAATCTATGGCCTAGTGGGCCATACACTAAGCCCAATACTTAGGTAGCATGGTGGGCCCTTAAGCAAGGTTTGGGCCCAACCATAAAGGTCATAAATCCATATATTGTGGTGGGCTTCATGGGCAGCCCAGTAATTCATTTACATGGGCAAGTTTCACATTTAACACAAGTGAGTTGGGCCTCACTTTTGGCCCAAGTACAGGGTCAATTTAGTGGGCAGCCAAGGGCCCAACCTCTTGTATATTATTGCCCCTAAGCCCATCACAATAGATAGGAGAGTATAGGCCCAATATCAATGGGCCTATCCAAAAGAACTGAGTCCACAAGGCCTACTTACTAACACAAACATGCATATAATATATCACATAATGGGCCCAAAAGAAATGGCTCAAACAAAAGCCATCCAATTCATACATTATGGTGGACTTGAAGGCAGCCCGTAAGCCCAAGAATACACATGGGGAAGGCCTATACTGACAGTGTGGGCCTTGCCACACCAGCCTAAAGAATTAGCAAGGCCCTCCACAATATGCATTTATGTAGGCCTTGCAAGTCAACCCACAATTAAGCATTTTATGAGGGCATCAAGGCTAATAAATGTACATGATCAGCTTGTAGACAGCCCATTGGGCCCGTGAATCAATAAGGTCAGCCCTTGCACAATCTTGGGCTCAAGGGATAGGTTTCTAGCTCATTGGGCCTATAAAGCAATCAAAAATTCTGGTTAAGGCTAGCCCACAAACCGCCACAAAGGTGGGCCTCAAGGGGCACTAATTAAGCCCAAAATGTCTAAGGAAGGAGGGCAAATAGTGTGTGCAACACTCCCTTAAATCTGGCGGGCCACAACAGTTTCACAATCAATCATGTAGCAATTTTTGGGCCCCTTGCTAGAAATCCAGCCCACCCACTTGCTGGGCCTACTGGAGTCTAGAAATCTATCTAATTTGGATGGGTTACTGACCCATGGTGACCCACACTCATCACAGTGGGCCCCACCATATGAACGGAGTGAATACAACAAGCCTAGGTGGGCCCACAAAGCAAGCTGGACGGCCAACCAAAGTTGGACGCCCCAGCCTAGGCGTCCCTGCCTAGTGGGCCACTCCAGGCCAAACTGCGGGCAGTCCAAGGGTCCGTTGGGGCTGAAATTTTGCAGGGTGACACTTCCATAGGTGTCCCACATCCCCACAAAATTTCAAGATTTTTGGAAACTTATAAATATTTTAATTAATTCAAATGAAACAGGCTATCCAGAAAATTGGACTGACCTAGATACCCCAACATGGTGGGCCAGTCCGGCACTCGCCGCGGTGTGTACAGGGGTCTATTGGCCTTGAAATTTGGTAGGTGGGTCTTACCATGGGTTTAACACATCTCCACAAAATTTTAGAATTTTTGGACACCTATAAATATTTTAATTAATTCAAATAAAACAACCTGTCCTGAAAATCGGACTGATCTGGACACCATATTATAGCGGGCCGGTCCCGCCACCACCATGGTGTGTACAGGCGTCCATTGGATCCAAAATTTGGTAGGTAAGT
Source organism: Magnolia officinalis (assembly GCA_021015155.1). NCBI lineage: Eukaryota > Viridiplantae > Streptophyta > Magnoliopsida > Magnoliales > Magnoliaceae > Magnolia > Magnolia officinalis. The sequence goes on from JAJHSJ010000007.1 coordinate 28,931,396, forward strand.
CTTACCATGGGTAGGATACACTCTTAAGAAATTTCATAATTTTTTAACATGGATAAATATTTTAATTCATTTAAAGAAATCAATCTATCTAAGGTGGAATGTTGCTGGAACAGTGCAGAAAATCCAGACTGTCCACCTCACTTGGACCACACCTTTGGGACCCCAATGAAGGTCAGATGGGGCTGAAATTTGGTATGGTTGTAGGTGGGTCATAAGGCTATAAGAATCATATATTATTTTATTTCGGTATTCCCACCAAAGATCCAGAAATCAGGCCACAATGTGGCCCAAAAATCTGTCCAGGCAGATTTGGACAGCAACATATGTAGCAGAAATCTGGTTGATCACCCATGTTGGCTCACTCTTTCAGAGGTCCAAAAAGGGTAAGTTGGGGCTGAAATTTGGTAGATTTTTAGGTGGGATATGCACCTTTCATAATCATGTATTAGATGGTATAATTCTCCCCACCAAATGGCCAAAAATCGGGCCCCAATATGGCCCAAAAATCTGTTCAGAAAGTTCTGGACAGCAACATATGACTGATAAAATAAATTGTAAACATTATTTAAATGGGGATTTAACCCCAGAAAAATAATGTGTGGTCCACCCAAGTGGGCCCCACAAACATCCCATCCATCTTACCATCCAAAACATCCTTGCATGCACCCCTTTTTGGTGCATTTAGGGGCCACACATCCAAGGGATGGACTGTCCAAAAACGTCCACCCACTTGGAACGGTTAGGATATTGTTGGTCCACAAGGTGGGCCACATGTTGAGGGTTGAATATTGCATATTAGACCCCATTTATTGCCTGGATTTACGTGCATAATAGTGTTTAACGTCCGGGTTTAACTATGTTCGTGATACAGGGTATATTTGAGAGATTGGATTACAAAATGTGCTAAACGCATGGAATTAACGTTCTGATGATGCCAAGGTAAGGGAAGGACCACAGGGGACCAAGATCAACGCCAGAGAACTAAGAAAATAGCGAAAATGACGCTCAAATGGCCTGAAAGACCTCCAAAATGCAAGATCATTGGGTTTCCACTGTCGGTTCGGCTAGTAACTTCATATATGGCCCAAGAACCATAATTTAACCGTACATGTTGAATTTCAGCTATTATACCCTTGTAGAAGTGGTCTAACGGTCAGATCAGCCCATGACTTATCGATTTGGGGCCCACCTGATATCAGGATATGCTTAAATTTTGTCTCAACCATCTACGAGAGATGAAAAGGTAGATGGATGGGATGGATTTATCATAGCTATGAGTGTGAGGCCCACACAAGTATTGCACGGTCACCGCAGCAAGTGCACTTACAATGCACTGAGCCACACCAACCCAGTCAAAGTCGGTTTGACCAACTCTCCTAACAGAGAAAGGAAATCTCTGTACGCAGGGCCTCCGCTGGGAGGTTACATGGCCCACCTTCGTCATCCTAACGGCTGATCCAAGTCATCCAATGCATTCAGAAGGAAAAACCGACCGTACACATAGTGGTCTTCCAGATTCATGCACGGTACACGTGGAGACAGTGTCCACAACATCTACTGACGGCAGAGCAGAAATTTAAATGGGCCGCATCAGAAACAATTAAAAATAGGCCCTCTCCAGCTGAAATGTCGTCACAAGTTGAATGAACTGAGTGGATTTCTCAAGACAATATCGAAGTGGCCCCCACCAGTGCCTCAGCAAAGAGAGCCGCAGGCTCTGTTTCACGCATCCGAGAAAACCGGCCGTGGTGGGCCGGTTTTGTGATCTCAATTGCGTTCGAATTAGTAATCCGAACCGTTCAATGTGTAAAGCATCAAAAAAATCCCCCAAGGACGTTGCAGTTTTGGACGAGATGCAAGGAAAAATGGAGTTAGGAGGCCCCAATTCTGACGGTGGAAAGGAGCTGCGTATCTTTTCAAACCGACTCCAGCTGCATACGCAGTGCGGAAAACCTCCGCACCGACTCCGGTTCTACACGAAACTGATTCCTGCTACTATAAGAAACAACGAGAGAGAGGTGAGAGGGGATCCATCGACGGCTAGAGACAATCTCACGTAAAGCGTGGAGCAGAGAGAGAGAGAGTAGTAATTTTTTATGTTTATTTTATTTTATTCCTTTTGAGATATTTAGCCTAATCATGTTGCTGGGCTAAACCTCTTAGCTAGGGCTAAGAGGTGAAGCTTGTAGCGTGATGGGAGAATTTGTGCTTACGCCTTTTGTTTAAGACTGAATTGATCTTGATTTGATTTTATTATGGGAATGTCTTTAGTTTTTAATGGTCTGTTGTGACTAAAATTATAATGGGTCTGCGATAGCTTTGAGCATGTTCCTTTCCTTTTCATGTTTATGGCGTCAGGAAGCCCTGTTGTTCACCATCGTCTCCTGGGCATGGTTGGATGTCGGTACCCTTCCTAACCTTCATGCATTCTTAATTGGTTGGTAATTAGTTTAATTCTGTTGTTTACTTTGTCTCCTGGGCATGGTTGGGTGATGGAATCCATTCTAATTCATAAACCTTTCATCTATTGAAAACTATATCAAAAGAAGTTCAGTCATGATTTACATAGTTACATGCTGGATAAAGATGGGACTCTAAGTCCAGTCAGTTTTAATGCAGGCATAAGATCTCCCTTTTCTCTACAAGTGGATCCTCTGAACCCCTAGTTTCTTTTTCCTGAATTCTTTAAGTTTTAGATAATTAGTTCATCATTATTTCTCAAATAACAATCGATTTAGTTTGCATCTTAGTTCTACTTAATTTCAAATAACGTATAAGTATCAGTCCTTTGGGATTCGACCTCGGTCTTACCGAGTTTATTACTACATCACAACCCTATACTTGGGGAGTGAACAAGTTTTTGGTGCCGTTGCCGGGGACTGATGGTTGCATTTTTTTGAAATTGATTAGTTTTAGAATTAGTTTAAGATTAGGATTTTTACTAATTTTAGGTTAGGATTTTTTTTCTGTTTGATTTATAAAAACTAACCTGTTTTTCTTATTTTTGTAGGATCTTGAGATAAAAACTTCTAATTTGGTAATCTCTTCCTAATTTTTCTACTTTTTCTATTTTTAGAATTAGGATTTTAGTTTTAGAAATTTTCTTACTCTCGGTTTCCTTTTTAGAAACTAACTTTACTTTCTATTTTAGGGTTAGGATTTCTAATTTAGAATTTTATAACTTTAGGTTTAGAACTTTCGCCTTTTCGTTTTTAGAAACTAGGTTAGTTATTTCCCTTTTAGAAACTTTCTTTTTAGGAAGTTCTCCCTTTTTAGAAATTAGATTGATTTGTTTTAGAATTTCTCTTTTAAGGAAACTAACTTTCTTGTTTCATTTTGCAGGTTTTTACTTAGGAACACCACATCTGGTAACTTCTTTCCAAAATCCTCTCTTTCTTTCTAGATTTTTTTTCATTTCTCTCCTTTAGGTTTAAGTGTAGAATCTGAATTGAGGTTATGGTTGCAAATCAACCTCAAGCACTGCCTTCACCTGAGAATGAGGATGTCCATGATGAGAATGAGGTACATCGAGCACCCCGGCCTCGTACTTTACGCGATTATTTACAACCAGCAGGGGTGAGCACACCCTCATGTATGATTTTTTCTGAGAATACGGGACATATGAATATCAAGCCAGGGGTGATACAACTCCTTCCTAAATTTCATGGGCTTGAATCCGAAGAACTGTATCTACACTTGAAAGAGTTTCATGAGATTATAACCACTTTATATTTTCCAAACGTGTCTGAGGACACAGTCAGGCTGAAACTCCTCCCCTTTTCTTTGAAAGAAAAAGCTAAGACATGGTTGCATTCACTACGTCCTAGATCTATTGGCACATGGAATGATATGCAAAGAGAGTTCATAAAGAAATTTTTTCCATATCATAAAACGAACACTCTTAGAAAATCAATCATGAACTTCGCCCAAAGGGAGGATGAAACATTCTTCCAATGTTGGGAGCGGTTCAAGGATCTTGTTAGTTCTTGCCCACAACACGATTTTGAAACGTGGCGTATTACGCACTTTTTCTATGATGGGCTGACATCCTCTATGCGCCAATTGGTTGAGACAATGTGTAATGGAGAATTCATGAATAAAAATGTCGATGACGTATGGGATTACTTGGATAGACTTGCTGAAAACGCACAATCATGGGACACATACCCTAAATCAAGTACCACTTCTAGGCCCACTCAATCAAAGGAAAGGGGCGGAGTATACCTGCTAAAAGAGGATGATGATATCAACGTTAAAGTGGCTAATCTCATAAAGAAATTCGAGGCCATGGAATCAAGGAAGGATAAGGGTAAGGAAGTTGTTTGCAGTATCTGTGGTTGTAACAATCACACAACAGAAAAGTGTCCAACCATATCTGCCTTTCAAGAGGTACTGACTGAACAATCCAATGCCGTAAATAATTATCAAAGACCTTTCAATGGACCTACCTCTAATACATACAATCCCGGTTGGGGAAATTATCCAAACTTCAGTTGGAGGAATGGACAAATGGCTACTCCTCAAGGTTTCCTTAATCAAACTCCAAATCAAGAGAAACCTCAAGAGGATCTAGTTCAAAAACATATTCGAGAACAAGAGCTACTTAATCAGAATTCGGCATAAGCATTTCATGATATCCATACAGTATTAGGAACGCTTGCGTCGTCTATTCAAAGGATAGAGTCACAATTAACGAGTGTAGGAAAGGGGATGCTTCCTGCTCAACCTCTCCCCAATCCCAAGCCACAATATGAAATAAGTGACCCTAGCTCTTCAAACCAGATGGAACAAGCTAAATCCATCACTACTCTTAGGAGTGAGAAGATCATTGACAAAACCATTCCGGTTAGGGCTGAAAAGCCTAAGGACCCGGAAGTGGACAAAGAAGATGGATCTAGCCCTGTTCCACTAGAGGTAGAACTGGAGCCTTAAGAGAAGCCGGTTGCTCCATTCCCCCAACGATTGGTTGTACCAAAATCTCTCTCTAACTCTCAGGATATTCTAGAGGTGTTGAAATAGGTGAAAATCAACATCCCGCTACTGGATGCTGTAAAACAAATACCTTCATATGCCAAATTCCTGAAAGACTTATGTACGACCAAAAGATGGCATATTATGCAAAAGAAAATCTTCTTGACTGAGAAAGTGAGTGCCATCCTAAAGCAAGATGCGCCGCAAAAATTCAAAGATCCTGGCAGCCCAACCATATCATGTGTAATCGAGGACTATCGAATTGAGCACGCACTTCTTGACTTAGGAGCGAGTGTCAATCTGATTCCCTACTCGGTACACAAACAGTTAAGTTTGGGTGAATTAAAACCCACCCCAACCACACTACAACTTGTTGATCGCTCTGTTCGTATACCAAGAGAGATAATTGAGGATGTGTTGGTCCAGGTCGATAGATTTTACTATCCCGTAGATTTTATCATCCTAGATACCGAACCCATCAGTAACATGAGCACTCAAATTCCCGTCATTCTTGGTCGTCCATTCCTTGCCACTTCAAACGTAATTATCAATTACAGGAATCGTGTCATGACTATGTCTTTCGGGAATATGACATTGGAGTCAAGCATAGTTTCAATACAGGCAGACAGTTAGAGGATGAGGATGATTTCCACGATATTAACATGATTGACACTTTCGTGGATGATACGACACCTTTGACTTTACCCTCTGACCCTCTAATTGACTTTACCCTCTGACCCTCTGGAGACGCGCTTGACCCACTCCCATAATTTTAATGATGACATGACTAGGGAGATGTGTGTCATACTTGATGCTACACTGGTACTTGAAGTTAATCGGTGGAGGCCACAATTTGAAGAGTTGCACCATACCGATGCAGTACCTCTATCGCCTAACCTCAAAGCACCGAAGCTTGACCTAAAACTTTTACCCTCTAATTTGGAATATGCCTATTTAGGTCAAGAAAAGATAAACCCAGTGGTGATTTCATCCCACCTTGAGAACAATCTAGAGAGTATGCTCATTTCTACTCTCGAAGAAGATAAAGGAACTATAGGACATATCATCACAGACCTCGATAGGATGAATGAACTCCTTTCAACTGAATATTTCGACTCTTTGGATGATTACTTGGCACACTTTGTAGATTCAAACAATCCCATGATACAAGAAATAGTGGATGCCTCGCAATACAATACCTCGGTAATTGTGATGGACCGAGAGGACCCTTACTCTGAAGTACCTCCTCCCCCAGATCCTGAATGTTTACCATCAAAGGAGGAGGAGCTGAGAATTGAGCCAAAGATTGAAGCTTCGGCGTGTGTGGAGACTACACCACCTACTAAAAAAATTTCTGAATTTTACTTACTTGTAGTCTCTGATTCATCATGGTATACTAACTCTGAAATTTTTTCTACCACAGGAGAATCATATATACTTTGGACACTTCAGACGATTAAAAGAAAACTTTATGCAGAGGTCCCTCAACTTCTCTGGACATTCACGCTCCAAGACATCCAAGCCTACTGCAAAACGGGCTTTTGGATGATCTTGTTGAAAAACCTTCTAAGAAATTTACCGAGATACTGGCCAACGGAAGAACCTGGATGTATGAGTAAGCAGATTTTCCATGCTTCCACAGTGGAGGTATAGGTAGGTTTATCGCTTTCTTAGGACTAGGGTATTTGCCTTTATTGTCTGGCTGAAGACGTTAAACTTAGCACTCCTGGGAGGCAACCCAGCTTTCCATTTCATTTTTCTAGTTCAATGTTTGTGGGTAACATTGCTGCAAACCCTCACGAGACTACAACTCGTCCACTAGGGGCAACCTAGGGGTTTAAAGGCTTGTTGCATGCGCTAAATACAATCGAGAGTACCTGCGAAAGTGGTATAGGTAGGATTTTATTTTTGTTATTTTTGTTTTACTTCTATTGGTTTCTCTCTTGTTCTAACCCGCTCTTACGTAGATATCTTTGGAAAGCCTCTTGATTCTTTCGTCCAGGTACTATCTTCCCATCACTCCTCATTTATTTTCGTTGTCCCATGTGCATTGCATGCTCATATCTTTTATATTGAGGACAATGTAGATTTTAGGTTGAGGGTGGGAGATTAGGAAACCTAATCAGTGTTTTCTTGGTCTTGAGCAAGAAATTGTGAATTTTTTTTTATTTTTTTTGAAATTTCTTGTGAATTCGAAGTGATTTTGACGGCCATCTTGGATTTAGAATTACAATATAAGTGTGTTAGTAATTTATGACTCTTGAATTCTGTTATTTGTTAGATTTCACAGTTAAGTTCGAACTGTTAATTCATGATTAGAGGTTTTAAACACTGATTGAGTCATGACTTCACAAGACACATCTCGCTTACACATTTAGGTTTCAGTTTGATATTAAAGGATTAACTTGGTGATTATTAAGCATAGAAGGAACCAACCTAGGGAATTTGTCCATCATGTTCAATAAGAAGAATGAAAGAAAAAAAAATATCCGGTTACAAGATAGCTGCCTGCGGAAAGGTTTGGGCGAACGAACTTCACTATAGGTTTGCTCCCTATAGGTGTAGATTCGATTCCCCATGGTTAACATTTAGAAAGAGTTGGGCGACTAGTCTTCACCATAGGTTTGCTCCCTATAGGTGAGGATTTGATTCCCTCCTTGGCGTTACTTTTAATGGAAAAATTAAAAACAAAAAAAAATAATAATAAGATAAAGGATGATCTGTGAGGCAAGTTTGGGTTTAGGTTTGGTTGTCATGAATTCTCTTGTTAGTTACCAATGACATCATGAAATAAAGAATTGAATCTTAATGCTGGCAAGTCGGGACTACATTATACACCATGAAACTCAATGTTTAGAATTTTTCTAATTGATGGATTAATACTTTGAACTTGACTATGGAATTTATCGTGCGCTTGAGTTTAGGAGAAAATAATGCCCAACATTCATGCATTTTAGAATTCTAGTATCCGAATTATTTTTAAAATTTCGCTCGAGTTCATAGAAATTGTCGTGTAATTCTCAACTTATTTTTTCGCATACTTTGCTCGGGACTAGCAAAATGCTGCTTGGGGGTTGTGTTGAGGGTCGAATATTACATATTAGACCCCATTTATTACCTGGATTTACGTGCATAATATTGTTTAACGTCCGGGTTTAACTATGTTCGTGATACAGGGTATATTTGAGAGCTTGGATTACAAAAATGTGCTAAACACATGGAATTCACGTTCTCATGATGTCAAGGTAAGGGAAGGACCGCAGGGGACCAAGATCAACGCCAGAGATCTAAGAAAACAGCGAAACTAACGCTCAAATGGCCTGAAAGACCTCCAAAATGCAAGATCATTGGGTTTCCACTGTCGGTTCGGCTAGTAACTTCATATATGGCCCAAGAACCATAATTTAACCGTACATGTTGAATTTCAGCTATTATACCCTTGTAGAAGTGGTCTAACGGTCAGATCAGCCCATGACTTATCGATTTGGGGCCCACCCGATATCAGGATATGCTTAAATTTTGGTCTCAACCATCTACGAGAGATGGAAAGGTAGATGGATGGGATGGATTTATCATAGCTATGAGTGTGAGGCCCACACAAGTATTGCACGGTCACTGCAGCAAGTGCACTTGCAGTGCACTGAACCACACCAACCTAGTCAAAGTCGGTTTGACCGACTCTCCTAACAGAGAAAGGAAATCTCTGTATGCAGGGCCTCCGCTGGGAGGTTACATGGCCCACCTTCGTCATCCTAACGGCTGATCCAAGCCATCCAATGCATTCAGAAGGAAAAACCGACGGTACACATAGTGGTCTTCCAGATTCATGCACGGTACACGTGGAGACAGTGTCCACAACATCTACGGACGGCAGAGCAGAAATTCAAATGGGCCGCGTCAGAAATAATTAAAAACAGGCCCTCTCCAACTGAAATGTCGTCACAAGTTGAATGAACGGAGTGGATTTCTCAAGCCAATAACGAAGTGGCCCCCACCAGTGCCGCAGCAAAGAGAGCCGCAGGCTCTGTTTCACGCATCCGAGAAAACTGGCCGCAGTGGGCCGGTTTTGTGATCTCAATTGCGTTCGGATTAGTAATCCGAACCGTTCAATGTATAGAGCATCGAAAAAATCCCCCAAGGACGTGCAATTTTGGACGAGATGCAAGGAAAAATGGAGTTAGGAGGCCCCGATTCTGACGGTGGAAAGGAGCTGTGTATTTTCAAACCGATTCCAACTGTATACGCAGTGCGGAAAACCTCCGCACCGACTCCGGTTCTACACGAAACTGATTCCTGCTACTATAAGAAACAACAAGAGAGAGGTGAGAGGGGATCCATCGACGGCTAGAGACAATCTCACGTGAAGCGTGGAGCACAGAGAGAGAGAGAGAGAGAGAGAGAGAGAGAGAGAGAGAGAGAGTAGTAATTTTTATGTTTATTTTATTTTATTCCTTTTGAGATATTTAGCCTAATCATGTTGCTGGGCTAAACCTCTTAGCTAGGGCTAAGAGGTGAAGCTTGTAGCTTGATGGGAGAATTTGTGCTTACGCCTTTTGTTTAAGACTGAATTGATCTTGATTTGATTTTATTATGGGAATGTTTTTAGTTTTTAATGGTCTGTTGTGACTAAAATTACAATGGGTCTGCGATAGCTTTAAGCATGTTCCTTTCCTTTTTATGTTTATGACGTCAGGAAGCCCTGTTGTTCACCATCGTCTCCTGGGCATGGTCGGATGTCGGTACCCTTCCTAACCTTCATGCATTCTTAATTGGTTGGTAATTAGTTTAATTTTGTTGTTTACTTTGTCTCCTAGGCATGGTTGGGTGATGGAATCCATTCTAATTCATATACCTTTCATCTCTTGAAAACTATATCAAGGGAAGTTCAGTCATGATTTCCATGGTTACATGCTGGATAAAGATGGGACTCTAAGTCCAGTCAGTTTTAATGCAGGCATAAGATCTCCCTGGTCTCTACAAGTGGATCCTCTGAACCCCTAGTTTCTTTTCCCTGAATTCTTTAAGTTTTAGATAATTAGTTCATCATTATTTCTCAAATAACAATCGATTTAGTTTGCATCTTAGTCTAGTTCTACTTAATTTCAAATAACGTACAAGTATCAGTCCTTTGGGATTCGACCTCGGTCTTACCGAGTTTATTACTACATCACAACCCTATACTTGGGGAGTGAACACCACACACTCATGATCAGAGACTTATTAGCAAGAAAAAAAGGAGATTGGCCACAAGGGAAGCGTCTCCGCCTCATTGAGGCCCTTCCCCTCATCACATAAGCAACTCTATCCACTATCACATGATACATACATAATCTATAAGATCAAAGGCTATTAACTTTGAATCTATGGTGGAGATCCATCTTCCACCAAGGATCAAGGGTCTAGATGACCCAAGGATCCCTGATCTAATGAAGGAAAGAGCATGAAGGGATCCATGGAGGATGGTCCCTTGCATGCATATGCATGCAATGTAGGATATGCTACAAGCCATATCCATGGAGTCTTGAGGCCACCATCACTACCTGATGGGTCCCACAAGCTCCATCAATGGAAGAGGAATGAAGAATAAGAAGGGATGAAAGGAAATCTGAAATTAGACATATAAGAACACCCACCTCAAAGATGACCACCAAACTTCCACACTAAGGTCCTTTAACACCAAGGGAGATGGATCAATGGTGGAGATGGGGTTTCAAGGGTTAAATGGTGGGGGATTAAGGAGGAAGGTGGCTGGAGAAAATGGGGGATTTACTGAATTTTTGAAATAAGAGAAGAAATGAGGAATGAGAGAAGAAGAGAGAGAGAGAGAGAGAGAGAGAGAGAGAGAGAAAAGTTGTAGGGAGGCAATCATGGCCTCTCTCTCCTTGGTTAGAGAAATCATAATGGCCTATGGTGACAATAACAAAGTGCTATGCTTAGTAGGTCTCTTGGTGGTGTGTGTGGGGTGGGTAGTGTTTATTCCATGTGAATTGTAGTGTATGTGGGTGGTGTACATGGGAACTTGTGCTATGAGAGTGGTCCATATGCTTTTGTACAAAAATGGGCCACATGATGAAATGCTCACAACTTTTGATCTACATATCAGATTTATGCGCGAGATGTGGCGTTGGAACCGCGGCGACGATACGTCCCAATGGCATAGGTCTCGGGTCAATCCGAGTCAGGTTTACATGACTGAACTCAAGGATGACGCAAGCATTACCCGATGGTCGCGGGTCACTGAAATTTGACTGGTAGGACCAGGAGACCAAGATGAACGAGATGCATACTCACACACGCACATGCACACATGCGGACTCGGTTCGGGTCTCACATTGTCCCACTGTTTTCTGTGTTTGAGTCCATTGGAGTTTGGATTTGACTCATTCTTTGGATATTGCCCTAAAATGATCTCTCTAAATGGATGGAAGGTGTGGATACAATACATACATCATGGTGGGGCCCACGGAAAACAATAGTTGATTGGATATCCATCATTAAAATCCTCCTATGGCCCATTGCAATGTTTATTTGACATCCAATCTGTTTATTAGGTCATACAGGCCTAGATGAAGGGGAAAAACAAAAATTATCTCGATCCAAAACTTTTATGGCCCCCAAAATGTTTTTAATGGTTGACACTCATTCAACATTGTTTCTTGTAATGTGGTCCTTTTCAGATTGGGATATACCTCATTTTTGGTCTCATGTTGTAAGATGATCTTTAAAAATAGACGGACAGCATGGATGAAACACATACATCATGGTGGGGCCCACATAGCACCAACCACCAGCCATTGGGGGGAGTAACCAATTTGTTCTCCTTATTTATGGTGTGATCCATTTAATCTTTGATATGATTCATTTTTTAGATAATTCTCTAAAAGGATCTCGAAAAATGGATGAATGGTATGGGTTTATTCTAAATTTTCGGTAAATCCAAAACTCAAGTGGACCATGCCACACGAAATAGTGTGGAATAATGATTTCCATTGTCGATACCTACCTTGGGCCCACAGTAATGTTTATTTGCCATCCAACCTGTTCATAATATCAAAAAGATATGAATGAAGAGAAAACACAAACATCAGCTTGATCTAAAAGTACTTCTATAGCCTCCAAGAAATTTTCAATGGTAGAGGGATCAATCACACTATTTCTTGTGGTGTAGTCCACTTGAGCTTTAGATATGCTTCCTTTTTGTTCTTTAGACCTCAAATTATCTGTTAACATGGATGAATGGAGTGGATAAAATAAATAAATAATAGTGGACCCCACAGAGTTTACTCTGGTAAGGGTAATGAGTAACTAACCTAAATGTAGTGGAGAGGGTGTAAGGCCCACCCCCACAGCACATGATATTGTCCGCTTTGCCGAAGCTCACGGCTTTAAAACGCGTCATTTGGGGTAAGGATACTGGTAGCTCGCCCAGACCCGGTGCTCCCGTGGTCCCGCCCACATCAGCACCTACCCGTCCATGATATTGTCCAACCCAACTGTCATCAGAGTGCACAGTGGAGGTTTTGTTTGGCGCACAAGGCCAACGCGTCATGTCTGTTAAGGGAGAAACCCAACATATAACCACCACAACTCCAGACAACTCTTCCGATGTGGGACAAGTTACGCTACAGTCAACTGCAACAGTAGCTCGCCCAGCACAGTAGCCTGCCAGCCACACAGTAGCCTGCCAGCCGCACTTGGGGGCCCGCCCACATGTGTGCCCGCCCACGTGTGCCCGCCCACATGAAACAATGACTGGGGCGTCACAGAGGGGTTTCCTTAAAACATTCATAATCATATATTGGGCCTGCGTAAATGTGATTCACATATCCAACCCACTCATTATGTGTGTCCCACTTAGATGAGGGGTCAAACCAAGTTTCAGCCGCATCCAAAACTCATGTGGGCCCCACCAAGTGCTTTTATATTTTTTAGGATGTCTTCACATGGTTTTAGATGGTATAGCCCACCTGAGTTTTGTATACGGATGATTTTTGAGATATCTCATAATCTAAAGGGGACACATCAAATGCATAGTGTTGATGTTCAACACACATCATGATGGGGCCCACAAAACTTACTAACATCAATTCTTAGGTTCTTGCGAGGTCAATAAGTTGGGTCACAATTTTGACCAGAATATTTGGCCCATTTTATATATATGTCTGGTCCATTCACTCTATTTTACTAATCAATACCCTCAATTTGACTAGTTACTCGCCCCGATCAGACTACATATGAGAAAGATATTGGACATATAAGATTGATCAACAATTTGAGTGAAATTTGATTTAAACATCTGAAATTATTTATTCTTCAATCTAGACTAATTAGATTGTCCAAAAATAGTTAAAGGTTCAATTAGTGGATGTGCCTAATAATTTATTTTATTTTTTCACAGATAAATTTCAATTTTCATTTTAAAATAACATTTTTTTTCTTTGAAAACTTTTAACAAAATATCATTTCAATTGTAAAATATTTCAAAAAAAAAAAAAAAAAAAAAATTAATACAAATTCTGAATTTTTATTTTCAAAATCTCAAAAAAATTTCTCAAATTTATTTTCTTTCCTCAAAATTTCCCAAATGCTGATTTTTTTTTTTCTTCAAAAGCATCATTTTGTTTTCAACTTTTCAATTTTCTTTTTTAAAATGATATATTTTATTTTTTTCAAAATCTTAGTATATTTACAAATAACTTTTTCTTTTAATTTCAAATTTTGAACATTTTCAATTATTTTTCAAAATCACAAATTTTTTCAACTTCTTTATTTTTTGTTTCAAAATGTTTGTTTTTTGTTGAAGTATTGATTTTTTAATATCGTTTTACTTTAAAATTTTCAATACTTTCTAATTTCTCCATTTTTTTAAAAGCATTTTTTTCAAAATCTCATTTTTTTCTCAAACATTGTTAAATTTTTTAAACTTCTCAATATTCTTTTTCATGTGATATTACAAATCATTGAAATATTAGTTTTAAATTAAAAACAATAATAATTTCCACTTACTTGATATAAAAACAAAATAATTTTCTTTTTTGCATTCAATCAATTATTAAAAAATAATCTTAGATACAAATATGTACAATTAAACCACTGAAATTCTATTAAAAACAATTCTTAGACTAGAAAAAAAACATAAATAAAATAAATAAATAAATAAATAAACGTTAAAGGCCAAAGTCCTTTTACAACGGACACAATCCGTCGCAAAAGCAACTATCTTCCATCGCCAAAATCAAAATTTGCGACGGATTTGGTCCGTCGCCTATTTACGATAGACCAAATCCATCGTAAATTAGGTTTTAGCGATGGATTAAGTCCATTGTTAAACCAAGCAATTTTTGCGACGGACAAAGTCCATCGAAAATCCGTTGTAAATTCACAATTTTAGTATAGTGCAAGTAATTAGGCTGGCCTAACTAAAGTGTATTTAACATAAAATGTAGTTCAAGATATGCATAAGTAAAGTACACCTAACCTATGGTCCAACTAGGTTTATACCACCTGTAGGTTGACTCATACAAAATGTTCTGAACTTCGAACCATTACTTTAATCTTGCATTAAGATGTTGAATCTTCTTTCCAGGTACTTGATTGAGTTAATAGCTTGTCTTCAGTCGAGTTTGCGATGGCATTCGTACAAAATTTAACAAACTGATATGTACTTTAATTATAAGCACTTACATAATAGTTTACACGAGACCGAATATCTCACAGGCAATCGGCGTGGATAGCAGATATATGGCGAATCTAAAAAATGAGCATTGGAATGTTGTCAATTGGATTTTCAAGTATCTTAAGGGCATAATCGAAACTAGAATCATGTTCATGGGACATGAGCTTCAGGTAGAGTTGTAGGCTACATGAATTTACATTATGCTGGTGATCTAGACAATGGGAGGCGCACTACAGAATATGTTTACACATTAGCATGTGGATCGATTTATTGGAGATCCATGCTACAGTTTACGATAACATTATCTACAACCAAGGCAATATATATGGCTACAAAGGAGGCGTCAAAAGAGGTATTGTGGTTGAAAAGTATGATAAGAGAAATCGAGTTGAAGTAGGAAGCGATTCAGTTGCATTATGATAGTCAGAGTGCTATCCATCTGAAGATGAATTAGGTGTATCACACACAAACCAAGCACATCGATGTGAGGTTCCACAAAATACGAGAGCTTATTACTGCAGGAGAGATTCTGTTTTAGAAGATTCATATAGACGAGAATGCCACGAACATGTTGACAAATCTAGTGACTACAGAGAAGTTCAAGCGTGGGTGCCCGAGTGGTAGACTGAGGAGTTTCAACACGAGGTCTTGAGTTCGAAACCCATAAATAGTGAAATCCCACTACAGCGTGCGTGGGTGTGTGGCGGGTGCGTGTGTAAATAATAATAAATAAATAAATAAATAAATAAATAAAGAGAAGTTCAAGCACTACTTGGGTTTGATCATTCTCTCTAGGAATTGATAAGATTGGGCACCCATGAATAAGGTGTAAATGGAGCAGCGTTCCAGGTGGAGAATGCGAGCGGTTTACACTCAAGGTGAAGGTTGCATGTAGGGTCTTCAGGGTGACTTGGTAGGATGCAACTCAAGGTGAAGATTTCTATGAAGGATGCCTTAAATTTTACCAATCTGCAATGCAGAGACGTCTTGTCTCGGTTCCATAGAGATTTTGTAACATCCCGAAAAATCGAGGGTCGAGTAGTAACTCAACTCTCGAGTTCCAGAACATCACTTATGCAACATAGATAATGATGATTAAATGTTGTCTGGGTTAGTACAATAAACATGAGTGAGATTCTACCCAAAACAGTAATTCATACTCCAGATCCACGTATAAAACGTAAGCGGAAGACTGAAAGGTGTATATAGATATATATAAAACAAAACATTCTCGATCTCCAGAGTATGAACACTAACTGAGTCACCGTATATATACATGTTGGTTCTGAATCAAAATGTCAAAATAGTATAACTGAAATTATCAACCCTGTAGCCCCGTAGCACTGGACAGCCTATGCGAAGCCTCCAGCGAACTGCATGTAGGTGAACTCCTGATCGTTATAGAAGTCGGGCTCAGTCTCCTGTGCTCCAGTGATACCTGCATCTGATACAGGGTCTGGTGGGTGTTTTAAAACATCGTCCCATAACGTGGGAATGAGTGGCCAACTCAGTGGAATAATAAAGGATAGGTTAACATGTTATTAATTCAGTTAAGCAGTAATGATAAAGCAGTACAATCAAACAATTCTAACTATTATTTAATGCAAGTATGAAATGACATAATATATACCCTTGCCAAACCACCCTCATGCGATACCATCTTACGTTCGTGGCATGCTTTCATCCCTCAGTGCTCCACATCTTCCAGGCACATGCAATGTGATGATGAGTATGATTACAGAGTTGTTATTAGTCCATTTCAAACAGCAGGATTGGGAAACTAAGGTACCTCCCTTGTATCATTCCCAAACATGATCCATTCTAGGGTCGTCAGTCCTAGTTAATTTCATACGATGGTGTGTTTCTAGGTCACTGTAAAGGCTGTCAGGGCTATTACGTACAATGGTTACATCACTCCCCCATCACCTTTTTAACTGTTCATCACTAAGCTGATACAGGCCTAGTTCATACTCTATACACTGCGGCAAAAATCGTCGCCTCACCGCAAATTTAGAGTATGCTCGAGGTCACTCTACTAACGTCCTACCAACTGGCAGTCTATTTTCGAAGCCCGACCAGTTTACTTATTGACAATGGGACCCGGATGCAACCCGACTGAGGACCACAGCCAGGCTACGCCAGTGTAGGCCAACAGCTCGAATATAGTATCCCATACCACCATAATCGGCTCACGAGTCTGGTTGCTCAATGGTCACTATGAGGAGGCACATGACCCCAGCGTAGGCCGACAGTTCGACCACGGTGTCCCATACCACCATGCCCGGCTCATGAGTCTTAGCGGATCAAGGTACCAAGGTTAACGGAATTTCACTGGTAAGTTTGGTACCCTAGGTTCAAGCGGAGGCGTCCAAAAATGGTGACCATACATTAGACAGATCGGGTTACTTGACGAGCTCGACTTGCACGAGCGTCCGTTGAGTTATACGACATGAAGTGCATAAGCACTTCGTGTGGCCTAACCATTACCGACAAGTAACGCACGACTCGGGTTCGTCAAACACGTCTTGCATGGCGAATAGAAGCCAATCACGAGCTCAAATCTGTTACCGATTGCCTGGACTATACAATAGCCCCAATCACTTTCAATTGCAGATAGTTAAAGCAATAATGGATCAAGATTCAAATCATACAATCAAAGACTGATACTGTCTGCTTAGGGCTGCCAGGGCTGTTGCTCGCACTCGTTACACCACTCCCCCATCACCCTTCACGGCCTTAACATGAATTTAAACATATGTATGACATAGATAAAATCATAGATCAGTTGAGCATGTTATGAAGTACAACATAAGCATGAGTTTATACATATTCAATTTCTAATCACACAGATATCTAAAGAGATCATACACATAGTTAAAGGGATTGAGAATCATATCTCAACATCCTTATACATTACAATTTACTAACCACTGCTCATTCAGACATTTCAACAAACACTTGAAACTATATACATCAACATACATCACATATGTTGATCACATAGGTATTAGGCCAAATCCTTTCACTAGGGAGTTGCCCCAATTATAACACGCATGTACCCACGACGGATAATCATGGCAGGCAGGAATCCAAGTTCCATAATCATTCAGTTATTTCCACAAACACTTGGACTACACATTTTAACGTATGTAGCTTATAGTGGTCGTGGCGTGATTTAGGGCAAATTCTTTCGTCAAAGGGGGATCACCAATACAACAATCATATATCCATGACAATTAGTCATGGCGAGCACAAATGAGAATTCTATACTCGTTCAGTCATTTTCACAAACACTTAGAATACACTATTTTAACATACATAGTGTATATTAGCAAAAGCATGTATTAGGGCGAATCCTTTCGCCAAACAAGTATTTTATCCATATATAATATTTTAATACAGCAAATAATCATGGCAAACGCATTTCCAAAATTTATACGTATACGGTACTTTTTACAAATACCTAGAGTATGTAAAATTCCATATTCTTCATCTTTAATCGAAACGGAAAACAGACAGCACTTTGTACATGTGCAATTGCATGCAGATCATGAATCTATCATTATCTGACATTGAAAGCGTTGAAAACCATAACCTATACACCTAAAGTCTGCACCTTTTATTGTAGAATCGTAAAGAATATGATAAGTTTGCTAAGCTTCCGTCTACCGCAGTTTGGCAACCTATAGAGCGAAATAGGTTAGCTATTTCATAACCTACAACCTATACAACCCCAAAACAGATTAGGGTTAGGGTTTCTTACCTAGAAACGAAGTCGAAATCACTGAGAAAGCAATGAGAATGGTGCGGTTGAGCATGGATAGCAGCAGGGAAGAGTGGCAAGGAGATTCTCCCACTTCTCTCTCACTTTCTCTCTTTTCTCTCTTCTCCCTCTAGGGTTTCTCTCAAATTCGTATGGCTGTGAGAGAGGTTTCTAAGGTCCTTATATACCCTAAAAACACTCCAAAACAGACTCCAGGTCAAGGTATACTTATGTTATAACCAAAGCGGACCTGTTTCAGCTCAACGGAGGACTTCTGGCGGGCCTCCTTGAGCCAAAGGTCGGACTTAAGCTCACCGACACCGGATCTACGTTTAGTTAAGTTTTCTTTTCGGTCGAATTTCCAGATCGCACGTGGCGGACCAGTTTCAGTTCAACGGTCAGTGGATCTCGATCGGAGATTCTGAGTACATGGTTATGTTTAAGGAAATATCCCTGATCCGAGGGTGAAATTTGGTCTGATTCTAACGGTCTGGTTGCTAAACTAATCCGCAAGCGAGAGATGCCAGATTTATTTATTTTGGATTTAATTTAAAATTATTCTCACATTTCTCACACTCCCCGCTCCGAACTCAAGCGAATAGTGTTGGGACACTATCTGGATTTAATTTCTGAGATGGTTGTCAAGCCCAGCAAGGCAGTCCTAATTCCTTAACTTCATGTTAATCGGACTTCCGACGTGCGGTCCAGATCTGATACGGTGTTTCGTAATGCTCCCGAGAGCAGCCGGGTAATGAGATTGATCGTAGATTTTAGGGTAATGTAACGTCAACGGTTCCACAAGTTTTGGGTCTTGCAGATCGTATTTAAAGCGATTGGTGCTAATTTCACAGGCACTCTAGTTTAACACTAGCTAAATCTCACCTAATTTCTAAAGGATTTAGTCCTGAGTGATTTAGGTCTGAGGTGGGACTTAGGCCTTTGTAGCAATGTTTAGTTTAAGTATTGTTCTTCATCACCTAAACTTTAAGATAGTGTCTAATGTGAAAGTACTTAGAAGGATTTAAAGAACGAGGTAGTGAAAGGTGAGATTTGTGAAGAAAATGGTTTGAAAAGGGATTTGAGGCTTTAATTGAGTGTTTGAGAAGTTAAACCGGTGTTAGAATTGACCCATCGCCTAAGGACGTTTAATTTCAGGCTGGGAAAAATTCGGGCTGTTACAGATTTATTTTTTGTTCGACCGAAAATTGGAGAATTTTCAAGTTGCACGCTGTGAAGATTTGAACTTTTTTTGTTCAACCAAAAAGTGCAGTTAGTTTGGTCTTGTTCGACTGAAGGCCACATTTGGTCCGACCGGACATCTTACGCAAATTAGTGCAAATTAAGGTATTTAAGTCCTATTCATGATTAGGGCTTATTAATTCGAGTGTTTTCTCTCTAAGGGCAACGGTTTACATGGTGAGAGTACTGTTTCTAAACAGTTGTGAGGGCTTAGGAAGGGATTTTCTTAAGGGGCTAGGGTTTTCCTAGGAATGTATCGTTGATCATCAACTAATTAGATTTCTCCTTAGTTCATGAATGGATAGCGACCTGAATGATCAGTAATCTAATCTGTTCATGATCAATGGTCTGATCTAATCAAGTTCAGGTATGAAAGGAGCATGTAAAGAAGAAGAAGAAGATCAAGAGATGAAGATGATGCAGATATGAAAGTAAGAAGAAGCAAAGATTGGGATAAATGCAGATTTGATCTCTGGACGATGAAGATGATTTGGTAATGATAAGCTTGCTGATTTTCCAGCTCTCCAGATTACTCAACTAAAATTATCCATAAATTACAATACAATGATCAACTCAGTTAACTTGGACATCGATCATCTTAAGTTGCTTGGAATTAATGAAGATCAGCAATTGAGTGTTAAAGATCATGAGGTGAATTGCCGATTGATTGAGTAATCTCTTGATTAGTATGAGTTCCAAAATCTAAGACTTGCATGATGTCGTATCTAGCTTGTATAACAAGGAGAAGAGAGAAAGCAGGAAGGGAAATGAGAGAGAGGAAGGGAAAGGGAAAGATCGGTTGGAGGGACTAGTTGTTGTTTGAATGAAAGGGGATTTGAAATATCTATGGGCAATGAGGAGGGAGGGATTTCCATGTGGCATCTTATGATAGGTCCACTTAAACATAAATGACGGTCGTCGTCCACCTATGTAGAGGCATCATTAGTCCATGTCACACATTTTACTTAATTTTCATCTTTTCTATTATACATGGAGTAATCTCAATAAAATGGTTGTAACTTTCTTGTAAACAGTCATAATGGGGCAATCTTGTACTCATTGAAAAGTTTATTCAAAGTGCTCCAATATCTAAATTTAAATCATGCCGATCGAATGTCATTTAGTCTACCAAATGAGGCCCATCATGCCGATTGAACGTCATTTAGTCTACCAAATGAGGCCCAAAATATAGTTGAGGTGTGTTTAATCATGACTGCCTAATAACTTCTTTAGTAATCAAGGCGTCAGATTGCAGTGAAACAAATTTTATACAAAAGCTCTTTCAATAACCTTTCTAATGACTCAAGAAATTGCATCGATCAAACACCGTTTGCTTTTCTATTTTCTATCTTGAACTCAAGCCATACGTGACGCAGGGATGAACGTGATGAGGATAACTACTCCGAATCCACGGAGCTTCTTTGGACTCCTCACAGAGACTTCTCGAATCCACGAGGAAAGAAAGCAGGAAATAGAAATAAATTCTAATAAATTCGAACTTGATTAATTAATGACTAAAAACGAGTTCACAACCCTTTAAATAGGAGTACCAAGCAATAGGAAAGAAATCAGAATCAAACTACAACTAAAACTCCTAGAATCCGCGACTTACTATAAATAGTAAACTTACTATTTATAGACGGTCATGATGTCTAGTAGTGCGCAAGGTTTTCGGCCAAAAATAGTAAGTGTCCTATTTGGCTTCACCAAACCATTCTCCTAATTATTCTAAGCTCTTTTCACGTTGAGCGCAACTCCTAAAGCCCCACGGATGAAGAGTTATAATCAAACTAAAACTTATATTTATAGTAAAAACAAAATTAAAGCAGGGAAACGACCGTCGATCCAGGGGGTTTCTTCAATTCCGGGCATCACAACCCGACATAACAGGGTTGGTTGGCAAAAGTAGCTCGTTCTACCCCAAAATCATATATTTTACATCAGGTAACTCATTCCGGATTGCGAGATACGCCCGATCTAAGGTCCGACGGTCCGGATCACTTCTGTCGTCGACCGGGCCTTTTCTGATCCATCTTGGCCATGAAACTGTCCACGACCTGCTCTACATCAGTCTCCTCCACTTCAAAAGAACTCGTCCTCGAGTTCTCATCCTGCGTTGGTTCATGATACTCAGTCAGGTCCGCGACGTTGAAAGTCCATGAGATCGCCATGTCATCTGGAAGATCAACAACATACGCGTTGTCATTGATCTTTCGAATGATTGGGACGGGTCCAATCTTCTTATTTTTCAACTTGTTGTAGGTCCGGGCGAAAATCTCTCTTTGCACAGATGGACCATAACGTGGTCGCCCACCTCGAACACTTTTTGTCACCGGTGCTTGTCCGCTTGTTCCTTGTACTTCTCGTTCGAGGCATGTAGCTTGGTCTGCACTTCCACATGGATGCCCATAATCTTGTCTGTCGTATGTTCTGCTGCAATACTCGTGCCTGGGTGCTTGGGCAGGGGTCCAAGTCAAGCGTGTGGCGAGGCACTCGTCCATAGATAATTTGGAACGGTGATTTTCCTGTCGAGCGGTTCACCATGTTGTTGAATGCAAATTCTGCTTGAGACAAAGTCAAATCTCATTGCTTCGTTTTTTCTCCTGAAATACAGCGAATGAGGTTTCCTAACGTGCGATTCATAACTTCGGTCTGCCCATCGGTCTGTGGGTGGTAAGCACTGCTGAATTGAAATCGTGTATCAAATCGAGTCCACAAAGTCCGCTAAAAGTGGCTAATGAACTTCGTGTCACATCAGAAGTGATGGTCTTGGGGACCCCGTGTAGCCGTACGACCTCCCTGAAGAATAAATTCGTCACGTGTGTTGCATCGAAGGTCTTCTTACATGGGATAAAATGTGTCATCTTGGAGAAACGATCTACCACTACAAACACTGAATCCATACCGCGTTGTGTTCATGGGAGACCAAACATGAAGTCCATTAATAAATCCTCCCAAGAACCGTCGGGCACAGGTAACGGGGTGTAGAGGCCCGTATTCTGAGATTGCCCCTTAGAGGTCTGACAAACATGACAACGTTGTACGACTTTTTTCACATCACGTACTAATTGCAGACAGTAATACCGCTCTTCCACAAGAGCTTGGGTCTTCTCTCGCCCAAAGTGTCCACCGAGGCCAACTTCATGTAGCTCCTGAATAATCTACTCGTTCAGAGAACTTTGGGGGATGCACAATCGATTCCCCTTGAAGAGAAAATCATCTTGTATATGAAGGTCATTGGGGTGACCTTCTTGGCACTTCACCCAAGAATCTTTGAAGTCCTCATCCTCGGCATACAGCTCCTTGAGATAATCGAAGCAGACTACCTTATTGCTTATCATAACAAGTAGTGATGCACGACGGCTAAGTACATCAGCCACCTTGTTCTGCTGCCCTGACTTGTACTTCAAAACGAACGTGAATTCCTGTAAAAACGCAACCCATCTAGCATGCACACGATTCACGTTAGTCTGACTATTAATAAACTTTAATGCTTGATGGTCAGTGTACAGAACAAACTCTCTTTGAATCAGATAATGTCGCCAATGTCACAGCACCTGAACAACTGCGTACAACTCAAGCTCATAAGTCGACCACTTCTTTCAGGCTTCGCTGAGCTTCTCGTTGTAGAAGGCTACCAGCCTGCCTTCCTATGATAATACTCTCTCAATTCCGACGTATGAAGCGTCACACTCAACCTCAAAAAATTTGTCAAAATTAGGAAGCACTAAGATCGGTGTTGTAGACAAACGATGCTTGATCTCATGAAAGCTCTTGTCAGCTTTATCGGTCCACTGGAACGGTCCCTTTTTCATGCAATCTGTTATAGGCGCGACTATAGTGCTAAAATCTCGTACAAATCGACGATAGAAAGTCGCCAACCCATGAAAACTCCTCACCTCATGAGTGTTTGTTGGGATCGGTCATTCCCTAATAGCTCGCAACTTTTCATCGTCCACACGAATGCCTGTGGACGTTACAACAAATCCTAAAAACAACAGGTTGTCAGTTTAAAAACTATACTTCTTCAAGTTGAGGTACAACTTGTTAATTTATAGGACCTGCATTACCTACCTGAAATGTTTCCTGTGCTCTACCTCATCCTGGCTATATATTAATATGTCATCAAAATAAACTACCACAAATCGGCCAGTAAATGGTTTTAAAACTTGAATCATCAAACGCATAAAAGTACTTGGTGCGTTCGATAAGCCGAAGGGCATGACCAGCCACTCATACAATCCTTCCTTGGTCTTGAATGCTATTTTCCACTCATCACCGGGTCGGATACGAATCTGATGGTACCCACTCCTTAGATCTAGTTTAGAGAATACCTTGGCCCCTTCTAGCATATCGAGCATGTCGTCCAACCGTGGTATTGAGAACCGATATTTGATGGTAATTTTCTTAATTGTCCGACTGTCGACACACATGCACCAGCTTCCATCTTTTTTTAGCATTAATAATGCTGGTACAACACATGGGCTCATGCTCTCTCTCAAGAGACCCTTACGGATCAATTCCTCCACTTGCCCCTAAAGTATCTCGCACTCCTTCGGACTCATTCGATAATGAGGGCAGTTGGGCAGGCTAGCCCCAAGGACGAGGTCTATGTGATGTTGGATGTCCCTCATGGGGGGCAATCCATCAGGTAAATCCTCAAGCTAGACTTCTTTGAATTCGTTTAGCAACAGTCTTAAACTTGGAGTGATGTTTGAGGGTTCCTCTTCCTCGTCCTTCACCACTACGGCGTATACCTACCGGTTTCCTTGGATTCCTCCATGAAATTCCGAATGGTTAAGAGGAAACTCCCCTCCACTTTAGAAGCTTCAGGGTGGTTCTCTGGTGTCATAGGGGCAATGATTATTTTTCGACTATCCTTGACGAATACGTAGACATTGTCTCATCCCCGATGGGTCGCATCACGGTCTGACTATCATGGTCGACCTAGTAGCATGTGACAAGCTTCTATGTCGACCACGTCACAAAGTATCTGATCCTTATAATTTTTACCAATTAAAAATGAGATAGTGCATTGTTCAGTTACCTTGGTCTCATTTACCTTTCTTATCTAGCCAA
Source organism: Magnolia officinalis (assembly GCA_021015155.1). Lineage (NCBI taxonomy): Eukaryota > Viridiplantae > Streptophyta > Magnoliopsida > Magnoliales > Magnoliaceae > Magnolia > Magnolia officinalis. Next base: position 28,956,124 of record JAJHSJ010000007.1, read on the forward strand.
TTGAGTACGAGGAAGGATGTTTCGTCGTTGGTAGCCGCAACTTGTCCACCATCACTCTTGAGACGATGTTCTCGCTACTACCACTGTCTATGATCACATCACAAACATTTCCGTTGATAGTGCACCGAGTATGAAATATATTGTGTCGCTGTGAATGTAATTCCTTTCGTGGGGTATACAGTAATTGCCTCACAACTAGAAATTCGCCACAATCCTCGCCCGTCATTTCATCGTCACCTGCCATTTCTTCAGTGGTTTATTCATGTTCGCCATAGCCATGGTCTTCTTCTGCGGCCTCATCTTCAGTGTTCTTTCATTTATAATCAAGTGTGTTGCGGGAAGTTGAGGACAGGTGTTTGATAAGTAGCCTGGCTAGCCACAGTGGTAACAATTGTCCGTCCTTGGCCGAGCATAAGGATTTGGAATCCTACTCTGGCCCGCTATTGTGGGAGTTGCACGTTGAGGTCTGGATGAGTTGCTCCCCGTATCACAGTTTGCGGTTGTAGGAGGTTGAGGACATTCTCCTACTGGATCTTTTCCTCGTGCCGGCACTGGATCCTGCGTGGGACCCGTCATGGGGGGTCGAGTTGAAGGATAGGGACGAGTAAGAACTCTTGCAAGTTGTGTTTCTTCCCTACCCGTCAGTTGAACTGCTTCATCCACGGTCCCGACTGGGTACATCTAAACTCGGTCCTGAATTATCGGTCGCAACCCACTTATAAATCGTGCCACCTTCTGTAACTCAGATTTTGACAGATCGCTTCAGGTAGCCAACCGCTGGAATTCTTCAGTATAATCTGTGACAGTTCGGTTTCCTTGTCGGCAATTTTGGTATTGCTGGAATAATATTTGCTCATAGTCACTGGGGAGAAATCGTGATCGAAGAAGACGTCTCATCCGTGGCAATGATGACATGGGCGCCTTATTCTGGCAGGCTCATGAGAGTTGTAATTGTTCCCACCATGCAGAAGCACCAGATTTTAACTTAAACGCTACCAATTTTACCCCTTTATGATCTGGCACGTCCATGTAATCAAAATATCTCTCTACTTCGGCTAGCCAGTCGAGGAAATCTTCTATACGTAATAAACCATTAAAACTAGGAAGTTCAGCCTTACCTCGATAGTCTCTTTCGACACGATCTAGGTGATCGCCTCTATGGATTGGTCAACGGGCAAAACCCTCATTAAGGTCCTCATTGCTAGAACTTAAATCATCTAGTGTAGCCCTACGGTTTGCCACTGGTAGCGCTCTACGGAAATAGGGGTTGCGTCATACAGCAACCATGGGTGGTAGAGACACCATGGGTGGTGGAGCAACCATAGGTGGTGGAGCACCGCCTAGGACTTGGGGCAGAAGTAGCACATCCGCAAGACCGTCGAGGGTTGCATGCAGCCCTTGCATGGTCAACTGACTCTCCCGGTGGAAAGATTCCATTCTTTACGAAAGATAACGAATCCCTGGATCACCGTCCACAGGATTTTGATTCATACCTTCATTGTTTGCCATCAGCCCGAGAGGAATCCTCACTCTGATACCAATTGACGGAGGGATGAACGTGATGAGGATAACTACTCCGAATCCACGGAGCTTCTCTAGACTCCTCATAGAGACTTCTCGAATCCACGAGGAAAGAAAACAGGAAATAGCAATAAATTCTAATAAATTAGAACTTGATTAATTAATGACTAAAAACGAGTTCACAACCCTTTAAATAGGGGTATCAAGCAATAGGAAAGAAATCAGAATCAAACTACAACTAAAACTCCTAGAATCCGCGACTTACTATAAATAGTAAACTTACTATTTATAGACGGTCGTGATGTCTACTAGTGCGCAAGGTTTTCAGCCAAAAATAGTAAGTGTCCTATTTGGCTTCACCAAACTGTTCTCCTAATTATTCTAAGCTCTTTTCATGTTGGGCGCAACTCCTAAAGCCCGACGGATGAAGAGTTATAATCAAACTAAAACTTACTATTTATAGTAAAAACGAAATTAAAGCAGGGAAACGACCGTCGATCCAGGGGTTTTCCGCAATTCCGGGCATCGTAACCCGGCGCAGCGGGGTTGGTTGGCTAAAGTAGCTCATTCTACCCCAAATCATATATTTTACGTCAGGTAACTCATTCCGGATTGCGAGATACGCCCGATCTAAGGTCCGACGGTCCGGATCACTTCTGTCGTCGACCGGGCCTTTTCTGATCCATCTTGGCCATGAAACTGTCTGCGACCCGCTCTACATCAGTATGTGTTGTCTACTTTTCAAGAATCTTAAAAAGTGTGATTTTTCATACCTTACAGATGCCTCCATTTGGCCCAGTAGGCGTTTGTAGCATTCTTCAGTTGTGATAAGGATATTTGAGATGTGGATGGATAATTATTATTAAAATTAAGTTTAAATAAAGGTCAGTAATTTTCTTTTATTTAAATGGTTTGGATGTGAATTGCATGGTGAATGTTTACTTTGTACCTTAACCCAGTTCACAACGCAAAACTCCATGCTAAGGTTAGCTTGAGCCATAGTTTTAGATTTTTGGGAGTGTGACAAAGAGAGAGCTTAAGGAAGATTAAGAGAGAGATTGTTTGAGAGAAAAGAAGAGATATTGAGAGAGAGTCGGAGGTAGAGTAGAGGCGATCCAACCATCCGATCACACCCCCTCATCTAACCGATGAAGTGAGTGTGACGGGTCAATCAACCCATTTTTCTTACCTTCTTATTTGATAGTGGGCCCGATGTGTCGTGTTGGACACATCTTGATGTATGTGAGATTTCCATGTTGTCCCTCCATTTTGATGGAAGTGGGACTTACCTACCCAGGTTGTCCAAAGTAGAGAGCGTGTGGTTGATGTACGTATTGTATCAATACGTGGGCCACATAATGGCGAGGGCCTACCATACTCCCGTCCCTTTCTCCTCTCCCATTTTCTGATTTCCGTGGGGTCCACCCAAGATGGACCATGCTGTCAAGACAGCGTGGACACGTTGTGTGGCCTCACCGTGATGTTTACTTTCCATACAACCAGTTGATTTAGGTCACTGAGGACCTAGATGAGAGGCTCGCATGGTGAGTAGCTCGATCCAAAACTATTGTGGGCCCCACCTTTGGACAATGTGGAATCCACACTGTTGAAACCTTGCTGGACTTGCCTGGGTCTAGCATGATGTATTTGTTTTACCCACGTTGTCCTCCATTTTTCAGCTTATTTTGGGGTGTGGACCCACTAATCAGTGGTGCCCACACGTTATGTGTATGCCACCCAGCCGTTCATCCATCTTGTCAGTCCATTTGGTGGTCCAGATCCAAATCTTAGATGGATCACATTTCAGAAAACGGTGGGGATTGATGTCCACTGTTGAAGCTTTATGGACCTACCATAATGTTTGTTTGCCACCCAACCTGGGCAGGTGGGGCCCACTGTGGAGTCCCACCATGGTGTACGTGTTTTACCTAGGTGGCCCACCCAATTCGGCCACAGAAAAGGGTTACGTGCCCTAGTGGGCTACCCAAAACGAGTCAGATCCAAAGTGCAAGTGGAATGCACTTAAGGGCTGGGCCCGTTATCTTTTTGTTTGCCACTCTATCTGGCGGTTGTGGGGCCCACTTTGGACTCCCACCACATGGTGGAGGCCCCTCCCAAAGTCGTGCCCCATCTGATCATGGGAGCGGGCCACGAGCCCTTGTGGATCGTCCAAAAACGCAGCAGAATCAAATCTCAAGCAGATTGCACTGCTGGACAACGCTACTAGACAGATCATTTTAGGGCGTAGGCCTGGTTTCAAGTGGACCACCCCAAGGAAAACGATTGAACGCCTACCATTTAAAACTTCCTAAGGCCATTGTAACGTTTATTTGCTATCCAAGCTGTCCGTGGGGCATGCTATGGACCCCACCATGTTGTTTATGTTCATCTAGGCTGTCCTTTGGTGAGATCCACCCCATGTATGTGTTTCATCCACGTTGCCTCCGGCAGTGGGCCAACCCACAGGACAGCGGACAGTGTGAACCTCGTCCACTCTATCTAGTGGGTGGGGCCGTTGTGGAGGCCCATCATGATCGATGTGTTGTATATGCATGCTGTCCATCCACTTTGATAGCTCATTATAGACCATGGGTCCAAAATTGAAGTGGATCCAAGGATCAAGTGGGCGGCAACAGGTCGGCATATGATATGGTTGGGACGCCCACCTTTTCATCCTTCCTAAAAGCCCACTATAATGTTTATTTGCCATTCAATCTGTTGGGAAATAGGGCCCATCGTGGACCCCACCTTGTAGACACTTTATGACCCAATACGGGTTCCGTTTTCACGTAGCACATACCTCCGGATGTAGTAGTGACCAACTCCCACCCTGCGTATTCCTATAACTCACCTTGATGTCTATATGTGATCCAGTATGTGGGGATACTAAGGATTCCTTGTTTAAGCCCCACTTACGGGGCCATGTTTGGTTTGGATATGGGTAGTAACCCCGGGCCTTGCCCTGGGTGATCTTTAGGGTCTACTTTGGTGTCTCTTGTCCACCTACCTTGATCGTTTGTAGACGCCACCTATTTGTGTACACCCGCTAAAAACATGATTAGGCTGTTAGATTAGAGGCTAGGTTAGAGTCCTAATTGGACCTTTGATGTGTCTATGAATGGGCACTTAGCTTGCAAAGCCCTCCATGTAGGGACATGTAGGACCCATTAGGGTTGGATCCAAGGGGACCCTACCTAGGCCCATGCCCTTCTTTATAAATGAGAACATATATATGTATCATGTGGTTGATAACATGCTTATGTACTTAGCCTAAAAGCTACATACGAATAATATGCTTAGCATATTGGATACCATATCTATTCATATGTTCTTATGCATCATATGTATACCTGATTATGGATAGTGATTAGTCGTAACGCAGGCTCGGCCATGGGGTCATGCTTAGTACTCATATTATGGATTAGTTTGCATAATGCACCTTGAGACAGATTCACTGAATCTTTCCCACCTTGAGAGCTTCCTTCTTGTTTCTTGAGCGCCCTGCAATCCCGTTTCATGTGCCCCTTCTTTGTCTTTCGGTCCCTTGGACTTATTCCTTGACTTAGAACGCCCGTGTTTATTGCCTCATTTGTTCAGCGATCTTCCTCTTCCTTCAACGTTTAGAACATTCCCTGAATCCCCTGAAACTCCTGATGCCTTCCTTCTAGATTTTTCGCTGAGAATTAGACCGGCCACATCATCAAATTTCAGCTTTGTCGATCCTGAAGAATTGCTCACAGCAATCACCAAACCATCCCAACTATCTGGCAAACTGGATAAGATTAATAACGCCCTGACCTCATCCTCAAAAGCAATGCCAACGGATTCCAAGTGGCTCGTGACTGTATTGAACTCGTTTAGATGTTCAGCCACGCTCCCACCATCTGACATCTTCATGTTGAATAGCTGTTTCATAAGATGAATCTTGTTGGATGCTGAGAGCTTTTCATACATGGTGGCTAGGGCTTCCATTAATTCTTTTGTCGTTTTTACCTTAGATATATTGAAGGCGACGCTCTTAGACAAGGAGCGTCGGATCGTTCCTAAAGTCTTCCTATCCAGTAAAAATCATTCATCATCTGTCAACTTTTCTGGTTTCTTCTCTTTTCCTCCTCCTAGAGGAATATAGAGGTCATTCTGATACAGATAATCCTCCATCTGCATCTTCCAGAAGGCAAAGTTTGAACCATCAAACTTCTCAATTATAGTTTTCCCATCTTCTACCATCGCTCCCAATAGAACTAAACCAATAGCTTTGATACCAGTTGTTGCGCAGCATGCCAACAACGCAGTGAGCCTAGATCCAATCTAAGGCTCACCCACAAACGATAGACAGGAAGAAATATAAATTAGAAATAGATCAAAGCAATCCAAAACAAACCACAAGACAAGATATACGTGGAAAAACCCCAAACTAGGGTAAAAAACCACGGATGCAAAATTCCACTATGAAGAGAAACGAAGATTACAAGGCAATATACTAACCTCTCTCTTTGAAGTACAGAGAAAATCCCTTGCCCACACCTTAGAATAATTTCCTAGAATTCACCTTAACCTAGAATAGCCCTAGGGACCCCATTTATAGTTTTGGCAACTTCCCTTTCCGCATCCCAGTTGTGAAAGGACTTGCGACACAAAATCCGCGAAACTCCTTTCGCATCTCAGTTGCGAAAGGACTTGCGACACGAAGTCCGCGAAACTCCATTCGCATCCCAGTTGCAAAAGGACTTGCGACACGAAATCCGCGCAACCTCGACTGGTCGTGAGCGGCCCCAGATGTGGCTCCACTTCTCAACAATCTCCCACTTGGAGACACATCTCTATAAACCTTTGTCTTCTTCATCCGGAGTGCACCACCTCCCCGTCTTCAAGCCTGAAGACCAATCAAAGTTGAACAGAGCTTCAGCTTCTCCCTTGTGACCGCCTTGGTCAGCATATTCGCAAGATTCTCACTTGTATGAATCTTCTCCAGAGCAATCGATCCATCTTCCAGTAACGAACGTATGAAGTGATATCTGATGGCAATATGCTTGGTCCTTGAATGAAAGGCTGAATTCTTAGCCAAGTGTATTGCACTCTGACTGTCACTATACAGCTTGCAATCTACTTGCTTCTTACCCAACTCTTCCATAAAACCTTGCATTCACACCATCTCCTTGCATGCTTCTGTAGCCGTAACATATTCTGCTTCTGTCGTACTAATAGATACTATCTTTTATAACTGAGAGACCCAACTGACTGCAGCACTACCCAAAGTAAAAAACATAACCCGTAGTGCTTCTTCTGTTGTCGATCTCCTGCCAAATCTGAATCCACGTAGCCTTGTAACTTGATTTCCGATCCACCATAACACAGCCCTACGTCCTTAGTACCTACCGAGTACCTAAGGATCCACTTCACATCTTCCCAATGTTCCTTCCCGGAGTTGTTCATGAACCTGGTAACAACTCTCACTGCTTGAGCAATGTCTGGCCTCGTGCTCACCATAGCATACATGAGACTCCCAATAGCTGACGCATATGGGACTTTAGCCATGTAGTCTTGTTCCTCCTGCATCTTTGCACCTTGCTCCTTAGATAGCTTGAAATGGTTGGCTAATGGAGTGCTAACCAGCTTAGCACCTCCCATATTGAATCGATCAAGTACATTGGCTATGTACTCTGCCTGTGACAAAACTAATTTCTTGTTTTTCCCTGTCACGCTTTATCCTCATGCCTAGGATTTGTTTTGCAGCTCCTAAATCCTTCATGGCAAATTCTCTAAACAATTGTCTTTTGAGATCTGAGATGTCCTCCATGCTTGAGCCAGCCACAAGCATATCATCAACGTACAGAAGAAGGATGATGTATGACGTATCAAACTTCTTCAAGTAACAACAGTGGTCTGCATGACATCTCCTAAAACCGTTTCCCGACATGAAACTATCGAACTTCTTGTACCACTGCCTCGGGGCCTGCTTCAAGCCATATAGACTCTTCTTCAGTCTGCACACCTTGTTCTCATTACCTGGTGCCACGTATCCTGTCGGCTGATGCATATATATCTCTTCTTCAAGGTCCCCATGAAGAAAGGCTGCCTTAACATCTAGCTGTTCTAGATGTAAGTCCTCTGAAGCCACTATACTCAAGACCATGCGAATCGTAGACATTTTCACTACCGGTGAAAATATTTCAGTGAAATCGATACCTGCCTTTTGTTGAAACCCTTTCACAACCAATCTGGCCTTGTACCATTTCGAACCATCGTGCTCCTCCTTCAGTCTGTAAACCCACTTGTTATGAAGAGCTTTCTTACCCTTGGGTAGAGTGACTAGCTCCCATGTACGATTAGACTCAAGAGAGTCCATCTCATCATCCATGGCCTGCTCCCACTTAACCCGTATATCTGACTGTAACGCCTCTTCAAAACACTCTGGCTCACCATTATCTGTCAGTAGTAGATAATGTAAGGAGGGTGAGTATCGGACCGTGGGTCTCCTCTCCCGAGTAGACCTCCTCACAACTGGTGTATGCGGCTCTGCCTCATCCTGTGACACTGTAACACCCATGTCCGGTAACTCTTCCAACTCTACGAATTCCTTTTTCTTGGCCTTATTTTCCTGCACACTGTCCTTATGCATCACTTTTTCATTAAAGACTACGTCCTTGCTTCTGATGATTTTTCTGTTTTCTGCATCCCAGAACCTGTAACCAAAATCATGTTACACATAGCCTATAAACGTGCACCTCCTAGACTTCGCATCCAGCTTGTTTCTGTGCTCTGCATCAATGTGAACATATGAAGTGCAACCGAACACTCTGAGATGTGCAAGGTTCACTTCTTTCCCAGTCCACGCTTCTTCTGGTAGCCCACCATCCAATGGTGCTGAGGGACTTCTATTGATGAGATATGCGGCAGTATTCACAGCATCTGCCCAAAAGGTCTTGGGCAACCCTGCATGTAACCTCATGCTCCTGGCGCGCTTAAGGATGGTCCTGTTAATGCGCTCAGCCACACCATTTTGCTGTGGTGTCCCTGGAATCGTTTTCTGATGTTTGATTCCATTTGCTGCACAATACTCCTCAAACCTCTTATCACAATACTCTCCCCCATTGTCAGATCTGAGACACTTTACTGTTTTACCTGTCTCATTTTCTACCATAACTTTCCACTTCTTAAATACATCAAATACATCAGATTTATGTTTTAAGAAGTAGACCCACAGTTTTCTACTAGCATCATCAATAAAGGTAACAAAATAACGTGAGCCACCAAGAGATAATACCTGTGCCGGTCCCCACACATCAGTGTGTACAAGCTCCAACAAATGTGTCTTTGGAGCGCGTCCCGTCTTCTTGAAGCTTACCCTCTTCTGCTTGCCATACACGCAGTCCTCGCAGAATTCCAAGTCAATAGACTTCAGCCCTGGTAGCTTTCCTTTTGACAATAGCACTTTCATCCCTTTCTCACTCATATGTCCCAGCCTCTGATGCCATAACTGCTCATTCACTCCAGTTGATGCGACTGCGAGTGAACTATACGATCCTGAAGTCACGTACAAAGTACCTTCCTTTTTGCCTCGAGATATTACCAAGACACCTTTTGTGATCTTCTAGGAGTCACTGGTGAATGTCGTCACATAACCGGTATCAGCCAACTGTCCCACTGAGATCAGATTACGTTTCAAACTCGGTACATGTCTGACATCCTTCAATTTCAAGACCGTTCCGTCTTTCTGATTTACATGAACATATCCCTTTCCAACAATATTGCACGGCTCATCATCACCCAGGTAGACTCTCCCAAAGTCACCTTACACATAATCACGCAGAACTTCCTTACACGAAGTAGCATGAAACGAAGCACCCGAGTCTATAACCCAAGACTCATTCCTCGCATCAAGAGATAAGATCAATGCCTCTGTGTCGCTCTCCTCAGACAGACTCACTGAATCTTTCCCACCTTGAGAGCTTCCTTCTTGTTTCTTGAGCGTCCTGCAATCACGTTTCATGTGCCCCTTCTTGCCGCAATGCCAACACCCGTCTTTGTCTTTCGGTCCCTTGGACTTATTCCTTGACTTAGAATGTCCATGTTTATTGCCTCCTTTGTTCAGCGATCTTCCTCTTCCTTCAACGTTTAGAGCATTCCCTGAATCCCCTGAAACTCCTGATGCCTTCCTTCTAGATTCTTCGCTGAGAATTAGACCGGCCACATCATCAAATTTCAGCTTTGTCGATCCTGAAGAATTGCTCACAGCAATCACCAAACCATCCCAACTGTTTGGCAAACTGGATAAGATCAATAACGCTCTGACCTCATCCTCAAAAGCAATGCCAACGGATTTCAACTGGCTCGTGACTGTATTGAACTCGTTTAGATGTTCAGCCACGCTCCCACCATCTAACATCTTCATGTTGAATAGCTGTTTCATAAGATAAACATTGTTGGATGCTGAGGGCTTTTCATACATGGTGGCTAGGGCTTCCATTAATTCTTTTGTCGTTTTTACCTTGGATATATTGAAGGCGATGCTCTTAGACAAAGAGAGTCGGATCGTTCCTAAAGCCTTTCTATCTAGTAAAAACCATTCATCATTTGTCAACTTTTCTGGTTTCTTCTCTTTTCCTCCTAGAGGAATATAGAGGTTCTTCTGATACAGATAATCCTCCATCTGCATCTTCCAGAAGGCAAAGTTTGAACCATCAAACTTCTCAATTGTAGTTTTCCCATCTTCTGCCATCGCTCCCAATAGAACTAAACCAATAACTTTGATACCAGTTGTTGCGCAGCACACCAACAACGCAGTGAGCCTAGATCCAATCTAAGGCCTCACCCACAAATGATAGACAGGAAGAAATATAAACTAGAAATAGATCAAAGCAATCCAAAACAAACCACAAGACAAGGTATACGTGGAAAAACCCCAAACTAGGGTAAAAAACCATGGATGCAAAATTCCACTATGAAGAGAAACGAAGATTACAAGGCAATATACTAACCTCTCTCTTGGAAGTACAGAGAAAATCCCTTGCCCACACCTTAGAATAATTTCCTAGAATTCACCTTAACCTAGAATAGCCCTAGGGACCCCAATTTATAGTTTTAACAACTTCCCTTTCTGCATCCCAGTTGCGAAAGGACTTGCGATACGAAATCCGCGAAACTCCTTTCGCATCCCAGTTGCGAAAGGACTTGCGACACGAAATCCACGCAACCTCGACTGGTCGTGGGCGGCCCCAGATGTGGCTCCACTTCTCAACAAAACTTGCAGTTGTTCGCCCTATGGATTAGGGTATTTAGAGACCCATAAAAGATAGGGTCGTCAGCATGTTGCATGGATCACATGGCTAGTGGTTGGCTTGAATGTAACGGATAAATAGAACATAATGCATGGTACATTTACATACACACCCTAGTGGCATCAAAGTTGTGGCCATTATATTGTGGTTGGTAGGTATGGACACCAGAAATCTTCTGAAAGTATTTAGGCGCATAGGATCTCCGTGGGTGAAAGTATGTAAAACATGTGGTACCAATAGGATGCTTTAACACCTAAACTGAGTTGATTCACGAGTGCACGAGTGCTGAATACTAATAGGTCGCGTCTTCCACTGTTGTGTGGTCAATTAGAAAGGGGTTCAACCTCACTTGCTTGAAGTATAAAATGGCGATTGAAGCCCAATCTTACCAGCTTGGAATGGGTCTACTACTAACGAGCCAAGTGTGCATTGGCATACCATTGACAAGGTGACTAGTGAGGTCTCTTGTGCTTGCATGATCACGTGTTGCCAATCGGTGAATATGTACTTGACCCTGGTGATGTTCTAGTTTAAGAACCATTCTAATATGTGGATTATGGAGGAGGATTAACATGCTTGTGTTGCATTCTCCACATATAACATCCAACCTGGTAGGCCTTTGCATTGCATATCCTTAGTATAGTTGATGGCATTCATGAACATGGCAGTATGGCCTTCCATTATTTCTACTCACTCTAATACATATACACTTCTTATATGCATTGCACACACAGACACACATGCACTCGGTTGGGCTTCGTATAGAAGCTCATGCCCTCTTGTTTATGTTTCAAGGCGCGGCAGGGCACAACATTATTAAGGCTAGAGCGCGTACCTAATTTTTAAAATTTTGTTATACCTTATGTGTCCTTTTCTAGCATTGTACAAATCAAATACTTAGTTGATGATGTTATTGTTTTGGTGCAACTGTGGTTATACTTCTTTACAAAAAAAATAAATAAATAAATAAAAATCACATTGAAATATATGAAATTGTGGCATGTGATGTAATGGGATTACCATGGTTGCGCTTGCAAAAGCTTGGCGGAGCTTAGGAATGAAGGCTATGTCCTAGAGATGGGGTAATTAAGACCTATTTAAAATATGCCTATTTAAAATTCAAATTGCTTAACTTAAACTAATTAGCAATTAAACTAAGCGATGTAATATAACTCTAAGGCTTTCAAGCCAATAGAGAGTTCAATCACATAAACTACAAATGATATGCAAATAAACAACTAGTTTATATCAAGATAGTGCATATGCGTGTGTAGAATGTGTTACCTATAAATCACTAAGCACTCATCTAATCATGCATGTATAATGTAAATATTCAAACTTACAATTATAATTAAACAATTGTGCAAATGACAATCCCAAACACAATCATATATAGTGGTTCAGTTACTTGCCTATTCCACTCCTGGCGGACGACTCAACCCATGAGTGGTACCGGATTTCACTATTGAAGGTTTTAAATGAAGTTCACATCTAACCTTTACAACCCTACACATGGACAATAAATTTAGGCTCTACAAGAGAGCCAAGGTCCTATGCAAGAACTCGGGGTTTTAGGCCTTACGCAAAGGCCAATGTCCTAATACTAGAACCCAGAGATTTAGGCTCTATACAAGACCCAATGTCCTACACAAGAACCCAAAGGTTTATGCCATACACAAGAGCCAATGTCTTACACAAGAACCTGTAAGTTAAGCTTTATTCCCCAGCCAAGGTCCTACACAAGAACCCGATACATATTCTCCTTTCGGAGGCTCTCGCAAGAGACTTTAGATCCTTGGCTAACCAACAACCTTCGTCCTACACAAGAACCAAGGATTTAGGCCCTACATAAAGGCCAAGGTCCTACGAAAGAACCTAGTCGAGTTTGGGTTTACGAACTCTTACTCTTAATCTTACAAAAGGGTTGGAATTCTCTTTAGAGTTGTAATGTTGAGGTTGGAATTCTCTTTAGAGTTGTAATCTCAAAGGAGATAGCTTAGAACTCAATGAAATAGAAGCTTGGGATGAGGGATATGAACATGGATTCTCCTAGGCTTTTATTGCTCCAAAAACCTATCATAATGGCCAATAATCGAATGACCTTTATAAAAATTTTGAGCTCCAACGGTCAAAAAACGAGCAAAAAATAGCTCTGTCGATGTCATCGAAGGTTCCTCGATGCCATTAAACAATCCAAACAAATATGGTGATTTCTTGTTAGACATATCTGGACCATTTCCGATGACATCAAATTGTCCTTCGATGTCATTGAACTTCAAGTTTCGATTTCATCAAAAGGTCTTCGATGTCATAGAGAAAGTTAAAGAAAAATCCAATTTCTTGTTAGACAATCCTGACTTTTAATTGATGTCATTGAGGGATCGTCGACGTCATAGAAACTTAAGTTTTAATGTCATCGAATGGACCTCGATGCCATCGAGAAAATTAGATAATAAATCAAGTTGGTTGTCAGACATTTCTAACTCTTGATCGATGTCTCGCCAGGCCTTCGATGTCATCGAAGGTTGTTCGATAGCAGCTCGATGCCATCAAACATCAATCGAAATATGTTCTTTTGGGCTATCTTTTACACATCAGATTCGCACTTCTTCTAGCCTTATTGTCACGAACCGGACTCGGTAACCGGACTCACAAGGAACCCGATCGCCAGTTCTGGCTGCAACAGCCTCCGTAATACCCCATTCTCGGCTCCTGAGACAGGTTCCGATACTGGGATCCTATAAGAAGAATTTCCATAATAGTATAATCATTCCAATACGAGCATACCCAAGATTACAACAAGTACATCTAAGAATAACAAGGGGCACACATCACAAAATCCACTAAGAATTTAAACTTTTACAAGCTTACATCAGGTCCAAAAGGACATACATAAGGTAATAAGAAAAGAGAGAGAAATCAACAACACTGGAGTCCTCAGTACTCAACTCTACTCCATGATCTGCTGCTACGACGCCTGCCTAGAGTCTCCTACACGCATCAATCGTGCATAAGCTTATAGAAGCTTAGAGGGTGGTGAAAGTCTGTGTCAATGGTGCACAAAAGAATAACAGGAGATACGAGGAAAGAACATGCTCAATGAGAATATCACTATCCTTACCAAGGCTTACCATGAATACCATGCAATGAGTACTGGGAGTCATACCAAGGCAATGCATGAAGGGGCTTCCACAGCGGATGCTAATGTAAAGCAAGTAATGTCAGTACTCATATCCAAACCATATGTCAAGTACATTTCTATTTATAAGGAAATCACCGGGGTCCATTACACTGCTGAATGACTGCCGCTCTACAGACCTCACACAGTCAAACAAGCGTAAGAGACCTCACTACCCGCCTGTGGACAACCAATCACCAACAAGGCCTGAAGGTAGCGGACCCATTTACGAGTTGGTCAGACTCAGCCTAACAATGTCTCCTCACACCAGATAGGTAAGGCCACACCTCTATCCAACCGACTACACGACAGTGGGAGTCGCGGCCTAATAGTATAAGGCCCTCGTGTGCTCATAGTTTCTACTTGGTCACGGCATTAGAGCAGATCCTTAGTACCATGGAAGTTTTGAAAATTTCACCCATGGGCATCTTATGCACCTTGTATGCTCAAGTAACATTTCCGGTGTCCACACATACGACCATCCACGAATGTCCCTGTGGAGGCAAGGCCCTGGTGAAGTAAGGGCGGTATCATCATGAAATGCAATGTCAATGCATGAGTCATACATACAGATCATGCACAAGCTTCAGGCACTCAATGTGCACAAGGGGCGAAACTCTGTCCCTCAATGACCACCATACAATGCAATCAATTCATACAGATGATGTAAGTGTGCTACCTGTAAAATGTATTCCTCCTTCCCAAAGAGGGGCAAGGACAAGATCTATGGTCCAGTACTCTAAGGAGAAATGAAGTTCTCTTAGTGGGGGCCCAATAATTTGGGATGACCCACAAGCTAGGGGAGTCCTAAAACCTCAAGGAGAAAACGAGCCTAACAAGGTCCAAGGTGGGCCTTCAACCACCTATCAGGTCCTTATGGGCCTACCTTAGGGCCGCCAAGGAGGACGTCTAACCTCAACTAGGTCCCAAAAAGGTAGCCTGCTACGTTTGTAAAGAAAAGTCCAAGGCACAATCAATTCATGGCCTAGTGGGTCATACCCTAAGCCCAAAACATAGGCAACTCGGTGGGCCCTTGAGCATGGTTAGGGCCCAACCATAAGGGTCATGGGTTCACTCATTGTGGTGGGCCTAATGGGCAGCCCATTATCCCAACATATGGAAAATCCTTATATTTTTAACACAAGTAAATTGGGTCTCACATCTCGGCCCAAGTATGGATTTTATTATAGTGGGCAAACAAGGGCCCAACTACTTGAGTATTTGGCCCATAAGACCCATCACAATGGCATAGTAAATATAGGACCCAAAGGTTCAATGGGCCTATCAAAAGTTCTAGCCCAACCAAGGCTATAAGGCCCATACTTAACTAAGAGACTAGCCTAAGAAGAATCCCATCTGAAATGGGCCTTTAATCATGCACTAATTAAGCCCAAAAAAATACAAAATTAAGATGGTAAAATGCTGACTTAAATCCTCATCAAATCTAGTGGGCCACATTGCACCAAAAGAACATCTATAGGCAACAATTATTGGGCTCAATGCCAAATTCCAGCCCACCCAAATTTCTGAGTTGGTTGGAGTCCAACAATAGAAGTAATTCTTAGTATAATTAATCCCTGATGGCCCACACACCTCACTGTGGGCCCCACCAGATGAGAGAGGATATGCAACACATGTATCAAATGGGCCAGGCCGTTGGAATGCAGGCCCAACATAGCCTAAGGCAGGGATGTCTCATGTGTAGGCAGCCCTATGGGCCCGGGGTATATGGCCCAAAAATCCACCCAATGGGCCCCAAATGAATTTTTTTTTTTTTTTTTTTTAAAAAAAACGGAGGATGATCAATCTCCTAAGGACCCTACATGGATGGGTGGTGGGATATACAACACATCAAGGTGGGCCCACGAAGTTCGCTGGACACCCCAGCCAGGGCGTCCCTGCCTAGCAGGCCACTTCCACCCGTACCACGGCCAACTCAAATGTCTTTTGGGTCTGAAATTTTGCAGGATGACACTTCCATAGGTGACCCACACCCCCACAAAATTTCAGAATTTTTAGACACTTGAAAATATTTTAATTTATTTAAATGAAACAGACTGTCCAGAAAATCGGACTGACCTGGATGTCCCAACGTGGTGGGTCAGTTCGGCCCTTGTCACGGTATGTACAAGTGCCCATTGGACCTGAAATTTGGTAGATGAGTCCTACCATGGGTGGACCACACCCCTAAAAAATTTCAGAATTTTTGGACATCTATAAATATTTTAATTCATTTAGAGAAATCAATCTGTCCTGAAAACACCATATTATAGTGGGCCGGTCCAGCCAACACCATGGTGTGTACAAGCGTCCATTAGCCCCAAACTTTTGTAGGTGGGTCCTACCATGGGTGGGCCACCTCCCTGTAAATTTTTAGAATTTTTAGACTCCCAAAGGTATTTTAATAAATTTCGAAATTCTAACTTGTCCAGGGTGGAATGTTGCTAGAACAGTGCAGAAAATCCAGACTGTTCACCCCACTTGGACCACACCTTTGTGACCCCAATGAAGGTCAGATAGCGCTGAAATTTGGGGGACATCAAGATGAGATCCCTACTTTTCAGAAAAGTATATTTGATGGGTACAAAAGCTCCCCCAATCAGTCCCAAATTCAAGCCCAAGTACAACAAAAATCTGTCCAAAAATTTCTGGACAACAATACATGGCTGGACACATTAGCCTATATCTCAATAATCTCAGCCATAAAAAGGGTGTGTGGCCTTCCTCAGTGGGCCCCACATAAGTCCAGATCACATACTAAGACTAGGACACTTGCATGCATTAATTAAGGTGTCCAAAGATCATGGAGTTGGGTGGTAAGGGCGTCCCACTTTACTGGATTTTTATTTTTATTTATTTTGGGACATCCTAGGCCCACTAAATGGGCCACACGCACAACATCATCCACACATCAGAGAAAAGAGAAGAAGAAAAGAGAGTAATCTGGCCATGGGGGGAGGGCCCCGCCAATAATGGGCCCTCCCAAGAGTCAATCTCAATCATACAACAATGTTACTTGAACATGCAACATTAAACTAATGCATGCATGATCTATGACTAGAATGAGCGGTTGGGATGTCATCCCAACATGACTTCTAAGGTCTAAATACCCTTGAAATAAGGTGGATGATACAATACATCATGATGGGGTCCATGGAGAATGGCCCCATCATGTTTCATGATATGCATGTAGGATGGGCCAAAAGGCCACATCCATGGGGTTAAATGGGGTCCCCACCATGGATTGGTGGGCCCCATATGATCCACACAAAAGAAATAAGAAGATTTAAAGGTAGAAAATCAGATCAGCAAGATCATAGTTACCCACTTGTAATCTCACTCCCAAACTTCTACTCCATGAAGCTCTTGGAGCAAGGAATGGATTTCAATGGTGGAGATCTAGTTCAAATGGAGGGATTGACAGTATAATGGGGGTAAGGGGGCTGAAGAAGAGAGAGAGATGGAAGGGAAGTTGCTGAAAATTCTAGCAATTGAGGGAAATGAGAGGGAGGGAGAGAATAAAGAGAGAGAAAAATGTCATCATTATTTTGTAAGAGAAGTCATCATAGCATAGGGAGGAGAATACAATGTTTAGGCTTTTAGACTAGGCTTGGGTGGTGTTTGTTGAGATGGGTGATGTTTCCATAAGATTTGTGTGGTGTGTGGTGTGTGTATGGGGACTTGATCCATGGAGGTGGTCCTCATGCATTTGCACAAAAGTGGGTCCATATGATCAAGAGCCATATCATGTAATGCTCATAACTTTTGATCCATAAGTCGGATGGACGCACAATACACGTCATCGGAATCGCAGCGACGATGCGAACAAGATGGCATACGTCTTGAGTCGATCCGAGTCGGGTCTACGTGACCGGACTCAAGGATGATCGCAAACACAGTCCGAGAGTCACGGGCCTCCGAAATTCGACCGGTAGGACCGCGAGACAATGATGAACAAGATGCATACTCACACACACATGCACACATGAGAACTAGGGTCGGGTCTCACACTTATTTATCATGTTTTTCTTAGTCTTCTAAGGCTAAGGGATGATCAATTATGTATTCCTATTAGGTCAAGATTATTTAGAGGTTTATGGGTTGTTTTGGGTCAATGGTTAGGGTCACCAAGGCACATATTTCATCTGTTCTTGCTTCGTTGATGCTTCAGCTTCGCTTGTGTCTTCGGTCTTCACTTCCCAAAGGCTCAACCAACTACATGACACGACGACTCATATGATTGACAAATAAGGTGCAAATATCAATGCACTAACAAAATCCACCTTATGGGATCTTGCTTTTGGAACTTGGCGTATGAGTGTTGGGTGTTGGGTTGATGAGTCCGGCCACCGAGTTTGGAGCGTGACACCATCCATAATAAGCCAAGGGTGGGCCCCATGCTCTCAAGTGGGCACATGTTCAAATTCATGAACATGAGATTAGATTTGGAAACAAACATATCATATACATTATTAACATTATGGATTAATTAGATCTTGTAAGGACAAATAGGCCTATAAAATTAGAAAATTTCTAAAACCTTAATTTTATATTTATTAATATTATTTAATTAGAAATTTAAAATTTAAAAAAAATTAGAAATCTAATTAAAATTAAATAAGAAAAAAAAAAGGAGGAAATAAGAGAGAGAGAGAGGTGTTGATGTCATCCCTTCTCTCATGTCAACGACATTATGGGCACAAGGAGAGGCTGTATGGCTAGAACTTCTTTAGGCCCCATATAATCTACCTTTTGAATGATTCAATCATACCATTTTTTTTCCTTTTTTCGCAAGTTTTTTCTAATAAGACACTTTTGTTTATGTGTATTCCCATTGGTATCCATGATCAAATCTTAATGGCTAGGGATCTAAATCTATAGATTCACATTGTAATAGTTTTCCGTTACGATAAGTAACATTAGATGCATCAATGGACACAAAATTCCAAAGAATTGATAATTTTAAAAATGACCAAAATGCAACAACATCTTTTAAGTCAGACAAACATATCATAATCACAGGATTATTAAAACATTGTTAATATATGCTACAAACCGAAAATGTTACTTATCGTAACGGAAAACTATTATTAAAACATAATCACAGGATTATTAAAACATTGTTAATACAGACACCATACATTGTTAAAACATTGCCAACATATCATAATCACAGGATTATTAAAACATTGTTAATACAGACACCATACATTGTTAAAACATTGCCAACATATCATAATCACAGGATTATTAAAACATTGTTAATACAGACACCATACATTGTTAAAACATAATCACAGGATTATTAAAACATTGTTAATACAGACACCATACTATTATTAAAACATTGTTAATACAGACACCATACATTGTTAATCTATAGATTCACATTGTAATAGTTTTCCGTTACGATAAGTAACATTAGATGCATCAATGGACAAAAAATTCCAAAGAATTGATAATGTTAAAAATGACCAAAATGCAACAAAATCTTTTAAGTCAGACAAACATATCATAATCACAGGATTATTAAAACATTGTTAATATAGGCTACAAACCGAAAATGTTACTTATCGTAATGAAAAACTATTATTAAAACATAATCACAGGATTATTAAAACATTGTTAATACAGACACCATACATTGTTAAAACATTGCCAACATATCATAATCACATGATTATTAAAACATTGTTAATACAGACACCATACATTGTTAAAACATTGCCAACATATCATAATCACAGGATTATTAAAACATTGTTAATACAGACACCATACATCACATAAACATAAACAAGCCATTATGAATTAAAAGAATGGTCTATATCTACCCATGTGCCATCAAATAATCTAATCTTCCATTTACATTGTTGGCAACATGGCAAAATTGAAACAACTAGATCTTTTAATTCGAGAATTCGTTTGCACTAAAACTTTATTCTACTTATCCTCATTCAGAATACTACAATCTAACTGGTTCGAGCACTGAACATGTATTAACAGATTTGTTGGATAAATTTAGAAACCGATGATCATTGCGAAGAGAGACCACTTTGATACCACTAACTGGATTTATAGATCAAAAATACAATTCAATACATTGAGCCAATATCCTCATTTTGATAATTTGATATTTCACATTGAATCTAAATTACATACCTAAATGGAGAGTCATTTCTAATGTTGACGATGAGAATGAAAATTGATCTTTTGCATTTTACACCCTTAGAAACCTAGGATGGGATGACAGGTTTTCTTTATATGTGTAAGTGAAGGGACCGAGACTTTATTTATAAAAATGAGGGATGAAGTATTTCAATCTATTACTTCTCCTTCTTAATGAGTCTTCACACTATGAGAATACATGTCTGTCTGAAACACTATGCATACGTAGTACGGTCCAAGTGCAATACTCATAACATATCTGAACTAATTACAACTATTATGCAGAGCACTGGTGTGTTCAGTTCAAATAATTCAATAGTCTAGTCAAAACCATTGATCGTGTGGGGCCCACCTAATAAAAGTCATACATGAAGATCCTTTCAATGGCTTGAAAAATACGATCATAATAACAATCGCTACTATTTTAATATGAGATTTTTCTAGATATTCATGGACTGTGGTGGGATCCATCATATAAACTGTTTAGATTGCTAAAATATGATTATATGTCTTAGTAGTAAAGGTTAATATCTACATGCGTGGTGTGCTTGCTTGCATGAGCTTTGATAGAATTTTTGTGCATATGAATTATAAAATAGGAATACAAAGATGCCTAAGAGATTAGAGGATAACATTGAATAATAATAATGATTTGATGGTGTTTTCTTTAATTACAAGGGTGATAATGTTACCTTTTCAAACAAAAGATTTTGTTAAGATCTAAGTATATACACTAGGGCTATTTGGGTACAACCCCATAAGTAAATTTATATATATATATATGATAACAAAAAAGTTACTTTTTAAAATTAAGTTTCGTAAGCATTATTATAAAAGTAACTTAATAAAATTGATTGCAATAGGATACCATGACTATATACAGAAGCTTGGTAGAGCTAATGAATGAAAGCTATGTCATGAGAGGAGGGGATGATTAGGACCAATTAAATTTTATACTTATTTAAACACAATTGCTTAACTTAAACTAATGTGCAAATTAAACTACGTAAAGCAATTTAACATTAAGGCTTCCAAGTCACAAGTAGGTCTAATCACATAAACGGCAAGAGATGTGGCAATCAAGCAACTAGTCTACAAACACGATAATGCACATGTGTGTGTGGGATGTGCTACCTATCTAATCCTAACATTCACCTAATCATACATACAAACAATTCATCAATTCATTACATAAGCATAATTAAACAAGTGTTCAAAGACAATCTCAAACACAAGCATGAATAGTGGTTCGGTTTCCTTACTCTACTCTCAGTGGACGCACTCAACCCATGAGTGTACTAGATTTCACTATCGAAGTTCTTAAATCAGGTTCACGTCTAAGCTCTACAAGCATACACAAGGACCCTAACGTACACTCTCGCTAGAGGCTCCCTCAGAGACTAACACGTACACACTCGTGTCCAGTAACCTACATAAGAACTTTGATTTAGGTTATACATAAAAACCAATGTCCTACACAACAATGTAGTCGATTTTGGCAATTCAAACTCTTACACTCAATCCTACACAAGGAATGAGTATATATGGACTCTTATAATTTGACAATTTACTTTAGGATTGAGCCCCTCTTATAGCATCGATCTTCAGTTGCTTCTTCAAAGCTCTCACGTGCTTGAATCCACTCCTCAATGCTTCCCCGATCATGATGCCAATGCTTTGTCAAAGCTTCAACTTCAAGATCAACCACCTTGCATGTAGTACCCTTTTGAGATGACCAAGGTGATGGAAAGTTGGGTGAATCTCCTACAACTAATGGTAGGTTGTAATCCTAGAAGATTCACCTATATGGGTATTCTAGAGGGTTTAGAAAATGATTTGACTATAGGTTCAAGTCTAATTTCCAGAATAAGGTGGATATTAAGTTTATCTTAAAACATTGAGGTTGGATTCCTCTTTCAAGTGATAAATCACAAAGAATGTAACATAGATATAATGGACTTAGATGCTTAGGATAAATGATATGATTATGGAATCACTTAGGCTTCTATTGCACTAAAAACTCATCCAAATTTTCAAGAAACGAATGACCTTTTATAAGAAACTGATTTACAATATCTAATTAACGGCTTTGTCGATATGATCGTAAGAGCCTTCAACGGGATTAAAGGACCTTTAATAGGATCGAATCCTCTGTTGATCCCATTAAGAAATTTCATATATATCCCTATTGCTTGTTGGACTCATTATTCGATCATATCAAGTTGACCTTTAATTGGATCGAGTCATATCGAAGCATGTCGATGAGATCGAACGCCACTAAAAAATTATTGTTTTGGGCATATAATTTCATAGCAACTTTACATCTCTACTATCCTTACCAATCATGTTCCAATTAGGCTCCTAAGGCTATAGGATGATCAACAAGGTTTATCTATTAAGTCATGATCATTTAAAGGTTCAATGGATTGTTTTGAGTCAAGGTTAGGGTCACCAAGCACCTCATTTATTTGTTCTTTGTTCATTGATGCTCATATCCACTTATGTCTTCGATCTTCAGCTTCCAATGGCTCAATCGACTACATGACACACAAGCTCACGTGATTGACAAACAAGATTCACAAATTAGTGCATTAACACTTAGCACCTTAAAAATGCTTATAGCCATCCGCTTCCAACGAACAGAGTGGCTGTTAGACAAACAACATGGTAGGCCCACTGATCTTGCATGTTTTACACGCTGTGGAAGGAGGTTCGCAGACGACTCCAATTCAAGGCAGTGAAGTTCAAAGTTGAAACTTCAACAACATGGTTCTTTTGAGATGAAGCAAAACTCCATATTGAGTCCAGACGGAACAAGATGAGTCCGGTCATCCTGCGCGACTTGTTGTGATTGTGGGTGCGACCCTGACAGTAGGGCTCACCTTGGATATATGCACTGTATATCTACGTTGTCCATATATTTTTTCAGCTTATTTTAGGGTGTGGTCTAAAAAATAAAGTAGATGAAAATTTCAAGTGAACCACACCAAAGAAAACAATGGCTATTGATTGACCATTAAAAACCTTTTGTGAGCCACAAAAATTTTGGATCAAGCTGATATTTATTTCTTTCCTTTCATCCAGGTCTGTTTGACCTCATCGACATGTTGGATGTTCAATAAAAATTACCGTGGAGCCTAGGAAGGGTTTAACGTTCAACAATCACGGTTTCTTATGATGTCTGTAAATGTGTATGCTCTTCATTTTTTGGATCCACCCCCTAAGATAATCTGGAAAAACATATATGGATGGCGTGGATATACAATGCATGCATCGAGGTGGACCCTACTATCAGGGTCACACCCACATGGCTGGTTTCGGAGCATTTTGACGCTGATTCCAGTGGACCGGAATCGTATACAACGTCTGTTTTACAGAGTGAGTAAAACACTCGAGCTCTGTGGGGTCCATCATGTTGTATATATAAAATCCACTCCGCCCATTAGGTGAGAAACGTTATTTGGACAGTATATGCATAAGTTAAGCTCGGTTAGAAACCCATATGTGCCAAACCAATGGGAACACTATAAAACTATTTGAAAATCAGTTCAGGGATTGACCGGCCAGAGTTTTGTATCGGACTGATTTTTATTTTTTTTTCTTTATCCCTGTGAGTTATACCTAGGGCTGAAAGTCAGGCGGGTTCAACCCGACTGACCGGTCATTGACCCGACATTGGGTTGGGCTCGGGCAGGATGTATCAGGTTCAATCTCGGGCTTGGGCTATACAAACACCAACCCGATAAAACTTGGGTCGGGCTTAGGTTATGGTCTCAGGTTGCCCAACCCAACCCGAACCTGATCGATATATAAGTAACATGTAAATTATAATTGAGTGTAGATCATCTATGTTGAAGGCACATGAAATTCCAATGCCGCCGGGTCTTATTGGTCCACGTCATTTTAGATTACTCAAGCTAACAAGATGTGCCAAACTTCTCTCTCGCAAATAGACTACGTGCTACCCATCATGACTTCTGAAGGAGTGGTCCTATATTTTAGATTGTTTGTTTAGAAAAAAAAATAAAAATAAAGCTCTTTACGAAAAATAATTATATATAATTAATAAAATCATAGAAATAAGATGCATATTGAAGTATAATAGATTAATGTAATAACAAAAATATTAGCATGTATCCACCTGACCAACCCGGGGAACCCACTTGGGTTGGGCTTGGGTTGAGAATTCCTAACCTGAATTTGGGTTAGGATTGAGGTATAGGAACCTTGGGTTAGGCTAGGGTTGAGCAAGGGTTGAGCACCAACCCGACCCAACCCAACCGGCCGACTTTCAGCCCTAGTTATACCTAACTAAAGGGCTTGATGAAAAATATACACCCTGGTGGCCCACACAAAAATGTATGGATAGCATCCCATCCCATTGTAACAAGTGATGTGGCCATATGATTGTTGGATCTAAGCATATTTTACCTGTAGGTCCTCGCTAGAGGATAAAACTTAATAGAGACAGTGGACTTCACATGGACAACAGGGGGCCTTACGGATTTGCTGGGCACAGGAAGTTCCAAGGGATGTGGAGGCCACGGACATTCTCATTTCAAATCCACTCTGTACATCAGTTTCACAGGACCACAATAGGACGCGATTCAAAATAAACAGACAAATCCTAAACTCAGGTGGGCCACACCACGTGAAACAGTTAGAACGAAAACGTCCACCTCCGTCCCACCTATGATTTGGATCTGTCTGATTTTTAGACTCCAGTACTATCGACGTCTTTCCAAACTCATTGACAGAGTGGATTTGTCACAGGCGTCTCTGTGGGCCCCACGTAGCTTCTGACCAAAAGAACTTCCTGTCGCGTCCGTTTACAGGTGTCGCGGAGGATTCCAGTCCTAAGCCAGCTGACTCGGCCGACTTCCGAGTCGACTCGTCAAGTTCTTCAACAATGGCATGTGGTCCCTGGGGGCCGGACCGGATTCCAATCCTACATTCGTACCGTTGTGGCATCAGATGCCCCACCCTCAGCACCAAGAAATTATTATAAACGGACAATCTTATCCCAATTTCCAACCTCCAAATTCACAAAAAACGAGAGCAGAAGCGCGTATGCAATGAGATCTAAGGAAATCGAGATTTCAGGAAAGAAGCTAACCCTCCACGAACTCCACGACATCTGCGACCGATGCACGGGAAGAGCACTCACCGGTTCCTGGGTCTGGGACTCAGCGATCTACCTTTCTGAGTGGATGGCGAGTCAGGGCCGAGTCGAGTTCCAGATCGAAGGCAAAACAGTCGTCGAATTGGGAGCAGGAACAGGGCTTCCAGGACTGGTCGCCGCGTCATTAGGCGCAAGGCGAGTTGTTTTAACAGACGTAGCGCCTCTGCTGCCAGGTCTGCAGAGGAGCGTTGAGGCGAACGGGTTCGGTGACCGAGTCGAGGTGCGTGAGCTGGTGTGGGGATCGGACGAGACGTGGCTCAGCGGGGTGGATTTGGTGCTGATGTCGGATGTCTTCTACGATACTTCGGAGATGCCGGCGCTGGCGAAGACCCTGAGAGGATTGTGCGGAGGAGGGACGACGGTGTGGTCGGCGAGTGAGGTTCGGACGCAGACAGGCGAGTGTTTGGAGGTGTTGAAAGGGGAAGGGTTTGGAGTGGTTGAGTTGCCTCTGGTGCCGTCGAAAGCAGAAGCGGATGATTTGGAGGAGGATAATTTGTTTTCTATTTTCCTTCTTACCCCGCCTCACCTCATTTGTAGCTTGGATGAGGAGTGGAGCGAATGCTCGGCTCGTCCATGAAATATTCTGTATCGGGCACTTGTTTTGTATGTTTGAGTTCTTTCTGGCATTTCAACAAACAGAATGCCAGCGGCGTTAAAGGATAAGGTGTTCATCTGTGATTTCATTCTGTTCTTGATAACAAGTGAACTAGTTCGACTGCGAATTGCAAGTGCGCTCGTCTCATTCTTGCGAGTGAACTTGGTGTACAAGATCCAAGCCGCACATACAGTCAATTGAAATATCAGAGCCGTACATCAGGTGATTCGCCAACATGCGATCCACCTGATTACACCAACCCGCGGTTTGATCTTTGAAACAGCGTCCACAGTGGGATGGCCTGATTATCAGCTTGATCTCATACATATGAGCCTCTTTTCCACGTGTGAGGCGCGTGCACTCACAGAATCCGCTGTTCACGCCAATGCTATTGAGATCGGTACCTTACACCCGTCATAAATGAGATTTTGGCGGACGCCGATTGCCTGCGACAGGCTCATAAGCTAGCTAGGTGGGGCCCACCATGATATTTATGAGAAGAGAAATCCACGCGTCCATCCGTTTCGTCGGATCATATTACCAGGTGAGACTGAAAATGAGTCGGATCCAAAACTCAAGTAAGCTAGCCCAAAGGAAACAATGAGGATTGAACGTCCACCGTGGAAACGTCCATAAGGCCACAAAAGTTGAATCAGACGGACGTTTCAGTTTATACCAGTAGGAGTGAACCTAACATTGAAGTCGGTTTCAACGGTGGGCATTTTTCTACCCACTTTTTCTTGTGATGTAGCTCATTTGAGTTTTGGGCGTGCCTCCTCATGTTCAGATATGATCCGTCTATTTGAATGAGATGGATTTATAACAAACATCACGGTCAGCCCCACTCAGCCGCTGAGTGTCTCAGGCAATCTTCATCCAGTTGGTGGTTGGGCCCACAAGATAGAAAATGATGGACCAGGATTTTTGGGGAAAGCATTTCCCATGAAGTTCTTGTGCTGGGATACTGGCCACCATGAGTTTCTGAAAAATTAATCCACCTGATCTATCAGGTTTTTTCTCAAATCATTTTAGATCATCACATTGAAAAGTAAGTGGATCCAAAACTTAAGGCAGCCATGCTGGGAGGAAAAGTGGAGAAAGAGTTTTCCACAATTAAAACTTTCTTGAGCTTCATAATGATGTTTATATGCCATTCAAATTGTTTATAAGTTCATTCCTAGTGGAATATTGAAGTGAAAACATAATACTATTAGCCTTATAATAAACTTTTGTGGTTATACAAATGTTTAAACGGTAAGCACTAAATCTCCACTGGTTACTCTCATGCCGCCCATTTGAATTAAAAATGGATGAGCGGGCTGAATTTTTCAAAAACATCATAATGGACTCTACGTAGCACCCAGCACACAAGAAGTTACTAGGAAAGACTTTTGCACGAAATCACGTACGAAAATCATAAAAAACCATAAAATCTTTCCGAATTGAGGCATTCTCATTTCATAATGAAGTGATTCTGATGGACTGATTGAACTGATGGAGATTTTTCTCCTCATTGCTGGGTTTGATGAAATCGAATCAGTTTTGATATCATCGATAATTGTCGGATTTTTCACCGCTGGTTGCTGGACAGTTTTTCGCCTATTCCAATATCATCGACAGACTTTCGATGATATCGAAGGCTGTCATCGAGAGACCTTCGATGACATCGATAATTGTCAGAATTTTCACCCCTGGTCGCTGGACAGTTTTGGCCCTATTTCGATATCATTGAAGGACCGTTGATGATATCGAAGGCTGTCATCGAGAGACCTTCGATATCATCGAAGAATTACGCAGATGCGATTGCGGAAACACAGATTCTGCGAAATTTGTTTCCTATTTTGGTTCCACCTCTTTCTATTCTTATATAAAGATATGTATGCTGGATTGGGGTGTATTCCAGGGTATTCTAAGGTTTCTTAAGGTTTTAAAGGGCTTAAGGCTATCAAAGATGTGAGAGAGAAAAAAAAAAATAGAGAGAGAGAGAGAAGAGCTTGTGGAAGGGAGGTTATGCTTGTAGAGGTGATCTACCATATTTCAGTACTTCCACGTCCTTGTGATTGATGAGATCTTTCTGTTTTCTTTGTTTGTCTTATTGTTTATCCACACCTGCGTGAGTGAAGAAGGTTTGATCTAAGCGGTGTGTGCTTGTGATTGGTTGTAACGTTCTGCTTTATAGTGGATTGTTGATCTGGACGAGGTCCCATGGTTTTTACCTCTTTGAGGGTTTTCCACGTAAAATTCCATGGTGTCATGTGGTTCATTGCTTTATTATTTCATAATTCTGTTTTGTTTTGAGAGGCTAGATCCTAAGGTTTTGTGCAAGGCCCCCAACAAAGTGGTATCAGAGCTAAGTTCATTGAACGGTAGGATCAGTTTTGAATTATGGAAGGTGGCTCATCAAGGATGATCAGCCTCAATAGTTCTAACTAGACCATATGGAAGGCTAAGATGGAGGACTTGCTTTATTGCAAGGACCTATATTCTCTAATTTTATGCATATCAGCAAAATCCAAGGATATGTCTGATGATGATTGGAAAAAGATGGACCAGAAGGTGATGGGGTTTATTAGACAATGGTTAGACGATTCCGTATTCCACCATGTATCTACAGAGACCTCAGCCGCTAGCCTATGACTGAAATTAGAAGGGCCATATGAGAGGAAGACAGCCGGTAATGTCACGCCCCAAACTCGGAGAACGGGCTCACAAAATTTTCGATCGCCGAATTCGATGCCGACAACCTCCGTAGTACCCCATTCCAACTCCCAGCGCCCATACACTAAATTCCGATCCTGAGATCCTACAAGGAAGATTTTCAGTATAATTTTTTTTTAATGAAGCATAACCACAAGCATAACCAATCACAAACAACATCACCACATATCCACTGTATCAAAAACTTTAAGTACAATGCGAAAAGGGAAATACAAGGTGATCAAAACTACAAAATAGTCAAATGCGCACTCCTGCCTCAACGCTGCAACTGTCCAACGCTACCTATACGCAACGGTTGTGTATAAGCTTACAAAAGCTTAGAGGGCGGTGTAAGTATGTGCGTAAGGCGAGTGCTAAATATACAATATTAGAGTAATGCGGAAATATGCGGTAAGTCCATGAATGTTATAAGTTATACCAAAGCTATGTAATGCAAGTCATAAGTTTATCGGCCATACTAAGGTCATGCGATGTGAGGCCTATGTAGCCAGATGTCATATGCGAGATGCAAAGCAAGCATGCCAGTCCTCATCGAGTACACACATCAGTACAGTTCCTCTCTGAATATCAC